>CM064878.1:5537839-6149453 GCA_003313485.2 Penstemon barbatus
GAATAATTCGTCAAATAAATTACCTAGCTCAACTCAATTCAATCTGGTTGCTAAAATAACAAAATTTTAAGATGTGGTTAAGCGTCAATCTTTAAATTCGGGTTTACTTGGCAACTTGTGGGGGAAAGCTCGCTAGATGTCTACACACATACTAAGTCGAGTTTCGTACAAGAAAGTCAATTTTCATTCCATATGAGTTATGGAAAAGGAAGAAAATCAAATACCTTAAAATGTGGGGGTATTTAGGTCAGATTTCGGTTTCACCACCGAAAAGAAGAATAACTTAAAAATATTAATTACTACTAGCTTATGCGATAAATAGTAGTAGCTCATATTTTTGGTATTTAAATCTGACATAATTGTAATCATGTGAACCGAGTCACGTGATGTAACAATAATTGAGAATATAAGAAGGATTTGAGAATCATTTCTTATAAATTGATTTTTCTTTCGGTTCAGATTTATTTTCAGTTTGTGTGGTTTACTGATATTAAAATCTGATAAAGTAATATTATTTATTACTTACATAAACCTTTCTACAATTTATAATTAGAGTTAATTATAAATTATTTGTTATGCTAGAATAAAAAGTATGGTCTAATCATTTTAGAACATTTTAGAATATTTATTTAAAAGTCATTAAATATTTTGCAAAAATATTTAATTGATCTAGATGGTTTACCTTGTGAAACTTATAATTATTTTTAATTATAAACTTCTTTATTCTGAGAGAATATACATATGAATCGATCTCTAAAGAGATCAATCTCTAACTTCAACATGAGTTTGTTGATGAGTTGAAGAGACATATGAGCTAAAAGCTCGAAGTTATTTGATCAAGATATTCTAACTTATATGTTAAAGAATTAACCTCGAACATATAAATAGATTATGTCACGTTCCAATACCGTGGATTGGAAAGAGGCGATTGACAGCGAGTTACATTCATAAAATTGGTAGACCTCGAGGAGTGAACCAATTAGATGTAGATGGATTTTTTAATTCAAGAGTTTAAAAACTTTAATAAGTCAATCGATAAAAACTAGGCTAGACTAGTAGCCAAGTTGCCTTATAAAAGAAATAATTTTACTTCTTTGCCTCATATTCACTAACGATTGAGATAATATCCATTTGAATGTTAATAGCTCTAATAGCTATATACAATGGATGTTAAAATTATCATCCTTAATGGTGAATTAAATGAGAAAATTGATAAGGAGTAACCAGAGAGTTTCGTTGTTAAATGAAAAGAATACACAGTTTGCGAAACTTATGTATTTTCTTGTTGAAGTTTAACAAACTCCTAAATATGACAAGTGTGTCCATATAACCTAACTGGATAATTGAGTATCAGAGTTTGTTTATGCGCAAATGATATGTTAATATTTGAGAATAATATTGTGAATGTTAAATCCATCGAGAAATATTAACTTTTGACATACGTCAATTTAATCAATCATGATTATGTGGTCATGTGATGACCTGAAATTATCTCAAGCACATTACGTGGATGAATGATATATAAGTTAAATACTTGTGACATTAAGGGATTTCATAATTTTATTTAATTCATATCTTCTGTGCTACACGAGAATAAATGTGATAGAATATCACAATTTGAGTATGCTCATAAAATTAGATGTCACGCATATATCGTAAAATGCAAGAGGCTAGACATCGTCTCTTTAGTTAATAAACTAAGGAGATACATGAGCAATCTTAGCAAAATTCGTTGGGATGCATTAATGAGAATGCTTGAATCTTGATAGAATACATACATATGTGCATTAGATTTGGAAAATTTTCAAACGATCCAGGAGGGATATAGTAATGCAAATGAAACTTCTGATTTAGATGAATCAAAGTTTATAAGCGGATATGTATTCAATTTCGGAGGCACCGCTATTTCCTGAGAATCTTCCAAACAAACGCGTATAGCTCAATCCACTATGAAATTAGAGTGCATAGCATTGGATAAAGCTAGTAAAGAATTTGAGTGGCTTCACAAAATTCATGGAAGATATTTTAATATGACTGAAAATTGTGTTAGTCATACGTTAATGCAATAATCAATAATCAAGCAGTGATACACAGAGTTCAACAAACTCTATGTATAATGGTAAAGTCACGACATGACCTATTCGTTGTCGTCGATACAATACCGAGAGACATCTACTTTCAAATAGAATGGACTTTATGAAGTCCAGAGATAATCCTAATTCCGGATATTAAAGGTTTATCTAGAGAGTAGTATGTGCATCGAGGGGAATGGGCTTAAAGCCTAAATTAGACTAAGTTACCTCGTACGGAAACCTAACCTGGCGACTGGAGATCCCACGGACCAGGTTCAATAGGACAACCAGTCTTGGCTAACTTAAAAGAAAGCACTTAAGAGTATAACTCTATCCCATTCTTACGATGCAATAAGTGCAAGCCTACCGCGTTTATAAGGTTAAGCTAACGCTTTTAATGACGTCTATACCTTGTCAAGAACAAGTAGAGTATGGTAGGATACTCTTGATAGATGCGGTCACCTATGTTAGTGTGAGCTGGGTCGGCTCGTTGAGAATTTCTTTATAGGTTGGAATTCTCTAAAGCACTCGCATAACCAAGAATGTTCAGGGCCAAAACGAACACAACCGAGAACTTGAAGCAAATCGGTTTAATGCTGTGTTAAGTTTATTGTCTTGGTTTACACCAACAGCCGACGGTTCAAGATGAAATATTTCACCGATTGGCTAAGTAAATCCGATAAGCTTTAACTAGGGAAGGTTCAAGATGAAATATTTCACCTATTCCGATGCAGTATTATACCTAAAGAATACTTCGACATAATATGTCCTGTGATACAGGACACGAAGAACTATTTTATTCATGTGGGGGATTGTTGGATATTACAATTTATATGTGAATAAAATTAGTTGAGAGCAATTAAGGGGTTGTGTCTGTTCGATCTGAAGAGGTACCCTTTGGACCGAAACAGTGCAATCCAAGTGATGTGTCTCTTGCGAATAGACATTTATGTGCCTATAAATAGGAGACTTAATCTGGCCAATTAAGGATCCCTTTTTTCAGACAATAATAAAAAATTACTCTCTTCTCTACTTTAAAATTATGTCAAATCTTCTATTTGCTTAGGTTCGCCGTGGGTTCATTATTTGTGCAAATAATGAACAACAGACTGTTGTATCTTGGGAGACTACCGGGAATCAAACTGTATGCACCGTGGCAGCCCCGGAAATATTGTCTTAAGGAAATTTGTTTCGACAAGCCTCAGTCTAATTTCCTCATTTTTGTCGTAAAGATTGAAGTGATATTTGGTTTCGATACAAGTAAGTATTTCTCACTATTTTTTGTGTTAGATCAAAATATTTAAGCACACAGATTGTTAGACCCCAACAATAGCTAGCTAGCAAGGATAATTAATTAATTAATTAATTTGTGTTATATATATGTATGTGATCTGCAGCTGTTATCTGAAGTTTATGTTCAAGAGATTGAAGTGCTTAAAGAAAAGGTGAGAAATATGATAATTATAAGTGGCCATGAAGAAAATTTAGCCAATAAGTTGGTTTTGATTGATACCGTGGAACGCCTTGGCTTGTCATATCATTTCTCCAATGAAATTGAACAGCAACTCAATTTAGTCTTCAATGCTACATTCAAATTCGAAAATGAAGAAGAGAGTAACAATATTAATTTGTTCATCGCGTCACTTAAGTTCAGATTGTTGAGGCAACATGGATTCGATGCATCTTCTTGTAAGCAAATTATTAACTAGCTAGCTATATATATATATATATATATATATATATATATATATATATATATATATATATATATATATATTTTATTTATTAATATACTAATATATATTATATATGATCAAATTCGTATATATCTTCATGAATTAGGCATTTTCGAAAAATTTACTGAAAAGAACGGGAAGTTTAAACAAGATCTAATTAGGAATGACATCAAGGGTTTGTTGAGCCTCTATGAGGCATCACATGTAAGGTATCATGCAGAAAGTATTTTAGATGAGGCCCTCATTTTCACGACTGCGCGTCTTGATGAGTCAATTGGACAACAACAAGATGAAGATGATTTGATCATCATCAGCTCCCCTATGCAAAAACAATTGAAACATGCCTTGGAACAATCCATTCAAAAGGGCATCCCAAGAATTGAGGCACGGAATTTCATTAATATCTACCAAGAACTCGATTCTAAGGATGAAACATTGTTGAGGCTTGCAAAGTTGGACTTCAATTTACTACAAAGTATGCACAAAAAAGAACTATATGAAGTCTCAAGGTATATATAGTAATATATATGATATATATGAAGTAGTAATAATTAATTTTTAATATATATATATATATATATATATATATATATATATATAGTACTTACTGCAAATTAATTAACTTTGTTTTTGTTTTATATATAATTAAATATATAAAATTAATTTATAAGGTGGTGGAAGGAGTTGGACCTTGTTTCAAAGCTTTCTTACGCTAGGGATAGGGTGGTAGAATGCTATTTTTGGACTTTGGGAGTGTATTTTGAGCCTCAATATTCTCGAGCTCGAGTCATGCTAGCTAAAACTATTGCTATGATATCCGTCATTGATGATACTTATGATTCATATGGTACCGTAGACGAGCTTGAGATTTTCACAGATGTAATTGAAAGGTATATAGACATATATATAATATAATACATATATTAAATTTGATTTATATAGTGATCAAAACATACACCAATTGAACTACGTACGTAAATAAAATAACACATTCTGATCATACATTAATGTTAGATGGGAAATTAAGGAAATGGATAGACTTCCCGAATATATGAAGATATGTTACAGAGCACTTTTAGATCTCTACGATGAGTACGATGAAGAATTAAGACAACAAGGGAGATCATTCGCAGTTCATTATGCAAAATCAGCGGTATATATATATATGACAAGTCCTTTTTCTGATATCATATTTTATGATCTCTCGTTTGATTACATGTATAATCGAATTTTAATTTCATGCATGCACGCGCTCGATCGAGTAGATGAAAGAGATAGTAAGGAGTTACAACATTGAGGCCAAGTGGTTCATTGAAGGATACATGCCACCATTTGATGATTACATGACAAATGGCTTTGTTACAAGTACCTACTACTTACTAGCAACCACATCATTCATTGGAATGAATTCAACTCCAAAAGAAGCATTTGATTGGCTTATGGAAAAACCCAAAATTCAAGTTGCTAATGTTACCATATGTCGAATTATTGATGATATAGCTACATATGAGGTATATATACCTATATATCTATATATATATAATTAAATAAACTTGAAGAATCCAATTAATTAATGCTTAATTAATTCTAATTTTTCATGCAATGTTATAAGATTGAGAAGAAAAGGGGTCAAGGTGCAACGGGCATTGAGTGTTACATGAAACAATATGGAGTATCTGAAGAAAAGGCTATGGAAGAGTTCAATAAGATTGCGGAGAATGCTTGGAAAGATATTAACGAGGAGTGTGTTAAAGAAAAATCGGTGTCAATGGATGTTCTCAAAAGAATTGTCAATCTTGCCCGATTGATAGATGTCGTGTACAAACATAATCAAGATGGATATACTAATCCGGAAAAAGTATTGAAGCCTCACATTACTGGAATGCTTGTGGATCCATTTGCAGTTTGAAGAGAATTTATTTCATATATATATATATATATATATATATATATATATATATATATATATATATATATATATATATATATATATATATATATATATATATATATATATATATATATATATATATATATATATATATATATTCTTTTATAATAATGTTAGTGACCTTTTTTTTTTCTTTCTTTTTAGAAAGGAGAAAAAAATGTTAGTGATCTAGCCAATAAGGATATATCATTTTGCTGTGATGGATCCAACATATGACTATTTATATATATATATATATATATATATATATATATATATATATATATATATATATTATTTTTTTTTATTTTTTATTTCTTATTTATCGTACTTCTGTGCATTTAGCTTTACCTTACATGATATAGTAATTTTAGAACACGACCCTCAAGTTTACAACAATTAAACCATTTCAATTAATGGAAGTGAAATTTGTTATTAACATGCTAAATCTGCAATTCTATTAGCGTTTAAGAAGGGTTATTATAGTATATAACTGGTATTGTATAAATCCATACTATTATGACTTCTTTTTCTTATATTCATAGATAGATGTTATTAATCCTCCCGAACACCTTGGTAAATAAAAAAATAAAAAATAAAATAAAAAGTGCATATGGTTGGTGACATGTTGCGACAAATTCATAAAATAATTTCTTCTACACAAGTACCAGAGCGTAAAGAGAGGCAGGCCTCATGGCCCTCTGATAATTAAATAAATTTTATAATAGAAGAATAAATTTAAATATTTGTGATTCTAGTTTTAATATCGTGTTTCCGTGCAATAATACTTTTATTTATTCATTTGCTTACCTTGTATTGAAATTTATAAAGATGTAAAGAGTAAGATATTTATTAGAAAAGAATCGTAATGAACATAACAAGTAAAATTTTTGGTTAGAAATCCAACAAAAGTGAATCTCTAAACTTTCTGAAGAGAACGTTTCTTTCCAATTTCCATTTAGACGGCCTTTATAAATTCATTGTTTGGGAAATTGGGCCTTATCCCTATTAGAAAAACAATTGGGTCTTGGGGTGAAGGCCTCGACTGGATAGGGGTGGGTCGTGGAAGGTGGGTTGTTGTATTGGACCCAACTTTTCTGTTTTTTTTTTTAAATAACCTAGGAGTCCAAACTTACATTAGATTAATCATGGACCGTCAGAACCCTGAAAGATATAAATCGCAGGATGTGCCTCCACCAAGCCTCGGGATCCCACCATATTGTTGTACACTCTGCGCACAAAGAGGTCTTCACCACAAATGACCCTTAGACAATCCCATGAAAATGCTTCTATCCAAGTTCTAAATGGATTCGAACCCCAACCCTGGCCGCTGGAGCAAACCTTATGAATTGTTGGTCAGCCAGTTGGAGTTATGCCATGGGGCCAACTTTTCTATTTTTGATTTTTAATTAAGTTGTTCATTATTCAAATTTTATTTAAAATGAACTAAACAATTTATAAATCTACATTTTAATTATATTTTTTCACTCAAATTAGCTATTTCTTATGTTAAATGTAATTGATGAAAATTTTTGGCAAAAAAAAAAAATAAACTTTTATTTTGTAGTTCAATATTTCAGAATTAGTAAAATATGTTAGCTAGTATGGTGTATTTCATCTTAGTATGGTGTAGTTCTTATTACAAAACTGTGACTTTAAAGTTTTTTCTTTTTGTGAAATGTTACCTTAAAATTTATTATTAATTAAAAACATACCTATTCATCCCATGCATGCACATAATAACTATAAAGAGAATATTTTTGCCTTCTTTTTGGGTCAAACTTAAAGTTGACGTCGGTAATTTATTACTGGTATAAGGCCATCTCCAAGAGCTATTGTAAAAGTTAAAATTTAAGAGTTTTGCTAAAATTTTGATAAAAAGTGCTCTCCAAGAGCACTTCTATAATTTAAGAGTTGCTAAATTTTATAAGTTTGGCTTGCCAAATACCCATGGCCAAATTAGAATTGCTATATGCAATTGTTTGTAGGAAAGTACAAAAAACTTTTGTACTTTTATGCAAAACAATAAATTGGAGGCATTGCTAATTAAATTAATAATAAATTTAAATTCATAGTTTGTACTAACTAAATCCATATTGCTTGTACATTCAAATACATATTAATTAAATTCAAATGCATACAAATTTGAATAAAAATTTTAAAATTCAAATTTTATAATTTGAATATCATTATAAAAAATTTGTCACTATTGACAAATAGTGGAATCTCTTTAGCGATAATTAACGAGTCACGATGATTTAGTGATAATATTTTAATTATAATTTTTGGGGCATCGCTAAATGTCAATACTAAAAATTAATATTTTTTTTAAAAAATTATTTTTTCTATTATGAAATAAAAATCAATTAGTGTTATAAATATATTATTATTTATATAAAATAATAAATAAAGTTATTTGTTAAAATATAAAGTAGTTATTTGAGTGAAATTATATGGTTGTTAAAAAGTAGTCTCTTAAAATATAAACTAGTTGTTGGAGTGCTGAGTAAAAAGTGGAATTGTATAACACTGTTCATTAGTTATATTTTAAGATAAGAGGCTGAAATTTAAGAGAGCTGTTGGAGATGGCCTAATATTATAGAAATCTTCGATATGGCCAGGGGCGGACCGCCTTAGGGACAAGAATAATTCGAATTAAATTATATATCGAATATTATTGTAGATATTGATAAAGAAGAGATAATGATCCAGTGGCGATAGTGTATTGTAGTATACCAAGTTGGTTCAGCTTCGATGCTTGATGCCTACTATCTTTTAAATATGTTTTGTTATTTTTATTTCTTCTATTGTATTTTATGGTTTATGCTAGATTAATTTTTCATTCTTTTAACTGTTTCTTTCCTATAAATGTTTTATAGCTAGAGTAACATACTACCTTGAATTGGAAATGTAAACATATTATGATAAAAATATTTAATTTTCATAAATGCACTCAATTAGAACATTAAAAGCAGTACAAAAAAAGAGAAATTTTAGTGTTAATTTTGGTACTTTTATAGCATTTTTTTTTCAGAGAATTGAATTTATGTTATAAAATGTTTCTATGTTTGATTAATTCCTTGCTATGTTATAAAATTAAGAGACAAGTTAAAATACGTACATTGTGAATCCTCATCTAACTATGCTTTTTAAGTTCATTTTGCCTTTTAAAACATTTTATTTAGAATTATATCATGTTAAGTCTTTTAACTTGTCTCTTAATTTAACTATATTTTTTGAATTTATTTTGCTTTTTAAAATCACATAGGAATATTTTAATCCATACAAAAAGTTAAGAAATATTCATACTTTTATAATAAAAAAATAGAAATATGTAGTAGTATATTTTAGTGAGCGCAAAGAAGAAAAGAAACCTAATACACAACTCATATAGATATATAGATATAGTTACATGAAAAACAAACAGTATATGATATGATATGAGTGATCGCCAAGATAGGACGAATTTATTCAAGCACAATAAATTAAAGAGCTTAACCTCACCAGCGGCAGTGTGGGAGCAACCTCTCAAAAAATGAGGGGGGCTCCTTGTGCGCAGTGAGTACTGGTCCCAGCCTCTGTTGCCGGTTGAGTCACCATGATTTACCTCCTCTCACAATCCCGTCGGACAGGGGGTGAGGGGCGCCCGGGGTGAGCGATTTCACCTTTTGAGGTGGAAGTTGGAACAATAAATTAAAGAGCTGCAATATATATATGATGACATCTAAATTAAAACCTCCAAATTAGATGTATATAGTATTAGTGAAGGCGGGCGGCCGGGGTGGGCACCACAAAAAGATTATCTTTTCTCAAAGCCGCAATTCCAGGAGTTTCAATCATGTCTAAATCTTTTGGCTTCATTTGACCGGGAAGTTTCCAATTAAAGTGGTAGAGAAGTGTAGCTATAGGAAAGTCAACACTAGCCAAACCAAATGTCATTCCAGGACACATTCTTCTTCCAGTTCCAAATGGCAAGTACTCAAAATCACCCCCAATGAAGTCCTTGGAAATGGTCTCAAATCTCTCGGGTTCAAAGCTTTCGGGGTTGGTCCAATACTTGGGATCCCTTTGCATTGCCCAATTGTTCACTAACACCTTCACCTTTGAAGGGATGGTATATCCGTTGATTACACGTTCCTCCCTAGAAGCTCTGGGGAGGAGTGGAACTGGAGGGTGTAGTCGGAGGGCTTCTCTTATCACATTCTTTAAGTACTTTAGTTTCTGAACCTCACCCTCGTCCATGATTTTCCCATCCTTGAAAACTTGTCTTACTTCAGCTTGTGCTTTCTCCATGACTCGTGGGTTTCTCATGAGTTCCACCATCGTCCAATCGACGAGGGTTGATGTCGTATCAGTTCCAGCAGAAAACATATCCTATATATATATGTAGGTAGAAATTCATTCATTGTAAAAAAGATCGAGATTTCCATTTGATTAAGGAGGGAATTGCACTTTTTATACCAAATATTTACCTACTTTATATATTTCATACCACACATTTCATAATTGCACATTTAATACCAAAATCAATCAACCTTTTTCAATTTACATACCACCGTTAAATTTTGGACGGAACTGGACACGTGCACCGCACGTGTCCGTTAACTCTAAAAAAAAAAAAAAAAAAAAAAAAATTCTGAATTTCACTTTTCATACCAAACATTTACCTACTTTATACATTGCATACCACACCTTTCAGAATGACACATTTCATACCAAAATCAATCAACCCTTTTCAATTTTCATACCGACGTTAAATCACAAAAAAAAAAAAAAAAAAAAAAACCTTGCGGGCACTGTACTACCACATATGCTATTCTTAATTTGAGGAAACTGTAAAAAATCATATGATATATGACATTCCCGTTTCTTTTTCGAAAGGGTAAGTATCTCAGGTTCGTCACTTTTTTATAATTAACCCCTTGCCCCCTAAAATGATCCAATTTTACCCTTGGGCGTTATTAGTACTAATTAATACGTAAAAAAATGAAATAATTTTTAAATTTATGGGCAATTATAAATTATATCAGTTAATGAATATGATGATTTTGAATTGAAACAGTAGTACCATATAGGGTCTTCTCAATTTGAGGAAACCGTAATAAACCATATGATCGATAACATTCCTGCTTCTTTTTCGAAAGGGTACAAATATAATAAAATACAGTCTTCGCTATCAATGAAAATCATACTCAATCATAATTTTGTAATTTTTCTACCAAATTTTTTAAGTATAATTCATTTACAAAAAAACCCCGTGTTTGTCACTATCTTATAATTAATTCCTTGCCCCTAAAATTTTACAATTTTGACCATTGATTTTGAGCTGAAAATATCAAATATGGTCTGATCAGTTTGGGGAAACCATAATAAATCGTAAATTTGAAAATGCCTACTTACAAAAATACACCCCACGTATTGGTTGTGACAAAAAAAAAACCTCAGGGGAGTATTTGCAATTGTACAGGGGGTATTTGCAATTATACAGGGGGTATTTGCAATAATACAGGGGTTTTTAAGGGGCAAGGGATTAATTATAAGAAAGTGAAAAACACGAGGGGTTTTTTTTGTAATTGAATTATACTTAAAAATTTGGCAGAAAAATTACAAAATTATGATTGTGTATGATTTTCATAGATAGAGAGGACCGTATTTTATTATATTTTGTAACCTTTCGAAAAAGAAGCAGGAATGTTATCGATCATATGATTCATTACGGTTTCCTCAACTTGAGAAGACCCTATGTGGTACTACTGTTTCAATTCAAAATCATCATATTCATTAATTGATATAATTTATAATTGCCCATAAATTCAAAGATTATTTCAATTTTTTACATATTTATTAGTACTAATAACACCCAGGGGTAAAATTTGATCATTTTAGGGGGCAAGGGGTTAATTATAAAAAAGTGACGAACCTGAGATACTTACCATTTCGAAAAAGAAACGGGAATGTCATCTATCATATGATTTTTTACAGTTTCCTCAAATTAAGAATAGCATATGTGGTAGTACAGTGCCCGCGAGGTTTTTTTTTTTTTTTTTTTTTTTTTTGTGATTTAAGGTCGGTATGAAAATTGAAAAAGGTTGATTGATTTTGGTATGAAATGTGTCATTCTGAAAGGTGTGGTATGCAATGTGTAAAGTAGGTAAATGTTTGGTATGAAAAGTGAAATTCAGAACTTTTTTTTTTTTTGAGAGTTAACGGACACGTGTCCAGTTCCGTCCAAAATTTAACGGTGGTATGTAAATTGAAAAATATTGATTGATTTTGGTATGAAATGTGCAATTATGAAAGGTGTGGTATGAAATGTATAAAGTAGGTAAAAATTTAGTATAAAAAGTGCAATTCCCTCTTTGATCAAGAAGTAGAAGTACTTACAAATATAACAGCTTTGATGTTGTCATTGTGGATTGGAAATTCGAGCTCCCCTCCATCTTTAATTCTTAACAAAACATCAATCAAATCTTCGTTGCCAAACTCACCATTCCCCTTACCTTCACCCAAATTTACTTTATGCTCCTCGATAATACTATCAAAAATCACATCAAGCTTTCGCCGCATCATGACCAATCTCCACTTGCCCCAGCTCAAAGCATTGACAATCTTCGATGTGGGATATAAATCGACAATCTCAAACCCACCTGCCATTTCAATTCCTTCCTTCAACAAATTAATCAATAACTCATTGTACTTACTCACCTTACCAAACGCCGCTCTGCACGTGATGGAGCTCGTCATTGAGAAAATGCTGTCCGTTAGATTAATGGCTTGATCATGATCTCCAGCTGCAGACATTATTTGAATAGATTTGACCAGACGAGAGACCTCATCATTTCTGATGGAGGCAAATGCGCGAACCATTTTAGCACTCAGGAGCTCCACTATGCATATTTTGCGCATTTGTCTCCAGTAATTCCCGTACGGGCTAAACGCGATATCCTTGTAATTGTACCACATGATCTTTAGGGCAATAGATTCGGGCCTGTCTGCGAAGCTGGGGTCGTGTTCTTTCAATATCTCTTTCGCGATTTCGGGTGAGGACACGACAATTGTCTGGACTTGGCCCAACCGCAAGTGCATGATGGGGCCATATTGTTTGGCTAAGTCTCTAAAAGATCGGAAAGGAAGTGAACTTAGCTGATGTATGTTTCCAATTATGGGCAGAGGTTTTGGACCAGGTGGCCAATTAAAAATCACCGCGGGGGCTTTGGATTTCTTCACTTTAATAATTAGGAAGATTATAGTCACAAATAGCAGAGCAGTGGTTATTGTGAAGTTTAAAGAAAACTCATGATCAAAATCCATTCTCACAAATTTTAGTATTAATTAAGTTTTGTTGCTTTAATTTGAGGTTCTACCATGGGACATTTATATGGAAATTAAATTTGCATTTGGAAAGTCATATTTGTTGACCAATAATTAATTTTTTAATGTTATTTTTTCTTTGGAAATAAAATGTTAACACTCGATTATTTTCTTAAAAAAAATAAAAAAAAAAATGGCAATAGATCTAGCTCCTTTGTTAAACTTAAAACATCGGCAATAGAAATTTTCAAATGGATCGATGTAGTAGTGAGCTAATTAATAATATGACAATATATATGACACAGGGTTTTTTGGATAATAGAATATTACCACATGGAGTTTTTTGTTAATGAAAATTAATGACACGGGGATTTTTGGCAATTAGAAATAACATTGGGTGTTTTTTGCATTTTGCTCATATTAATTTTTTGTTGTAAATAAACTAGTGCTTAAAGTCGTGGTAAAAACTGAAACATTCAAAAGCCGAGAATGAGAGTACGATCAGATCATATCATAGCATTCATGCATGGTTGTCCACCGATCGATTAATTAATTAATTAATTATATATTCAATGGAGGGAGTACTACGCGATCCATCAGTATTTAATTTGATTTGTAAAGAATCCCTAAACCTTCTAGAGGCTGGATAGCTAGTTTTTCTCCAATTTCCATTACCAATTCCGGTCATTGCACGTATTAAGGAATATATTGGGCCTGGCATGGCGGTGTCGGATTGATATTTGTAATAAGAACACTTAATTAATAATTCATCCTTATATAATTACTTATTATTATATTCATAAGAATATCTAGCTCATTCGAGTAATATATAAGAGTTATACTATTTAAAGTACCAATCATGATAATTTAACATAGAAAAAGAAGAAGAAAATGAATCAAACTAATTTGTAAATACATATCAAATTAAGAAAAAGAAGAAAGCATGCATATATGGTTGAATGCTAATTTGAAAAGTAGCAAGAATGTGAAACAAAATTGTCCCGTAGTATGATTAATTAGTTGTCATAGTTGAAATGAGATTTTGCTTTCATAAATTAGGGAATGTCGGCTATATGTGGTCGATTTTCCTGATTGATCGATTTTCAACCTTTAATATGTACAATTAGTTCACGGCATGCATTTTTATCTAAGGACCATTAGATTTTTCAAAGTAACAGCCACTACTAGATGTGTAATTATTGAGTGGATAGTTTTCGTACCACGAAAATTCTGTTATTAGTCATAAATTACCTCCTATAACGGTTTTATATGAACTAGGAAAGTGTATGTATCTAGTTAATTTCATGGTTATATTTTGTAAATTAAATTAAAATTAATTTTATCATATCATAAAAGGGAGCCAATCAACCCCTTTTTCACATATTCAATTCATTAGTTTCATTTTTCATCGGTTTAACCTGTTTTTTAATCGATCTTATTTATTTTACCAATTTAATTTTTTGTAACTGTTTTATCCATTTTTTATCGGTTATAGCTTATTTTCGCTATTTTTATGATTTTTTCATTTCATATTTTCCATTTTAAGCAATTTTCTACTGATTTCACCTTATTTTGTCAGTTAAACTCTTTTTTTTTTTTTTTTTTTTTTTTTATTTCACACGTTTTTTATCATATTAACCCATTTTCACTTATTTCGCACATTTTTTTCACTGATTTCACATGCTCTTTTCACTAATTATACCTGAAGTTTCATTGATTTGTCACGTTTTCATCGACTTTATTCATTTTTTTTTACCGATTTCACCTATTTTTCATTGATGTTGTAGTTTCACCGGCTTCATCCCTTCTTAACGAATTTCACCCAAATTTTCATCGATTTCAGGGGCACTTTTTTACCGATTTCACCCAAATTTTCACCAACTTCGCTGGTGTTCACCAATTTCATCCGAATTTTAATTAATTTCACATCTTTTCAATGATTTCATAGATTTCTTTTTTATCGATTTCATCATTTTCCACCAATTTTATCCATTTTTCAGTAAAAGAGTTCCATGAAAATTTGAGGTTATGCATGTCTTGATATTATTGATTATTCTTTATATTTTTTTATTCTAGTCAAAGTTAAATTACGTAATTAGCTAAGTCATAAGTATTTTTTATTCTTTCATATTAAGATATGATTCAATTTTAATTTTTTTAGCTGAGTGTTTATGACTTCGGTTGTACTAAATCTTTAAATTAATATTTCTTACTTAAATAGATATTGATGCTAAAATATAATAATTTTTATATATATTTTAGGGGCTATTTAATAATAGTGTTTTTTTTTTTTTATGGTTTCACTTTTATCTATTATAAGGGAAGAAGATTAAAATTTCAAAGATGTAAGAGAAAATTTATAAATTTTTGGAGTTTATGTAGGAGATAAATATAATAAGACTTCATGTCTTATACCTCTTCAAATACTTTTATATATTTATCATTGAATTAAATATTTCTTCATAATTAAAATAAGGATATTTTAGTCCGCACAAATAAGTTAAGAAATATTCATGCTTTTATAATAGTAGATAGATAGATAGATAGATAGATAGATAGATAGAGATAGAGATAGAGAAGAGATAGAGACTACTTTATCCCTTACCCCCTCCTATGTGTTGTGTTATTATACACGTGAAGTTTATCCTCTCGTAATTTTACATGGAGAAGCGTAATTTATCTTTTACGCATATTTTGACCCTCATATTCAATTTGCGTGAGGGTTACACTTTCCAATAAAATGAGAAAACTGATCTTTTTTAAATTTTCATGCAGAATAATATGCTCTTTTTCAAATCACAAAGGAGTAAAATTGAGTATTATGCGTATCTTGGGAGGGTGGGGTGTTAATGGGCATTAATCTGAAAGTTTTGACTGAGTTTTATTCAAGTTTTATCTCAAAATTTGATTTGGGAGTTTTTTCATAACTTTTCGATTTGGACAACAATTTCAATGAGATGGTAAAAATACTAAGAATAATTAGTAGATTTGAAAATTTAAGATACGAATAGGGTTGAAAATCAAATCAAACTACTCGATATTCGACTCGAGCTCGTTTGAACTCGATTCGCTTAACAATCAAATTAAGCTTAAACACAAAATTTCAAATTCTACAAAATTCAAACCGAGCCTAAATAGTGCACCTATTTGCACCTATTTGATATTATTCGACTCATTTACACCCTAAATATGATTACACTGATGTTTGAGAGACAAAAATAAATGAGATGTATTAAATTGCATAACTCTATAAGTGTTAAGAATATGTGATATATATGACAAATCAATAATATAATATACTTCAAATAGGTTTGAGCATGTCTACATTCGCGCCAAAATCTGGGACATGGGTGGAAACCTACCCAAACGGCCAAAACCGTTCCCAAATAGAGTTTTACCTGTCCAACTTGGATATGGATAAAATCAAACTTGACCAAACTATACCCGAAAGCAGCCACAGTATTTAATTAGTTGAAGAAGGTTTTAAAGTGTATATATATTTGTAGCTCTTTGTAACTCATGATCAACCAATTGAGTTTTCATTATTTCTATATAAACATTTTGAATGATTTTTTTGTTTGTTTTGGTTTTATAGAATGTATTCTTCAGTATCTTTCAAAATTAAATAGTTTGTCGCAGTAATTAATGCCCATTATCCTACAGAAAACTTGGATCAAGAATTGTTGTACATATATATAATATATTGTATTATTAATACATGAAGAATAATTTTGGAAATTGCCAAATAGAAATTTATATGAAAAACAAACAATAGGACGGGTGATCTTTGTAGAATAAATTATTGAAGCAGAATAAAGAAAGTGCATTTCTAAAACATCCAATTATTATTATTATGATTAACTGAATGCATTAATAGTAATACTAGCTACTAGTATATATATATTAGTCAAGCCAAAGACTCGTACGGGGTGGGTACCACGAGAAGGTTATCTTTTCTTGAAACCGTAATTCCAGGACTTTCAATCATGTCTAATTCTTCTGGCTTCGTTCCATCGGGGAGTTTCCAGTTGAAGTTGTAGAGAAGTTTAGCCATGGGATACTCAACACTTGCCAAACCAAATGTCATTCCAGGACACATTCTCCTTCCAGTTCCAAATGGCAAAAACTCAAAATCGCCACCAATGAAATCCTTGGAATCGATCTCGAATCGCTCGGGTTCAAAGCTTTCGGGGTTGGTCCAATACTTGGGATCCCTTTGCATTGCCCAATTGTTCACTAACACCTTCACTTTCGAAGGGATGGTATATCCGTTGATTACGCATTCCTTCCTAGAAGCTCTGGGGAGGACTGGAACTGGAGGGTGTAGTCGGAGGGCTTCTTTGATCACGTTCTTCAAATACTTTAGTTTCTGAACATCACTCTCGTCGATGATTTTTCCGTCATCCTTGAAAACTTCTCTTACTTCAGCTTGTGCCTTGGCCATGACTCGCGGGTTTCTCATGAGTTCTGTCATCGTCCAATCAATAAGGGTCGATGACGTATCTGTTCCAGCAGAAAACATGTCCTATATATATATATACACACACACAGTAAGTAATAGAGTATGACGTTAATATATACATACTCATTGTTGAATATATGAACACACACAGTATAATTAAGGTAGTCCCAAAAGACTCGATGATCCGCACTTTTCTAGAGCAGGGGGGTTGGGGACATATATTGAAAATAATTAAGGTTTGAAGTACTTACAAATAAAACACCTTTGATGTTGTCGTAGTGGATTGGAAATTCAAGCTCCCCCCCATCTTTGATTCTTAGCAAAACATCAATCAAATCTTCATTGCCAAACTCACCATTCCCCTTACCTTTGCCCAAATTTACTTTATGCTCATCAATAATACCATCAAGAATCACATCAAGTTTTCTTCGCATCATCACCAGTTTCCACTTACTCCAGCTCAAAGCATTAACGATCTTCGATGTGGGATATAAATCGGCAATATCAAGCCCACCTGCCCTTTGCCTTCCTTCCTCTAGCAATTCAAGCAATAACTCATTATCCTTACTCACCTTTCCAAATGCCGCCCTACACGTGATGGAGCTCGTCATTGAGGAAATCCTGACCGTTAAATTAATGGCTTGATCTCCAGCTGCATGAATCGATTTGACCAGACGAGAAACCTCATCGTTTCTTATGGAGGCAAATGCACGAACCATTTTAGCACTCAAGAGTTCCACGATGCATATTTTACGCATTTGTCTCCAGTAATTCCCGTACGGGCTAAATGAGATATCCAGGTAGTTGTACCATAAGATTTTTAAGGCAATAGATCCGGGCCTGTCTGCGAAGCTGGGGTCGTGTTCTTTCAACATCTCTTTCGCGATTTCGGGTGAAGACACGACAATTGTCGGGACTTGGCCCAACCACAAGTGCATGATGGGGCCATATTGTTTGGCTAAGTCTCTAAAAGAACGGAACGGAAGTGAACTTAGTTGATGTATGTTTCCAATTATGGGCAGAGGTTTTGGACCAGGTGGCCAATTAACAATCACCGCGGGGGCTTTGGATTTCTTCACTTTAATAATTAGGAAGATTATAGTCACAAATAGCAGAGCAGTGGTTATTGTGAAGTTTAAAGAAAACTCATGATCAAAATCCATTCTCACAAATTTTAGTATTAATTAAGTTTTGTTGCTTTAATTTGAGGTTCTACGTACCATGGGACATTTATATGGAAATTAAATTTGCATTTGGAAAGTCATATTTGTTGACGAATAATTTTGGTTGGTATGTATGTTATTTTCATAAAAATACAAAATATAGGTAAGGTTGGTGATAGTGCAGAGTATGCATACAGAAATTTAAATTAACGGCCCAGTTCAGCAGAAATTCCTTGACCACAGTTCAGCAGAAATTCCTGAATCGATCGAGAGTTCAGTTCATGTATGATGTGCGGAAATTATGAGTTTCAGGTCAAAATTAGACTAATTTTGCATTTTTCCTTTGTTCTAAGTAAATAACTAGATAATCTTGTTGAGCCTACAAGTTGAACTAATTAGACTAATAAACCAATTATATATATTGTTGGTGCGATGAGGTAAATAATTGGCCAGGTGACCTTTCCTTTTATAATTCCAATTTTCAATTTCAAGGAAGAAGACTGTAAAAATTCCACAAAGTCTGCACAAGTAATAATGTAATGATCCATATTTGACTAATAAATATATCTTCCGGTAAATGTGTCGCTTAGGTAGTGGGTGTCTTAATTTCCGAGTGCACGTGATGAAGAATTTAAGAGTTAAGAAAAAATGTTATTCAACTTAATTTAGCTATTTTCAACTCAAAAATGGTAGTTTTTTTCGCATTCCAAAATTGTGACTGGACCATGGTGCTATTCAATAATCAAATTCATGCATGACAGTCAAATGCGAAGAAAGAAACTAGTACATATGTGACTGTTAGATTAATTTATTTATTAATTATTATTGAAAGCATAACCATATTTAGTATATATGCTCATGCATCAAAATTTTCATCTTTTTCATCGAAAACATTGAAAAGTTTTTGTTTTTGAATCAGGCGAAAACGAAAACAAGATGTAATTCCGAAACTATTTATCTGTCTTAAACTCTATTATTTTCCTAAATTTAGTAACTTTTTTAACAAATTTTCCTTAATGTTTCCGAAATATTTTCGAATAGTCTCGAAAAGTTTCCAATATTTAACTAACCGAAACATATATTTGAACCGAAATTTTGATCCATGTATATGCTTAGTACTTTGACTAAACATTTTATTGCTATTAAGAAAAGAAAAGTTATACAACTAACTTCATTGATTTTGTGCATTTCTTTTGGCTCAAATTAGGACCCCTGCACATTTTAAATTATTGAAGGTACTTTGTTTAATCTTTTGCTTAGAATCATCGAGAGAAGCGGACCAAATTTTTGAAATCCAACGGACTTGTTTGTTTGGCGTTGTTTTTGAGAAATGTCAAACAAACATGTTATCTACTTTTTGCAATAAATTTTTCATTTCTCAATTTTCTCAAACTACTCTCTCAAAACCCAAACAAACAACAATTTTCTTATCTTTAAACAAAACATATACTGTATAAACTATACTCTGATTTGACATAAAGTAACATATCTCTTACACAATTTATCTCACAACAAACATGATTTGACATAAAGTCTTACACATCTTACACATACAACCTAACTCTTCCAAAAAAATCTATATCTACTTTATTTCTTAAACCACTCTCTTAAAACTCAAACAAACAACATTACGCAAATCGAGATTATTTCACAAACCTCCATTACTCTCTCAAACACCAAACAAACAGGCTCAACATGTTTATTGCTACTTCTAGTAAAAAAAATATTTATCAACTAGAATGTCTGTTTACGGCTCGAACGGAAGAATGCGAAGAGTATAGGTCATCCACAGTAGAATTCAATTTTTAGTTTCGCCTCTAAGAATCGCAAGTCACTACCACTTGACCCAATCATTTATTGTCTACTTCTAGTACTATTTATTAAGAATATATCGAAATTAAGAAAGAAATTATTATATATAGTTATATTATGATCCAAGTGTTCCGAGTTTTCGTTTAGTTGCTTTCATTTCTTATTTTTCCTGTTTTGCCCCTCAGCGCCTCTCTCTCTCTATTAAGTAAAGCGCTTAGCACTTTATTAGTTGCTTTTCCGGTCTTTAGTTTATACCTATATTAGTATTAGTATATACGTTCCGTGCTATGAACGGGATCATAATAAATATATTTAATCATATGAGGAAAATGGAAAACCTTAATCCACCTTATTGTATATAAGGATTCATGTAAATATACATGCTGTAAATTAATTACTAAATTTATATGCAAATGTAATTAATTGTAAAAAAAAAAATGATTGTGATAATTTCATAAAAAATATATATATATATTTAAGATTTCCTATAAAATAGAATTTTTTGTTAGTACTCATTGCGATCAAATGATCCGAGTAACGAAACTACAATGAAAAGTCTTAGGGACCAACATGAAGTAATTTAAAAAAAAAAAAATCTTGAAATATGCCGGAAATGACTTATTTGGTATAGATGGGGCTTTCGTACTCATTTTTCAAATGTACAAGCCGAGTCTATGTATTAAACATTTCACATGAATGTTCCTGCAAATTTTATATAATACAATGAAGTATCTTAAATTTATCCTTCACATCACTAATAAAAAATGGTAAAAACTTCTCATATTCGATAAATATGGGGACAAATAATATTTATTTGTTGCAAAGTGATGTAATAAAAAAACAGAGAACTATTTATATTTAATAATTTCATATTGGTTTAAAAGAAAATTCAAAGATTTTCGACAATTTTTAGCTTTAAAACGAAACAAAAAAAAAAAAAAAAAGATCTTTTTAAAATGAAAATCAAGAGATTATTGAGAAATATAAAAAGATACCATAAAGAATCCTTGTTATTAAAATTAACGGCATTTAACCATTATAATTAAATATAAAATGATGACCAATGTAGTCATGAGATTTTGTAATACTGGTTCTCAAGCAAAATTATAAGAAAAGATATTTACTTCAAATCATAATAATAATTCTAAGATAATAATATACTTTATCGTTTCTATTTTGTAATAATACTAAAATAATATATTACTGAAATAATAACAATAATAATAATAATAACATATTCATTCTAAAATAATAATATATACTTGGATTAGATTAATTCAACTCAGAATAAAATTTAGCTCCTATATATATTTTATTTTAATTGGTTTTAATTTTTTTTAGTACTTATATCTTATAATATAATGTTCATTATTAATTATCCTATTTTTGGTCTCAATATAAGTTGGACTAGAAATTTTATTTTAGATAAGAGTTCAAAAAGTTAAATAAATATTTATCTTTACATGTTGGAGGATCCTGCAGAGAGACAAAGTATTATTGAACTACCAATTCATTGAATCCATTGTATGTTAATGTTACTGCATTTTTCTTAATTAGTACTGAAGAAGCAATAGATAAGATCACTAGAGATGTAGAAACCACTTCAAATAACTAAAAAGATTAATTTTTATATATGAATTTAACACACACAATTTATTAACTTAATTAATTATTACAAAACAAGCCGGCCATAATAATATATTGTATATAAACATTAATTCTCTCTAACTCTGAAAGAGATCTTAATTAAGTAATAACATGATCGATCGTCATGAGTAGATACATGCATGCATGTTGATGTGAAGAAGTTGAAGAAAGATTTAGAATGAATTTATCTGGTCTGAAAGTTGAATGTCTTAATGGAATAAGCAAATGTGAAAGTGAAAACAGCCACAAATCCAATAAGTATAGCTGCAACTACTCCAAGCATGTCGTGTCTGAATCCAAAGTAATCTCTCAAGAAATCTACCACTCTCTCTCCACTTTCCATCCGATCCTCGATTTCTCCATATTGTGAGATAATGAAACCGTACAAAGTATAAGCCATCGGAGTTGCCCAATAGTACCATCTCCACCATACAGGCATTCTCTGTACGCATGCAATTTCAATATAATTAAATTTCATTTCATTTGTTGATCATACTAACTAACTATTTAATTAATAATGTATGTGCGGTACGGTGTTGTTAAAGTACTTACAGGTCGTGGGACGATAAACCCCGAGAAGAGATTCCAAAGTGCATAGAAGAATGTAGAGACAATTGCGGCAACATTGTGATTAGGAGTAACAGCCACAGTCATCATTCCGTAAAGAACAAAGTATAATAAAGAGAAGAACAAGAAATATATGAACCAAAAGAACTTCTCAGCAGTCCAGTCAAATCCCATCATTGAGTACACAATGAGACCATAAATTATGGATTGTACGAAAACGTAAGGAATCTCAATGAGAAACTGCATGCAACAAATAATTAAGTTTGTTAGCTGTGCGCCTACCTAGCCAGTGAATATATATATATATATATGTGCATGAGAATCGATCTAGGTACGTACAAATTCTAATTAACATGACCAAATCTACTATATATAATTACCTGTGAGAATGCATATGGTAAAGCTGAGTACATTCCAGCAGCTTTTTCTCGATAGAAAACGGTTCGTTCAATAGCCACCACGGGTTGTACTGTTGAACCATATTGGAATCCTAGAAAAAGTACAGAGGCATACATAGAACCCATAGCATTGAACAAATCTTGTTGAGTATTCCTGCAATTCATCATCAGAATGATATCATGATCATGATTTAGAATTGTTAGAGGTTTAATTAATTTGTGGTATACTTACCATCTAGAGCCGAGGTCCCAAAACATTGTCCCGAATGTAAGGGCAATGAAGATTGTGAACAAAAATCTTACGGCGGTGTAAGGTGTGTTGCGCCAGTATGACCAGTGTTGTTTCCACAGACAAGCAATACATTGTGTGAAGAAAGATTGGGAGTATTTAGTAGGAAAATATAGGTCTTTAGTGCCAGGGCGTGTGACGCTCAACTCCTTTATCAATGCTTTGTTCCTCCTGCGAATTAAATTTGAAGGTTTAATCTGTTGTTAACATGAAATAAAGATGAAAATAGCGCATTTGGATTTAATACCTATACAGTTCTGAGTTTCTGTAGTGGTCAGTAAAGTCAAGTCCCAAAACTAGTTCTTGTGATGATGTAGTAACTTCCAACATCCAGGTTGCTGGATTGTAACCGTCTTTAATCTTTGCTACTCCATCGACTGCTTCAAAGTACTTTATCAAATGGGAGGATTGTCGACCCAATGGTCCAACATATATTTCTTGTCCTCCTCGTTTCATCAAAAATAGCTGGCGCATGCAGAGGTAATTAATATGTTATCGATCCATCCATCCATCTTAGTATATATATATATATATATGTATGTATGTACTAAGTAAGTAGCAGCTTAATTTTACCTCATCAAATGCCTCAAATATATCAATGCTAGGTTGATGAATCGTGCATACTACTGTTCTCCCAGTGTTTACCGTATTTCTGACTGTTCTCATCACAATTGCAGCAGCTCGTGCATCAAGCCCTGAAGTTGGCTCATCCATGAATATGATTGACGGGTTTGCAACAAGTTCAACAGCAATGGTAAGCCTTTTCCGTTGTTCGGTTGAGAGACCATTGACCCCTGGTAACCCAACTAACGCTTCTTTTAGGGGTGTTAGTTCTACAAGTTCCATTACCTCATCAATGAACATCTGTAGATAATTAATTAGTATGTTGTGTTAGTACTTCGTACGTAATTAAGTTGAATAAAATGTAATCATCACGTGCATACTAATTAAGTACCTTTCTTGTTTTTGCATCCACTTCTCGAGGCAGCCTTAACCAAGCTGAGTAAACAAGAGACTCGTAAACAGTAACATTTGGAGAATGGATGTCATTCTGCTCGCAATATCCAGAAATTCTAGCAAATGTTTCCTGGTTCTTTGGATATCCTGAGATTGTGATATTCCCCTCAATATATCCCCCTGTTTTTCTTCCAGCTAAAACATCCATCAATGTTGTTTTGCCAGCTCCACTAACACCCATTAAAGCCGTAAGAACTCCTGGCCTGAAAGCTCCACTTACACCCTTCAACAGCTCCAATTTGTCATCACTGGCACCTTGGGCTTTCATTTCCTTCAGGCAGCATTAATATAGTTTTTTAATTAGTGGGTAGGCACAAGAAATGTTAAGAGTTTTTAGATTTAAAATTTTTCACTTCAACATATTGTATACCGCTGGCATATCAACTGAATATTTGATATCATCGAATGTGATAGAATGTGGTTCAAATGGAAGAATCATTCCTTTTTGTCGATTCTCGTTGGCTTCAATGGCATCTGTTCTCCTCGTGGACGAGGAACTAGATGAGATGCTTCTACCGGCATTCGCAACATGATCTTGGGTTGAAATTCGACCCATTTGGACATCATCTTTAGTTTCTTCCGGTAATACAGCTCGAGGCTTTTCAAAAGCTGAAATATTCTCGGATATTAATTAACTGTTGAGTGCTATATAAAATCAATTACTTTGAAATTATGTGAAGTAGCAGCAAAAGTACTCACAGTCAAGATATGTTAGAGATAAGAGATAGAATATGTTGAAAAGCCATACGAATCCAAATATTGCCCCCAATCCTATCCAATACCAACGTGCTTGAGGAAAGAAGCCTCGGGACTCCATCACAACAACGCCCAACCTAGTTCCGTTGACCAACTACAGCCCAAAAAATAAAATGAATGTCATAGAATTAGTTCATAGAGTCAAGAAATACTAAACATGATTGTAAAAATCAATGACGGTGCATTGTCTTACACTGCTCCAACTGTGCCCGGTAAATTCGTTAACAAGAATTGCATTTTGAGCATACATCAATGGTGAGGACCAGTAGCCCCACAACCACCAACTCTTTACATCATCTGATGGGACAAAAATGCATGTAATGAGAAATCAGCAACCATTTGATCAACATAATAAATTTAGACTTGTTATCTTGGTTTATATATACCTCGTGATAGGACAATGCCACCCAATGCAAAAAGCAGAAGCAGAGAAAACATGCCAAATGTGTTGGCGATAATCATATTTCTACCGGCTGCTCCAATGAATCTAAACAATGCTGATGCTGACTGATGTACTAGTAAAAGTAGCAAGTATTGTTTCATTAACCTGCTTGCAATAAAAACAAAAACACTTGATCAAAATTATATATATTTGAGGAAATTACAGAACATGCAAGCTATATGTATATATATGCGTACCTTCCAACATTAGGATCAAATCCAATTACATAATATGTGAGAACTGTCCATATAGCAACTTCTATAAAGGCAATCGGGATCTTCAGGATCCATGAGGGAATAGCATATGCCCATGGGGGGAAAAAGTACATATCCCTTTGTTTATAGAAGACGGGAAGCTTATAAATTGTCATTGCAAGCTCGGACATTCCATTGAACATGATCATAGTGACAGTGAAAAAAAGAGCACCAACAAAAATCCCTCCATCCTCTACAGTATCTTTGGGCATCTCAGTTCGGAAGAAAATTGTCATGGCAATAAATGACATAAATGTAAGCTGAAGAAAATAAAATCAAGTTAACAAATAGAGAAAAGGGATTTAACTAAGTTTACCAAAGAAAAAGACATACTTGAAATATCTTGAAGAAAAAAACGAATGAGTTTCTCTTCATCAACAAGTATTCCCTATCCGAACAGGCTTTAAGAAGTTCTTTCTCTCCAACACCATACTTTTCAGTTGTCAAAGCAGCAGGGTGGCTTTTGCTCTTATCATATGGAGTAGCGAGTTCATCCCCTAGTCTCCGACCCACAGCGTATGATTGAAAGGCTTCTGCGAAATCACTAGATGGAACAAATTGGTAGGGCTCATCTTTACGTGACCAATATTGTCCTTGGTCTTTCTTTGATGTGACCTGCATCATATTTTGATATTTTATAAGAAATTAGAAAGAACAAGTTTAAATTAATACTACTAAGTACTAGTATTCTTTATTAATTAATTAATTACTTCTTGCAAGAAATCTGCCACTCCTTTTCTTTGGGGACATTTGAAACCCATGGATTCGAAGAAGTCAAGAACATGTTCTCTAGGACCCTGATAAACGGTTAGGCCATCAGATAATAGGACAATGTCATCAAACAGATCGTATGTCTCGGGTGCTGGCTGTAGGAGGGAGATAAAAGCAGTTCCCTTCATAATGTGAACATATTGTTTAAGCATATTGATGATTTGAAAAGTGGTTGAGCTGTCCAATCCAGTAGAAATCTCGTCCATGAAAAGTGCCTTTGCTGGTCCAACAAGCATTTCTCCTGTTGTGACTCGTTTTTTCTGTCCTCCTGAAATTCCCCGAATCATTTCATCTCCCACCAAAGTATCAGCACATATGTCAAGTCCCAAAACCTTAAGAACATAGTCTGTCATTACACTTGCTTCATCTCCTTCAGTTGCTGCCGCCTTTAATTAATTGTTGACGGAAAAAAGGAAAGGATAACAACATTATTAATTAATTAAAAATTCATATTGATCGTATCGATAATGTACTTAATAGTAAAAATTATGTATACTCTGCTCGCCTAGCATACATCCAAAATTGAAACAGTGGGGTCTCCATGTTTTGGCAAATTAGCCGGATAATACTACCTAGTACCTACCTTCTTCTCTTACTATTTTTTAATTTCCTAAGAATAAGATTCTTTTCCATACTTACTCCTATTAATTATGTTTTCAAGTTCAAACAAATTAATAGATACTAAACTATCTACTATCATTGAAATAGACAAACGTGTCACTTTCTTTCTTCACACGAATCTTAGTTTTTCTTTTTTTACCTTCATGTAGATGTCAACATCAGTATCTGGTTTAATATTTGCGGCTTTCTCCCTTCTTGACAATTCTGCCAACATCTCTGTTTTCAAGAATTTAAAACAGTTAGTTAGTAAACGAAAATATATATTCACGACCTTAAATAATTCATGCAAATTCAATTTAAGTCGTAGTATATTATTACTTTTGATATCATACTTCATCGAATTATACTTGTATTTTGAATCTCAAATATTAAAATATTTTGTACTTTTATAGTACAATTGATTGGCTACCCTTCCATCCAATTTAAGACAAAAAGTGCAAAATTGAACAATTTGATGGGTCAAAAGTAGTAAACAAAAATATTCCATCAGATCAAAGGTGCAAAATATATTAAAACTTTGTAATTTTGAACAAAATTGGATAATTTCAATCATGTATAATTAAAAACTCAAATCAAATGGAGAGAAGAATTAAAATTATTATATTATATTATATTATATATATATTATTAAAAGCCCATATTTATAAATAAAAACTAACCGTATCTGGAGCCAACTCCCTGGCATCTAGCAGAAAATGCTAAGGTTTCTCTAACAGTCATTTCTCCAATATGCAGATCATGTTGACTAATGTATGCTGCAGTTCTTTGGGGTACAAATTCTTCCATTCCATGTCCATTATAACTTACTCTGCCCGAAGTCTGACCAACCAAAATTCATAATTGTATTAATTAATAATTTTAAACCCCGGCCCGGCCAGCTTAATTACGAGTATATATATATATTATTCACTTACTTTCAGGGCTGGATCAAGCTTTCCAGCCAAAGCCAACAAAAGCGTTGTTTTCCCAGAACTTGGAGGACCTAAAAGCAAAGTCATTCTGCAAGGTTTTATTATTCCACTAACATCTTTAAGTATAGTAAATGGCTTTTTTCTACTTGGAACTATATGTAGTGAATTCAGAAGTCCCTGAAAACAAAAGCGGAAAATTAATTAATTCAAGTTAGAAAGAAATTATGTATGTTTATTTTTTCAAGTTTTTTAAATACCTCTATTATGTTGATATTAAAGTTGATAAAAGTAGGCAAGGCCCTGCTTGCACTATAGGCCTCTGCATCAATGTTTAAATGTTCATATCTCACTTCAATTGTTGGCATATCAATCCCAACTCTGATCAAACATACATACCATGAAATTAATCAAATATCATAATAATAACAATATCGAATCAGTACTACTTAAGAAGAGAATTAAAATCAATCAAAAAGTACCTGTCAATTCTGTTTCTAAGCTTCAACAAGAATTTCTCATTATCTTCATCCACGGTTTTAACCAATCTCTCAACCAAATTCCTCTTATCTTGGATTCCAAGATTCTGAACATCGATCTCATTCGCGCCTTTTGAACCGAACAAAAGGCCTTTTCTTAGACGATCGAAAGTGGGCAGCTTTTCAAGGGCAGCCCACTTTAAGGCTTCTTCATCATCTTCTTCACGCGAAGAACGCGAAAAGACTTCCACTCCTGTACTTCTCCATAAGTTTGAACTGGTTGCCCTGATGCTTGCGGCGAAACTCGAACCTCGTTTACTGTCTGATCTTAAACTATTACTAGCTTTATAAAGATCCCCTGCTTCCATATTTTAATTCGGTTTTGTATTATTTGATGTAGCAAAGAATCTGAACTCCCTTTAGTTGAAAAGTGTGAATGTTATGTACTAATGTTTTTTGTGTATTTTTGAACAGAACATTGTTTTTGTTGTGTAATGAGAGAATTAAATGTTGGAAGGAAGATTGTGTAAGGTTTATATAGTTGTTTATGCAG
This sequence comes from Penstemon barbatus, assembly GCA_003313485.2. Taxonomy (NCBI): domain Eukaryota; kingdom Viridiplantae; phylum Streptophyta; class Magnoliopsida; order Lamiales; family Plantaginaceae; genus Penstemon; species Penstemon barbatus. The sequence goes on from CM064878.1 coordinate 5,567,028, forward strand.
AGTTGAAGCGACTTTTAATTTTCAATTTTTAACTTCTGTTCATTGGAAATATATTCTTGTTTGATTAGTAAAAATTTAACTGTTTCTTTGACCCTTCATATGACCCTTTCTTTTCCATTGTCATATAATACTATTTCACCAACTCAAATGTTAGGGTAAAATGCAAGACTATCTTGTTAATAATTTTCCTAAAAGCTTAAGAAATTAGCAATTACCAATTTGCCGTCAAATCTTAATTTTCAAATGATGCAATGAACTAATAAAATGATAACACGGGTGATTTTTTGGTAATAAAAATAATACATTTAATATTTTGCCAATCAAAATTATTATAGGAAGTATTTTGCTTTTTCTTTCTTTTGGATTATTAGTGTTTTTGCATTTTACTCTTTGCTTTTTTTGGCTTCGACATTATTTTTTTTTTTAGATCAGCCTTTGACATTACATTTTATACGGGTATTTAACAGTCAAAAAAAAAAACAGTCAAAATACTTAATTGTATGTTCAACTCAAGAATCTTTGTCAATCAATAATCGAAGTGGTACTCAATCTGTTTTACCGGGGCCTTCTGATCAATTGAATGGGCCGGGCCCCATTAACTAATTTACCACGCACGTGGTTGACGAGATACATTTGATCTTCTCATTTTTTTATTCTGCTTTCTGTTATTCCCTATCCAGGAAATGATGCATCATAGCATAGGCTTGTCATTTATCTAAAATAATAAAAAGAAATCAAAACCTCCTTGATTTCTTCAAATACGTTAATATATTCAAAAGGTATATTATAGTAAGCAGATGTTTTTTCCCCTATTTAACAATTAACAAAAATTATTTTCTCAAAAAAAAAAAAAAAAAAAAAAAAAAAACAATTAACCAAAATTTACCATAGAAAGAGCATCTAATATATAGTAGTATTATTTGTTTGGTTGATTAGTATGCAACCTTGTGGTACAAGTTAATGGTGGGTGTGAATTTCTGTAGTCTGCGTATATTCCTAATTTAATTAATATTATCAGTTTTGTTAATTGTTTTTATTTTGATAGTAGTCGAATATATTCGAAAAGATTTTCTGATATAATATTTGAAGTAATAATGTCTTTATTGTTTCACCCAAAAAAAGAAAAAAAAAAACTGCTACTTGAATTCCTTTTTTTTTTTTTTATAATTCAGGGGTCCAAGCTTACACTAAACTGATATTAAATGTGTTTAACTAATTGGGTTATTGTAGCTATAGTCCCACCAAAATATTTAGGCGTGGGAGCTAATATATCCAACTCTTATTAATTAGTTGCTAGGTCGACTACGGATATATGAGATTGGGTCAGGCCTAAAAGATTTAGGTCCTGTTTGTTTGGCGTTTTTTAAAAAAGTTTCGTGTTTGGGAAATGTCAAATAAACATGTTTTTTATTTTCTGAAATAAATTTTTCATCTCTCAGTTTTTTCAAACTACTCTTCAAAACTCAAACAAACAACATTTTTCTTATCTCTAAACAAAACATATACAAACTCTACTGTGATTTGACATAAAGTAATATATCTCTTACACAATTTATCTCACAACAAACATGATTTGACATAAAATTTTACACATCTTACACCTACAACCTAACTCTTCCAAAAATACCTATTTTATTTCTCAAACCACTCTCTCAAAACCCAAACAAATAACATTACGCAAATCGAGATTATTTCACAAACCTTCACTACTCTCCCAAACTACTTTCCCAAACACCAAACAAACATGCCTAAATGTGATGACGTCTATAATTACTAACATATACTCCAATGTAGAGGTAAAAAAAAATCACAATAATTTTTTGTTATCATTTGAATATCACAACTTATTGATATTAAGAATTGAACTATAACTTTTTTCACTTGTTTGTTTATGAAAATCATTTGGTGACATATTTAAATAAATGTAATTAGTGAAAAAAGTTTACCATTGTCATTTAATTTTGTCGCTAAAATATTTGTAACAGTGATGATTAACATAGGCAACATATATATACATGATATAAACGTAGTTAAGGGTAAATTATATTCCGGCTAATTATAAAAAATCTCCTATTTTTCTAGAATTATGAGAACACCCCCTGTAATTTGGTCTATATTCAGAAATACCCCTTATGGCATCAACTGATAGGGAGTGCTTCTTGTAAGTTGTAATGAGTGTCGCCGTTATAAGAGCAACTCAGGCTTTTAACACCAAAGTTAAATTTGAGTTTGATGTCAAAATTTCATAAATTTGAGTTTTAAGGAATGCAACAACATCATGCATCAAAATTTTCTCCGTCAATTCCAACGGCTCAATATTATATTTTTTCTCCCAACAATTCTATTTTTATAATTTATCTAACGATACATTTTTATTATTATTTATACTATATATGATTTAACTAAAACTTTAGTTTTGAATTAGTTATAGTTGTGAGTTTGGTTTTGAGTTTTTCTTTTTGGTTGAATTGCAGTTTAACTTAGATTTATTTTAATTTAGTATTTAATTTGGCATTTTGATTGGAAATTTTATCTAGATAATTACCTGGCACAAGGTACGAGTATTTAATATTTTTTGAGTTTATTTATTTTAATTTACTTTATTTAACTTTTAATTGCAATTAAGTTTGCTTTAATTTAAGTTGAAACTAAGTTAATTTCAATAAATTTAAATTAATTTAGTCATTTTAATGCCTATTGCTAAAGAAAAAAATGTGCAGATATTAAAACGATGTAGCAAGTATCAGAAATTAATTTGATGCCATGCCATGTTTTGACGTTGATTGATGGAGATGTAAGAGATATATTTTTGTAAACATGCTAAACCACAAATAGTGTTGTTGTAATTTCTAAATTAGTAGAAGATTTATGATAATTAGGACAAACCTTTTTACATGTAAAATATTAATTAATATAGTGCATGTTCGTTGATTTTGTGTTAGATAGATGTACATAAAAAACAATTCTTTGGACTTTTCGTTTCGCAGGCATCAAATGGACTACAGCTACGATAAAGAAGAATACTCCGTAGAAAGAAGGAAAAAGATCTGTTGAATTAATTTGTGATATAATTCTGAATCAAATCGAATGAATGAGTCCTAATTTAACGTTGACCAAAATATATAAATTATATATGCTTTCAATCAATTTCCATATATATGGCTACTTACTTTTATTTTTCCCCCTTTTTGGCTACTAGAAGATCAATACAACTTTCTAATACGTAATTGCGAGAAACTTTTTCAATATTTTACGGGTTTTAATTAATTATCTTTTTCTTTTCTGATATATATACAGAGTATTTCAATTTAATACTACAAGAGATCGATCGAGCAACACTTTTTCTAGAAGAAATTGACTTCCTACCCCTTTTAATTTTTTTACTATTAGATTAGATGAAGTTTTCTTGCGAGAAAGTTGAGAAGTCTTTGTTATTATTTCTAAGTTTGCAGAAGGGATAAGCGTACGTATGTGCTCAAGTCGGCAAAGAACATGATGGGTACAGTAATTAAATGATGAATATATTTACGTTTATTATTTATTCAATAAATTTCAATGAAGTATATATATATATATATATAAAAGCACTAGAGCAGATTTATATTGTCTGTTTTTGTTTTCTTCTATTTGTATTGTATGTATTTTATTCAAATGGAGTGAAATGCAAAAACACCCTTGTATTAATCTTAATTAGCTGGAATCCCCAATGTTATTTTATTTATCAATTGACAAACCTTCTACTATTGACAAGTCAAGTATATCTCCGCAATCCGTTTCATTCGTTGCGAGTATTCTTCATGATTTGTAAGGGAATTGACAAATTATATACTCATATATGTTATTTTTCTTTAAAATAATATATGTGAAAACCTATCACTTAAAAAATTGAGAATATTGTAAGAAATTGGACTATAACTCCTCTTGTGGTCAATTCTTAAATTTCTAATGGGCGTAAATGACAACATGTAAGACTTTTTGCTAATAAAATATTAAAACATATAGCTCTTTGTTAATTTTTGCCAGTTAGAAATATACAAAGGTTTTTCTAGCTAATTAAACAGGGGGAATTTTTGCATCTTGCTCTATTAAATATCACGAACAAGCAAACAAAACTAATAAATAATGTTAGATACTTTCATCATGTTTAAAACCTACGTGACTGTCAAGTAAATCGATGTCAAATAAGTTTAGTCAAGTCAAATCTACTACTATTAGAAGATGATGAGAAAATGAAACCACACTAACGAATTAAGTTTTACAATTTTTTACATAAATATTATTTGGAAAAGATGGGTGTTAGAAATAATTATAATACGTTTATTACTAGAGTAAATAGTATGTTTGATTTATAGAGGGTTGAATGTAAAGGAAAAAATGTACCATGCACAAGTTGGACACGTAAAAGAAAAGTAGCCAAAGTTTCTTTTTTAATTTATCTCCTTAATGAAGGTGCACTTAGACGTTAAACTTCATATATTTCTATGATATGGGTCAAAGTTTAAAGACCGAATAAATTTTTCAAGAAAGGGGGTTTGAATATTTGAGGTAAACTTCTTATATATGGTCTATTGAATTTTTTGTTGTTTGTTGTTAATAATTTTATATATTTATTCTAAATTGGAATGAGAAATTATTATTTTATCTATATCTCTATAAAAATGAAATTATATATGTATATATATTACGAATTTCCTCAAGTTAATTTATTATGAAACAAGTAAATGTTAGAACTTAGGGTAAATTACGGATACACCTTGAGGTAAGGTCAAATTATACAAATTTCCTTCACGTATCATATATTACGAAAATTCTCATTAGGTATATCGTTGTTTACAATTAACCCTTTACCCTTAAAAGTTCACTTTTTTACCCCTATGAGTTATTTATAATGTTTGTAATTATTTATAGAATTTAAAAACTTGAGTATTAATTGTAATATCTAATAAGTTATAATAATGGTAATTATATATTTACCACAAAAACTTAATAAATTTGTAAATATTTCAATAAATATTTAAAAAAAATACATATTTATTAAAAATTTAAGTTTAATTATAACAAATCATATAGAATTTTAATAATAATATTTTATATATAAAACAAATATTTAAACATTTAATTAAATTTTTGTTTTGTGTATAATAAATTTAATTGTAGATTAATATTATAAACATAAAAAGAATACTAAGAAATACTTATATTTAATTGAATGTGTTTAAAGTTTAATACTATAAAAACTAAAAATTTATTTATTTATTTAAATGTGTAAATAAAATTTCTATACATATTATTATTATTGAAATTATCATTAATTTATTACTATTATAAAAATTAGAATCTAAGTAGATACGTAAATAATATATATTTATTGAAACTTATGTGCAATTTAACAATTTTATCAACATTGGTGGTAAAAATTTAATTTTTAGATTTATTACAATTAATACGTAAGTTTTAAAATTTTATAAAATATCATAAATAATTTCTAGGAGCAAAATTAGAATTTTTCAAAAGTAAAGAGTTAATTATAAGATAGTGTCAACTCTGAAGAGAATTTTTGTAATATCCAATATTTGATTAAAATTTTGTGGTTTGATGACCTTTCCTCGAGGGAATCTCTAATTTACCAAGCCCGAGAATTTAAATTTGTGCGAGAGAAAATGAATGTTCGTGCATATGTGTTGGTAGTGTTACGAGTGTGGAAGTCTAAAGCCATAGCAGTTTGGGCCACATGACAAGGGAATCCATTTTAAATGAGAAATTCTACTTGCATGTGAGGCCTATTTAGGACTTTTGGCAGCTTGCACCCTCGAAAATGAGTCTTTTGGCAGATTGCACCCTCGAATTTAGATTTTGGCAGATTGCACTCTCGAAATATATAAGCTTTGGCAGGTTGCACCCTCTAAAAATTTTCCGGCCAAATAATTCGTCGGAAAATCAAAATTCTAATGTTGGCAAGGGTATAATTGTCTTTTTAATTCAATTCCCTCCAAAAATTCAAATTTTGTTCCTAAATTTTTATTTTTCTTACAACACATTTAAATCTTTCAACCATTTTGCATAGTTCTTCATCAGCTCAAAAATTAATATTATTGCATTTAACATAAAAATGATTGTCAAGACATAATAAACACATGTAAACACAATGAACTTATCAACCCACAAATAAGAAATAGCAACAATATTCATATTAATCTGATAATCGATTTTCTTACCATAATACATAAATATAGTACTATGAAAGGAACAGTGCCCGAAAATATGTGTGAATAACAAAAAAAACTAATAATTGATTTTCTTACCATAATGTGGAGCTTGACAACCCAAGAGAATGAGGAACTCATAATTTTCATCTTCTTCTACTCGCAATCTCAACCCCAATGATCAATACACGGTGTATAATACCTAATATTTACGTAAATGTGATGCAAAAATAGGGCAAAATTGAAGTGAGAATGTGATAAAGCCCTAATCGGTGTTGCTGGAGCAGGGTTTTTATATATTTCTTTTAGGAATTTAGATTAAATTAATGTGTAAATGGACAAATTAACACCTAAACTACACATTTAATTTAGTTGGCTTAATTTTTTGGCGGGTAATAATTTTCTTTAGAGGGAATTGAATTAAAAAGACAATTATACCCTTTTCAACATCAGAATTTTGATTTTTCGGCGAATTATTTGGCCGAAAAAATTTAGAGGGTGCAATCTGCCAAAGCTTATGTATTTCGAGGGTGCAATCTGCCAAAACTTAAATTCGAGAGTGCAATCTGCCAAAAGACCCATTTTCGAGGGTGCAAGCTGCCAAAAGTCCGCCTATTTACAAGAAATCTGTAAACCATATGTGGCCCAATGGGTATAAAACGTGACAAAGACAGTATTTACTGCCATAATTTAATTTGAAGGACTTGTTAATGTCGTTTGGCCGGTGGCTCTTATCCTATGATAAGAGACCTGAATTTAAAGGGACTGTTGGAGATGGTCGAAGTATTGAAATAATAACGAGGTTGGAATTTAAAGTTACTCACTAAATAACTCATACTTGTCTTGAAATTCACATCACATTGAATTAAAGAGAAAATTACAAGTCCAAGTATTTAATTAAAGGCGACTAGTGTCCATCCATAACTCGATGATAAATACATATATATAATGTATTAATATTTCAATAAAAATCAAGACTTGGCCCCTACATTTATTTTATTTTTAGGATTATATGCCAAACTTTTCTCAAACCCCAAACTTAAAATCTTAGTCTCATCTCTAGGACTAGAGTGTGTTACGTCTCTCATGAACAAGCTAGGGAGCCCCGGTAGATGTTGAGAAACGAGGCGAGCAGTGTCTTTCCACCAAGAAAGTTGGTTTTCTTTCTCTTCAAGTTGTTGCATTGTACATTCTAAAGCTGATTCGAGCTCAATTATCCTTTCATGTTGCCTCGACTCCAGAAGTTCGTGTAACCTTCTCTCAAGTTCACTTGGGCATACGCCATAGAATTCGTAGTAGTTGCTCGGCTCATCAGGCTGCACCTCGCTAATTACTTCTTCAAAGTTTGTGCTTTGGCTCTCTTCGGGTGCACTATCCTCAACATCGACCTGCATGCCACGATGGAAATAGATATAGACACGTTAAATGATTAAATACCCTTAACTCTAAAATTCGATACTTGAAATCTGTTCATGTACCTCTAAAGATTGTTGCGTATCAATTTGAAGTTGCAAACGATCAAATTCAGCAGCAAGTTCTGCTTCGAGTTGATCCATTTTCAAACTTTTTTCTCGTCTATATCGATTACTGCCAAGACCGATTTCTGGGCTTTTAATTACATCATGTGAAGATACATATTGCCCTGGATCATGTTCCTCTTCGTATAATGTTTCTTGGTCATTAGTGTTGGAGGAAGAAGCAACAAAAGTAGTGTACTTGGGAGGTAAAAAAGGTTGTTTCTTTTCTTGGATTTGCAATTCTGTTGGGAAATTTTGAAGTAACAATTCAATCTTTTTGTGCAATTCTGCCATTTTATGAAGCTCATTTCTGCTTGCAGCAACAAGATAAATTAGACCAAATCCAACGACAAGGTTGAAAGAGGCCTCTTTCTGAATCTCTGTTGAAAATAACATGAATGTGAATGAATCAGTAGTTAAGCTGATATTTGAATTTGATAAAGATACAAACAATTAATTTGGACAACACCCAAATATAAATGACCTGATGTGTTTATAAGAAGATTAATGTATATATGTGCTTAGTTTAAAAAATAATCGACTCTGGTGGAGTTTATATCACTCAAATTACTTTCATCATGTCATGTGTCAAGAAAAATAAACTCCTTGTTCCAAATTAATTGTTTTGTTATACTCCAGTAAATATGCAGTTTTGTTAATTATGTTATGTGTGACACTACTTATTCAGATGAAATTAATTAATTAATTAATTACCTGAATCATTTGGTGCAGAACAAGAGGATGATGCATCGAATCCCTTCATCTCCTCATTTCTCCTCCTCTTCATGTTTAAATTTTCATCAATTTTCTCATCCTCCCATTTTCTCTCCACTTTGATTTTTGAACCTCCTTTCGGTTTATTCCCGCTGAACAAACGGGAAAATATAAACCAGGGCGAAATACATGTGAAGCTCTGGCAGCTTTCTCTTCTTCTTCTTCTCTGTCTCGTAAAAACAGGGTCATCGCTGCAATATCCATCATCCCTCATTTTGAATCAAATTGTACCAGTATATCATGTCTTATATAGGAAATTAAACAGATGGCTCCTGTATCATATAGGAATTATACGAGTAGTAAATAAATAAATGTATTCAAATATAATTATTGCTTTAAAATTATTTCCATTAATGCAGAGAGAGGATTCAGAGAGGGTCTGGTGGTAATCATTGTCGATCACGGGTGGAATGTGAAGCAACTTCTAATATTAATATACTCTATTAGGAAGGAGGGAAATTTTTGAATGGACTAGAGTTGAACATTTTTCGAGATTTCGTATTTATTGTGGTATCTAACGCAAATTCCAACAATTAATGGACTTAAATGTTACAACAGTTAACTATTTGAAGAGGAATGTTAATGAACGAGTCTCGAATAATCTTTTTGGCATGTAAATAATTCTCTACATCAATTAAAATTGAATTGTAGCAGCATTTTCGTAATTCTAAGAGTAGCAAAGCAATATTCCAAAGATCCAATCTCGATCTGTACTAGTATATACTAGTAATTGTTTGACTGCACCACATTACATTACATATACACATGTATTTATGTAATTTCTTAAAACATCATTATGTGTTTGGTCTAATGGAAGGGGACTCAGGTTCGAATCTCTATTAGGAGAGATATCCACTTAACATGCCCAACCCGCCTCGAAAGGGATTAAACCCTTGGAAAAACAAAAAAAATGTAATTTCTTAAGACAATCCAATGTGTGCCCACATTTTGGTCTTGGATGATAAATTGTCATCAATGCTGGCAATGTAGATCTACTATTTAATGATTGGGCGAATAAAATTTAAGAGTAAATCGCGTTTTTTCTCATTTTTATGGATTAACTTTTGCACTTTCGTCCCTCTTAAATTTTTTGTAGCAGATTGGTCCTTCTTATCAATATAGTATATCACATTCGTCTCTCTTAAATTTTTTGTAGCAAATTTGTCCCTCTTATCAATGTAGTGTAACACATTAGTCCCTCTTAAATATAAAATACATCACTTGAATTCAAAATATATTCTAAAGTGGACGAAAGTTGATGTATTTTGTATTCAAGGGGGACTAATGTGTTACACTATATTGATAAAATGGACGAATTTGCTATAAAAAATTTAAGAGGAATAATGTGTTATAAGAGGGACAAATATGTTACATTACATTAATAAAAGTGACCAATCTGCTACAAAAAATTTAAGAGGGATGAAAATGCAAAATTTGACTCATAAGCCAAAATTTAATCTGTCTATTGGAACCATACGTATTTTGTATCTCTTATCCTTTTTTTGGGTAGCAGAGGACTTCGCAGTCTCAAATAGAGTTTTAACTCGTATGTTTCAAATATTATTCGACTTCTGAAATGTTTGAAAATTAGTTTGACTTTCTTAAAATAAATAAATAAATAGGATTATTACAAGAAATTGATTTTTTTTCTAAAACTACCCAAAAATTTGTAGTACGGGGCTACGGGCTATTATGGAACATCTCCACGGTTCTAGACCATTGTGAATATTTTTTCGTCATGGTTTGTTCCGCGCCTATTGCAAAATCCCTAGCTATACTTTGGTAATCATATTTTTTAATTTGTCTTCCTGTTATTTAAAAAAAAATGCATTTTACCTTTCTATATTCTTTAAAATAGCTTACGCCATCTTGATATTTTTTAAACTTAAAACAAAATATGATTTGACAAAAATACCCTCTACATACTTACAATTACTTTAAATCTGGAAAAAAAAAAAGTAGTTTACCCCTGTGTTATTTTATATAAACCAATTTATCCCCATAATATTTTATATGTATCATACCCCCTTTGTATCTTTATATATGCCACTTTATACCCTATATTATTTTTAGTGAAGAAGGGTAATTTTGTCCCTTTGAAGCATTAATTTTCTCTCCCACATTCAATTTCGAACAAGTGAGTTATCTCTAATGGAAGGAAGTAATTCGATCCTTTAAAATTTACACAAATGAGGTAAAATATTTTTTTTTCCAAATCACGAAAAGCTAAATTGAAAACTATGCATATAAAAGATAAATGGGCATTAACCCTTTTTAAAGAACATGTGCGACAATTGGGTATTAAACTTTAGAAGATATAAAATTGTGTTTAAATTTACTATATATTAAATTGATTGATAATTTGATTTAGTTACTGCATCACCTACATCAATGAGTGGAGTTTGTATTATTATATTAATCACTTTGATGATATTAAAAAATTTGTTTAATTTTATGTAAGTCAATAAATATAAAACTTAATATTTAATTAGTTTAGTGAAAAATATTAGTCACTGAAAAGTAGCGAATTCAATTTTAAATATTTATAGGAATATCTTTTCGCTTAATGTATCTGATACGTCTTACGGTTCGAAAAAAATTAAATCAAGTTAGAGACCTGAATTATATTGAAAACCCAAAAAAAAAAAAGTCAAGAAATATAGTAATATAGATATATGCATGATTAACGTGTCACATGACGTCATATGAATTAATAGGAGATTCCTATTTTAGGTGGTGGTCATAAAGTTAGAGTGAAAATAAATACTATAAATTCGAACAAGAAAAGAATGTTCTGAAAGAAAAGTTGAAAATAAAAAAATTCAAACATATGAAGCGTATAAAAGAGAAAAGTATATATTGACATATACCAAGGACGAGTGTCGATTAATTAATTCAAATATATTATTCATAATCTTATTAGAATATCGACAATTTAACGTTTATTTGAGATTCCAAAAAAACTCAAGAGATGAGAGAGAGAAATCAAAATCAGATCTTGGGCATACCAACACTTGTACGTACGTCATAACATTTTTTAGGGTTTAAATTTTAAATTACTCATCTATTAATTATCCGAGTTCGCCAAGATTTTTTTATTTATCATGTGGTTTGAAGAATAAGTTGACTAAATTAGTAAATTACAATATTGAATTTCATAATTTCGGGCGTGAGATGTGGGATTTAATTGTTGAAAGAAAAACCGAATATATACTCGTAATTGGGTTTACATATATATACTCCAAAAAAAAAAAAAGAATTGGGTTTACATAATTGTAATTTAACACACGCTTGACGCATTCAAAGAAAAAGAAAAAGAAAAAGAAATTGAAAAACATTAGATTAGATTACATTATCTTTAAGAATGGGAAAGAAGTAGGGATGGAGAAACTATACGTGCACACTACGCACATTTATCCTTTTAAGTTCCTTCACACTTTCTTTTCTATTAGTATTGTTCAGATTCCAATTCCACCCAATTTCAGTTTTTTCACTTTACCTAATTATTATATTGTTAAATTTATTGATAATTAGTAGTATTTTGTTTTGTTTCGGTAAGATTAGTAGTTTGAGTTTAGTAGAGATGGGAACGGGTTGTGAGGAGGAGGAGAAAAGGTTGTTGAAGCTTGAATCGATAAGGGAGAGTTTGATTCGGCAAGAGGACACCATTATCTTCAGTTTGATTGAGAGAGCAAAATACCCAATCAATTCTCCCTTGTACGATAACCACCACCACCACCACCACCACAACCTTCCTGCTAATAATAATTCTCTCTTCCACTTCTTTCTTAAACAATCCGAACATCTTCAAGCCAAGGTAAACTTACTTTTTCCAAATTCATCTGATTCATTTTTGTCTTTTTCTTTTTATATTTATTTATGTACAATTAGTAAATTAAATGCTTAGAAAACTTGAGCTAGCTTTTGATGTGAATTAGTATTAGATCCATGTATTCATGTGTGTAATTTAACACCCTCTAAGACTAAGAGTGTTATCTTTCATGTTTTTGCACAATCTATGTATACTTTAGTATAGAAGTGAATACAAAACATGTCTCGGATTTTATTCATCACAAAAAGATGTTATGCTGTGTATTTGTCTTGAATAAAGAAAGAAGAAGCTTAATTAATTCATGTCATTCTGTTTCTTTGTTTCTTTGTTTGTTTGTTTGTAGGCTGGTCGATATACATCTCCAGAAGAGAATGCTTTCTTCCCAGATAATTTACCAAACCCATTGCTGCCACCTCTTAACTGTACACCGGTATATAAATGCCATTCCTGTCAGTCAACTATAGCCTAGGGAGTAGATCTTTTTTATGTAATGTACTGATGATACCGAATTACCGATTGCAAATTAATTAGGTCTTGCATCCTCCAGGAGATTCCATCAACATAAACGATCAAGTATTGAATCTCTACCTCAACACATTACTTCCTTTGATAACGGCCAAAGGCGATGACGGGAACTATGCAGTCACTGCAGCCAGTGATGTTAATTTTTTACAGGTAGGGTAGATCAAAAACAAAACACACAGAGTCAAAGATCTATTTTATGGTGCAGAAGACGAATGAATCTTTTCTTCCAATTTCAGGCTCTTTCCAGGAGGATTCACTTTGGAAAGTTCGTAGCTGAGGTTAAATTCAGAGATGCTCCTGCAGATTACACACCTGCAATATGTGCTAAGGTACGTAAAGAAAAAACTTTGTTGTTCAATCTTGGTTTTCTTGTGTTTTATTGACCCAGCCATTTCCATTGATTAATTAATAACTTGCATTAGCAGGATAGGGAAGCTTTAATGAAATTATTAACATTTCAAAGTGTTGAAGAAGGGATAAAGAAGAGGGTTGAAAAGAAAGCGATGATATTCGGACAGGATGTGGATCTCAATGAAAATGACAACGATGGCAAGTACAAGGTTAATCCATCACTAGTGTCTCAATTGTATGGAGAGTGGGTGATGCCTTTAACTAAATTTGTTCAAGTTGAATACCTTTTACGTCGTCTGGATTAAACTCTTTTCCTCCATTGTTGGATTGATGTAGTTTCATGATTAAACTTGCCTCATAAAATGGCTAATTGCTTGGTTGGTGGTGATGAATGTCCACACTTGATTCCCAACTTTAATTTGTGGTCTACTCTATGTATGTTTTAATTTGTTGGAAAATATGCATATTTTTTATATTGTTGTTCAAAGAACTTCTTCACAGAATGGAAATGTATGTTTCTGGTGTTACCTTGATAGTGCAAAAAAAGGAAAAATATGCTACTTTTTAAGTTAGAAAGTGTAAACAAAAGAAAGAATCTTATCATTCCAGAGGATGATTTCATTATTGACATTTGAATGCAGAATATGGTTGTGTAGTTGGTGCAGAGTTGGCATCTATACTTGTTTTCTTGGGAGTAGCTATGGATTATGATGCAAATATATACAGTATATTATATGTTCAGGATTTTTTTTTTTTCTCTGAGTTAAGTTTAGGCATATCTAATTATATGGTCTCAATAGGAATAATTCTTTGGAGGGATGCAATTTTTTTCTACTTTCTTAATATCATGTATTTTTCTAATATTTTGACGCAATGACACAAAATTAAGATAGAGTAATACAATGTTATCCCACAAATGTTGAAAATATAATTTTTTTTTTTAAAAATCAGACTCATTTAAATTGTAATCTACTATCTCTTAATGAATCTAGATCATCTATTATCGAGTTTGTGTTAAAAGAGTCAACATTTTCTTTTGAAAAGAATTATCTATTATCGAGTTTGTATTAAAAGAGTCAATATTTTCTTTTGGAAAAATATAATGTTTAAGTATGTAATTGAAAGAAAAAAAACTATTTTCAACATGAAATGTTTGTTCCATGAATATTCTAAAAATACTAGAAGAAACAGTTTGTAAGAAAGGCATAAAATGAGATATGTTAATCCATATCAATCAGCTCGAATAAAAAGTATATGTATAAAATGTTAAGAAAGGAAATGTTTCCCTAGAGACTCAAACACCAAACAACATGGTGAAAACTAGGGGTGCACATGGTCTTCAAAACCGTACCGGACCGTCCCGTACCGTATCAAATCGTACCGAATGTTAGGTTTTTTTTCTCAAAACCGAAGGTTTTGGTATGGATGAAAACCGTACCGAGTATTTTGGTATAGTTTTGGTTTTAGACTTCTCATACCGTAAAAAACCGTACCGTACCGAAATTAAAAAGAAACATGAATTATCTATTCATTTTTTTATATTTACAACTAAATTTATAAGGCTAGGTTTGGTAATACCCAAAACAAATGAAAAGAGATCGGAGTCGATAGTTGGCATTAAATTTATAATCAAATATTATTGAATACTATATTATTTATAATTTATATTATAGTCCATCATAGTTTATAAATACTACATTGCTAGCGTTCAATTAAAAAAATATATGCTCTAATTTAGCACAAATTAAACTTGTTATATGTTGAAAACTTAAAATGCAAAAATTCTAGACAACAAATACCAAATAGTAAGTTTCTTCACATAATAAAAACAATGATCAAATAATTAACCAATTAATTTTATTCAACTAGGTCGAACTATAGCGTCAAATTTATGAACATTTCCTTTTTCGATACTTTATTTAATGAAAAAAATAGTTTGTAAGATATTATACTATTAATTTTTATATAATTGTCAACTATGTAATCAATTATATAAGAAAAATTGCACGAAAAAAATTTGTTCGAAAAAACCGCAAAACCGTACCGTACCGTACCGGAACCGCACAAAACCGAGTTTGTTGGTATGGTTCATAAAACTCTAGTTTGGTTTTGAGTTTTTAAAAACCGCACTAATTGGTACGGTACAAATTATGTAAAAGATACCGCAGAACCGTACCATGTGCACCCCTAGTGAAAACTTATCACCTCAACCACATGCAACCAACCAGTGTATTTAATCAAGTAATAACTACTACAGACTCTCAAGTGTATTTTAATTTTTTCGATGTACGTTTTTTTTCAAAGCAATACTTCAAGGAGTAATAATTTACATCTTGTTTATCTCTTTAACAACAACTATCGATGTCGAGATAAATTTATGTAATCTCACCTAACTCATGAAGTATGGATATAATTATTCTTTATTTTAATTTTAATATTTGGTATTTAGAAAATATATAAGACAATATATAGTGTCACTTGATGGATCATACATTACAAGTAAATATGATCCTCATAAATTTTAAATTCAAACACTCATCAATTGATATTAATGTGTTGTGTAATATATACCGTATACGTATTATACAAAAATATAACGCCCAAATCAAATAGAAGTTCCTTCCAATTAGCATAAACTGGGCCAACTCACGGCCCAAGCCCATTAACAACAGCCCCTTCCATTTACTTTCTTTTCTTTATTTTTTCCCTTCACTATGAAAATTTGTCTCGGCAAGTACAAACTATTTCCCTCACTCGGAGCGTGACTCTGATAGTGGAAGGGAAAGAAATATTTGAGAAAAAGGTTCAATCTTCTACACACAGATATAATTGAAGTAAGTTTTTGCTTCAAAACTTGTTATTTGGTCTGGAAAGTGTGCAATTGCCCGATTTTACCTTGTCCAGGGTTAATGTTATATACGTAGTTGCTGGTACAACTGCAGGGGTTATTTTCTATTAATTTTTTTTTTTGGGTTTCTGTCAGGGAAAATTATATAGAACTCAAATGTATGTCACCTGCTTACTTGTTTATGCGTTGAAACAAACTGTATGAGTGGGGGTGTTAACCTACTAAAGTAAGAGGACATTCTTCAAACACATTTGCATGTGGATGGTCTTATCATATGTGATCTTTTGTTTTTTGTTATATGTTGGTAGTTTGGGTTTTCGGTTCTTTAGTTTCTCTCTTTTTAGGGTTGAGTTGATTGTAAAGCAAAAACAAACTGTGTACTGAATATTACTTTTTAGGGCTCAAACACTCAAGAAATTTCTAACTTTGGAAGATGAGATTGTTGCTATTAGGCATCTTTCTCACGAATGAGGATGATTCTGTTTAAATAGGGATCATTAGTGGTTAAGCTTAAATTCTGTGAAGAAATCTCAAAAGCAATATTTTCCTTGGAATCGTTGGCAAGTAGGAAATTCAAGGACCCCCCTATCTATCCCCCCCTTGTTGCTTCTCTGACTGCAGTAAAAGGGTATTTGTTAGTGACATGGCTTTTTGGATTTTAGTTTTTAGTTGATTGGTTATTTTGCATTTACATTGGTAAAAGGGCGTAATGTTACTTTGTTAACCGAAAATGAATATTATTTTTCCTTTCAGGCCATGCTTATTTTATTTTATTTTTACTCTTTTACAGATGGGTGCTTGGGATTTTCTGGAAGAAGCGGGATCTAGTAGCGCTAAAGAAAAGTTTTCTAATGGTTCCACCAGAATGGACATTGACAGAATGGACATAGACTATGATGTAGACTTTGACTCTAGTGATTCCGATGATGAATTTGATGACTCCAAAGCTTTTAGAGAATCTTTGAAAACTTTTTGTCCACAGGCTTCAACACAATTTTTTGCGCATTATGGTCTAATAAGTCACCAGATCAATTCATATAATGAGTTTACAAAGAATGGGATTCAACAACTGTTCGACTCAATTGGTGAGGTCATTATTGAGCCAAGTTATGATCCGTCAAAGAAGGGAGATGATGAGGATTGGAGACGTGCGTCTGTCAAATTTGGGAAGGTTACCCTTGATGATCCACAACTTTGGACTGGTGAAAACTTCTTATCAGTTAACGTTGGTAAAGAGTATATAAACATGCTACCCCGGCATGCACGTCTTCAGAACATGACCTATTCATCCAAGATAAATGTTGAGGTCCATCTTGAGGTTGTAGACTAGCTCTCTGCTCTTGTTTCTTCCTGTATTCTTTTTATAGGCTGATTTTGTTGAGCATTGGATTTGGTTCCCACATTTAGAATGTTTACATATGTTTCTTCTTCAAAATTTCCAGGTATACACCATTAGCCGCTCCAAAAGTGACAAGTTCAAAACTGGTGTTGAAGATTTTGTTGAAAAGAAAACATTGAATGAATATCATGAAAATGTTAACTTTGGGAAACTTCCAGTCATGGTGCAGTCGGACCTGTGCTGGATGAAAAAGCTTGAGAAAAAGGATTGTGAATTCGATGACGGAGGTTACTTTGTAATCAAGGGTGCTGAGAAGGTGAGGGTCAAATGCCATGGTTTTCTTTGGTATTTTGTTTGAATAGTGGAACTTTAGAATTAAATACCCAATCTATGGCATTCGGTAATCATAGTTGTTAAAGGCGCCAAAGGCTCTCGCCTTTGCGCAGGGCGAGGCGAGGCGAGCCCTCATCGCCTCACATCGCCTCGCCTCGCCTCGCCTCGCCATTGCTGTCCCCGAAAGGCGGCGCCTTTGCACCGCCTGCGACGCCTTTTGGGGATTGTTTAATTTCTTTTTTTTTTTTTAAAAAAAAATAGAAGTCAAGGCAGTAATTGACTTCAATTTAATTCCTAAATTGAAAATTGTCCCTCTCTCTCCCCGTAAATTTCATTTTCCTAACCCTAAATCCCTAATTCTTACCTCTGCGCCGCCGTCCCTGGTCGCGCCATCCGCCAGAAGCCCAGAACCTAGCTTTGTTTCCCTCTTCTTTCCTGTAAAGACTGATTCTCTCATCTCTTTATTGTGTATAAATTATATTATAAACATATATAATTATATATTGACCCACATAGACTATATCACTATATATATATATATTATATTTATATGTAGATAACACAAACTACAATTACACATTTCGGCATTAATTACCCATATACATACTTGCCATGTTTTTATATATATTACATATATACTTAAAGTACTTAAAATATATTTATATATATATTACATATATACTTAAATTACCCATTTTGTCAATTTAGAATTGTTTTACATTGCTTTTGAACTTATTTGCTCAATCTAAGACTACTTTGTAATTGATTATTGCGACTTTAGATTTATTTTGAGTTATGAAGTATAAAGTAGATTGAATTTGACATCTAAGTTTGGTTTTTATATGATGCATGATGAATATTTTTGTTTACAATTGAAGAAGTTGACACCTAAGTTTGTTTACAATTGATAATTTAATGTACACTCAAAAATTTGTATGCAAGCGCTTTTCCCCAAAAAGCCCTCGCTTTTTGCATCTCCTCGCCTTGAGGCAAGGCGAGCCCTCATCGCCTCGCTTTACGCCTCAAACAACTATGTCGATAATGTGTTTACTTCTGAAAATAATATAACAATTCACACTGTAAATCTTTTCATATTTTCCTATAATGAAAATATGATTTTCGGCTTTATTTTTTTCTTTTGCTTGATCATCTTTTCTTTTTTGAACTTTGTTCTGTTTCATAGTAATGGCAATATTTTTGAATAATCATTTATTAGTTTCACATTTTCTTCGTTGCCACTTTATATTGAGGACTAGAAATAATTTGGGTGGCTAAGCTATTACATGTTGTACTTTGCACAATCTAGTAGAGCGATGATAAGCTTTAATTCAACTTCACTGAATTACCTGTTGTAAACATAGTGGGTTTTTTTGTTGATGTCCTAAGTATTTAAATGGTAGTTTTGTTTTGTGACAATTCAGTTATCTAGAATTGATTGGTTCATTGCCTTGAACTTGTATCTGCAGACATTCATTGCACAGGAGCAAATATGCTTCAAAAGACTATGGGTGAGCAAGGATCCTGCTTGGACAATTTCATACCGGTCAAGATCAAAAATGGAAAGAGTTTACGTAAAGTTAGTCCCTAAGGTGGAGCACATAACTGGAGGGGAAAAGATCCTCACAGTCTACTTTTCAGCGACTGAGGTTCCTATCTGGATTCTATTCTTTGCCTTGGGAACTCCAAATGACAGAGAGGTGGTAAAGTTGATTAATCTGGTCACCGAAGACTGCACTATTACAAATATACTTCTTGCATCAATTTACGATGCTGATAAAAAATGTGAAGGTTTTCGTAAGGGAGAAAAAGCAACCAAACACATCGAAGAACTCATGAAAGGCTGCAGATTCCCACCTTCAGAATCGGTGGAAGAATGCATCAAGAAGTACCTCTTTCCCAGTCTCAAAAGCTCAAGCCAGAAGGCTCAATTCCTTGCTTATATGATCAAATGTCTCTTGGAGGCTTACAGAGGTCGCCGCAAAGTTGACAACAGGGATGATTTTAGGAACAAGAGGTTGGAGTTGGCAGGCGAGTTACTCGAACGAGAGCTTAGAGTTCATGTGAAACATATGGAGAGGCGCATGACTAAGGCTTTGCAAAGGGATCTTTACAGAGAAATACGGTCAATTGATCATTACTTGGATGCCTCTATCATTACAAATGGTCTTTCTAGAGCCTTCTCAACTGGAGCTTGGTCACATCCTTATAAGAGGATGGAGAGAGTTTCTGGTATAGTTGCTACACTAAGGCGAACAAATCCATTGCAGGCAATAGCTGATATGAGGAAAACAAAGCAGCATGTTTCTTACACAGGGAGGGTTGGTGATGCCAGATACCCGTAAGTTGTCTGGAGTCTTATTCTTTTGTTTTTAGAATATGATTCTGAAACGTAATCTTTTGCATCCACACTTTGTCGGTTCGACTTCTTTCATGTGATTGAATTGGGTAGGGCTTTGACATTTCAGCTGATATCATATCCAGCTTGAAGTTCTTAGATGAGTAGACAAATTATTGAACTTTTCATACAATAAATTTAGAGCACTTTTTTCATTAAAGTTGCATATCACACATAAATTAATTAGCTTTCTTATTTGAAGCTTTTATATTTTCAATCTAACTATTTTTCTTAAATCTGAGCAAATATATCTAAATTCTAATGGTTTTTGGTATTGATGATACAGACACCCTTCTCACTGGGGTAAGATTTGTTTTCTCTCGACGCCGGATGGAGAAAATTGTGGACTGGTTAAGAATCTAGCGAGTTTGGGTCTTGTGAGCACCACTATTACTGTTTTGGAACAGGAAAGTCTTTTTGGAGAACTTTATCAATGTGGGATGGAAAAAATGGTTGATAATACTTCAGGTTTGCTGGACGGAAAGCACAAAATTTTTCTGGATGGTGACTGGGTAGGAATGTGTAGAGATTCCACATCTTTTGTTGCTGAGCTAAGAAGTAAACGTCGCAATATGGAAATTCCTCATCAGGTTGGTCATCTTTATTGCAATAATTTAATCTTATGTTATTGCACTTGGAAGCCAGATGGAGAAACTTTATTATATTGCAATAACATGTCGTGAGATGGTAATAAATTTTCGTATATTCTGAAGGCGAGCTCCCAAAAGTATTGCAGTAAACAAATATAAATTTTGAACATAATTATATTTTTCGTTCCATAGCATAATGCTTTGAGCTCAAAATAATCTCAGGTTTCCCTTTTCCTTTACATTATAGATTGTGTTCTGGATTTTGTTCCTTTTTAGGTTGAAATCAAAAGAGACGAGGACCATGCAGAAGTGCGTATATTTGCTGATGCTGGAAGAATACTCCGCCCCCTCTTAGTGGTCCAGAATATAAAGAAGATTCAAGATTTGAAAGGAGAGTTTTTATTTATAGATCTTCTAAAAAAGGGGATCGTTGAGCTGATAGGAGCTGAAGAAGAAGAAGATTGTCTTACTGCATGGGGATGGAGATACCTTTTCTCAGCCAAAAAAGAAACATCACCTGTAAAAGGGAATCCACCTGTGAAGAAGAAAAAGTACACACACTGTGAACTTGACAGTTCATTCTTACTTGGCTTAAGCTGCGGTATCATTCCCTTTGCAAATCACGATCATGCAAAGAGAGTTCTCTACCAGTCTGAGAAACACTCTCAGCAAGCCATTGGGTTCCCAACTACAAATGCGAAAATCAGAGCAGATACAAATACTCATTCATTGTTTTACCCTCAAAGGCCTCTTTTTCGAACCATGCTTTCAGATAACCTTGGGAAATTAGAATATGTTGAACAAAAAAAAAAGATGCTACCACACCCTGAGTTCTTCAACGGCCAGTGTGCTATCGTGGCTGTCAATGTCCATCTTGGGTACAACCAAGAAGACTCTTTGGTGATGAATCGTGCCTCAGTGGAACGTGGTATGTTCCGATCTGAACATATAAGGAGTTACAAATCTGAGGTCGACAATTCAGAAGCACCAGGGAAAAAGCTAAAGCCTGATGACTTGGTCAGTTTTGGGAAGATGCAGAGCAAGATTGGACGTGTGGATAGCCTTGATGATGATGGCTTTCCCTATGTTGGAGCAAACCTCCAAACGGGCGACATTGTAATTGGGAAGCATGCTGCATCTGGGGTCGATCACAGTATCAAGCTAAAGCACACTGAGAGAGGAATGGTTCAAAGGGTAATTCTTTCTGCAAACGATGAAGGAAAGAACTTTGCTGTCGTACAATTGAGACAGGTGATAATTTACTAAACTACCCTTTTCACCATTTTCATGTTAGAAATTCATGTAGTGATGGTTATTTATGCTTGTATATTTGTGGCTGTGCAGGTTCGTTCTCCGTGCCTTGGCGACAAGTTTTCGAGCATGCATGGACAGAAGGGTGTTCTGGGGTTTCTTGAGTCTCAAGAAAACTTCCCTTTCACCAAGGAAGGAATAGTTCCGGACATCGTTATTAACCCTCATGCATTTCCATCTCGCCAAACACCCGGTCAACTTTTAGAGGCTGCTTTGGGCAAAGGGATTGCCCTTGGTGGTGGACTCAAATACGCTACCCCGTTTTCCACCCCATCAGTTGATGATATAACGGCTCAACTTCACAGGTCCTATTTAGTTTCAGTAATCATATTTTTTTTTTTTTACTATATTCTCTGTATAATCCAAGTTGTTTTGACTGGCAGTTGCAAGTTTTCAAAATGGGGACATGAGAGAGTGTACGACGGCCGGACTGGTGAGAAGGTCGAATCCCTAATCTTTGTGGGCCCAACATTCTACCAGCGCCTCACGCACATGGCTGAGGACAAAGTCAAATTTAGGAATACTGGGCCAGTTCACCCTCTTACTCGGCAGCCTGTGGCAGACAGGAAACGGTTTGGTGGAATCAAGTTTGGTGAGATGGAGCGAGACTGCCTCATTGCCCATGGTGCTGCAGCCAATCTACACGAGCGACTTTTCACCCTCAGTGACTCATCTCAAATGCACATATGTAGGAGATGTAAAAACATGGCTAACGTGATTCAACGACCAGTGGTTGGTGGTCGGAAGATTCGTGGACCCTACTGTCGCTTGTGCGAGTCTGTGGAAGACGTGGTAAGGGTGAATGTGCCGTATGGGGCCAAGCTGCTATGTCAGGAACTTTTTAGCATGGGGATAGCTCTAAAATTTGATACGGAGATGTGTTGATGAGTCTATGCTGTAATGCTTGATATGGATGATGAAATTATATTTATTAGAGTGTCTAACTTTGGTTTGTAGCTGCTGCATGGAATGAACTTGTATCTTCGTTGTCATCGTATGAATAGATTACTTCCGACATGTTGTGCTGCTTGATAGTTACTTATGTGACGTCGATGTCACGTTGACCAGGATTTTTAACGACCTATAATGTCATCTTCTAATGTTATTGTAATTAATAGGTGAGATTTTTGCACTTTGCACCCTCGAAACATGGGAAATATGCACTTTGCACCCCCGAAACTTAGATTTAGCATTTTGCACCCTCGAAATATGAAAAATGCAGCATTTTGCACCCTCTTTTATTTTCAAGCAAAAACTCAAGGGCAAAATAGGTAATTCTATTGTAAATCTTAAGCATTTTGCACCCCCAAAATAAAATTAGCACTTAACACTCCCTAATTAAGAACAAATCAACAACTTGCACCCCCGAAACACAATAAATGAACACTTTGCACCCCAAAACACAAAATTAACACTTAACACCCCTCAAATTAAAAAAAAAAAAACTCAAACCCCTCGTTTTTTCCGGCAAAGATGACCATTAAGGTGAAAAAAATTTAAGGCAAAATAGGTAATAATTTATGGGTCTTTGATATGTTGAAGTAGACAATGAGTCTTCGAGAATCTTCGAGAAGTTTACTTGTACTTTATTTTGTTATTTATGGTTATATTGTTGAAAAGAAAGATGGAGAGAGAAATGAGTATTCGAGTATTTATAATTGTATTTTGCAAAATTTAAGGAATAAAAATGAATTACCTATTTTGCTAGATTTTTTTCACTCCAATAGTCAACTTTGACGAAAAAAATGAGGGGTTTGAGTTTTTTTAATTTGAGGGTGTTAATTTTATATTTTGGGGTGCAAATTACCCATTTATTGTGTATCGGGGGTGAAAGTTGCTTATTTGTTCTTAATTAGAGGGTGTTAAGTGCTAATTCTATTTTGGAGGTACAAAGTGCGAAATTCTCAAGTTTTGAGGGTGCAAAGTGCCAATACTATTGAATTACCTATTTTGCCCTTGAATTTTTGATTGAAAATAAAAGAGGGTGCAAAGTGCTATATTTTTCATATTTTGAGGGTGCAAAGTGCTAAATCTAAGTTTTCAGGGTGCAAAGTGCCTATTTCCCATATTTCAAGGGTGCAAAGTGCAAAAAACCCTTTATAGGTACTTCCTCCTATTCAAATTTGTTGTTCCTTTTATATTTGAAATCAAATTTTAGGTAAAAGCTTAAAAAACTCTTTTTTGGGGTATTCTTATATTTTTGCACTTAAAATAGTAGTTGAAATTTAGTTGCGTAAAATTAAAAGAATTATATGAACATTTTTTAATAGTAATTATTATTAAAGCGTTCTTTGGGTGTCTAAATATTGTCCTAAATACCCGACAAAAAAAAATCAAATATCAATAAAATTTTGGAAAATTGAGTATGTTTCATTTGGGTCAATTAAGAGATTAATGCTGGAGAATCCACCGTAATCTATCTTTTTTTTTTTTTTTTAATTAATTTCTTTAGTAACTAGGTTTTCCTATATTATTTAATTTTTCTATAGGACTTTAGGAGTTATTCTTTTTCCTTTCTATTACTTTGTGTCATAGTTTTATACTCCTTTGGGAGTGTCTAATTGCAGTTCACCTTCCACAAAAATGAACTGCAATATTATTTTAATAATATAATTTTGACATGTACTCCCGATTAGCTTTAGCATGTCACATATGTTTTAATTACTTTTTTTGCCCTCTCCTTCTTAATTATATATATTAATAACACAAAATTGTTAATTGTTAATTACTTGGTTGCCCGAATAAATTAATTGTTAATAACAGAACAGGAAGCTTCATTCTCTATTACAAGCCTAATGAAATAAGAACAGAGCAACCTCAAATATGTTTAGATTCAATCAATTAACACAATAACAATGTTAAGTTAGTGAAAACTGATCGTAATCACAAGCTAAAACAGAAAATCCATCGCATAAATTCTGGAAAAGAAAGCAGAATTGATCACGCATAAGTGAGGCCCGAATTGCTAACTCTCAAATTCATCAATATAACCAGAAATTGATCATTTACCCAATCATTATAAGCAATTTCGAACTGGAATGCCAAGGAATTGGAAATTTTTTGCCTCAATCAAGCCAATTCACTGAACAAAGCCATCACGCATACATATATGAGGCCCGAAGTCAAGCCCCAATTCATAACTCCCAAATTCATCAATCTAACATGAAATTGATCAGTTACCAAATCATTAGAAGCAATTTCGAACTGGAATGTAAAAGGAATTGGAAAAATTTCTCCTTAATCGAGCCAATTCACCGAACAAAGCTCTCAATGAGTGAAAACGTGAAAAATTCAATCCCCACTTTGGCAGCGTTTAAATCCAAATTTCGAGCTGGAAACACAAAATTGAAGCTGGCCAATGCGTTTAAACAGCTCCAGAAACATAAACCCGAAAGAAAACGCAACGAAACTTGAAGAAAGCAACAGCCCGAATATGTTCTTCGTGGCCCGAATCTTCAAATCCACTCATTCCGAGCCGAAAATACAAGATTGAAGCCGGCCAATGCGTTTAAACAACTCTAGAAACAGAAACCCAGAAGGAAACTCAACGAAACGTGAAGAAATCAGAAACTAAGTTTTTTTTGATTTTTTTATAGATATGAAAATTAACAATGAAAAACAAAGAGAAACGAAAAATTGAAACCACCAACATAATCCTGATGAAGAGACGAAAGAATGAGACTAATCTTGCAAAAATCCGTTGAGAAATGAAAAAAATCAGTATTTGGGAGAGAAGTAGTCGTGCAGAAAAATGGTATTTGGGAGAGAAGAAGAAATTTGGGAGAGAAGGATCTAGGACATTTCCAAAGTCCTAGTAGTATAATTGCACAACCGGCTATAAGTCAACTTGTTGCTACATGACAACAAGTGAGTGGAAAACTATGGGCAGTTTAGCCAAGGCTGAACTGCCTATAGCAAACCCGTACTCCTTTTGCCCCTTATTTGTCTATCTTTTCTTTTTTTTGCGCGGATTTTTGAGTAAAAGTAAAAAAGATTGAACTTTTATGTATTTTTATAAGGATGCCTTTAAAAGTAGTGATCGAGAGTTAATTGTGTCAAATCATTAGTTTATGTGATAGGGTATTTTTGAGGAAAATAATTCCATTTATAAAAAGATATTGTTATTTTCGAACATCTAAAAAAGAAAATAACAGTGAAAATTTAGGGACATAGGGAGTATGGAGAGTTGTAATTTTTCATATTATTATCCACCCGATATTTGACTAATATGCTTTTTGAAAAGACTATGAATTTTCTCTTTAAGGTTCGTGAGCGTATTTCTTTGAGTTTTTTGTTGCAACTCATCTGTTGAAATTCGGTTATAGAAAAATCGCAATTCTGTCTGACTTCAGATATTCTACTTAAAACTTAATTGCGATTTTCAAAAATTAAAAGTTTTATAAGAGTAGGAGAAAACTTAACTACCAGCTTGAATTGATATTGGGAGAAAATTGTTGATGAATATTAGTTACTACAATTACACTTTTATCAAAAAGTGATGGATTCAACTTCCGCTAAATGTGGGTATTTCTTTAGTTTAATACTAGTATTGGTTACTATTTATCTTGTACATTAATAATAATTGAAATATATTTGAACAAAATGTCGAATATAACTATTAATGTAACAATGTATTTACCTTAAAAAAAAAAAAAAACGAATTTAATCCTTGATAGGCCGGATCATTTGAGGCAATAATTACCTAATGGGTCAGCTCTAGTTAAACCTTATGGGCTTTTCTCTGGTTCACTTTCAAAATTCAATCATAGTTTTTGTTATCCAATACATTCATCAAATAGTGGCTTTTACCTGCATCTTAGGCCATCTCCAATGGAGATGGCCGGTCTCAGGGCGGGGCGGGGCTGAGGAGCAAAAACCGCTGGAGATGGTGCGGGGCTACGGGGCGGGGTGGCTTGCGGGCTGGATTGGGCTGGGAGGCGGGCTCGGGGCGGCTCGCGGCAGGGAACGGGGCGCGAGTGGAGATGTTGAGGACACGCGCCCCTCTTTTTGTTTTTTCTTTTTAATTTATCTTATATTAAAAAAGAAATTGTTACTTTTTAAAATTAATTACCTGGGAAATGTTTTCAAATGATTTGAAGAACTGGGTTCTACATTTGTCTCTGCCTTGAATCTTGAAGATTTCTAATTTCTTGATGAGCTCTTCTTGTTCTGATGGAGGATGTACAGAACTATTCATGGTGGAACAATGGGTTTAGGAATTAATTAAGATTTTAGAGTAGTTTACAAATGTGGGGTAGGGTGATCTGTTGAAGGAGGTGGGCGTAGAAATTAATTAAGATTTTATGTATATTGTTGTGTATTTAAATTTAATTGATGTTCTTTAATTAAAATTTAATTTATGTTATGTATTTTTGTAATTTATGTGTTGTTTTAATTAATGTGTTATTTTAATTAATGTGTTATTGTAATTAATGTGAGACATTAATAATGTGTTGTTTTAATTAATGTGCTGTTTTAATTAATGTATTGTTTTAATTAATGTGTTATTTTAATTAATGTGATAGGTTTTAATTATATAGTATATATTATATAATATGATTAATTATTTAAAGTAATTTTAAATAAAATTATGATATACTTATAAATATAAAAATAATCCATTTAACTAAACACTCATACAAATAATTTTTTTTAAACTACGGAATTAGTTCAAAATACAAAATAAACATTTGCGTATTATGTATTAATTTTAAGTTACTTTAATTATTTATTCTCTTTCATTTTAATATTTTAATATAACTAATAATTAAATTACGAGTACTAATAATGATTACTATTATTAATATTACTATTAAAAAAATTTAAAACTATAATATTAATAGGTGGGAGTGGACAAAGAAAAAAAATGGAATTAATTTATCCACAGAGCCCGACCATTGAAGACGATTAGGCAGGGCTCGGGGCTGGCCCGGGGCTGGCCCGGGGCTAGCCCTGCTCCATTGGAGATGCCTTACCCTCAAGATTTCAGATTAACAGCAACTCATGAAGATCCTTAATTAATAAAGTATATGAGGGGGGCTCCTTGTGCGCAGTGAGTACTGGTCCCAGCCTCTGTTGTCGGTTGAGTCACCATGATTTACCTCCTCTCACAATCCCGTCGGACAGGGGGTGAGGGGCGCTCGGGGTGAGCGATTTCACCTTTTGGAACAATAAAGTATATGCTTTAATTGGTCAATTACTCATGTCATTATCTTGAAATCACGTGCAAATACGTAAAAGAAAAAATATGAAAGAAATAAGAGGATGATTAAGAAAGGAAGACTCGACATCTATAATTATTTCATGCACCACTCACTGACAAAAGGAATTCATATATACCCATTTCATACACTGACAAAAACAAAACACTCAGATCCTTTATTCTCTTATAATAAATTTACTTACATTAACAAAACAAAATCTTGAGTTTTTGGACAAATCTTGAATCTTGCCAAGAAATATAAGAAAACAGGGGATACCCTTTTTCTGAGAAACCCTTTACTTTCTTTTTGATTCCTCACATTGAAAGCCAAGTTAATCTTGAGACACACACACAGTGTGACACAGTAAATGTGAGTGTGAAGAAATGTTCCACATGGAAAAGAAATAAAGTGTTCCTTACAGTCTCAGCAAAAATTCCATACCACTTTGAGATTCCACTTTCTTGAATGTAAAGGATAATGTTATTATACATTATGCCCTGAATTCATGTATGTGTATATATTCACGTTTTCGGGGTGATTTTTCTAATCTGGGTACTAGTGATTGTGTGAAAGTTTGAGTTTAATGTGACATGTAGGGTTTTTCTTGGGAGTGATTGTGGTCGGATCTCGCTATAAAAAAATGGCGCTTTTTCGCAAGTTTTTCTACCGGAAGCCGCCTGAAGGGCTTTTGGAGATCTCTGAAAGAGTTTTTGGTACGTCATATTTGTTTTTTTTGGGTAATTTTTTAGTTCTTTAAATGTTGGAAGTTGTTAGGTTTTCTTGATGTTACAGATTTATTTGGTATATCTGGAATATGTCAAGTTTTTCTGCACTCAATGTGGACTTTTAAGTTTTATTGGCACTGATGGTCAAGAAATTGAGACTTTTACTATGAAGGGATAAAGTTTTTGTGAAGCTAAGTAATTGACAAATAACAACTTTATACAAAACCACTATAGTGCAAATAATTCTTTTTTCCAGAATGGAATCCCTTTGCCTAGATTATATGTAACCCCACCCCCCCGCATTGAATATATGTTGAAATTGGCTCATTCAAAATGTTGAATTCTGTGATTTAATTTTGTAGTCTTCGATTGCTGCTTTACTACTCATGTTTTGGAGAACGACGAGTATCAAGAATATATTGGAACCATACTCGATCAACTCCGTGATTACTTCCCCAATGCTTCATTCATGGTTTTTAACTTTGGAGAGGGAGATCATCAAAGAGAAATCGCTAATGTACTATCTGAATACGACATGACTGTGATAGACTATCCTCGCCAATACGAAAATTGTCCATTACTTAACATGGAAATGATTCACCATTTCTTGAGATCAAGTGAAAGTTGGCTTTCCCTCGGGCAAAGGAACATTCTCTTAATGCATTGTCAAAGTGACGCATTACCCGTACTAGCCTTCATGTTGGCTGCTCTCCTAATATATCGAAGGCAATACACTGGTGAACAAAAAACTTTAAATATGATATACAAGCAAGCTCCGCAAGAACTTTTGCAATCTTTATCCCCATTGGATCCTTTTCCTTCACAATTGAGGTATTTGCAATATGTCTCGAGAAGGAACTTAGGTTCACAATGGCCCCCGTTGGATAGGGCACTGACTTTGGACTGTGTAATTTTGAGAGTCATTCCTGATATGGATGGAGAGGGTGGATGCCGACCCATAGTTAGGATATATGGGCCAGATCCTTTCATGGCTGCTGACAGGACAACAAAGGTTCTTTTCTCAATGCCAAAAACAAGCAAATCTGTGCGTTATTTTAAACAGGTAGTCTTCAATTCCGCCACCTTTTCTCATATGCTCGTTTTGTCATACTTGTACTAAAAAAAGAGACGTATTCATTTGCGTTTTTCTTCTTTAAGTGAGTCACACTTTGTTACAGGCAGATTGTGACCTTGTTAAAATTGATATCAATTGCCATGTACAAGGTGATGTTGTGCTCGAGTGTATCACATTGGACGATACTTTAAAACATGAAGGAATGATGTTCAGGGTGATGTTCAATACGGCTTATATCAGATCGAATATTTTGATGCTTAACCGTGATGAAATCGATGTTTTATGGAATGTTAAGGATCAATTTCCGAAGGATTTCAGAGCAGAGGTATGTATCTTTCTCTACTTTGTTTTTAGAGTGCCCAGTTGTGAAAGATTCTTTTAGGTTTGAAATTTTGTCTCTTGTTTGGATTAAGGTTCTGTTCTCTGAGATGGATTCCACTTCTTCACTTGTTGGGCTCGATTTGGCTGGTATCGAAGACAATGAAGGTCTTCCTATTGAAGCATTTGCTAAAATTCAAGAAATATTCAGTAACTTAGATTGGCTGGATCCGAAGACAGATATTGCCCTTAATATGATCCAAAAAATGACAGCATCCACTATCGTGCAAGAGAAACTAGAGATTACTCGTTCCCCAAGTGCCAAGAACAGAAACTTGCAGAATGTTTTCAGCCCAATTACGAGAGACGAACAAATAAAGAGTGTTTCTCTCAAGAATGCCATAGACAAAAAGCTCGAGAGT
This sequence comes from Penstemon barbatus, assembly GCA_003313485.2. NCBI lineage: Eukaryota > Viridiplantae > Streptophyta > Magnoliopsida > Lamiales > Plantaginaceae > Penstemon > Penstemon barbatus. Next base: position 5,597,789 of record CM064878.1, read on the forward strand.
TGCTCTATTCAAGTAAACAAAGAAAATTCTACGGTAACCTCTCCTGAAATTGTTCAAAAGGAGAATTTTGTCAGTCTTTCTTCTAATAGTATTAAAGAGGGCGAATCTCTCGAAATAAGTACTGCCGTAGTTGTAGAGATTCCAAAATCTGGAGCTATTGAAAATGACACAGATTTGAATTCAAAAAAGATCGAGTCAAGGGAGATGCAAGTATCTGTTCAAAGGCCTGCTCTATCTAAAATCATATCTCAACGTATTTCTCAGAATTCACTATCTAATCCTAAGATGTTGCAAGGTTCGCCCGTAACCGTCTCAAGGTACAATAGTGCACCCTCTGTACTTGGGATTACAGCGCTGCTGCAAGATGAGGCTGAGTTTAGTAACCGGGAAATCACTTATCCAACATCAGAATCTTCTGTATCAGCATCTGCTGCATCCTCATCGAAGCCTACGCAATCCACTGATTCCTCAGTGCCGCCTCCACCGAAGCCACTTCTCTCTGAAAAGCATTCGGTTGATACTAAATCAAAAGCTCCTCCTCCTCCTCCTCCTCCTCCACCACCACCACCACCACCACCTCGACCTCCACTGTCTCCGACAACACGTTCATTACCTCCACAACCACAATCACGACCGCTACCACCACCACCGCCACCTTTACCACCGCCATTATCGCTACCATTAACAGCGCCACCGCCACCACCACTACCACCACCATCATTAGCACCGCCACCCCCACCGCCACCACCACCACCATCATTAGCACCACCACTGCCACCGCCACCTCCAATTCTCCCTCGTCTATCAGCGAATAATCAGGTAGTACCTGCGACTCCCCCTCCACCTCCTTTGCCTCCACGTTCAGGCTTAGCCCAAGTTTCTACTGCTAAATGTTCAGCACCACCGCCACCATCTCCACCTAGTTCTAGCCGTAAGGAAGCTTCACCTAGGAGTGGGCCAAATGTTCCACCTCCACCTGCTCCATTTCCGAATGGTTTAGCAAAAGTTTGTGCTGCGCGTTCTTCAGTGAGTAATGGAAACATACCTGTGCCTCCCTCAGGAACCAAGGAAAAGTTGCAATTGCGGTCGAGTACGAGAATTCAGACCCATTCGAAGAAGGCATCCCTCAAACCATATCACTGGTTGAAATTAACGAGGGCTATGCAGGGAAGCTTATGGGCTGAGGCACAAAAACCTGAGGAGGCTTCAAAGTATGGTATTATATGCTCTCTTCATTTATGTATTTTCTAGTTTTATATAATCATGTATGGTAACAATATTGTTTTCTCTTTTATCTTCCTTCTTAGAGCTCCTGAACTAGACATGTTGGAACTCGAGAGTCTTTTCTCAGCCAGTATTCCTAATTCAGATCATGGAGGCGCTACCAGAAAACTGAATAGGCGTGGCTCGCTTAAATCCGATAGAGTCCATTTGGTATATTAGGCTAGAGTTTTCTACACTATATGCATCATACTTTTGGTTGACATTGTATTCTAATCTAAATCATATTATTTTCAGCAGAGCCTCATATCACTAGCACCCTTCACATAAGCTAAATGGCTTTTCTGGCTATTCCTTTATTTCATATACCCTTGAGTGCTCTGTAAGCTGGAATAGCAGAGCGCCAGAGCCTTGTTATTATACGCTGCCTTGTTTCTGTTATTTTACGCAATTTTTGTCCTAAAATACCATTAAGACAAATTAACTTAGATATTTCTGAGTAGTGGAAGTCTATTTGTGCTGATGTAAATGTCTAGGGTACAACTCTTTGATTGACCGGAGGGGTCTTTTGTATGAAGAGTTCTATACTTCAGAACCTCGTCTGGTAGCTAATATAAAAAAAGTTTTGTTTGTATGTTCCTTTTACATCATAGACTCCCCCATATTTACTGCTTACTTGCAATTGGAATAATTATAAATCGTAAATGTTAGTACTCATGTAATCTCATTTAATATGTTGTTTCTTGCAGATTGAGCTACGAAGGGCATACAATTGCGAAATAATGCTGACAAAAGTTAAAGTTCCTTTGTCAGATTTGATGGTAGGATAAAATTCAAAATGTTTGAAGTTTTATGTGTATCTTTTTGGCATTGCAATTGCAGTTTTTATTTACATAAATCACCAAAAGTATCATGCTTTTCTTAGTTATTGACTGTTATTGTTGTATTCTCATTTCCATCAAAGAATTCTCTCCTTGCTTTGGATGATACGGCACTGGACATTGATCAGGTTGATAATCTCATAAAATTTTGTCCAACCAAAGAAGAAATTGAACTCCTTAAGGTATTTGTTCCTAAACCATGTATCTCTTCCCCAATTGGCCCCTTCATTTTATTTTTTTATGTAGTTATGGTTACTGGAGTGCAGTATATGTCGGTATTGTTATTTAGTCACAATGCAATTTGTCCTTTCAGAACTACAAGGGCGACAAGGAAAACCTTGGAAAGTGTGAACAGGTGAATATGATTATTTTCTTCTTTCCCTTATTTGATGGATCTATTAACAAAGCTTCATGCCTGCCTATTGCAGTTTTTCTTGGAGTTGATGAAAGTTCCACGTGTAGAGTCAAAGCTAAGAGTTTTCTCTTTTAAAATTCAATTTTGCTCCCAGGTTAGTACAAAATGTAGCTTACACTATGACTATGCAATGGTAGTTCTTTTATTTCTATAAACATTGCTACGTTTTTTATTGTTTAAATTATCGAAGGGTATATTTCAATTTCTCCATCCATTCACGTACAGGTATCTGATCTGAGAAAGAGTTTGAATATTGTGAACTCTGCATCTGAAGAGGCAAGCAACTTTCCACCTTCATTTATTTAGACTGTGTTTGGTTCTTGGAATTTAGTGAACAAAACGCTAAGGATAAGGAAAATGTTTTTCTTGCATTTTACTCGATGAAATCCAGGAACCAAACATAGCTTATTTATCTAAAACTAATGTGTTTGCCTAATGTTTTTCATCAGGTCAGGAGTTCTGTCAAGTTGAAAAGAATCATGCAAACTGTCCTTTCCTTGGGTAATGCATTAAATCATGGAACAGCAAGGGGTGAGTATATATATCCCATTTGCTTCCTATCATAATTCTTGCAGTAAAGCTATCAATATGGATTGCATTCTCATGATCCTACCAGTTATAAAGACCGCATTTGGTGAACTATTAGTAAGTATAAATGGAATATTTTACATTTCTATTCCTCAGGTTCTGCTGTTGGATTTCGACTGGATAGTCTTCTAAAACTTACTGAAACAAGAGCCCGTAATAATAAGCTCACTCTTATGCACTATCTGTGTAAGGTACAAACTTTTTTCATATTCTAATACTTGTATATAATTGTTTCTTTTCCCTCTAAATATTGTGGTAAATAAAATGCGACACATACCCTCCATCAATCTCTAGGTGCTTGCTGAAAAGTTGCCGGAAGTTTTGGATTTTCAGAAAGACTTAGTAAGTTTAGAGGCTGCAACAAAGGTACATATTTCTTTCTTGTCTTCTGCCTTTTGTGTTTCACCTGAATAACTTGATGGTTAATATATTTTTGATGCAGACCCAATTAAAATATTTAGCGGAGGAAATGCAAGCGATTGGCAAAGGGCTTGAAAAGGTTACACAAGAATTAACTGCTTCCGAAAATGATGGTGCTATCTCAGAACAGTTTTGTCAGGTAACTTATTTATGTCTGATGTAGTCGCATATATAAACAATGGTAATTTTCTTCTTTTTTTTTGCGGTAAATTTTTAGATTTTGAAGGAGTTTCTTGGCTCTGCTGAAGCTGAAGTGAGATCTCTGGCTTCACTTTATTCTGGAGTGGTAAAGTTCTGTAACTTCTAATTTCCTTTCCCTCGTTTTTACAAACCAGTTCTTTCCATTAATTAATCTGATGATGGTTTTGATTGTCATATCATATCCAGGGGAGGAATGCAGATGCATTGGCTTTTTATTTTGGTGAAGATCCATCCCGTTGCCCTTTTGAGCAAGGTATTTTATCTTATCTTTTATTCTCCACATTATCAGAATATTACAAAAGGAATATTACGGAGCTCTGGTCATATATTGTGGTCTAGGTTCAGTTTATATTGTTTCATTATATTTTCCAGTTGCAGTATCTTTTCATTCACATTGTGTTTTGTTCATTTTTGTTGAGATAGTTGTCTCAACTTTGCTAAATTTTGTGAGAATGTTTCTTCGGGCTCATGATGAAAACTGCAAGCAACTTGAATTTGAGAAGAAAAAAGCACATACAGAAGCAGAAAACCAGAAGAAGGTGAAACTGAATGCTTCCGAAAAAGATGGAAAATAATCACAAGAGAAAGCAAGTACATTCCAAGATGTCTCACAACATCATACATACAATCAATATCCTCGTATGTACTTCATTCAACAGATTAGCTAGCTAGCTAGCTAGATGGGATCGAGATGAAATGCACCTCAACCCAAGCGTGTATATTAGCAGCGTCCCTGGGATTGCTCAAGCTTCAACAACATGGAAGATCAGGAAAAACCATTTTTTTTTTGTCCGAATGGTGTATAAGGCAATCTTCACCTTGAGACATGTTTTTGTAAATACGGAAATTAAATCCCTTTTATATTGATGTTGAATTCTCGGAACAACATTTCAAAAATGTTGAAATCCTCGTGTATAGACTTGTGTGAGTAAAAATTTATGATCAAAATTTAGGCCTTCAATACATTAATACTTATCACTTTGAAGAACATGCAAGCACAAAAAAAATGAATAATTGTTGGCTAATATTCCTTTTTGATTAATAATTAGTTGGCATACATTATTTGTACCCAAAAAAAAAAAAAATTGGCTAACGTTCAGCCTTCTATTGACAAATAAAATTGTTGAAGTGCAACATAATTAGAAGTCACAACAACATCAATCGTGCCTACAAGGCTATATATACCACATAGAGAATAGAAGATATAAGCATGGGCATTAAAAAGCATTTAAAACACAATTCATCCTTTCATGTTGTTGAGAAGTTAAAAGGAATGTGTATCAACACGCCATTACATATGCACACTCAACTTCAAAAGTCAATGAATTCCATTAAAAAAGGTATATGTACAAATCATGCTATACTAACAACATCAATCCGGTATACGCATCATAACAAAAGAAAAAAAGAAAAAAAATCGAAAATTGGGTGATTCACGTCCAAATCAGATATAGTCAAACCCAAATGAATACATAACAAATGTTTGACACTTGCAAATCACCAAACATATGTAATACAATTCTCTTGGCGACTTAATGAGTTAACTGAATTAGGTTTGAGCTAGAACCTTGCCCCCAAATTTATAAAAAAAAAAAAAATCCACAATATATCCCTATCAACAAGGGTACTAATTATTTTATTATTAAAAAAATGAAAAAATAATAATATTTGTATTAATTAAGCTTCATTGCTTAGAACATTCTCCCCCACCAATTTTATAATCCAATTGATCAAAAACACCGTCCCCTTGCCATGTCCAAACAACATCCTTCAAAGCCGGCCTGATATCCTCTTCCCGGAACTTAATATACTCCAATGTATCACCGGAAAATTTAGAAAACTCCACCACCGTCACCTCCGGAGCCACCTTAAACACCTCGGCAGTAACGGACAAGCGCCCCTTCCTCCCTTCCGTGGGCCCCAACAACCTCAACTTAAAGTCCTTAATCCTTGCAACCTTAAACCCAAACTTGTTCGCCAAAATTTCGATCTTTTTAATAATCACCCTAGCCGAAGACCTCGAAGTAAACTTGGACCCAGCCGATCCATCCTTCCTCTTATCCTCGAACATGTTGGATAGATCGAACCCAGCAGACATGGACGAAATCAATTGAAAAGCGTTCAAAAGAGCAGGGGAAGAAGGAGATTTCTTAAAAGTATCATGATGCCTTAATTTCTCCTCTTCATCAAATTTCTCGAAAATAGATTCTTGCACTGAAAACGCACGAGCTCTTTTAAACCCTTTACTAAACCACGGGACCCGCATTATACCCGGAATCGAGATCCGTTTACCCGGATCCGCCATCAGTAATTTCGAAACCAAGCGCTTCGAATCCGTAGAGAACCAAGGCGGAATCTCATACTCCGCTTTGAAAATCTTCCTACACATTAGCATAAAATTCTCATCCTGAAACGGTAAAAATCCAGCTAGTAAGACGTATAAAACGACGCCGCATGACCAGATATCCGCTTTCGATCCGTCATAACCCTTCATGCGTAAAACCTCTGGCGCTATATAGGCAGGGGTCCCGCATTGGGTGTGGAGCAGTCCATCTTTGTTGGGATGGTCGTGCAAAGCGGACAACCCGAAATCCGAAACCTTTAAATCCTCGTTTTCGTCGAGGAGGAGATTTTCCGGTTTGATATCTCGGTGAAAAACGCCTCGGCTGTGGCAGAAATCGACGGCGCTGATTAATTGTTGAAAGTATTTACGCGCGGCGTCTTCTTTCAACCTCCCAAGCGCCACCTTGGCGAAAAGCTCGCCACCGCGGACGTATTCCATGACGAAAAAGATTTTTGACCTGGTTGCCATGACTTCTTTGAGCTCGACGATGTTGGGATGCCGTACGAGACGCATGACGGAGATTTCACGTATGATTTGTTCCATCATACGTTCGTCTTTGATTACTTGGTCTTTTTTAATGACCTTAATCGCTACGCACTCGTTCGTAATGAGGTGTTTGGCGTAATAAACTTTGGCGAAATTGCCTTTGCCTAATAGTTTGCCCATTTCGTATTTCCCGAACAATATTTTCTTGTCTTCTCCCATTATATTGTTGATTGATTGAGGTGAAAACTTGAAAATTCAACAATATCAAGCGAAATTAATTTGTTATTAATAAATAAATGTTTGATATTGGAAAAAATGTTGTTCACTAGCTGCAAGTTAATTAATTAAGATGAGAAATATGAGAATGCATGTGTTTTGATATTGAATCAAAAAAAAGTATAAGTATGTGAACAGAACACAAGCAGAAACAGGGGAGATGGTGAAAAACCAGAGGAATTAAATAAAACTGGAATTTTTTCTCCCACTTGAGAACAGAGAATACAATCTCTTGTCCGTTTGGCGAATATTTGTAGCTGTGGGTTTGGGATAAAATATACTCCTACTAGTTCCGTTTTGTTTCTAATAATAATAAATAATGTTATCTGTTTTTTCAAGAGTGGAGGATGAGTTGTACAAATACTGGGTCCGAAGGAATTACTGTATTATTTTATATATGGCGAATTATTTTTGTATTTTAGTTGTTTTTTTTTTTTTTTTTATTTTATATATATATATACTAGACTAGATATAATTATATGTATGCCTATGTGGAGCTTAGTGGAACACCACACACACACAGCACTGCCACTGGCAGTTTATTTATTTAAAAAAATAAAGTATAAAAATATATAGTACTACATACTATGAATCTTTGCCAGTATTAGAGGAAGCACAATTCAAAAGATCTTAATTTTGGCACTGTGTCTGTGGTGTTAATTAATTACCATATTAATTGGAGTATTTGTTTTTCTTTTTACAAATATACGGATTCAGTAAGATTGATCATGAATTGCTTGATTGATTAATTAATTATGTAATACTCCTCCATTCATTGAATTTCTAGATGATGTTTAATAAACAAATTAATAATCGTTCCTCGTCATTCAAATGACTTGATTTTCAAAGGGACGTGTAGTTGACATAAAGCTGAGTCAGGTTACTTAATTTAGAAACAAATACTAATATATATGGAACTATATTTTATTAAAGGTATCCATCAAAATAAGACGAATTAATTATAAAGAGACAAATTTTAGTCTTACTTGTTTAGATCAAGATCATAATATTATATATATTCGATTAAAATTGTCATGACAATCTAGCTTCGTAACTTCTTTGTCATGCTAAATTCGATTTGAAGGCACCAAAACTTTTCGCCCATACGTAAAGCTAATTAATGGACCAGTTTTTGACAAATAAATAATTCGAGATTTCTAGATCTAATTCATGAAATTTTGATTATTTCACGTATTTCAATATGTAAAATTTCATATGATGGGGAAAATAATTGTACCTACTTCGATGACATTTGTATATATATATTATTATTAACGAAATTATTAGTTATAATTGGTCGCATGTTTTGTGACGTAATCTACATATATGCAAACGATTGAGTCTAGTAGGATATAATCCAACATTTTATTTACTCTATGAAAAAAGGATGACCAAGACAAACTTATTTATGTTGCCAAAAATACTTGTTTATTGTTTAATCGTGCTTCTTATAAGGATACTTAAAGACGTGTTGCCCAGTTAATTTACTATTTAAGCTAAATCAATATTTTTAAAGAGTGTGTGTGTCTGTGTGTGAATTTGAGTATAATTTCCTCACAAAAACAAATAGAATTTGAACTCATACTTTAGTTTAAGATAAATCTAATAGGAGGAGTATACTTTATTTGAAAGTACTATTTTAATTTGTTTCCTAATTAGTTCATTCCAAACAAATGAATCACCACTTAAAAGTACTTGATCACCCGATCGAGAATGTCAATATCAAACGCATACCAAACAAAAATTGGATAAACTTTGATGTATTAGTCGGTTACTTGTCATTTTTTGGAATTGCTAGATTTTGTATTCGATCTACTAATTGACGTAAGGCTTTTCCTTAATGGATATTATATTGTATTTTATCAGGCTTTTCCAAGTTCCACCCATGGATCAAAATTTCGGATTTTTCCTAGGAAAAATCCGAAACTTTTCGGTTTTTCAAGGAACCGAATCGATTCTTCAATGTATTTTCGAAACTACAAGGTTTCCTTCGAAACCCACAATGTTTCCGAGTTTTCCACCGAAACAATGAAAACTTGCAAAGTTTCCTTCAATTTCCGAAAATAGCCGTTGCCTTCTTCGAAAAAAACGTTCCAAAATTTTTTCAAATCCAGAAAATGGTGGGGAGTTTACCAACTTGAGTCAATGTAAAGCTAGCCAACAAGGAATTTATTTCTCTGAAGAACAAAACGTGGATTATGCTACTCAAGATGAAGATCATGGTAGCTGCCGATTAATTAAGCTATGTTTTAATTCTGTATTAATTTTTGTTAGTTTTTGAGGTACAGTTATTTTGATTGTAGTTTATAGATTTCATCTAGGATATTCCGCTGTCTTTTCATTGTTTAGTTGTGATGCAATTCTTTTTTTAATTATTAACAAGCACTCATTCTTGTTTGGTGATACTGGTTTCAAGATTTGAAAAGGGCATTATTAATAATTGTTTGCATTCATTTTGCACTTATATTTCAAGTTAAATTATGCTTTCGAAATAAGAACATGATTTTTATGTATTTTTTATGACTATTTGTGTGTTTCCATGTTTTTGTAATTTTTCTTAGCGTTTTCGCAACGTTTCCGAAACGTTTCAAATTTTTGGATACTCGAAACTCACCTACGAAACGAAACTTTGATCCATGGTTCCACCGTACTTAGTATATTTCATATTTATGTAAGAATTTTAGCGAAACAAAACCCAATGTACTTGAAATTTAGTTATAATTCAATCAATAAGTTTTAACTTTGTTTCTGTATGTTAAACAAAACAATACTTGAAAATATTTCCATTTGATTGTATGGAAGATAGATTTCAATCTGCTCTATAATCTTGAATTTAATAAAATATATAAAAATAAAATTAGGTTATTTGAATTAGACTTGTGTTAAAGCTTGATTATATATAGATCTAACGAACTTGTTCATTATAAGAATTATATTTATCAAACTCGAAAATAAATAAACAATTTGTTTCTCTAGATTTGACTTTACTTGGCAATGAATTACCGGTCGTATAATTAGGTGTGTATTACTTATGGGGCAACTATAATTAGGTGTTTAGTTGACAGAATAATTAATCTGGACCTAATAAAATATTAGCCTTCATATATAGTGAACCGACAGAGAAATTAACTTCTTAACTGAATTATGTGGTTTAAAACGGTACACATTACTAGTTAATTCATTAGGTTTATGAGCTTTCAATCGTATGGAAATTGATTACTTTTTGTCACTTACTTCACAGACATTATTGTTAAGGGGTTGGAATCAATAATTGTCATTTGAGGTTGACATATAGCTAGCATGAGAAAAAAGTGCCCGAAGTTAAGGCAAAATCACTTGCAATTCTAAGTAATATTAATTAGAAATACATACATATGAAATGATAAGCAAACAAGATGGTCATGTTGAAAATAGAATTAGTTACAAACTAAAAATAAATATCACATACGAGAAGAAAACATATCATATAATTTCCTTTTGATCGATGATAATCACATAATATAATGAGAATATGGTCATATGGTAATTATCAATATATATAATGAGAATATGATCAAAGGTATCGTGTTTATTTTGATGGGAAAAAAAAACTTTTATCATGTTAAGAGCGCACGTGAATATTTGCAATATCAAATGGATTAAGATGGCAAATTGATTTCAATATAATATAATATAATATAATATAATAATATGCTTTTGTTTTGATGCATACATAGATGAAATAATGGAATATCCTAGCTAGGTGTAATTATAATAATTTATTTTGTTTCGATAATTATAAATTAGACTATTCATTTTCGGACTTATATTATCTCTCAGACTTATACCTCTTAGATTGAAGTTTCAGAATCACGAAAAAATTGGTGACATATAAGATAGAGTTTCATATTATTAAGCTTTTACATGATATATTTCCAACTTTTAATAGGTTTGAACTGTAATTAAACCAATATGAAAGTGTTTTTTAGGCCCATAACTTAAGCATAAATGGCCCATTTTCTGGGTCTATATGAGCAGATCGTTAGATCAACCTCAGTTGGGTTTTCTTTTGAATCTAAAGTCCAAATCCAAACGAATTTAGGCGTAGGTCTTTTAATCTTGACTGGCTTAAAGTTGAATGAGGCCTCATCTGGTATTTGGCCAGGCCCATTTTTATTTAGAAAGCATTCACTTCAGCATATTTTGGCTTATTGTTACAAACAAAAAGGAAATGTAATAATTCAAAGTTTTCTTTTTATTTTATGGAGTATTTTTCTAAATTCAGAAGAGTAATTTTATGCAAATGCAGACTTATATTAATTATATATATATATATATATTACAAAATCAGACCTATATGGAATACTATTTATTCCACTAGACTCAACACTACACAACACAACACAACACAAGATCAAAACTCTTGTCCAACGTGCACTAAATGGAATACTATTTATTCCACTAGACTTATAGAATGATTTTGTTTCTTTTCTAAATCTAAATTGATATAAATAATATATCTAAGCAACTCGTTGAAACATTTATATGAGTTCCACATTCAATAAAACTCGCGGTCTTAGATAGCAGTGACATGCATGGATCACCAAAAAAATCCCATATATAATTTTATTCATTGTCTTCTCATTTGCTATTCATTGATGATTAAACTTACCAAAGGAAGACAAAAAGACCCGAAAAAATAATTAAAGTGAAGTAGTGAGCAGAATTCAATAATTACACAGAACAGAACAGCCAAAACCTGCTTTTCTTCCCCACAGAAAAGAAGGCGCAATTGATGGCTTTTGCTCATTTTCTTATAATACTATATTATAGTATTTATGTGCATCTGGTGCTTGCTTTAGCATCCAAAGCTAGTTTTACAAACAATGAAAAGTCAAGAGCTTTGGATTCTTACTCTGCCATGCATTGACTTCAACAACATGTATAAAATACTCAAAAGAAAAAAGGAAATTGTATTCTATGCACAGAGGGTCAGATTCCTAGCTCATTCAACCACAACACACATACAGAATTAATGTCTTATTACTATTTACTAGTACTACTACTACTACTACTTTTTTATGTTGAGTATTATACTATTATATAGGAGTATATCAGTATAATATAATATAATTTTGTTAAAACAGAAATTCCTAGCTAGCTTTCACTTTACAGAGTCACCCCACCCTTTGACATTTCTGTCAATAATTATCTGAATCAACAATTATGAAAGGATACATACATACATAGGGAAAATTCTTTCCTAGCTAGTTTTTAAATGTCAGAATATAATTGGACAAATATTCCATGAGACTATAAAAAAAGATTTTTTTTTTTTTATTTTGGTTAAATCCATAAACAACAGTTTGAATTGAAACGCTTTTGTGCCTATATAAAAAAAATAAATAAAAAATTCTCCCCTCATAATTTGGTTTAGGGAAGATTATAATTTTTATTTTGTAACTATACCTATATAAACCTAGCTAGCTATACTTTTCCCCAAATCCTCCTAAGTTGACTACGAACATTAAAGGTAATTGGGAAAAGGAGAAAAAAAAAAAAAAAAAGGTTTTGTCATGTGAGGCCACCCTATTGTCCTCGCCCAAGATTGTAAAGATAGAAGATCAAATTGAGTATTGAAAAGAGAAAATGAGATCAAATGAATTTGAACTCACTGCTTTGTTACTCATAAACTAGTTCTCATATTTGGTATATTTTAATGAGAAATTATAATCGAGTTTAAACTCTATCAATCATATAAAATAAATAAGTGTATTGCATTTGTGGATCTCTCTTCTCTTCTCTTCTTTCTAAAAATAAATAATCACAATATAATTCATATTCTATATAGATAGGTTGAATTTGAAATAGAATATGTTCACTAGGAGTATAATTAGTAACTACTATAATAATTCATAGTTAAATATTGGTTAAGTAAAAATAATTTTAGAATATATGATATTTGTTGGCATCAAAAGAAAGCGAAATGAGAAGCTAGCAAATAAAGTGAACATAGGATAGGGGTAGGGGGTGGGGGTGGGATCCCTCTTCTATGTTCTTTTGTCGCAAAAAGTCAGAAAAACTCCACCGGCGCCGGATGGCATGGCACCATTACCATACATACATACATACATACAATACATGCAATAATAAATTAAAGACTTTCTTTCTCTTTTTCATCTCCTCCTCCTCATCTCATCCCTGTTTGTTCATATATAACTTCATACTCTGCTTTGCCTTAACAAAATAAACACCTTTTCAGCTTTTTCTTTTCTCCACAACCCCACCCGTGTTGTCAAAATCCCCAATCTATCTTTTTACTTTACTCTTTGTCAACCCCTCACCTATCTTATAAATACACTTCCAAAAAAACTCAAACATATATAATCCAATCAATTAATCTCATCTTGTGAAGAAATGGAGATTGGAAGAACTCAAAAGAGAGAGTTTGATGAGTGTTTTACATTTCCATTGAACGAGCTCAATCAAGATCTTCTTGAAAGAGTACTCTCATGGCTTCCCACATCTTCATTTACTCGCTTATCTTCAGTATGCAAGAAATGGAAATCTATTTCGGATTCCACTACTTTCAAGCTCGCCTGTTCTCAAGTCCCTTTTCGTGATCCTTGGTTTTTCATGGTTGATTCTCAATCTCAATCTCACATCGGTAACCAATTACCAATCATCTTCGATTCACTTGAAAATAACTACAAAAAACTCAACCCCCTGCCTCTCAACTCTTGCCCTGTTTCCTCATCAGGTGGATTACTCTGTTTTTTTCATAGCCCAACGAATCAATTCATTGTAACTAACCCAATCACCGGCTCGTGTCGAAAAATAATCGCCTCATTGGATCAAATCGAAGAGCATCCAATTGCCGCCATTGCTATGGTGGCGAAACCGAAACGTGAGTCATTCAAGATCGTTTTAGTCTCGGGTGAACTACCCAACCTCAAATTCAAACAATACAACTCGAAAACAGATAAATGGGAAGAAGAAACTACCCTTGAACGAAAAGTAAAATTTGAAGCCAGTTGTGATTCTAGTGCACAATATTTCTTGTCGAAATGTGGGAATATATTGTCAACAGATATACAGAGGAGCCCATGTAAGCAATACTCATCAGTACTAGTCACTGAGAAAAGTACTGGGGATGAAGTCTTATACTTCGTGAGCTCTTCGGGGACAGTAGTTTCTTGCAGTCTTACAAGTAAATTCTACTTTGAGTACCCGAGATTACTCCCCGTTATGTGGGAATACTCGATTGATTTAGTGGAGTGCGGAGGGGAAATGTATGTGGTTTTGCTGTCGGAAATGTTGGAGAGTGCTAGCGTTCGAGTGTGGAAGTGGGATGAGCAATGGAAACAGGTTGCGGTGATGCCGTATTGGATGTCGCATAAGTTTTATGGGAAGAACGTGGATATTAACTGTACTGGAATTGGAGAGAAGATTGTGGTGTGTTTGAATTCTGAAGAGATATGTAGTTATGTTATGTGTAGTTTGGTTAGGAATAGGAAGAATGAATGGGTTGAGTTACCCGAGTGTCGTGTGAATGGTGAAGTTAAAGAGTTTGTATGTGCGTTCTCGTTTGAGCCTAGGATTGAAGCTTTTCATTTTCTTTGACCTGTTACAGTTTTTTTCTTAATCAAATAACGTTAAATTCTTTTCTTCATTTTAGAGCATTAATTATTATTATTAATAAATAGGGTCTTTCTTCCTTCATCCTTGTAACGTTAATGATTCTTAATGGAGTAGTTTCTCTTCTCAAAAGATACTTAAAAGAAATACTCCAAGGCTTCATAATAATCTTTTTGATTGGATTGGGTATAAGTCATCTCGGAGTCAGTGTAGTGATATTTACCTCTGAAATCGCAAGTTGTTACCTATTGGCCCAACCACATAACATGGGTCTTCTGTATAAATTTTATACTTTTTCTTCTCGAGTTTCGGCTTAAAGCCCATAAATTATAATTACCATGGACTATGTTACGGGCCTTATGACTTTTGGTCCGTGAATAAAAGGTTAGAAACCTAAATTGAGCGCAACCCAATTTAGTACAGACATACGTCATATTTCCTTTAATAATTACTTACGTCATATTTTGGGAAATTTAGGTGTTTAATGAGCCACGAGTGTGTATGAGAATATTTTTTTATTTTTTTATTCACATGTGTTTATTTTCCAGCACATATAAATAAAATCCACTAATTTAGAATGAATGTAATGTAACCCATATTTAGTAGCCATATTATGGGTAATTTGACAAATAAAATATTAACTTTTTAGCTGGACTCATAGCTTGATTTTTAATAAGTGTCAGTTATTTCCCCCTTGACATATTATAAGATAAATTACGAATACCCCCTCAGGTAAGGTCTAATTATAAAAATTCCATTCACATATTGGATATTACAAAAATACCCCTCAAGTTTGTTAACTTCTTACAATTAACCTTCTGTCCCTAAAATGTTTCAATCTTGCCATTGAAAGTTATTTGTAATGTTTATAATTTGTTATAGATTTTGAAATTTGGGTGTTAATCATTATATCTTGTAAATTATAAAAATAATAATCATATCTTTATCACCAAAATAATTGATATAATTTATAATTGGATATAAATTTCAATCAATATTAATACAATATAAACTTTAATAAATCAGAATATCTAATTTATAATACAATATAATATTATTAAATTTATCAATTTATAAAATAAACTCATTTAACTAATGTGTAAACAATTTGTTCATATTTATAAAATATATTATTAAAATTCTATTTAATTTAATATTTTACAATTTAGATTGCTAATAAATATATAAATATCTTTTTTTTTTGCAATATTTATTAAAACTTATGGGCAATTATAAATTTTATCAATTATTTTTTTTGCAATATATAATTATATTTTTTTTCTAATTTATAAGATATAATAATTAGCACCAAATTTTAACATTTATATGACATTACAAACAATACAAATAGCACTCAAGGATAAAATTGAAATATTTTAGGGGCAATGGATTAATTGTAAGAAGGTGACAAATCTAAGGGGAATTTTTGTCATAACCATTACTTGACGGTGATTTTCGTAATTAGATCTTACCTTAGGAGGATATTCGTAATTTACCCATATAAATTTTCATCATATGTATGAATACACACAATGTTTTGTCATATATAGTGACATAATTATTTTATATTTATACAATAATATGAAAATATTATTAATTCTTTTATATTTATACAATAATATATTATTTTGGCATTAAGTATATGACAAAAATTGTATATTTGGAGATCAGATGACATTATTATAATTTTTTCTTTTCAATTAGATGTTTTATAGTATTTCTATTTATTACTATTTAATAATTAATTTGTGCAATTACTTAACATAAAAGTAAATATAGTATAATCTGCCGTCTCACTTTCCTTGAAAAATAACAGCACAAGAAAAATAATATAGCGTCGATAGTCCAGCGTCAAACGTGTTTCAAAGAAAGTGTTCGGTTTGGGTTTCCTCTTCTGCAAGATAGAATTACAGCACCACAATTGGCATATATAAAAGAGAGCAGGAATTTGATCTTAATACAGGAAAAGTAGAAGAAAGAACTCGAATACCAACTAACAAAAAGAAATTAAAACGAAAAAGAAAAAGATTGAAGAATCAAGATTCAAAGGGATGGCAAACGAAGAAGAAATAAGGCAGAAGCTTCAAGAATTGCAGAAACAACTTGGGAAGAAACAAATGTTTGAGGAATCCCTTTCCAACATCAGATCTCTCCTCCTACAAAACTATTCGTCCTCTTCACCTTCTCTCCAGCAATCGGTATGCATTTCTTCGATTAAATTTCAATAATTCATTCTTTGGGTCGTGGGTTACAGAATTCTTGGTATGAATTATCTTTCATGATTAATTTGAATCAATATTATACAGTTATGCAAAGCCCCTTTTTTTGGGATTGATATAATGAATTAGAAATTGTGGAAATGATTATTTTTCTTTCTTTTTGCAATTCTCAAGTTGTATGTATGATGTATTTTCTTCTTATTATCAAAAAAAAAAAAAAAATGATGTATGTTGTTGCTCCAAGAAACTCTGTTACCTATAATAGAAAAAAAAAACACTATATGGTATTTGCAGTTTTATTCGGTAGTATGTCGAGTTGCGACTATCTTGAAGACACGGTACACTTCACCCGGATTTTGGAGTGCTGGGCTGAAGCTTTTCCAGGAAGCTGAGCAGTTGGTCTGTAGTGCTTCCGAGAAAAAGCACTTGCATAGTTGCATTAGTCAGGCAAGGGAGCATTTGTCTGAAGTTGAAAACTCGTCTGAGGATTTGAGATCGTCAGAAAATAGAACTAATAGAGGTCTATCAACGTTCACCTTTTCGAATAATACATAAGCCCAATTAATATATATCAATTCCATTGTCTCACCATTCCTTTTGAAGATTTTTGAAATTGATGGATAATTATAATGCAGGTTATTTATTCGAAGGGCATCTTACGGTTGACCCTGAGCCTCCACAGCCTAATTGGTTAGTGCAATCAAATTTGATAACTGCAGCTGCAACCTTGTTCCATGGTGAATCTTCTGGAGATCAAACGGGTAGTAATAATTCTACAGAAGGTGCTGTTAATCTACTCCAGGACCTTATTGATAGATTTGATGATATTGTGCCTGAGGTATCTTTAATCTTATATTCATATACTAGCATCTTACAACAGAATTCCTTGCATAATTGGTTCCAATAGAAATTGAACCGAGGGGTTTATCCATTTCTGCTGCTGCCTTCTTGCAAATCTATTCCTGAAAAAGATTCTATTTTTATTCCAAAATATATAGTGTTTGAAATGAACGCCATGCTAATTATTTTCTACTGGTTTAGTTCTTGGAGGGTGGAGTCCCGAGAGTACCACCTGCAAGTAAAGAAGTAGTGGCAAAGCTTCCAGTTACTAGTGTCACCGAAGATTTTATATTAAAGCTGGGTAAAGATGCTGTGTGTTCGATTTGTCAAGAGAATTTGGTCATAGATGATAAGATGCAAGAGTTACCCTGCAATCATATGTTCCACCCTCCTTGTCTCAAACCATGGCTGGTAAATTTTATATTGTATCTCATGAATTTGGATTATAACTAATTTCCGATTTGGTTTTGTCCGAAATTAAGTAGTATTGATTTTGTATAGGATCAACACAATTCCTGTCCAATTTGTCGGCATGAACTGAAAACTGATGATCATGAATATGAAAGCCGGAAGGAGAGGGAAAAAGAAGCAGAGGAAGAGAGGAAAGGGGCCGCAAATGCTGTTCGAGGGGGAGAATACATGTATGTTTAGATACTGATGAATGCCACATTATTTCGTTTTCGTGAACTATAATGTCTTATACATTGGCTTGTTCGCCTCCTTTATTTTTCCAACTTTGTTGTCAGCCATGATATCTTTATATTCAAAATCATGTTTTTATATTTTTTGTTATGTTTTTTAGAGAGTGTGTGTGTGTGAGAGAGAGAGAGAGAGAGAACAATGCTACTTTGCTTTGTGGCTAATTTGTGGTGTGGTTTCGTTAAAGTGACTAGACCCAACCCAGATGACCCATGTTCCGGACCACATGAAACAGGAATGCCAGATCAATTTTCTTTTGGGTTGGTTAAATAACTAAGTTTAGAGACATGCTCCGCCATATGATGTATTAACCTTTTTTTTTTTTTTTTTTTGTTGGAGTTTAAAGTTTTCTAACCTCATTGGATAGTTGGCTATTGGATATAATATTGGCTAATAAAACCATCCATATTCTCACGACGAACTAAGACTTTCTTCCTTATTTCCACTATGATCTCCAATATTAAAAACATCGGGATTAAAATTGTTTGGAACTAAGACTTGTTAGTATTTATCTTTTCATCGTAATTTCTTAGTTTAATTTAATCAATCGATATTCTATATAACTCTCCATTTCACGCCAATATTTTAATATAAACAAGTTTGTTAACTTCACATATTCATTAAATTTACGTCATGTATTCATATTTTCTTAAGTGAAATACATAATTTTAGGTGTAATATGCATAAAATTGAAAAATACATTATTAACTAAATTCTTATACGGCTAGCAAAAAATTATTATCTAAATTCTTATAAAGCTAGTAAAACATTATTAAAAGTATTTATTGTAATATGATTATTATGTATGTATTTATAAAAAAATTATTTATTATCGGATAGAGATTTTCAACGGATCATGTCGACTTAGATCCATTTTCACTCAATGTATTTTAAATAACATATCTTCAATTAAGATCGAATCCCTTTCAAAAGAAAAAAAAAAAGATCGAATCCATCTCTAATCGGATCAAAGTCATAACCAAATTCAAATTGAAAACTATCAATTGACGGCCGTAAAATTACTAAATTTTAATATTTAAGTTTTACCAGGCGCGGCAACTGGCCCAATTACATTTTCCTTACGTCAAGACTCAGCCCAGGAAACACTTGAGTACTTTGCATAAATTAACATTCCCCGGCCCTCGCTTTCCCGTAGAAGTTGGGTCAAATTCATGGCGGGCCATCAGGATCATATCTTCGATCCAGTATATATTTATCCTCCATAAATTTTCTATTTTTTTTTTGTTAATAACGGAATCGAAATATACAAGATAAAACCTACCCTCATGCAATAATAGCTCACAAATCACACGAGAGAATTAAACAATAAACCAGGTTTAACGGGCTCGACCTAAAAACTGTTGGCAAGAGATTTGAACTTGGGTCAACATATTGCTCCACCAATTAGGCCATCAAATTCAACCACAAGAATTGGAATGAATACAATTAAATCCAAAGGTTGTCCTAAAATTAATTATTAATAATGATATAATTAATTAACCTGAAAATTATTTCGCATCAAATTGAGATTAAGTACTACTCAATATTTTGAATTGAAGCTTGCATAGCTAGCTGCATGCAGGGATACAAGGAAAAGTTTCCTTATTTTTCTTGCAGTGTGTTGTCTGCTGTTGCATGCGTGCAATGAATCCACCAGCTGTGTTTTTGCAATATAGAAAAAGGAACAGTTGAGTTAATATAAATATATATCATTATTAAATAAATTAGAATTAATTTGTTTTCCTGAGGTATCACCATCTTAATTTTGTAGTCTATATCCCAGCTTTTTGGTCCCTGTTGTACAGTGGAATGAGGTGATCTCTGATTATCTAATGTTATATATACTGTACAAAATTTATCTCTCATCAGCCGTAAATGGATTGGATTTCACGGGTTTTTATTGGCTACAACTTGTAATTGATCACTGCCATAAATTAAAGTTGAACGACTCTGTTACCCTTTCTCAACTTCACCTTCTAGAATACTCAGGCCCCGTTTGGATCGGTTTTGACTCTATTTCGTCATGTTTCGATGTTTCAAAAATGTTTGGATGGTTTTGGCGAAACAACTGAAACACGATTTGAATTAATTATGGTTGGAATATTGAGATGATAAAATATTAGTAATTAATAGATAATGGGTTTTGAAAAATTGAGATATGGTTTGAAATGGTTTTGGATGTTGGTGTTTGGGGGTGAAAAGTTTATGATAGATGTCAAATCAAAGACTTTATAGAATTATGATATAATATAATATAGTGTATTAATTGAGATTGTGATTATAATAATATTTTTATAATTAAGGTGATGAAAGTAATATTATTGTAATATTGATTTAGATAATTAATAATAATCTTATGTTAGTGTATAATTGATTAGTGTATATATATGTATACACTACGTAGAAAGTTTTCATTCATATATTGTTTGGATGAATGGTCCCTTATATGTATGTACATACGTACTAGGTAGCTAGACCGATCGATCATATGTTGCTACTTGGAGGGATAAGAAAATGTAAAAGTGAAGAGAGCAAGTTAGTTAGTTAAAACACATGATCATTCTAGAGGGAGGGATCGGAGGAGAGCTGGCCATGGGGCGGTGCGTACGTATGATACTGCTTGCTTTGCTTGTGGTACTGTACTGTACTGTAGGTGGGGTAAAACTAATTAAAATATGTGAAATGGTCCCAATCAATTTATGCACCCCCACTAATAGCGGAAAGTGACCTTACAATTTTGTGGTCGATCTACTGTTTAAATTTATTTCAATTCAATTCAATTCAATTCAAAGCAATGTGGTCTGCATCCTGCAATTCAATCTCTAGCAATCAATTCAATTAAATGTCCCTGAAATTTTTCTTCAGTCAATTGCAATACATATATGTATATTAATTTAAATGATCTCCTATATGTTCTAATGATCGTCATTACAGCAAATGCAAAGTAAATAAGCATTATTCATGCATGGTGGTTGAATTGACTAGTCACACAATGTGTCAACCTCTTGTTCGAATCCATGCTGAAGAAATTCTTACATAATGTATTTAACACGCATTGTAATGATTTAATAAAATTTGAGCGAATGAAATTTAGTAAAAAATATACAATTAAGAATATGAAAAAAATGGCATATAGACGATTTAATTATGAGAGAATTGCATTTTTGGTACTGAGCTTTAGGTCAATTCTCACTTTTGGTACCCAGCTTTATATAACACATTTTGTACACCGCTTTAACAAATTTTGACACATTTGGTACATCCGTTAAAAATTGGCGTTAAGTGGTGATGTGACAGTTAAGTTTAACTGCAAAATTGATGTCATTACTTATGTAGACCGATAATTTTACCCCAAAATATTTTAGATTATCAAAAAAGCCCCACCTCTCCAAATTTAGTGACGATTTTAGTCTACATTGTCGCCAAATTTCAAAATTGACTCAAATAAGACTATGTGTTGATCAATTTGGAGATTTAACTTATTATATTTAAATGATTAATTTGATTTTGAAACAATATTAATAAATTAAATGATACTCTAATATAAATCTCACAAAGAATTAAGAAAACATATTCTTTTCAAATATAAAACTTAGATAATAGTATTAATATTTATTAAAATAATAAATTATATAATTAAAAATATTTAATATTAATTAAAATAATAAATAATTATAATTTAATTAATTATTTAAAAAAAATCAACCAACCAACCCACCCCACTCCCTTAACCCCCCCCCCCCCCCCCCTCTCTAAATCCTGGCCCCCACCGGCCTGGGATTTTCGGTCCTAGGCCGCGGTTGCCTGGGATCGCAGAACACAGACCGCCAACCTGGGTTATCCGATCCTAGGCCTAGGAATTGGCACAGGGAAGGGCGGGTAGGTGGGTGGGTGGGTGGGTTGGATTGGTTTTTTAATTATAATTATTTATGATTTATTTTAATTACATAATTTATTATTTTAAAAATAATTAAATGGATTATAGTATTATATAAGTTTGAAAAAAATATGTTTTCTTAATTCTTTTTGAGATTTATATTAAAGTATTATTTAATTTATTAATATTGTTTCTAGATCAAATTAGTTATTTACATATAATAAGTTAAATCTTTAAATTGATCAGCATGTGGTCTTATTCGAGTCAATTTTGAGATTTGGCGACAATGTAAACTAAAATCGTCACTAAATTTGGAGATGTCGGGCTTTTTTGATGGTCTGAATTGTTTTGGGCTAAAATTATCAGTCAACATAAGTAATGTTATCAACTTTGCAATTAGCTTCATCGTCCTATTGTACCAAATGTGTCAAAATTTGTTAAAGCGATGTACTAAATATGTTTGACACATAAAACTGCGTACCAAAAGTAAGAATTGACCTAAAGTTCAGTAAAAAAAAATGCAATTCTTTCATTTAATTATTGTAGGAAATTTATCGTATGGACGTTGGAGAAGTGAGTTGATGTCCCTTTCGATTGTAGCCCACGTGGAGGGCTTCTCCTATTGGAGCTTCATCGTCTTTCCCATGTGGCCGTTCAATTTGACTCGTCACATCCTCTCTGTGCTCGTAGATGATGGTCCCCACCTCATCTCATGCATGCCGCGATATCTTTTGTCAAGTGTGCGGTTAATGACATACTTATATTGAAAGAAGTCAACTAATTGGGACGAGTTAAATGACTGTTCTTGAGAAGCTTTCTCAAATAAAAAAAATATGTTCTTGAGAAGCATTCTTAATAGGTTGTTAAACGGATTAAAACTTGGTTCATTAACTAAGTAGGGGTGTTTGCGGGTGGGTTAGTGCGGTTTTGTACTCGTCCAAATCTAATTCAATATTTGTGATTTTTTTTATACGATTGTCTAAACTCAAACAATAAGTTTTGAGATTGCACTTTGCGGTCCATTCAGGTTGGGGCGGGTTTTGTGATTTTAACTTTTCAAAGTTTAATATTGTTTTATTATTTGATTAATTAAATGCACAAATTAATTATCACTGTATATTTTGTTATTTTATTTTCACTAATGAACAAATTAAATAAATGTGTATTATCATTTGAAATGACATGAACAATATTGCTACTCTATCAAAGTTTTTCGAACTGAAAAAGAGTTTTTCGAGTTATAAAAAAAATAGAAAATACCTTGATAATCAAAGTTGATTTTGGTGGTTGTCGTTCTAATAAAACCGATAATATATCGTGGCGAGCAATCAAGTATTTAAGGTCGGATGCAGTTTTTGATAATATAAACTTAATTTCGATTGCAACTTGCTGTCTGTTTTTTTTTAAAGAAGACTCAACCCACAAGTTGCGGTCCATTTGAATTGGATGGATGGCTGGGGCGATTATGTTGAACACCTCTAAACTAAACTATCCATAAAACCTACTCCCTCCGTCTTTTTTTATTTGTCGCTTTGACAAAAAAAATTTGTTTACTTTTATTTGTCGTTTTAGGATTTCAATGTAAAATTAATAATTTTCTACTAATATTACCCTTCTTGTTAATGTTTATAATAAATGCTAATTAATGATGTTATTATTTGATTAAAATGATATTTTGGAATTTTTGCTTAAAAAGGTGACTATTTATTGCATTTCTTAATCCGTGTGTAATCCTTCAAAACGACAAATAAAAAAAAAGGGAGGGAGAATTAAAATGGGGAAATATGTGCCACTCTCCCTTATTTCCGTGTTGTGTTTTTGTAATCCGGGTGATCTAAAAAGTAAAAACCTCATTAACTCATCTATTAATAGTAAAAAAAAGTCGAATTGTACGTGGAACTGGCAAGCTAAATATATAAAAATGTTAAATTGTATGAATTTTGTACTTATGTTAGACTAGTTAAAATTCGACGAAAATCAATACATTAAAAATTCACTCCAAGTCTAGATAAAATTAATCTCAAACCAAAATAAAAAAAAAAAAAAAAAAGTTTGATAAAAAATATTCTGACATTTGAAATATAAGCATGTATGTTTTAAAAAAAATAATGTTGAATTTGAAGCAATTTAATAACCTGGATCCCACTTAGCACTTCTGCAGAGAATAATAAGTTAAACCCAAAATTATTTACCGTAGATGTGAAAAGGATCAAAACAAACTTGCAAGGCTATCTTTAAATGGACCACCCTAGACGGGCCTGGCTTGACCAAAGACATATTTATTTATCACGACTAATTCTAATTACGAACCACCTCTCCATTAAATCTTTATAATAATTAAGTTTCAATTAACTTTCAAGTTTTAATTAAAATTCTGGGTTACATTCATCCTACACAAATAGATTATATCCATAGGGGTTGAATGATAATACATGTGCATAAGAGGACAACACACTTGTCGTTCATCCAACACCTCAATCCACTGGAACAGACACAAAATTTCCCCACTTCTGACTCTAGAGATAAAAATGATTTGTATAATTAATTTTTTGTGAAATTGAGAAAGATATAAAAGTAAATCCAACTAATTCAATTATTTCTTTGTTCGGAACTAATTCATTAATTCAATTATAAAAAGCTATAACAATTACCAACGGTAGAATTTAAGTAATTAGACTTTTGTATCATCCCTAGCACCCAGTTTCGATTGTATATGTCCACGCCTACAACATTCATTAAAATGTAATATTATCATATCCTGAACAACACGTTTTGAAGGTGATTTTTTCCAATGGATTTCTTATCAAAGACGTAGATCAATAAGATCCAGGGTGAATTGATACAAATATCACCTGGTCGTGAAGAAATTAGTTACATACTTGTTTTTTCTATTATCAATAGTTCAATTACCTGATTTGATAATATAATAGGTATAAGATTATGTTCTAAATTCTTGCCTTTAAGATCTTACATCGATGTCCGAGAAGTTGAAACATTAAGCAATTTGGAGATTCGACCAATCTACTATATTAATTTGGGTGATCTACATGGAGTAAGATGTCACAAGGCACAAGTTATGCAACATGTCGTAGCTCGTTCACAATACTTCAACACTTGATCACAACATACTCGATTGACGCACAATACATCATAATGCTTATAAGTGCACTTTGATTGATAGTTTTTGCTCATAGTAACATCTAGATTGTCGTTAGCTAAGAGTGTTTGTCGCATTAACTGCATTAGGACAATGAATCTATGCAACTCACCATCTTCGATAATTATTGTCCACCCATACATTGAACATTGTCTTCCTACGATGAAAATATTTAAATTACATAATTATCAAACCACGTAAGTTTAAGAAACATTGTTATACTTAACTCGAGAATTATGCATATATCAAAAAAATATCAACCATAAGTGACCCATACTTAAAGTATGCTTTCAACCTCCAATATTTATCTTAAAAACATATCTACCTTATTAAGAATATGAGTATTATCATCAGAGTTCCATGATCTAACTTAAATGCATCTCTATAATAGTTAGGAATAGGGGAGGGGGAATTTGGTGGAGGGGGGGCATTATTCAATAGTGGGGAATGGGAAGGGGAAGGAAAGTGGGAGAGGAAGGGGGGAATAAAGGGCATAAGCTTAAACAAAATTTAATAAAACTACATATTAAAAAGGTTAAATTTCAGAATAGAACACTTAAATAAGACTAAAAATATTTAAACAAATAAGAATACATACTAAAAATATTGAAAGGGAAAAATGCAAGAAATAATGCAGTAACAATTTCCAAAGAATTTATAGAGATTCATCAAATCTAGGCGACAATGATTTTGATCCAAGAAACTTCTAAAAAAATGTTGTTAAGTCTTTGTTATATTAGTGTTGGTGTGATTGTGTAAATTCTTTAGACTAAGTTTTATTTTTTTATTGTTAATTGTAACTATAATTTTTTATTATTAATTATCACATCTCTATTTTTATTATTATTATTATGGTGAGAGTGGTGGTGAAAAATAAAAACATAAATATCCCCTAACTATTGAAGACGACTACAAAGGGGAGGGAGGAAGGGGATATTTCTACCCGAACGACTGAAAATGGCCTATAGTCGCCATTGATCTCTAAGTTAATGATAATTACTTGGAGATTTCAGTATGTTGCACTTTTATCCCGCTTTCATAAGATTCCTAAGAATTCCAAGACAAAGGGGTGGCATTTACCATTTTTTCAAGTTAAATTAATGAATCTTAATTTAATTGGAATTTTTCTTACATTCAGTTGGTTTATAAAATCTGAAAGTAATAATCATTACAGAATGATTGATAAGAAAAGTGAAATAATAAAAAAAAATCTCTGGATGTATATAGACACGAAACTAATGCATTTAATACCGATGCCATTTATTTCGCCTTAATGCCCATTTACACCTCCAAACTAGGTTAATTTTTCACTTTGCATCATCAAAAAATAATTATTTCACTTTGCACCCCAATATCTACAACCATATTAATGTTTCCAGGAGAGCAAGGTATAGTATTTATGATAATTTCCCCATTTTGCCATTATTATTTCTAAGCACATATAATTTTTAGTATAATTTTCTCGAGTTTGAGTTTTTATACTGATTTTTTTCTTACTTACTAGAAAGCAAATCAATGATCTTTTGTATTCTGCTATTTTATTTTTGTTTTACTTTGCAGTGTACTGAATTAATTAGATAATTCAGATGTAAATGACATATTGACCTTTAAACGCATTCGATGACCGATTTAGTGAGAAAAAACTAGTATCCTAATGTGACTACTAGTTTGAAACTTTGAATCCCCACTGAAATAAATATTAAACCCTTAGTAAAATCCAAAAATTAAAAAAAAAATAAATTTTTTTTTTTAAATAAATAAATAAAAAAATTGGGAAAGTTGAATCCACATCTGGAAGAAGTAAAAGAGTACGGTGCAAAAGAAAAGGTCAGTAGAATCAATTCTCACTTTCTAATTACTCAGTTTCCCCCTTCATTTGGCAACTTGATTGAAAATCATTTTTATTTTTATTTTCTCAATTAAATAAAAGAATACAGACATTTCTCGCGGCGGTGGTGTGAATGGAATCCAATGAGAAAAAGCCATTTTTGTGTGTGTGAGAGAGAAGAAATAAAAGTGAAAGTGCGTGTGAATATTTATTGCCTGGATATATATTAAGTGGCAAAAATGAAGAGAAATGGGATTCGTCGATACCATCTGAGGCAACTGCGGGCGATGGGGATTGGTTGAAGCTGCAGCAATTCTTTTTTCCTTTTTCTTCCTGATAAAATATCAGAAAAAAAAAAAAAAAAAAAAAAAAAAAAAGGAAAAAGAGAGAAAAAGAAAGAAGCTAAATGCGGTGTGTTTGGATGTTATCCACAATGGCGCAGCAGCAGTCAGGTCTGTTTCCTTTCCTTCACTTCATATTTTTCATGCTTATATTTATTAACTTATGTTAGGGGTTTATTTTATTCTACTCCAGTTAATTTTATATATTTTTCATGGATAACCATGGACAGGAGTAATAAATATTCAAATTTCCAAGTATGATACAAGTAGTGTTGCATTAGTGTTTTGAATCATGGGACTATAAGATTAATTGTTTTCTTCTTCTTTATAATTTATAAGATTATTTGTTAAGTATATGATACAATCTCAAAGATTCAAGATCATGTCGAATTGATGTAAACACAATTGAGACAATTATTATGTATAATTACATTCTTTTTTTTTTTTTTTTTTAATTAGAACCTACTTTTTAAGATCAATTTATAGGGTCTATAGGATATTTCTTGAATCGGTTTCAATGGCTTCTAGTTTTAGAATAATGGTCTTTTCGTTTGAAACACGATTTGAATCAAGTTGGGATATTGAATTTTGGAAAATTTGAAATTTGATTTAAGTTAAATTTTGGATGTTGAGGTTTGGATTGAAAAAATAGATGGTAAGCGTCAAATCAAAGACTTTATATAGAGATGATAGTTATCAAATCAATGACTTTTACATAATTGAGATGGAAAAAAATAATGTTTCATTTGATTTTGAGTTGGTTTCGCTTGAGCATGACCCAGATGCGATTCAAACTTAGGGTTCAGTGAAAACTAAGTCAAAATTGATCCACAAAGGGCCTTGGGTTCGAGATAGAAATTTGGTCTATGCGAAAAATTCAATCTGCCTATTTAGACGGGATAATTGTAAGACGAGGAAAACATATGTTTATGGGTCATATGGATCAATCTGGTTTTATAATACCCCAATTTCACATTGGTTGTAGAAAGTATGTTTGACTAGTTTTTAAAGACTTGACCCACTTCTATTTGTCAACATGAGCTTAAGTATTTTGGGCTAGTGGATTAGAGTCCAACAATGTTGACAGTGCCAGAAGTGGATCAGAGTCTTTACATGTTCGGTTTTGCTTGATTTGGTTTCGAAAAATCGGTTCAAGTGATTTCAGCGAACCTTTGAAACTTGATTTAGATTGAGTATATACGTTGAGTTTTATAGATTTCAAAATTTTGAGTGAAGATTTGGATTTATCTTAGAAATTGGGGTGAGTAATGGACATATTATGTCAGAACCACTCCACGCGAGAATTGTAATTTGGGTTCGCCACATTGTGAGGACTAGTCATGTCCACTAAATCAATTCATAGATGATACTTTTATTTTATAGGTTTGAGGGGTGTTGAGGAGATGGGTTGGGACATGAGTTTAGAGCTGATTTGGGTGGGATTAGATACATATCGGTTTTGATTCATTCTCAATGGGTCGATATTTTATGAGGATCTTATGGTGTATATGGAGGGATTTTGGCCCGGTCTCGCGGGTTTCGCGTAAGCGAGGCAAAACCCTTTCAAATGAGTTTTCGTCAAACCCATAAAACCATCAAAAACTTATTCAGAAACTCAGGCTCAAACTCTTCAAACCTAGAATACATTGATTTGACACCTACCACCTATTTTTTCCTCCAAATCTCATTAAAAAAGACATTGATTAGACTTATATTGCCTACTTTTTTCCCTAAACCCCAACATCCAATTTTTCAACTTATTCAAACCACAAAACCCAACATCCAAACCCATCCAAATGAAGTCTCAAAGGTTTCATCGAAACCACCCAAACCATTTTTTTAAAACCGAGACCCGCGAGACCGAGCCAAAACCCATTCAAATAGACCTGTACATTTTTTCTAGCTACAAAGACCCTTGCCACTATTATTTTTTCAGAAGGAAGAACATCATATCAATAAGAAGAAATTAAGAGCACCAGTAGTTCAATGGATGATGAAAAGATTTCACTTCAAATTTTAATTTGAATATTAAATGAAATATCTAGATAAAAGTTAAGTACTCAGTTCATAATTAAAATAATAATAATAAAGAATTTGATTGCAAATATATTATATGGTTAAATTGGATAACTGTAGACTGGTTTGCTATCCCTTTGTGCAGTTGATTGGACAATTCGTATTAATTTAGGCTCAAGAAATAATCCTTTACTGCATTGTTCTTCAAATTTTGTGTTTACATGTGACAAGTTGCAAGTTAATTTGAAGGCATTGACATCATCCTCACTTTCAGTAAGGATAAATTACTCTATTACAGTTTGCATATATGTATCACCAGAAATCCTAATGTCCTAGCATATTTTTCATGATGTTGTTAAGCAAATGACTTGGTTTGTTCCCCATTTATAGAACAAAGTTAACTTCTGAACAGTGTCAGATTAATATTTTAGCACTTCCAATGTATTAATATTGATTTAATTAAATCAAACGAAATTCGGAGTAGTTCTTTTACTTGGAGAATAATTAAAAATCTGAGTTTCACTACTTGTGCATATATATATAGGAGTAGTATAATATTTCACGTACTTGATTTTTTTTTTTTTTGGCTACAGTTGTGAGACAGAGCCATTGTGAAAACACTCAGAGGCAGCCAGTAAGTTAAAAGCTGTTTGGCAAGAAAGGAGCATGAAATGAAAGGAAAACTGAAACAATGAGAGAAAGGTATGGAGCAATTCTGTCCTCTTTAGACTGTATTTTTTTATGACTTTATAAAAGGTCCAAATTCTTTGTTTCATCACTCTAATCATGTTGAGCATTTAAAATTTGAAAATAATGAGTGTAGAATCAAATATTCTGTTCATAATTTATACTATAATATTATTCATATATATTGTTATTTTTTAATCAATAGAGGAGGTTACAACAGTAATTGAAATTTTGTTGTCAGTTTTGGCTGACGATTCCAGATCCTGGTACCACTACATAATATCATATACAATACATTAGAGATTAAAAACAATATATATCCTCCTGCTTTATTTTAATAAGCCTGAATTTGTTGGCAATCCAATAAATCATTCAATTACACAATAAACATCCATCATATATAATACCTGGTATTGAGTTCTTCAAGTGAATTTAGCTCATACAAGTTTTTAATTAAAGGCTTCGTAAATTATTAACATAAAAGTGGAGTTAGTCCCACTGATTATTTTATTATGAATTTAGGGGTCTAAATAAGTCGAGTCTCTTGATACTTTTCCGCATTAGTTCAGTTTTCGTATTGAGCGTGGTAGTGCATTTCATAGATTGAGTTTGATTGCTTCATAAACTAAGTTTGAAAGGTCTAATAAAGCCACATATATTATATATATTGAGTCAAATGAGTTTCACAAGTTATTAAATAGTATATTATTGATTTGCTTTGTAGAAATATTCAGTGCAAACAAATTTTCACTAATCAAATTTGTAGTATTAATTTGATTTTCATCCATCAAACTTATTAGGCAGATTGGTATGATTTTCAGCGGTCTTAACTTCTTTATGAACATTTAGTACAATACCTGACGTGTCATGACATGAGTGACACGTATAGAACGTTAAGAGTCTTTAAGATGAAATTTTGAGCGTTGGCTGCGTGAGTCTTAGGCGGTTTGTTTTGATAATGTAAACTGTGGAGATAAGGAAGAAATTAATTTTGCTGCCCACCATTATTTTCTTCTAACAAATCCATTAAAGAATAAAAAAAAAAGCCTCTCAAGAAAGTTCCCCTACCTTTAAAAAACCTGATTAATAATGAATTAAGAGAATTCATTTATAATTGCATTTGAGTGGTCTTCCTCACAGTTTTTGTGTAGCTTTGCATGATGGAGTGTTCTACATGTGTTAAAAGCTATAAGCTAATAAAGATAGATAGAAACATAGAACTCAAATTTCAATTTTCATCATAATTTACAAGATGCGTTTTAACTAGAGGATATACATTAATTCACACCTCAAACTCGAACAATTGTTAATTTTCGTCAGTCAGTCAGTCATCACTTATCTCACAAGTCCATGTTGTCATGTATATGGTATGCAAATTGGCTTCATATTCTGTTGAACGTTATGCATAAAATTAAAATGTAATATGTCATCTCTTGGTTGTTTGTTATAGTTGGTTGAAAGTAGTTCATTATGATAAAATTCTTTTAACCAACTGTAAGATTTAGCTCTAATTAAGAGTACTGTCTAAGATCTTCCTGTCTGTATGTTTGAAGAAATTTATTTTCATAACTTCTGTTTTATTTAGCTTTAAATAAGAGTGCTGTATTCATAATTATTAGTATATCATAATTTTGGAATTCAATGGATTTTTATAGCGTGAAATGCAAGATTACCCTATGGTATATGAAATCTACACGAAATTACCCAGTAAAATGTTTATTGGTTAAAATCCCCATGTTCCATTAAAAATTTGGCACGAAATCCCTCATGCATACAAAATAGACTTTCAAAATTTCTTTGGATATTTAAAAGTATACGAGGATTCTATGGCGTAAACATTTCATTCAATAGGGTGTTTCAAGAATATTTTAAAAGTACAAGTGATTCAATTCAATAAATATTTCACATGATAATTTTGTGTATAATAAATGGAGTATGTTGCAGTTATCCTGATTCTATATTTTGCAATTGCGTATTACTTTTGAAGTTTTCATTAATGGTATAGTTAATTTTCCATTTAATAGAGAGAGAGAAAAAAAACAACCTAGTAATTTGCCAAAACAGGGAAAATTCCAAAAGAAATACTGTAAAAAAATCTTAGACTATTTATAACACCACGAGCTCCCTTCCCTTTGGACCTCTGCATTCTGTACTTTGGCACCCAGAAAAGTGAAAAGCATTATTTTCTAGACCCAACCTTCAAATTCCCACTCCTCCATTTCCAATATCTATTAATTCACTAAAACTCGTAACCAGAACTAACAACAGCAAAAAGTATCCTAGTTAAACAAAAGATGAGGGGAAAATCATCTTCCTCAAAGTCTAAAAATGGTGGTGGATTAGAAATTGAGAAACTGAAAGAACCTCATTTATCAGGTGCTTACATTCGTAGCCTTGTTAAACACTTGACCTCATCAAGAACCAAAGAACCTGAATGTTTAGAGGGAGACCAAAGTTTGCCTGAAAATGATGATAAAGAAGCAAAATCCCAACCCCCTCCACAGCATAAAAAGCAAGTACGGAGAAGGCTTCATACCAGTAGGCCCTACCAAGAAAGGCTACTGAATATGGCCGAAGCCCGTCGAGAAATTGTCACTGCTCTTAAGTTTCATAGAGCTTCCATGAAACAGGCCAGTGAAAAGCAGCAACAACAGCATCAAGAATTGGGACAAGGGTATGGTATTCAACCATTGGAATCCTCATCTCATCAACTTTCTATTGAACAAGAAGCTAAACTGAAATCTAGGAGAAATCCAAGAATCTATGCTTCAAATTCTTCCAATCCCAGTTTTTCTTCCAATAGTTTAGAGAATTTCTCATATTCACCAGGCTTTTCTTCACCATATTCATGGCCTACTTCTTCAATTGCTCCACCACCACCACCACCATCATTTTTCCAAGAAAATCTCAATTTCCCACTTCCAAACCAAACATTAGGCCTTAATCTCAATCTTCAAGATTTTACAAATTTGGACACATCTGCTTTTCACTACAGCAACAACCCTTCCTCAATTTACTCATCCTCATCCCCATCAAACACTTCCTCCTCTGCTTTGTCGGCGACATCAGAGGAACTACTCCCATGCATGGTGGGGCCGCCATCAGCGGTTGCGGTGGAATACGAGGATTCAGGGTTGCATCAAGCAATGGATGATAAGGAGATGGCGGAGATCAGGTCCATCGGGGAGCAACATCAGCTGGAGTGGAATGACACCATGAATTTGATGACTTCAGCTTGTTGGTTCAAGTACTTGAAAGCCATGGAAATTGAGAATGAGGATAAACATGGTGTAGATTTTGTGGACTCTCCATTTGATGAAGTTATGGAATTTCCAGATTGGATGAATGCAAACGAGAGCTGCCTCAATGATTATTGCTCTGATGATTATTTTCAAGATCCTGCTTTGCCATGGTAAGAATTATTTTATTTGTTTCAGATTAAATATGTTAAATTATTATATGTGCTATCTCTTTGCCCTGGTGAAATATGTTTTTTTTTTTTTTTTTTTTCAGTTTTTCCATTATGGAGTATATAAATACTTTCCTAGATGTGTTCTATGTGTTATTTTGGAAAAACAACACTTCTTTGTTGCATATGAATTATTAGATAGAATTCTTTGAATCCAATCCAATCCAAAAATAAATCTCGAGCACCCTTTCTTATGGACTTTAAATTTCGGCAAATTAATTGATATTTTGCCTTTATTTTGTTGTGTTTATTCATTTCCATATTGAGATTGAAAGGGCTGGACATGAGTATATACTAAATTAATGTGAAATGTTCAATAAACAAAGTTATGCTTTTATTTTAACTCTTCTATCTCATGTTCGTTTCACACTTGATATTTGAAACTAACCATTACACGGATTCGTTTGATACTTTGGTGTTACAACTATTGACATGCGCACAAACTTATAATGTGTGAGAGTCTACACATATATAACATGGATATGGAATAAAAGATACTTTACCTTTTACATCAACTAAGGACTTATTATAACTCTGCAAAGGAATTACACTTGTTGTCCTATCTTTCCTTAATTCCTTAATTGTACAAAATAAAAAGAATTCCAGCCACAAGACATTTCACAATGTAAATTTCAAGAATTACATGTGCTCATCGGAATTATGGAAATTGTTCATTGTATTACTTCTTTTATGCCTGTGTCTTTCCTTATTATTTTATAATGATTTTTTTTTTGTTGGCATATTGCAGTCACTGACTACTTGCTTTCTATTTCAATCTGTTTTAAAAATGGCAGCATGGACATTGAAGAAATTGAAGGAATGGATGGTGACTGGTTAGCCTGAGAAAGATTGATTGTTCTTTTTTCACATAATCAAATCTTTTTTTGCCCATCCATTTGGGCACCTGAATTTTTTCCTTTTTATTTGTTTTGTTTCGAGAAAAAAAAAAAAAGACACATCTCAATTCCTGCAAATAAGACTTGCTTGAATTTGTTTGTAGTGAACAAGCAATCGATCGAATAAAATATCAGATGAGGTAGGAAAGTGTTTTCATTATGCTTCAATGAAGTTTTTACTCTACAGTTAAGCTCATTAATTGTTAGAAAATCTGGTAGGAAATTAAATTAGTAACTTGCAATGTCACTTTCATTAAGACTTATTTCGTCCTCGCCACTCGGTATATAACTGGAATATGCAATTAGCCTTTAAAATACAATGAAATTCAATTTTTAATTTTATTTTGCACTTACAAATCATACCACCAGGCCTACATGAAATTGACAAAATTATATAACTTGATATTTAATGCAGTAAAATATCATATAAATAATTTGGAGAAGAGAAGAAGAAGGTATATTTTATGTAACCAAACAACCCTATTTGCATTTGTGTCTGATGGAAACAATTTCATAAATTCAAATTTGAACAGAAAAACCTATCACAAAGTTATTCATTTTATTTTGTACAAATAATTCTTGTTTCAAGTATTTAAAATTCAAAAAATGAACTTTAACTAACCCCCAAAAAAAAACTATTACAAAGTTAACTGTTTTGTTCAAATAATTGTTGTTTCATATATTTAAAATTCAAAAGACGAATTTTAGGGTAAACACCACTTTTGGTCCCTCTTATCATTAACTTTTTACAGAGTGGTCCCTCTTATGTTTTTTTTCCCACTTTAGTCCCTACTATGAATTATTTGTTTCACTTTAGTCCTTTTCAAGTGGTCCAAGGCGATTCCGATAACATGTGATATGCTCATGAGGGAATTTTGTCATTTCAAGTAAACTAACATGGATATTTTCGTCTTTCTAATTATTTTAAAAAAAAACTAAATTTGCAAACTAGGGTTTCATTCCAATCGAACTTAATCGTACATTTCGTTCCAAACTAAAGTTTTTTCCAATTTTTTTTTCAAACACCAAAATTGCTCACCAATTAAACAATATCTCAAATAGTATCAATAGTGAACAGACGAAAATGCCCTAAAAAATATTCATATGCATGTCACGTGTTATCGGAACCACCTGATAAGGACTAAAGTGAAACACATAATTCATAGTAGGGACTAAAGTGAAACAAATAATTCATAGTAGGGACTAGAGTGGGAAAAAAAAATATAAAATGGACCACTCTGTAAAAAGTTAATGATTAGAGGGACCAAAAGTGGTATTTACCCCGAATTTTAACTAACCCAAAAAAATTAAAATAAAAAAAATTGGAAGTTTCTTTGTTTTTCTAATATTGAACAAATTCTCACCAGACTCACTTTATTTTGAAAATACTCCAACATCTCCATCATGGACATTTGCTAAATTTTTATATACGTAGTATTACTTAAATACGCTGATGACTTCATATATTTTGGGCCTCTTTTTATATCATTTACTTCCTGTATGAATAATAATACCATATATTGGGTTCTCAATTTCACTGAATGAATTTTTAGTTATTGAAAAAAGTAATGAAGATGTTTGATTATCTCAAATAAAATAGTGTGAGTATCTACCCCCAAAAAAAAAAAATATTATTTTTGGTTTTAGTTTTAGTTTTTTGTAGAGAAGAAGAATCCCATATAAATCTAACACAATTATTTTATACTATATGGTAGTCCTATGTGAATTAACACAAACTATACTAATAAAAACATTTTCATTATTACAGAATTGGCAACAACATTTATTATCAATCATGATTGAGGAAGCAACATCATCCTTTTGAAGCGCTCACCACCGCGAACATAGGCACCTTATCGCAAATTTGTCAAGCCCTTTCCCCATAGACATCATAGTTTGCTCGTTCTATAATGGAAACGTGATATACAACATTATCGATAGCCATAGAAAGATCATCAAGCTTTCTAAGGAGCATTGACAACACAATCTGATCCACATTCTTAATTAGTGAATTACTGTAGCAAATCTTTCCCGATTTAAGAATACGAGCCATCGTTTTCTTTAGTGACTTAGTGTCTGACTTGAGACTCATTGGCTTCAGATGCCTCAGCTCGTAGAGTGTGGGCTTTATGTAACTCAGGTCGTTAATCAGGCGTTCCACACAGGGCAGCACTCGAGAAGCTTGCTGCACGCTCTTGAGCCGAGGGATTGAATTGACAAATTTTCTCAATTCACGTACCTCCCGGATGCTTAGAGTGATTGCATCTCGTGCTGCAAGCTTCTGGCTCTCGATTTCTGTCTCGTGCTGGTTTTTGGCCAAGGCTGGAGGAGTTGTAAGGATAACTAGCAAGAGAGCTGAAAGTATGGTTGAGGATTTGAACATGTTTTTTTTCATCATTTTCTTTTATGCTTATTAGAATTTGCTTTGAGATTGCCATTTATAGTAAGGTTTCGTGTTTTATTAAGGTGGTAGGTTGTGAGGTGCTTTTGGTGTGCCTTGATAAAAGGGAAGAAGTTGTCTAAATTTTTTCAGAGAATTAGGCAGCATTAAGTTTACATGAATTTAGAAAGCTGAAATGACTCACAATAACTGCACCAAGTAATAGTAGAAAGAAAGAATAAAGCCAATGCCTCTAGGAGTTTGATGAAATGACAAGTCTTCATAATCTACAACTAAACTTACAGAAATATTCTTAATACACACGTTCTATGTGTAACGATTTAGATGCTCAAACGAGACAACACAAACTATTAAACCAATCTTAGTACATTGATTTGGTCCATTCTTGAACTTGATAAAATTAAAAAGCGCAATGCTATTATCATGCCTAAAACTCCCTCTGTGGGTACCTGTCAATGCAATCGAGCCACGGATTCCTCGACTGCCTCTTATTCTTACGCATGGACTTCCAAACCGCGCTATTGCACTTGAAACCAGACCCAAAAGAGAGTTGCCAGACACGATCTCCCCTCTTTACCCTCTCCTTAGCTTCCAAATAAGCCAACTCGTACCAAATACTGCTGCTCGATGTGTTGCCAAACCTGTGCAATGTAGCTCGTGAAGCTTCCAAGTTCTTGTCACTCAGTTCCAAGTTCCTCTGGAGTTCATCAAGCACTGTTTTGCTTGCAGCATGCACACAGAAGTGCTCAAAAGCTAGCTTGTAATCGGGGATGTATGGCTTTGTTGCCTGTGAATTTGCCCCATTTCCCTTCAGGAGCTTCCAAACTAGTGTTGAGAAGAAAAGGAGCTGCTCTGAGAAAGGCAGGACTAAGGGGCCTAATGTGGTGATGTTGGTCTTGAGTGCATCACCCCCAATTTCGACCAAGTCTTTGCTGATTTTTAATCCCTTAAACTTTTGGCTGTCTTCTTCTTGATATATGCTCCTGGTTTGTCAAATGAAACATTATTTAAATTGTCACGAGACAAGAATTAAAGGTACATTTTGGGTTGATCCAGATCCAACCCTTTTCTGACCTGACTAAGGCCCAACTCGTCTTTAACTGTCTAGAACCCAACTGTACATGCCAAAATACCATTCTATTCTTAATCATATTAGTGTAAAAACCAAAACATATGTAGTTGCAAACTCTATTGTCCTTGGATCCAAGTAGGTAGTACATTACTTATTACAACCTGCTATACTATTTATTATTGAAATGAAATTTGGTAGTAGTCTTTAGTGGTTTGTGCCCTCATATTTATTGCATCCGTATCATGTCCCCATGTGCAATACTTCATCCCCAACAATATGATAAAGACCCGGTAGCTACATTCTCATTAATTATTTACAGATAAATTTCACATTTCAATGATCCATTCCAATTTTAGACCCTTCCATCTTTATTTGGTAAAATCACAAGAAATAATGCAATTACTTAAAGTCTATATGTAAAATTGGTTGATTTTATTTTTAGATGTCCTCAAGATATTAATCTGGACATGAACGTGTTAGGCCCGTATCCGAAAGCCAGATATTGAGCCAAAACCAACACAAATTGGGTTTAAGAATTTTAGGTTTTATTGATTGATTGATTTCCCTACAAGAGATCAAGGGTTAGGCAATTTGGGTTGTTCAGCCATGGTAGCAGATTAGCAATGCCTAATTACAAGCAGCTCTATCGTTTATTCTTAGCATTAACACCTAGGGGCTAGGGCTGATTGATATAAAAACATATTCAAAATATCAGGGTGTTTAAGATCTGATTTGCCTGAATTGTGCTCCGTTTCGTTTCCAAAAATTGATTCGAGTATTTTCAACCAAAAATTGAAGGAATATAATGTGGTGACAAAATATGAGCATATTAGTTCTTGGAAAATTGAGTTAATATATGAATTGAATTGAATTTTAGATACTGAAGTTTTAAAGAGAGAAATAGAATATAACAGATGTCAAATTACACATGCTTTGGTATAATGGGCTGAGAGTGGGTTGGGCCTTCCCAATGGCAGCTTCATAATAAGTAATCCATATTGATTTTGGACAAGATCAGTTCATAATTGACCTTGGGCCTGAACTTTTGTTTCTTAATAACGAGATTTAGCCAGATTTAACTTATCGACGATATTTTAACCTACAGATATAGAGTCAATTTGGATGGGTTTTGATTCGGTTTTGTGGGTCACAGTTTTAAAAAAATGGTTTGGGTGGATTTGTTGAAACTTTTGTGACCTCATTTGGATGGATTTTGACTGTTGTGTTTTGTGGCTTGAATTGAGTTTGAATGTTAGAGTTTTGGGAATAAAATAGGTGGTAGGTGTCAAATCAATATTTTTTTATAAACTTTGGAGGAAAAAGTAGGAGATAGGTGTCAAATCAATATTTTGATATGTCTGAAGAATTTAAGTGTGAGTTTTTTAATAGATTTTTGATGATTTTATTTGTTTGATGAAAACTCATTTGAAAGTTGACTTGTCCTCACGAAATCCGTTAGAACGGACCAAAACCCATCCAAACGCCCATAATTTTTGCAATGTGAGGAAATTGGAAAATAAAACAGTCTTTCGGCCACACTACTAACGCCAGTCTACAATATTAAATGCATAATTACCCGATAAAATAAAATAAAATAAAATGCATGATAAACTTAAGGCGTACCTAAAGCTCCGATCATCAGCACCCTTATGCGTCCGCACAATATGCTCAAGCCTGTAGTTTGCGCGTCGGTAGTCACGGCGGCGATTGGAAAGCATCACGGCGGAGCAGCCCATCCTAAAGTAACAATTCGGAATAAGCATTGACCTATCATTCCCCCCATACCAATTATACCCCACCATTTCCGTACTCACCACCACCGCATAATTATTAGGGTTTGCCTGAAGCATATCACGCGCCAAATCAAGCGCAATTATTCCAGCGCTGCACCCCATTCCGCCCAAATTGAAGCTCAGGATATTTCCCCTCATCTTATAGTGGTTAATTACCATGGCGGAGAGAGACGGCGTCGGATTGAAGACACTGCAATTGACGACGAGGATTCCGACGTCCTTTGGACGGATGTGAGTTTTCTCGAAGAGCTCGTCGAGAGCGCCGAAGATGACGGTGGAAGCTTCGGCGCGGCCTTCTTTCATGGTGGCGGTGTTTCCAGGCGAGCCGATGGATTTGGGGACGTAGGTTTCATCTCCGATGCCGGAGGATTGGAGGATCCGTTTTTTGAATTCTAGGCTTGATTCGTTGAATTTGCCTGAATTTCGGGCTAATTCGATGAACTGTTCCTTTGTTACCTACATGCATAGAGAAAATATAATCAGAATTTTCAGTGTAACTTCTGTGATGCAGGGTGTAAATAAGTAGATTAGTGTGTGTAAGAGTAATACATTAAAGATATAACTAATTTACGGAGTTTAAAAATTAAATTTGAATTTGATGTGAATCACTCAAGCTTTAATCGAGTTAGAAAGCAATTAATTTGAACTCGAAGAGCTTGGTAATTGTACATATTTGTCTTGTCACTTTTTAAGCTTGCTGTCGAACTAGATCCAATCTTATTTCGAATCCATATTGTTTAATTTGGACTCTAGAAAAAAAATCTAAAATAGAATAAATATATATAAACTAACTAATTTCTTTGAAAGAAGAAATTAATTAATATTGCTAAGTAAAAATGAAATTGAAACAATAATAAAGCAAGCATGTAGGTACATACCTTCAAATCCTGATCAGTGGGTTTGTAGCAAGCAAAATCGATGAGATAAATAGAGCGGGGGCGTGACATGAAGTAAACCGAAAGAGTAAAGACAAAAACAGCAAGAGAAACAAGCACGGTGGCGAGATCATAACCGGCGGTGCTATCCCAAATCTTCCGCCACAGCTCCTCCCCGCTCAAACTCCCAACCTCCGCCCCGAAAACCAAAACCAACACCGGTATGGTGGCTAGATATATGCCATGATTAATCAAATAATGGTACCCCAACTTCACATACTTCAAGTTCACCGAGTTCACAAAATCCGGCAATTTCCGCCGCACCCTCACGGAAAAAGTCATCGACCCGGCGTCGGGGCCCGATGACTCAATGCCCCT
Source organism: Penstemon barbatus (assembly GCA_003313485.2). Lineage (NCBI taxonomy): Eukaryota > Viridiplantae > Streptophyta > Magnoliopsida > Lamiales > Plantaginaceae > Penstemon > Penstemon barbatus. The sequence goes on from CM064878.1 coordinate 5,638,786, forward strand.
GTTCACAATTTCAGTTGACAAGAGCTGTTGCTCTGCTGCTGCAGCCATTATATTATATTATATTATATTATTAATTTCTTTTTTTTCTTTGAATTGAATTGTTGTAGATGTAGATGATATTGAGTAGTAGTAGTATTTATTTTGGAGGATAGGGTGGTAGGAGGTGGTTGGCATTGAAACAGCAATTAATTCTTGCACTGCATTTATGATAAGTAGTTCGGAAATTTGAGAACTCATTCATGCTTTTTCTTTTCTTCTCTTTTCAGCCAAATTCAATGGAAATTAGTGGGCTTACATTTTATCCATTGTTAGTTTTGTTAGAGGGACATAAGCTCTCTCAACCCACCTAAATTAAAATTGTAATAAATCTACTTTTTTATTTATTTATAAAATTACAAGATTGTAATTCATGAATGAGAATTTTAGGGAAATAATTAAATAATGTGGTTTAGTTAACTTACAATAAAGTTAATGTGAGGCATGTATACGTAATACATAATTAGAAGTTACATATGAGTAGGTACCATGTATTTCCGTCTAAAACATGCATGGAACTGAAACTAAAAATCCAATAGTTTTTAATCAACATGTGCAGATCCTCTATACTACCACATTTGTGTACCATCATTATAAAAGTGACACATGTCAAAACTAAATAGCATGCATTGCATAGGATTATATTCTCCACTCTTCTCCTTTTTATCTCCATTTTTGATTTTAACATCTTTTTTTGTTCATTAATTATATTTTAAGATTTTTAATTTTTGGGTTTCTGAGATGAAACTTTATATGGTTTTGAGAAATAATTATATCGTATAATATAATTATTTATTATAGCAAGTGACTAATAAATCCCTTTAATTAATATTTAATCCGGCCATAATCTATGACTAGTAAATATTTTTTCAAACTTTCACTCAAAATTAAAAGGTGCAAAAATAATAGTAAGGCTATCTTCATCAACTCTCTTAAATTTCAGTCTCTTATCTTAAAATATAATTAATGAACAATATTATACACTTTCATTTTTTACTCAACATTCCAACAACTAGTATATATTTTAAGAGATTACTTTTTAATAATCATATCATTTCACTCCAATAGCTAGTTTATATTTTAAAAATAATTTTAATTATTATTTTATATAAATAATAATGATATATTTATAATACTAATTGATTTTATTTCAAAATAAAAAAATAGTTTTTTAAAGTATAATTCAAAATTTTGAGTTGTTATTTCGCTAATTTCATTAAAAGTCATTATTATTATTTACAAATAATGGTACACAAATATATAATCTCATTAAATCGCAGCCTAAATATATAAAAATCGATATTATTATTTACAAAAAAAGATGTTAAAACAAAAAATGGAGATAAGAAGGAAAAAGGGTGAAAAATATAATCTTATGCAATGCATGCTATTTAGTTTTGACATGTGTCACTTTTATAATGGTGGTACACAAATGTGGTACATTTGTGTGGTATAGAGGATCTGCAGCCTTAATTGATGTATATCTTAGTATATGTTTTCGTAAAAAAAAATTGTTATCGCGAGAAGTTCCTATTAAGTGACAAGAAAATATTGAGAAAGCGAAATATATATTTATGCCTAGCGATATTGCCAGATCAAGGATTGTTGCTGCCAGAGCAAATTTTTTTTTTTTTATTTTCTAATTTGCCCCTTCTAGTCAAAAGTCATAAAAATCCATACTTTTCAGTTCCTCAAATACCCCTTATTAATCATTAACAACTCACTCTCATCTTTCTCCTATTAAATATCATTAACTACTTTTTCTTTTCCCAAGAAATCTTCAAACATGAAAATAATTTAATGTTCATGAAAACAATATCGTGAACATAGAATACAAATTTATAATTTCGTTTTAATTAAAGTTTAATTTGAATATTATTAAAAAATTAAAAAACTTTATATAGAAACAACACAATAATATATTTTAATTTCAATGAAAGTAAATATTCATTAAGCAACAGATTAATTTTCACTTTCACATATTAATTATATTTTTATTATCTAACTTGCTGAATAATTTTTAGGAACAATTTATATAAAATATTTATGTTTAAATAGTGACGTCCCTAGCTAATAATAGTGACGATAAAAATATTATTATATTAATATTATCTTATACTCATCCCAAATATTATTATATTAATATATGACGTCCCTAGCTAATAATAGTGACGATAAAAATATTATTATATTAATATATGTGAATCATTAATTAATGTTACTAACTAAACACAATGTCCTTTAATATATGAACGTCCCTAGTTAATCATAGTGATAATTAATTAACATACATGTTTTTATAGAGTAATTAATATACATTTATCACTAATAATTAATTATCATATATTTTCCAAGAATAATTATTAGGTGACAAAATTTGTCGCTATACCATTGTTAATTACAACAAAATTTAAGGTTATGTTTAGTACAATATTTTTATTTGAAAAAAAAAATTGCTTAGCACATTAGTCTTTTTTTTTTTGTAAGTTCAACTCTTAACGTAATTAACCTAATATTTAAGAAACAATTAAAAGATGCTTATAAGGAATTCCCTTTTTTTTTTAAGAAAAGTAAGGTATTTAAGGAAATATGAATATTTTAATACTATTGACTATTTCTTATAGATTTAACACATCTTACATAAATATTTTATATAAATTGTTCCTAAAAATTATTAGCAAGTTAGATAATAAAAATATAATTATACTATGAAAGTGAAAATTAATCTTTTGCTTAATGAATATTTATGTTTCATTGAAAATATATTATTGTGATGTTTCTATATAAAGTTTTTTAATTTTTTAATAATATTCAAATTAAACTTTAATTAAAACGAAATTATAAATTTGTAATCTATGTTCATGACCTTCCAAAAGATTAAACTCTATAAAATGAAAATTCAACTTAAATTGTATTCATGTTTGAAGATTTCTTGGGGAAAAAAAAAGTAGTTAATGATATTTTAATAGGAGAGAGAAGAGAGTGAGTTGTTAATGATTAATAAGGGGTATTTTATGGATTTTTATGACTCTTGACTAGAAGGGGCAAATTAGGAAATGAAAAAAAAATTGGTCTGGCAGCAAAAATCCATGCTCTGGCAATATCGCTAGCCTATATTTATCCCTAACTTATGGATTTTGTTGCACGTAACTAGGTTTTAACTAGGTTGTCGGTTTTTAAAATAGAAGCATTGCTCTTGGTTATTGTGCATTTGTAAATTGTAATTAATAGTTATTAGTGATAACATGAAAATATATTTTATTATTATTGTTATTGTCGACATAAAAAATATATTTTTTCACTTAATACATGCAAAGAGAGACAACTTTTACATTGTCAATTACTCACTCTGTTTAGGGCTAGCGATATTACCAGAGCAGTATTTCCCAAAATGTCCTCATCATTAAATGCTCTTTAAATGTTGTGTTTGCTGATTGCTGAGTTTATATGTTGCTTTAATTAAGTGGACTTGTTTCTATAACCAATCTTTTAAACATAGCAACTGAATCTTCTCCTTAAGAATTCTGCATCTTCTCATTCACCGAAATTTCTTATTTTTTTTTTTTTTTTAAAATCACACTCTAAAACGTCACCACACCAGTACTACTGTACTAATACTATCACTTTAGTCACCAAACTAACAGTAACAGCTAACAATTGCTGCAGAAAAGAAGTAACTATATATATATATATATATATATATATATATATATATATATGGATTCCTATTTCCTAATCATACCTCTAATTTTTTAAGTCTCGTTAATTTAATTTTACTTTATTTGGCTTCTCTCTGTCATATGAATAACAAGTGAGCAAACAACAATTGAAAGCCCGAATTAGTTTCTGCACCCCTTGAGCGAATGGAGATAAAGAAAAAAGAATTAATTTAAATTGAAAAGGATGAGTTCGGTTTAATGCTTTACAAATTACCAGATCGAGAAAAGAAAAAGTATGTAATTAGATATTTTTTTTTTTTTTGGTTTCCCAAGGGTTTAATCCCTTTCGAGGCGGGTCGGGCACATTAAGTGGGTACCTCTCCCAACAGGGATTCGAACCTGAGTCCGCTACTTTGTAGTGACTAGTCCCTTCCACTAGACCAATCACCTGTTGGTATGTAATTAGATATTTTTTAAAATATTGCGGAAAAGAAAACTTTTATATGGTGAAGATTTAAACAGCTGAACTATAATTTAAGATTCAATAATATTTGGGCTACAAAAAGTTTTAATTTCTTTATAGCTTGTTTGGTTGTAAGGAAAGTGGGGGAAAATTGTTGTAAAATGAAAAGGAAAAGGAAAGGAAAGGAATTAAAAGGAAGTCATTTTCCTTCACATGTTTGGTTGTGAAATGTTTCGTTACATAATATTTTTGTTTGATTATGAATTACGTTTTCTTTGTTGATAAAATATTGTATGACTAATAATGTTTTCATTATATTAACTTTATTATAAATTAATTTGACATTGTTTTATATTTTTAGTCATCGGATTTATATCAATCTTCAAAGTTAACAGGGGATTATTGTCAACTTTTAAAGTTTACTGGGATTTATTGATAAATATTTAGGTAAAAAAGGTGTTTTTGCGTCATTTTGTGAGGATATAAATGTTATATGACTTGAGAAGGTTTTTTTTTGCTAATAATAAATAAGCACAAAGGGGCTTTCGGTAAGAAAAAAATCACAAATGAGGGATTTTGATAGTTAGATAAAGTACAAGGGATGTTTTGCAATTTACTGTAAAAATTTTCCAAAATTCCCCCATCAAATTGGTGGGGAAATTTTTTCTTCACAAAAATTTCTTGCAGGAAAGTTGAAGGAAAAGAATAACTTCATTTCTTTCTATCCAAACAACATGTGGGAGGAAAAAAAAACTGACTTTCCTTCACTTTCCCGACAATCAAACAGTATATTATTGAAAAAGCTATGAACTCTAGTAAAATCAAGGTTTAGATGTTTTTTATTTCGCTAAAATCATATCATGAGTCGTTATTTTACCTTTTGGAGAGAAAAAAAAAAAAAAAAGAGAGAGATTATATGAAAAATAGGAAGAAAGAGAAAAGAATAGGATAGAGATGATGAAGAGAGAGAATGCAATAATAAATGAATTGCAGAGAGAGGGTATATTAGATAGTTTGCAAATATTCTTCTGGCAATATTACTAATCTCGTTTAAATGACATTTTAAAATTTTGTATCAATATTAAGGTATCTAATAAATAACCTTTGGAGGTGGGGAATAAAAGATATACCTAAAATTCTTTATGAATAGCAAGAAGGTGGTAAGATTGAAAATTGAAAAATAAGTAATTAATATATTACATTGAAATTCAGATATTCTGAAACAAGCAAAAAAAAATTCTTTAAAATGACACTTATTATGATCACGGAGGAAATAATATTTTGACACTAAGTCGTGGTGTTGTGTTGTGCCCATGCATGCACAAACTCAAAGTACACACGACTCTCATGAAGTTATAGTCAAAGCGAGAGAGTTGCTGCATTTGTCTTCTTCTTCAAGACAACCTTGAAGAAAAAAATCAACTAACCAAATTCTGGAAAATTCTTGCCCAAGCCTGGCTTGGCCAAACCCATCCAACCACCAAGCAAGTGTATTGCACTTGCTTTGTGATTGGTCACTTTTCTGGAAGTTACATCCAATCACAAAGCAAGTGTATTACACTTGCCATGTAATTAGTTTGGGTTCGGCCAAACCCGGTCTGGGTAAGAATTTCCCCCAAATTCTACCGTTTCTATATATAATTACAAATAAAAAAATTATTTCTAATTTTTCCAAAATTCTAAAACTAAGCCATCGATCTTTTATAATTTCTAAAACTATCATTTCCCATAAAATAACAATTTGACAACATGCATCACTAATATACTCATTAACTTCATGATTATATGATAAAATATATGTGAATATTATACTAAAAGTTTTATTTTTTGTCTATTCTTATGAAAAAAAAAAGAGTATTTTTGATTTGAAAAGGACGGGTGAGTGCTTTTAGTGTGAGGGCTAAATATAAATTAAATTACTAAATGTGATACGTCGGCAATAGGGCTCATGGCCGTATAAAGACATATGCCAATTTATTACTATTAAGACCGAAGTCAAGTCAATGTGTTATTAAGACCGAAGGCAGTTCAGCTACCCCTCCCCATCCGTAGCCATCACTCATCAGAACCATCACAAATGTATATAAAACAAACAAATATTAATAACACATCCTGCGATTTACATCATTTAGGGTTCTAGGACAAGGATTCTGAGGATTCAGGATTAGTCTAATGTAAGCTTGGACACTTGGATTATAAAAATAAAAAAATAAAAAAATCCGAATTAAGTGACTAATAATTCCGAATATAATGACTAAATGTTATTTAATGAAAAACAAAATAAACTAATTTTTTGTGTGATATTTTTATATGTACTACTTGTCTATTCTTCGTATTGCAACTTAAATCACATTAATTACAAGTCCCTAAAATAACACTTCAATTTGTTTAATTTCCTAATAAACTTGCACGGTAGGCCCAAAAATGTATGAAACCAATTTGAAGCCCAGTATAAATGTTTGTGGACTTATACCCCAGTTGGGTCTTTATTAGTTGCTTCGGGGTTGGGCTCCCTTAATAGGCAAGCAACAACCAAGTACCAACATATATCAATTGTAGCGTCCAAAAACTTTTAAGAGTAATTTTGAATCAGGTCGGGGTTGGGTCGACCCATATGTTGTGACCTGATTTGCCCAAGTCTAACCTCTCCTAATTTGTGGTGCCAAATATTATACCATAAGATATTGATGAGAATGCCTCCTGATTTGATCAAATGCTCTTTTTTTTTTTTTTTTTTTGATAATTGAGAATACATAACACGAAAGAGTAGTTTCAAGCAAGCATTTCATTCGACTTTTGAAACATTGATGTAGGTTCTGAGTTATATGTGAGTATTGATACGAATGAGAAAATTAATTCTAGTCCATATATATATATATAATATAAAGTCTTCATACTCCGGTTGTATTTTAGAATTTGGATATACATAATTAAGCCTACTATTAAATAATTGTACATTTACTACTACAAGATGTGAAATGTTTAACACATTACATATGGCTAACGAAATCCATTTTCGAACTTGACCATGTGAATCGCGCTCAATTGTGAAAAAATATGTGACTAAAGCACCAACTTTGCAAACATTTATCAAAGAAACTATGTTATCGATTTCGCATTAATGGGAATTAAAGAATATATTACTCCCTCTGTTTAATTCATATTAATTGGCACACTTTTTATTTTCATACAGACTAAGAAACATCATCATTACATACTTTTTTATGATAAAATATCTCAAATATCCTTTATAATATTGACTTCTTTTTAATTTTTTAGTATTCAGTGGTGACCATTGAGTTTCTCAAATTAAATGTGAGAAAGGGACAAAATTGAAAAAATAATACTTTGAAAACTCAAACATGCCAATTAATTTGAAACAAAAAAATTTGACAAATGTGTCAATTAACTATGAAACAATTCAGACATCCATCCCTAAATCATAAATGGAATAAATGAAATATAGAAGTTCGCCCCCAAAAAAAAAAAAAAGGAACTAAATACGTACCTTTTAGAGAGCATGAAAAGTCATGATTGATAATTTGCCGTCAATCTAGAATAACTAATACTTCCTCCGTTTTAAATTAATTGGCACAATTGGCCTTTTTACATATATTAAGAAACTAACTAATTAGTTAATTTTCTAAGATAAATTATCAAAAATACCCTTTTAATTATTGTATAACTTTTATCATTGATACTTGGTGCACTCTGCTATATTGTGTAAATTTAAAAGTAAGAAAGGATAAAAATTAGACAATGATACATTTGAAAACCAAATGTGAAAAGTAATTTGAATCATGGAAATTTTATAAATATGTCAATTAATTGGAAACGGTGAGAGTAGTAGAAATTAAGCACGTTTATGTTTCTCATAGGCATGTATGAACTATTAATCAAAAAGTCTACCATCATTTTGCATTTTCCGTGTCCAACACAAAATATAAATTCAAATACATCACATCAACTATCATACTCATTTCATCCCAACAATCCAACATAAAGGGTGATATAATTCCAACTTCTATGGCTAAAACCCTAGCTAGTTGGAAATGCCCACCAAGGAATAAGATTACTAAATTATGGAATATATTCAAGAGCTAGAGGCTGAGTTGGCCGGTATAGGGGGGCAATTTAAGGGTCCATTCCCAAAAGAAAACTACAAATGATCGATATGCAGATAGTAACAAATCAGAATAAAGACACGAGAAAAACATTCCGTAACTAGCCTCTGTCATTTTCCAAAGATTTATCGGCATAATTAATGGAGTAGTAATAGATTTCAAATCGACTCCATCAAATGCGATATGATATAATTTGATGTATAGATAAGGGGCTAATGATCATACATTTTTCATTATTGCGACTTATCCTTATTCCACTTAATTTTAAATAACTTTAATTAATTGATCCGGTCTAAAAATATTTAGTATTATATGTAAATTTAATCAAGGTCTTGCTCCATGTTAATTTATTGATTTGAAAATTTTTATTTAATCAGTTTCCATACATTTAGTAATTAACAATTACAAAAGCATCTCAGATTAAGATATAGTCAAAACGAAATTTTGAGTTTAATAAGTCCGTCCAAAATTAAGATACATAATATATGTTAATAGTTTTTGTTTTAGAATAACAGTACTTATGATGAACACCTGATTTTTAATTTTAAAGAAATATTTATAATTAGATATTTACGATTGATGTATAAACTCTTGAGGTGATATATACAAAAAGATGGATAATTATTATTATAATATATATATATAAAAACAAAAGTATTGAGATTGAAAAGGAAACTTTAATAAATAAATAAAGAATTAAACACGTGCATATATATATATATATATATTTATGCATGTTGATTCTTAAGAGAGTCTAAAGTAAAGTCCGTCTGAGCCCACCGCGTTTGATTATTTTCCAATACAAAACAATAGTACTATATCATAAATATTCATTCTCAACAAGTATTAGAAACGGTAATTAAAATTAAGTGAGAAGAGATCCCTCCGTCCCGGACGTACGCTAACTCTACGCTCATTTGGACTTTCTTCTTTCAATTCAACGAATTGAACGCGGTGGATCATATCGGACTAATTAATAAATTCCCAATATAATTACCTCATCTCGTCAATGGGAGATGATAGATTTAATTCTATCTTATCTGGACTGTGCACTTCTACTCTCCTACCTAGATTTAATTATATATATATACACACACAATTGTTTGTCTACGTACGTACGTACAAACCACAACACCCAGAAATTGTCGTTGGTGCGTGCATGTTTGTTTTCTTAATTGGAACCACGAACTACTCCAAATTATCAGTCAATCAATCAAAAAAGTATATAATTGAAGAAAAAATGGTCAAGACATCAGCAGCAGCAGCAGCAGCTTCATCATCGTCTAATACAACCACTAACGTTGTCGAACCAAACGAATTCAAGTACAAGGGAGTGAGGAAGAGGAAATGGGGAAAATATGTGTCAGAAATACGTCTTCCTAATAGCCGGGAGCGAATATGGCTCGGCTCATATGACACGGCTGAGAAAGCTGCCCGGGCTTTTGACGCTGCCCTTTTCTGCCTGCGTGGCCACAGTGCCAAATTCAATTTTCCTGACGACCCGCCCCACATTGGGGGCGGGCGGGCACTTACGCCAGTTGAAATCCCAGCTGTTGCGCAGCAGTACGCTAATAGCATGCCTAATAATGATCATGATCACCTGCAGGATGCTCAAGACCACTCCAATATTGATATGCAGGTTGTGGAAATGGAGAATATTATTTCGCCCTCGGGTGGGGTCGAGGAATCTATTGATTGGTCGTTTTTGGACACGTTGGATTCAAATTCAACTACTAATGCGGGTAATATTTCAGATTTTGGGATCTTTCCGGAGCCTGGAGATCATATATACATGCCACCACATTTTACTGGTAGTGACGACGACAACGACTATGACAACGACGACTATCATAATAATAATAATAATAGTGATGGTAGAGGTGGCAATGTCACATCTTTTCTTTGGAATTTCTGATTTAATGGATTTGATGTTCAGGGACTTGGCTATTGGCGGCAGCAGCACTAGCTAGTACTGTCCGGTCCGTAAATCTATCTTTCCGGTTAATATATATATACTTATTGTTTTTTGCCGGAAAGTTGACTGGTCCAGGAATATATATGAACTGCGCGCCCAGTTGTTTTTGTTTTTGGACGTACAAAAGATCCTAAGAGTAATATAATAGTACTATATACTTTTATTTATCATACATATATATATATATGTAGTTCACCACCACTTAAATAACACATATATATATTTTGTCGTCTATTGTCTTTTATATATTACGTTCATAGTTGATCAATTAATCAGAGTTGAGAAATTAGAATTTTCTTGCAAGCTAGTAATTAGAAGATCATACCATTGAGGTGGTTGCAGACTTGCAGCTAAATTTTTATGATTAATTGTATCAAATTAAAGGAAAATTCTAGCTCGAAACATGATTTAATTTGATCAAAATTATCTAACTACAAGACACTTTTGTACGTGTGTTGTGATGAATCACTCTTATGTGAGAATGTTATCTAATTTCAAACACTTGTCCTCTAATATTAATTTTTCTAATTCAGCCAAATTCATTTATTGGCTAGAATTATTCAAAATCAATTGGCTCTGGATAGTGTTAGTAAGAATAACACTAGATCTAGTTCATGTTTTTGAGGGTTTAAGCCGTAAAATTATAAATTTGTTAAGACTTGTTATTTTCGAAAATACTTATATATAATTGATTACGTTCAATAATGTAATTATCAAAATTTTCTTTTGTGCTAAATCTGTTATAATCATTACATGTCATGATGTACTGGCCAATAAAAACATACTTCCACCTATGCTAAAATAATACATGTCTAGCTACTAGCCTCCATTGGCACATGGCTGCTGCTAATTATTATTGAAGTACATCAACTTATAACACAAGTTCACTTATAAATTTGAATACTAAACGGCAAGTATAATATTGGCCTCAAATCATCACTCGTCTGTAACTAATAATTCACAGACCCGATCCGTTAAAGCTTAAAAGTGGTTACCATTACTCGTAAAATATTTCATGGAACACTTCAAATTTGATTGCTAAACAATCAGGGGCTCATATCTGATTATCAATATTAAACTATAATGAATATTTTACAACCAACTAATATCAAAATAACCATAGGTGATTAATCTAATGAAAGGGATTAGTCACTATAAAGTAACTGAATCAGGTTCCCTGTTGGGCGAGATAACCACTTAATATATACAATTCGCCTCAAAAGAAATTGAATCCTGAGAAACCAAAAAAACTAATATCAAAACAGCGCAAGTACATACACGAGTTTCGAACCCAAAACTGAAGTTTGAGTCATATCCAGGAAGTATGATCCTTTGAAACAATAAGTTTAAGCATAAACAATCGTAATATAATGCAATGTATAGAATTAAATACAAACTTTGAAAGAGAATGGAGATATAAAGACACAAAGTAAAGGCAATTTATAGATTTAAGAATATGAACTACATAATTTTGCATTAAAATCTGACTTCCTAATTATAGTTCTAATCTATTCATTATTTGAAGCCCTCATTCTAAGTTATATACTCTCAGCTGACATCAACATCATAGATCCTAATTATTTAACATTAACATACACATAATTAATTATTTGTTCCATACAATAATATTATAAGCTGTGATAATTATCTTTCAAGTTGCGAAATTAAACAAGACATCACGTGCGTACGGAAGTCAAATTTAAAGGGCAACATGTTCCAATTTAAATTTTCATTGTAATATATAGCAAGTCAAATACATTTTGGTTTTTAATTGTCGAAACTTTCACTCAAAGTTCACAAAAATATACCTTACATAGAAAATGTGAAGAACGTTTTTGTTTATGTTCATATTATATTCAGACAACAGAGAAGTTGACTACTATAATTTTAATGTAGTTCAGGTCAGATGGCTTTGTTGAATTGACGCGTTTAGAACTTACAAATTTAGAAATCGCGTTACCTGTTTAATTATATTCTGTCCATAAAAAGAAAAAAAGGTTGCCACAATTCCCTCTTGTACAAAGGAACAGAAAAGGACGTACGGATATTCTGTACAGTATATATTTAGATAAGTCCATTAAACCCCCTTGAACTATAGCTAAACCATTAAAGACCCACCTTAACTTTAAACTTTGAGAGACAGGTTAACTTTCCATTAGAAGTTCTGTTAGGCTTAGTTTTTTTGGACAAAAGTATAGGTTAAAATATTGTTTTTCAAACTCAATTTACCAGCAATAATAATTTAGAGAAAGAAGCAACTTTCAACACAATATTATAGAAGAAATTGAATTGTTTTAGCAATTGCAAAAAATAATTTAAAAACACAAACATAAATGATGTCAAAAATCTCTCTCGACGCCTTATTGATTAGGTTAATTAAAAAAAGAATCAGACGCTTTGATCCAAACATGGATTAAGGCATTTTTTGGCCTGAAATATAATGCGAAGTTATTATTTTAGAAAACATAAATGATGTCAAAAATGGCCGGAATTGGCCACATACACCGCACATGACCGCTATCTAGCTTTCCTCACGTGATGATTTTCACTCCAAAAGACGAGATGATAGTTATTTGCAGTGCACGTGGCCGATTTCATCCATCTCGGTCCAATTATTTGACGTTAATATGGACATTGTAACAAAAATTTAAATTGTGATATTAAATATGCATTTATGTATCCAGTGACATCAATATTGCAAAATTTTCTATTGAATGGTACCAAATTTATAATTTTTCTGAAAAACAATATATTAAAATAAATGTAATATATATATATATATATCACCTTAGTAAATTACGGTAACAAAATGTTCTCAGCAATAAACTTGGATGTGATTGTTGTGTATATTAAATTAATTATATGTTTCTAATTTAAATTTAGTATGGATATATATAGAAAATTTAAAGAAAAAGAAAATGAGGCATAACAATTCGTTTTTAAGGAAACTGAAATAAAAGAGGTGAAAAATGATCTACGTGTAAAAGTAGATGGAAAAATATATAGGAATGAGTAAGGGCAATTTTGCCAATAATCTAAGTTCTGACGGAAATTTCAGGGGGGTTCTAATTTAAAGTAATTCATGGGGATTTACTAAATAATAGTTAACTCAACGCGACCAGCCAAATGTCAAGAGGTCCAGGATTCCAACTCCCATTATTCATAAAAAAAAAAAAAAATCATGTGATCAGGCAAGAATAATGTGATCTGAAAATGCAAAATCTCATGACAACTTACAACATAGGAAATGAAAAGGAATCTACTTAACTTTATGTCTCAAAACTGAAGTCGCCAGGCCTGTTTATCACACCATGATTGCATTGTAGGTATAGTAATCAGCTAATCTACAGGTTCACTTAATGTACACTAAGCCAAGAGTTGGGATACCATTGAACTCTGAGAATCTGGCCCGTGATTATTAACACTTGGGATAATGTTTGCTGGAGAGATTAACTTAACAAACTCCCTAAGCTCCGTAAAGCTACTATGCTCACTGTAAGGCACTTCGTACCTGAAGTAAAATTGTCGTCAATAAGTTTGCAAATAAAGTTCTAATTTGTGTCACAACTTTGTTATTTTTTACCATAAGTTAGTAACTAAGTTCACCTTATAATGGTACCCTGCTGCCATCTTCTTCCTGTAGACTTTTTTCCTTTTCCAAATGACCAACCAGTGGGTGAAAATGCAACTATTAGACTAAATCGACCCTGCGCCAACAAATATTGGACATAATCATATCATGTAATTTGAAAAATTGCAAAACGTTAAAGTAAAGATTTTGCAAAATAAATGGTTGTGGAATAATCACTACCAGTGGATTTTTATTCACTAAAACCAAAGTAGATATAGTGGTTGTTACCGTGTACTGATTAGACATGTGCTTTAGTCGTTTGAAACTGGCAATAGTCCACATGGGCACAACATGAATATGACTCTCCTGTTCGTTTAGTGTAAACCATTGCATGTCTTCCTGTCGCAGACCCAGACATTCCAAGATGCGTAGTTTTGGTGCAGTCACATACACTTTCTTGCGAAGAGTTCGAGCAACCTCTATAAACAGCCTTTCTTTTCCTGAACTTAAAACAAAATGTAAGAAGCAACGATTAGGGAATTTTATTACGATGATTGGAATTATGAAATACTCTCAATCAGACGTGTTGCATAGCTTGGAATCAACATAGATTGGGGTATACAAACTATGTACTCAGAGATTGTAGAAATGATACTCTACCAATTGTATAGCTTCCAATCAAGAACAAAGTTTTTGGGTTAAAAGCTTCAGCTTGGACGGCATCAATTACAAATTGGATTACGGAGTCCTGTTTCGGAAAGTCATACTGAAATATTGAAAAATAATATTAGCAGAAGCTAAATTCAGTTTCATGTGTGCTTAAATCATGAAATAGCTCACTTTTACTCTATAATGGGTTACCTGGGGGTCGCAGTAAGTTGTGTCAAGGATGAGAGTGTGGACTCTACAAGCTTGCAGAGGAGGCAGTTTTGCCATTTCCTCTCCAAATCGGAAATCTCCGGAGTGTAAAACAGGCTGAATACATGAAGAAGAGCAGAGTTTTATAAACATCAAAAGCAGAAGAAAGGAGTATAAGTTTTTAATAAGTTTGGGCCACACCTTCCCATTGGGCGGTTCAAATAAAATTATAATTGCACCAGGGCAATGATTAGCATCAAAGCACGTCACATCAATACCAGCAATATTAATCTTTTGATTGAGAGGCAAAACTTGTATCTTGTCCCACGGGATTCCAATTTTCATATTGATCAGCTTTGCGGTGATTGAAGAACAATATATCATCCCATGACAGAAGGACCTTGTAAGTCCTTGATAATCTGCAGAAGAAGGAAATAAAAATATCTAAATAACCCTTTTTCCTACAGATGATTTTCATAAGTGGTGATCTTGAAATTCATTTGGACATTATTAAGAAGTTTATGGCATAGTAGCTAAATAATTAACCGTTATGACTCTCGCCCCATCAATTTTCTCAGGCCTTAATATACTAATATGAATCCCAATTCCTACAAACTTTGTACTTACGGTCTAAGTGAAAGTGAGTAAGAAACCAATGAGAACAATCTCTTCTTAGATATTTGAAGGCATCCTGCAAGAATATGAAATGTGAAAATTAGAATACATGTTTATTTAAAAAGAAAGAACACCTCCGCAGTTACAGAATCACTCGCCAATATACAGTAAATTCTGGGAATGCATACTAATTAGTTTCCAGATTTATCATCTCACTCGTTCAAGTAGTTAAAAACTAAATAAATTAACTAGGCCATTGACCGAAATCAATTCTTGTAGTGTCTCTGATGTATCAAAGAAAAAGTATATATTCTTGATTCAAGAAATCTTGAAAGTCTCTCGTGCATACCTGTTAGAAAGGCTATATGATACAATATATAAAGTGAAAATGATGTTTAGCAAACAAAAATCAGTGAAGTGTTACTTCCACTAAGTTATAAGAGAATTTAGGATTTAAAGTTATTTGAGCAAGATTTGTATCTTAACATTATTAAATTTCAAGGGCTAAGGTAAAATAGGGATGATTAGGGAATGGAAATGTTTTTAATTAATAGATAGAACTACGTATTACGCTGGAAGCAAAGGTTTACCACTCGAAATGTTGTTCCAGGTATGGAACACCACAAAGGAACGTCTTTCTGTTTTCCATTCCTGACACGACCTTTTCCTTGAACACTCTTTTGAGCAGAATCTGTATGAGTATGACTTCTCCGGGCAATATTTTGTGCAGTAGAAGTAATGCTGCCTTTTTTTCTCTCGGAGAGAGGACCTTGAAAATAATCGGTAATCAACTTAGTCTTTCCAAGTTTAGTCTCATCAGCTACACCTTTCGAGACATCTTCCTTTATTTCAACTGTCCTACACAAATCATTTCTTAGCTCTCCGAGAGCATGAACAATTTTTTTTCTAGGACCAAGTGCTGTAATGCCAATACTACATAGGTCCTGTGAGAAAACAATTGACATTATTAAACCAAAGTTTGGTGAAATTGGAAAAGGATTACACAATTGTAGTGATATGCAACCCAAGAAACACTAAGACGAAAGAAGATATGCAAAGACAATATTCTCAAACGACACTTCCACCAGGCCAATGGAACAATTTCAGAAATTTGCACCTACTAAGGTGTGTGCCACATTCATAAGTTGTCAATAGTTATAAAGTAACAAAGCACACCTCTTCTTTGAGCCATTGTAAGGCATCCCAATCTATCTCCTCCTTAACAAAGACTTCCTCATATTTGGAAAGGCCCAACTTACGTAGCCATTCTACAACTGGTGACACATCAGCTACCTTCCCATTAGATTTAAGAGGAGAACCATCAACAATTTGCCCAGGGCATTGAAGTCCTCCTGCATCATTAACACTTGCCACCTGAAAAAATACATAATGCATAACCTCAAGCCAGATTTTGTTTCAAAACACTGATATAATCTGAGGAAGGATAATATGAGGATTTCAGATTTGTAGATAAACAAATTTACTATATAGAACTTCACTTTTCAGCAAATGTTGTGGAAAAAAATAAATTGCAACTTAGTAAAAATTAATCAAATCTTGTATCTTTCCAGCCTAAGGTGTAATTTTTCATCAACTTAAACAATCCAAAAGAGCCCGTACTTTCAGCACTGAATTATAAAGAATTAGGGGTGGGCGCGGGTAGGGTATTTCGGGTATTGGGTATTTCGGGTCGGGTACCCGACTTGGCGGGTAGTGAATTTTCATACCCGAAACCCTACCCGATTTGGCGGGTACCCGAAGTTCGGGTACCCGAAATTTTCGGGTATTTCGGGTATTGGGTATTGGGTACCCGAAATTTCACACTTTTTTTTTTCAAGAAATTTTTTTCAACATATATATACGTAAAATTGTAAATAAATGAATTCAAACATTAATTGTACACAATAACTTCAAAACAAAACAATACAAATGTCTCAAACCTTCAAGATTCAAGTATTCAATAAATTACAATCAAATCAAACTCGAAGTCTCAAAGCATCAAAATATTAAATATCACAATCGCATGGCATGAAAGTTACAACTTACAATAGACAAAAAATCACAAATCACATTCAATAATATTTCACATTTTAACTCATCATTCGGATCTTTACCAATCATATCCACCTACAAGCTTGAAAATCCAACTAAATTACTCAAATTTTTTTTTTTTAAATACCCGAACGGGTACCCGAATACCCGTTCGGGTGTGAAATTAATACCCAATACCCTACCCGAAAATATATTTCGGGTTCGGGTACCCGAACCCGAATGTCAAAATACCCGTTTTTTTGTCCCAAACGGGAAATACCCAAACGGGTCGGGACGGGTCCCAAAATACCCGACCCAAACGCCCACCCCTATAAAGAATAACCAAAATGTCAAATATGTAGTGTGCAAATATCAGTACTACGTGATTCACACAACCTTAAATAAATTTACACTACTACATAAACTTTCCTCATATCTTCACTGATCAACAAACCAAATCGTATGCCCATTAACGCAATCCATTACACAAAAATACTGCAAACTTATATGATTTAAAAAAAAAAGGTCTTACGTTAGAGGAACCCTCTAATTTGTCGAGGCAGTTATTGGTGTGAATCTGTCTTAGATCATCAGTCAACACCGAAATATCAGCTCCACAGAGAGGACAGTAGATAGAATCAATGCGTTCGACTTCGGATTCATCCACGTCATCACAGAGCTTGAGCAACACATCAAGCTGTGTACTCCCCTCCTCCTCCTCCTCCTCGGAGTTTATGTGGTGTTTCACCAATTTTGATTCTATCGAATTATAACTAGGTAGATAATCCTGTTTGGATTTGGGGTTTAAAAAATCGAGTGTTGGTTCGATTGAGTCCAACCCAGAACACAAATCTGAACCGGGAAAGATATTCTCTTTACCGGGGGGGTTTGTGGGTTCTGATCTCTTCGGCTTTTTGGTGGACGTGGAGATAGAAGAAGGGTTGTAGTCTTGGAAATCGTCGCCGATAACCGAAGAAGTGAGCTTCAGTTGGGTGTGTTGTAATTGTGATAATGTAGAAGAAGACGAAGTGGGAATGATGTTGAAGTTTGAGGAGGGATTGGGTGCCATTAGATTAGATCGAAGAGGATTACAAGTGAGGAAGAAATTAAATGGTGTTTTTCTGTATTTTGAAAATTGACAAGAAAAATGGAGGGAAACCGCTGAATTTGAGGAGGCGGCTGCATATGCGAAGCGTTGCCAGATAAACAAACTTATAAAAATACATTAATAACAAACATTACCTAATCAAATCCACATTTAAAATAATTTAGAATATGTACAATTCATAGGACCTTTTATTTCTATATCAATTTATAGTATTAAATTATAGTATTGTTATAAGTAAAGTTAATTATATGATCTAATGAAAAACTATGACCTAATTGTGTATAGCAAAATAAAGAAAAACGCTGCAAAATCCCTTTCCTTCCCACAAATTTAACAGATTTTCTTTCAATTATTTATGTCCAGTTCGAATAGTATATTTTCATCTCTCAATTGTTTACGTCGATTGTTAATTATTTGTGTATTGTGAATTCACATTCAAGGATTTTTTTTTTTTTTTTATATATATTTAACTTTATTGATTATTGCTTTAATTATGGATTTTCCATAATTTATTGGTTCGTCAACTTTTAGTGGCATTACAAATAAATTGTAAAGTAAAACAAAGTTTTATGGTTTTTAGATGAAGGTAGTTATAGAAATAGAATTTTTGTGATTATAATGTTCTGTCGTAGTAAAAAAAATAAAGTATAATAATAATATCAGGAATCAACTAGAGCTAGATTTTCCAAAGAGTGGGCAATCTTTGTTCCCTTGTAGGCTGATTAGTTTCTCTCTATGATTAGTTTGCACTTTGCATGCAATCTCCTTTCAAGATCACATAAGTATGTATATATATATTTACAAACTTGGCCCAACCGCGAACTCTAATGCTCGTTGCACAGCCTCACAAGCAAACAGTCCAAAGCCATGGAAATCCAGCCAATGCAGCCCCGGCCTGTATATATGATCCCATGCATTTTGCACTCGACATTGAAGAGAGCTCCATCCAACAAACTATTTACTTAATATTATGCACATCTCGGGGAATTTATATGTGCATGTCTTGTGTACAACAAGATTTAAAGCACATATATTTGTATTTGTATGTAGGTTGTGTACAACAAAATGTGATGTGCGGGATAATGCATTGATACTAGACGAGACAGGAAAAGAGAAATTAAGTTGGAGTTATTTCCTTATGTTGGTTTTTGGCGGCTTGCACCGTGTATTATAACATTATCCGGCATGAGCGACATGGAACTTGAGGTTGTCTTATCCCCTATTTTATTTTTGTTTCTCATTGCAAGAATTACCCTTGTATTATTTGCATGTGATCAGTCTAGCTTGTTCAATTAATTAACTAAGAGGCGTTTGATATATATATATATATATATATATATATATATATATATATATATATATCCTTCTGTAGAAGAGGTGGTTTGGCCCAGTCTTTTGTTTGGTTAGTTGGATTCAATTAATTCAACACAACAAGCTAGATTTCAATATGTCACTTCCTTGGCAAAATGTTTAATCTGTCAAGACCGCTTTAATTAATTAATGAGCTTCTTGTTAAAAAATATACAGTATAATATTCATCTACTGGGCTACCAAACACCTCCTTATACGTACTATATTATTTCTTTTAGGATAAAAACACTTGAATTGCTTTTTTTACTGTTCATTGCAACTGAGTAGTGTTTTCAGTGTAATAGTGTCTTGTCGTTTGGATGGTAGTGTTCATTCCTCTCTAGCTTAACTTTGCCTTAATTTGTTTTATTACGAATTAATCATGTCCATTATCATTATATACCTTTTCATTGCAGAAATTGTTTGGACCACTTATTCCATTCTGATAAACAGAAATTATATATTTCATCCACCCGTTGTTATATCACGTCACCAAACACATACGGTTTCAGTTTACAATATTCACAAAATGGAGAACATGTGTCAAAACATGATTTACTGTGACGTAATTGTTCCCCTCACGTTTGTTTCGTATTTTGGTGGATCATTTCACTAGCTTTGACATGAAATTTACGGAAATTATGTGTCATTTAATTAACCCACTGGGTTGCTGGATAAGCAACAAATGTATATGAAAAGACAATTTTTGTTGCTCTTATGTACATATGTTTATCATCCAACTCCTATGAATATATATAATATAATATACTGTGTGTGTAAAATGAATGTAACCGATGAATTCTTGCATTAACATTAGTGTTGGGACATTATGCAGGAATAAGAGGGATGGTAATTTTATTCTTTCTTACTCATAATCATAGTGGTGTCCAGTGTATCCTCGTGGATTGTACTCTGCCGGAATGCAAGTTGTACGTCCTGATTGCATAATATGGTGTACATGTACATTATGAGATCCAATAATGGAGAAATCAATTGGAATAAAAAAAAAAATTAATTAATTGTTATTCTTTTTATTTTCAAATAAATATAGAAATATAGAATGAGCATATATAGTCACCCAACTGCAGAAAAATAGTATTATTAGCTAATATTTGTTTTTAATTATTAATAATAAAGCTTCAGGATTTTGGTCAATTGGGTCATCATCATCTATCTTCTCTGTTTGTTTATTTTATTTTTTTCCCAACAAAAAATGTGCATATATGCATGATTCGGGTTGGTGACCTTGTTCACCAACTCCACAAAAATCTTACAATAAGATTCTCTACAAACGAGTTATATAATTAGTGTTTATGTAAAAACTTAGTAATGCATGATTTCATATAATATTTTAAATAGTGGACTTTTTTAATAATTTTATAAATATTAATTGATATTTAATGATGTCACATCTTCACCTATTATTATTCTATTCTAGGCATAATTGGAAGGAAAATAATACTATGACAACTAAAATACGGAGTACTTTCTGTACAATAAAGTATATTTATTGTAAAAATAATATCATATGTAACTGTATAACACGATCGAGATATTTTTCTCGTTAATCCTATTATGTTGACTTTTGACACAATAAAATTATGATATGTTACGCGTGCCGATTAGCTTGATGATAGATGTGACACATTTGACCTAACGGGAGATATTATTACTATTACAATGGATTAGGACATCTAATTATTCTTACGTGGTTGGAACTTAGATGTGGTCATGTAGAACTGCTCATTATAAATTTATAACACGATGTAAGGCAAGTTGTCACTTGTGACAAAAGTTTTTTAAACATAATTACATTTGTACATCAATACAACTGAATTAAAATATATATTCAATTACATTTTACAAAGAAAATTTAAATGGTTAATTTTTATGTGTGTTAAAGAAATTGGCAAAAAAGAAATGGAATTTGGAAGAAAATAGTTAGCAAAACTAGGCTTGACCGAGTAGGCTTTTTGGGACGACATTCGTGTGCGCAGGTCGCGGGCACGCACAAGTCTTGAAGGGCCAAGTAGTAATCCGAACCAAGATTTGCACCCCCCCCCCCCTTGCGCGCAAGGAGGGAGCCTTCTAGTAATAATTTCTTAACCCTTATGATTTAGAAATCATATATAAACCCAAGTTTTTCTTATCACACTTCCAATGTGGGATTAGTCTATTTCTTTCCAATTTTTCCCATTACATATGTGAACTTTGAGATTTAATTTCTCATTCACTCGTACTCCGATTTGGACGTACCATATACCATTTTAATCTACTCACGGAGTAGAATATAATTCCGTCAAAACCCGACTCTTTACTCAAAGTGGGTCCCACTTAAATTACGTCCAAAATGGTCCATTAACTTACTTTTTCCAACACTATGTTTATGAGGTTTATAAGGAGCTTTAGGACTATTTTTATTTTATTTTCCTTGATTATGTTGTGTAATTAATGTTGTGTATTGTTGTAATTAATGTGTTATTTTAATTAATACTCCGTATTTAAAAAAATAAAACTATAATATTAATAGGTGAGAGTTTGCGTATTATGTATTAATTTTAAGTTACTTTAATTAAATATTCTATTTAATATTAATATTTTAATATAATTAATAATTAAATTACGAGTACTAATATAATTACTATTATTAATATTAATATTAAAAAATTATAAATCTATAATAATAATAGGTGAGAGTGGGCAAAGGAAAAAAATGGAATTAATTCCTCCACGGAGCCCCAACCATTGGAGACGACCAGCAGGGCCCCGGACTGGCCCTGGGCTGCCCCGGGCTCCGGAGCCCGGGGCTAGCCCTCAACCATTGGAGATGGCCTTACTGGCCGGATTACAGTCTCACAAGATGGGGGAGTATTAGGCTTATTATGAAAAGTAGTTTGGTTAGGTTCCATCTCGATCAGATTTCAAAAAAATAGTTTGAGAGTTTCAGTGAAACTTTGAAATTCAATTTGGATAATGGTTTCAATGGAATATTGAAATAGTAAAATATAATTAAATAATAGTTAATGGGTTTTGAAAACTTGAGATGTGATTTGGATTGAAGTTTTGAGGAGAAAAATAGGTAGTAGATGATTAGATGTCAAATCAATAAATTTATATGTGTGAAAATATATAATAAATGTCAAATCAATAATTTTATAGGTTTCACGGATGATTTGTAAGACCGGATTTAGATTGAAACTGGGTTTAGACTAAAATATTTTCAAACTCTTTATAGGATTAGACTCAATTTAAATGAGACTAAACCCAACCAAACTAATTTCATATGGAACCTAAAATTCTTTCATAATCAGTAGCACATGAAGTCGGAACAGGTTCTTAATAGCTTTTGCCCAATGATTTAATTGTTTGTCGTGTATTTAGCTAACATAGATCAAAAAATGAAAAATGCATCAACTTAATATAATGATAGAACCAAAACCAATTTCGAGATATGATAAAACAATGTGATTGTGAACAAAAAATTGCTGTGTATACGATCTAGCTACTCTCATTACGAAAATAACTACTAAAGAATATGTTGGCCTACACCAAAATAAGAAATAATAGTGTTTATGGATCGATTTTGACTTCTTTTCGCTTTGATTTTGTAAAAATTGATTTGAGTGTTTTTGGAAAATTTTAAGATACGATTTTAATTTGAATATTTGAATAATAAAATATTAAGAAAACATTAGTAATTAGTTAGCTTTAATAAATCGAGATACTATATGGAATTGAGTTGAGGAAGAAATGTAAATGATAGATTAAATTAGTGTTTTACAAATTTTGAGTTTAATTTTATGATGTAAAGCACTGAAAAAGTAGGTTTAGAAGGGTTTAAAGGTTCAAACAGTGTCAAATAGTTTGATCCGACTCACGGGATCAAACATGAGGTAACTTGGTTTTGACTTAATTTTAACTGATTTCAAAATCGAGTCAAACCCGATTTTTCTTTTTTCTTCTTCCTAAATTTAATTTATGTTAGTTTTAAGTTACAGTGAGGTTGCCTAATGAAGTGGAAAAAGCCCAAAGGCCAATGAAAGGGTAGTCGCTTTGGACCACCATTGTCCATTTGTGAGTGCGAGCAGCATGGTCCTTGTTTGGCTCTTTGATTTTCTCACTGCAATTAATTAATAATAATCTACTGTATATATAGATGAATGACGTTCATAGATAAAACATTATTTATGGCTATAAATGCATCATAACATCTGTAGTGAAACTATGACATTAGGAAAACTAGACAATACAATACTATCCCCTTTGGAGATATTAATGCATTTAAATACTCGAAAATTATAGAGTAATTAACTTTAAACATATAGTATCATGAAATAGGATCTTCGAAAATTGAACCAATATTTTTTTTTTTATAATAATCATTTAGTTTTAACTTTTAACATCCAATTCATGTGGATTGTGGAACTTTTAGCTTCAATGCCATTGGTTGAAAAACACAAAAACCATTAATCACGGTAATTAATAATCCACATACTTTCATTGTCAATTTTTTGTTACAACTTACAACCTACATGTCGGGTCTGTTTGTTTAATTTTTTTTTAAATTATTTCCCGTAGAGAACATCGAAACAAATATGTTTCCTATATTTTGAAATAAATTTACTATTTCTCAATTTTCTCAAACTACTATTGCAAAGCCAAATAAATAACAATTTCTTATCTATAGAAAAATTATACAAACACTACTTTGATTTGATATAAAACAACACATTTCTTATGCAACATATCTCTTATAACACACATGATTTGCTATAAAATCTTATACATATTACACCTATAACATGACTCTTAAAATAACATATGCCTACTTTGTTTATCAAATAAATATATCAAAGCCCAACTAAACAACATTAGCCATCTCCGGAGATGGCCGGGGTCGGGGGTGGGGAGGGAAGCCGCCTCAAGCGGCTGGGAGCTCAAGACGGGGTGGGAATCGGGGCAGCGAGGGAGCTTGCGCGAGCCCTGACCGCGGCCCAGGGCTCGCGTGGGCTGGAGGTTGAAGAAGAGGGGCACGTGGCCCTCTTCAATTCAGGGGACGCCAAGTGGCTTCCCCTGTTGGGCCTCTTTTTTTTAAAGCTATTATTTAAGTTGTTTTTTTAATGTTTTAAATAAGTAAATTAATTATAGTAAAGAAATATATAATAAAATTAACTATAACACTTAAATTAAATTAAATGTGTAGAAAAAAATTAGAGATAATGTTTTTGCATTTAATAAGTCCTAATTAATTGTTTTAATGAAAAAAATGGAGATATGAAAAATATGGGATTGTCCGAAAGCTACAGAATTGGATTGCATTCGTGTTCGCAGGTCGCGGGCTCGCACAAGTCTTGAAGGTCCAAAGTGAATTTCAATCCATGATTTGACAATCTTGAAGGTTTTTCCTTCCAATTTCAATGTGGGATAAAACCAATTCTATTTTTTTTCTTTCATTTCAAAGGGTGATTTTTGAGAATCAATTTCTCATTCCTCCGAACTCCGATTTGGACATATCAAATTCCGTTTTAATCTACTAACGAAGTATAATATAATTCCATAAAAATTCGAATGAATTTTATACTTATCAAATTTATTTTAATTATAAGTGAGTGTGAGTAAGAGTTAGAAATTGAATTAAATCAATTTCAAAACCCTACCATTAAAGATGACCAAACAAGGCTCGGGGGTGAGGGCGCTCCGTAGCCCCGAACCCCCAACCAACCATTGAAGATGCCCTTATATAAAAGAAGTTTATTTCTCAAATATTCACTGGTCTACCAAATACCAAACAAATCCCACTGTATTTGATTTGTCATACTTTCATTTTGCATAACATAATGTCAAAAATGTAAATTGATTACGCCCGTTAGCGTTTACAGATCCAGTTCAAAAAAGAATTACAAAACGGCAATGCGAAGCGGCCATGGCCGCCGGCCTTCTGCTCTGCTAATTTAGAGAGATAGAGAGAGAGAAAAGTGAGTTAAATGAATCACGCCAATTTCCACTT
The DNA here is from genome assembly GCA_003313485.2 of Penstemon barbatus. Taxonomy (NCBI): domain Eukaryota; kingdom Viridiplantae; phylum Streptophyta; class Magnoliopsida; order Lamiales; family Plantaginaceae; genus Penstemon; species Penstemon barbatus. The sequence continues at coordinate 5,664,583 of CM064878.1, forward strand.
TTCTCTGAAACCCCAAAAGAAGATAAAGGCGAAACAAAAGCAGAAAATATAAAACGCAAATTCACAAAAGCCTCTGATTAGATTCTTGTTCAGACTTCCTTTCACTTCACATTGCCCGCCCATAATCCCACAATTTTATTTCGAAAAATTATGCAACTCCTATTAGTTGAGATTTGTGCTTTCTTTCCTTTCATTCTTTGCCTTTTACTCAGAAAAAAAGATTGAATTTTTTCAAATAATTCTTCAAAATTCATTGACCCACTTTTTCTTCCAATAAAGGAGAAGATAAAGAGCTAAAAACAAACGCTTTTAACCTCCATTTGTGCTGCTATACTAGGAAATTTCGAATAAGTAGTAGTCGTATATTCTTTCTTTCACAAAATCAAAACTTTGCTTTTATTTCTTCTTAGTATAAGAAACTTTTCTTACATAGTTTGAAAAATCTCAGTTTATGCCCTTGCCAAAATACCCTGTTCACCCCATCACTTATCAGTGATTGAAAAAATGGGAGGTGGTGTTGGAGGAGGGAGGGTGGAGGTGATAAATGTGAAGGGGTGTTCAAGGCTATTTCCTGATTTTTCTTCCTCATTTAGGGGCATCCCATCATTCTCATTAGAGCCCTCTTCCCCCGCGTCTGCTGTTTCTCAATCTCCTGTTAAAATACTGAAATCCAACGGACCTTTTTTTGGCCTTGTCATATGCGTTACCGGACTCTCTAAAGGTGCAATTTCTCATTGCTTTTGACAATTTTTCTGATTTTTTTTCATATGCATTGTGTTTGATTTTGTATTCAATGTGATTGGTAATCCTAGAATTAGTTAAGATTCATGTTAGTAAATGGTTAGATGGATGTTAAAACATAATCTAAGTGGCTTAATCAATTACTTTATCATGGAAGAGGTAGTTTTTGGTGAATGGCATATTCGGGTTAAGGGAATTGGGAGATATAGTGTGTACGGAAGCATATTAGGTCTACTAATGAGAATCTTCTGCACTTGTAAAGAATTTGTCTTCCTGCTAAAATAGAGTTCTATAGAAAATCTGTTGTTTATCTTATTTGGTTATGTTTGTGGATTGTCCTGATTTGATTTGTAGAAACAAGGAAACAGGTCAAAGAAGCATCGGAGAGATTGGGAGGTCAATATAGTCCACATCTCCATCCTCAATGCACTCACTTGGTAGTTCAGATATCCTTTCTTTTGTACATATTCTTTTTGTCCTTCACTTTGATGTTAATCTGGTGTTTTGGCTCATTTAAATATGATTTCCTTTTACATGGTCGAACGGGTGCATGGACTTTCATCTTTATTTGCAAATGATTATAGTTGCTAGATGGTTAAGATGCTATTTACTAATGATAGCTATTAATGTCCGAGAATACTCTTTGTTACACTTAACAAAATTTACAGTTTTCACGGACGTAAATTTGAGCATGCTCTGAAACACGGGCCAACAAATGGTCTATTCTTGGTTACAATTGGCTGGTTTGTGGATAGCGTCAAAAGAAACGGTAATACCATAATATTTTACATTTCCTTGTTTTGATTTCAATGCTACACCATAATCTAAGCAAAGTCTTTCATAGATGCATCATCCTTTTAGTAAACAAAGGGTGACAATTATTGGTTTGATTTCAGTTAGGTTAAAGGAATCGCTGTACAGTGTTAATAGTGTGGGAGATATGGGTATTCCAACCGATATCGTGAAAAGTCTTGATCACAACATTGAGGCAGAGAATTCTTGTCTTCCTGTTGGTTTGGTTAAGAATACTACACAACCTAACACGATTGAACCTCCAAGATTGTGTTTTTCCGAAAGAGAGAGTAAAAGGCAATCTGTTTCTTCATCCTTTTCTGGTCAATCCTTCTATGTTGATGTAGATGTCCCTATCGGACTTCACTCTAAGGTAGACTTAAATTTATTTTTAGGCATTGAATATCTGAATTTTTATGTAGTTGATGAGAATTACATGGCGCTGAGCATGCATTTTTCATCATTACTGTTTTATGTTTCCACAGACTCGAGTTTTGTGAATTTCGAAAGGGACTTTTTATTCAAGTTTCTGAGACTATATACTGTTGAAAATATCCATTCCTAGGTTACGGAGACTCTATCTGCAGAAGGTGCTAGTTTAGTAGATCAATGGTTTATTGGCTGCAATGCAAGTCATGTAGTATGTGAAGGACCTTCTATTCGAAAGTATATCGGGCACACGAGTAATCTTGTTACAGTAAGTGCTCATCCCTTTTATCTATCTCTCTCTCTCTCTCTCATTACAATATCTAAAAAAAATATTTCTTTGCCTCAGCCACTATGGATTCTGAAGTCTGCAAAAGAAAAATGTCAACAGAGACTTGTTCACTTATCAGCCGATTTGGCTAGGTATACTGGAGCAATGCTTGATTCTTCAGAGACTGATGTTTCTAAGGAGGTAGGCAGATTTTGTCTTGAAAAGATAATTAAGATCCTATTAATTAGCCTAAATAATATCTATTATTGTGTTTTTTTATTTTCAGGAAGCTAACAGGTTAACTAGTTCCGGTAATATAACTAGTCCTTTAATTAAGGTTAGTCATGAAGAAAGGCAACTTAGAGTGACCCTGGCTAAGGATAGTGTTAGAAAGCGCCGGAATCGCCGAATGCAGGTGAACTCTGTTCATACCGTAACTTAATTGTTCGATTGATATTAATGGCCATCCTGCTGAATTCTGGCCTAATTTATCTTATGTAATGCAGACATGTCAAAATCCAATACGACCAATAACCCCAAGCAGCCTTTTGGATTCCATTTGCTGGTCAATATCCGAGCCAACCTCGACTGCTTCTATTTATACAGACTCTTCAAGTGTTGAGATAAATGCCGTTGAATCTGTGTTCTTTGATGCAAAGGAGGAGGATGGGAAGGAATCTGAGACTTCCTTTGTAAACTTATCCCGACATCTAACAGAAAGGTAAAATCACATTAATACATCGACTATAATATATTTCCAGTTTGTGTGCGTGACTGTGGTCTTATCAAAGACACTGCTTCCTTTTCTCTGATGACATCTTTACATGCAGCGAGAAGTCCGAGATAATATTGAAAAGCCATTTCCTGACTATAATGTTCCCAGTTGATCGATTTTCAGAGATGGGCCCTTGTTCCAGAACATTCTTCAGCAATAAGGGCTTTACTTGTTTGCAAGTTTTGGACCATATCTATGGATTTTACCAGGTATATTTTTTGAGTTTCTCTTTACTTTAATTACTCACACATGAACATATTTTTAATCTTACTAGATTCATTTGCAGGAGAATATGTCAAGTGAGGAAATAGAAATTGCGATCCACACTGACTCAAGGCATGCTGACAGGCTTCGATCAGCTTACTCAAGCAAGGAGATGACGGAATGTGGTTATGTAAAATTCAGAAGGATCGATTTTCTTGGCAGTCGTAGGAGTTTTGAAATGCTGAAACGTGTATCTGGTGATAATAGTAGTAATGTTTATGAGTTGTTGATAAGAGCATGATTCAGTCTTGAGGGTCTATCTATATATATATATATATATATATATATATATATATATTCGAGCAAACGATATCTTAATAGTATATGGTGTTCATATATATATGTTATCATGCTATCATGTATAGTAATCAAAATTCAAAAGTATATAGAAGGAAAGGAATGTATGTATACATACTATGGAGTTGACTGTTTAATTTAGATTTCAGGATTTTGGTTCTGTAAGATTATAGAAACTGATGCAAGTCTGGTGTGAAATACTGACTGATGTAATATAAATTTCTTGTTACATTACTAATTAATACTAATTGCAAGGTTTAATATTCTCGTAATCGGATTAGTTCTTCTATCTTCTGGTTTATATTTCTGTATCATATTCTTCTGGTACTTCTGTATCATAAAGGGGAGGAATAAGTGGATGTTATATGAACTGGTGCAACTAATTGGATTTTCATACAATATATATTATGAAAATCTTGTTCAAGTAACTGTATAACAATGGAAGCTAGTATTGACTCCGCAACATTATCATCCACGGCAATTAAACTCTCCCTTTCCCTAAGCTTCTTGCTTCAATCCGACAACCTTCTTTGGACCATTGGTTGGCTCAAGCTAAAAAACCTCTCCTTGCTAAACAAGGAACCCTCGGCTTCTCTTGGATTAAACCTTCTGTTGGCTGGCTCAAATCAAACTCCGATTCTACTTTCAAACTCGGTGCTGCTACCAGTGCGTTTGTAGTTTGAAATCACTGCGGCTCCATTGTCCTTGCCAAAACTTTCAACTTTCAACAATACTTGCACCGATGTGAAATAAATTGAAGCCATCGCCCTTCTTGAAGCCATTATTGCTCTTGATCACTTGGGTAAGGACCAAGTCATTTTTGAAAGTGATAACCTCCGGATCATCTCAATGCTCACCTTGCCGTATGCTCGACTGGATTGGGCCTCTAGACACACTTTGTTTGAAATCAAGAAATTTTGGTTCAAATGGCCAAAATGGAAGTTTAAGTTTGTCTCTAGGAACTTAAATTGGGCGGCTCGTAACCTATCTAAATGGGCAGACCTTTATTTCTCTTTTGGTTTTTTGGATGTTGTCTCTATGCCTCTTTCTGTTTTTTCTGACCATGGTATCCCCCGGTGGATCTTTTGTAATTTTGTTTCTTGTTGTTTCTTTTTTTATTGTGGTAATTCATTAAAAAAAAAAAAAATGGAAGCTAGTATTACTTTTTCTATAATCAAATTAAAAAAAGAAAAAAAAAGCTAGTACTATTTCTTAGTATCATATAGTGTATTGGGCATATTTTTTTGGTGTTTGAGAGAGTAATGGAAGTTTGTGTAATTATGTTTGTTTGTTTATTTTTTGAGAAAGTTGTTTGAGAAATAAAGTATGTGTGAGTTTTTGTTGGAAGAGTTAGTTTGTAAGTGTTAGATTTATAAGATTTTATGTCAAATCATGTTCGTTATGTGAGATTAGTTGTGTAAGATATTAATGACTTTATGTCAAATGGACTAGTCACTAGAAAGTAGCGGACTCAGGTTCGAATCCCTGTTGGGAGAGATATCCACTTAATGTGCCAAACCTGCCTCGAAAGGGATTAAACCCCTTGGAAAACAAAAAATAAACACACACACAAAATAATTTTGGAAACAAACTGACCCTAAGAGATTTGATGATTTTTTAGAGATTCTTTTCGATTTTGGTGCATAGGAAGAAACTATTGCTTTAAGTTTTTGGCCAAGAAAAATACAATTATCAAGAAATATAAAATATCGTTTATTTGAATTTGTAGGAAATGTGTCCCTCCATAAATTCATAAAATCACAATCACAGAATAGGTTATCATGTGTTTAACTCAATAATTTTTCTTTTTATTTAATAAGTTTCTATTATTGTCTAGATAAATAAAATATATTTTTAAATACAAAGATACTTCGTATATTGCAATGCTTTTTAGGTCTAATAACAGTTTGAATTTGGTCTTACACAGAGGTGGATATAAAATTATAAATCCAAGTCCACTCTAATTTCTTGGGCCGATTCATAGTATTTAGAACTAGACCAGTTATTCTTAATGGACACAGACCCAAAAGACATGTTAGCCCTAACCTCGGAAAAGATGCAGTAGACTTTCCCGCCGAAGCCACCCTCAATTCAAACCCGGCTATCTCCCTCTTTCTATTTTTCTTTTACCCACTCGCAATAAAACAAATAAAAGGCTATTTTAATATTTTTTCTTGAAATGGAAAAAATGATTTTCGACTATAAATGAGAAAAATTGTTGAAGATATCATCATCTTGTTCACATTTTTATTAACTTTGCTCTGAGAACAGAAACACAAAGAGAGATAAAATAAGAAAAGAAAAACTTATTGTAGAGAGAGAAAGTTTTAGAAATGCAGAAACTGAAGATAAGGAATATAATTAGGGTTTCTGGAAATGGAGTCCCCTGAATCTACGAAACCTACAACCACCACCGCTGAAACAACACCTGTTCAAGTATATCCACTTACGTACTTTCTGTGTATTTATACGCGTATTCGTGTTAACTAATACGTTGCTCTAGTGTGTTTACATATGATATAATTATCTACTTGTTATACTTTGAATTCTGCTTGAACTTGGTCAAAGGAGTGCAGATCTTGGTTTAATTTTGAGTGATGAATTTAGTGTTGGGTTAGTTTTTGGTACTTTTGGGCTGGATTGATGGTTATTAGGCAAATTTTCATTTCTAGGTCTGGATTTGTGACATGCTTTCTAGCCTGATGGGCTACGGTTGAGAAATTGAGTATGTTTTTGTTTTTCGTTTTTTTTGGCTAGGGATGGGTGTGGTTGTTGTAGATTTGGAGGAATGTAATGTTGTGAAAACTTGATGCTGGAATTTTTTGATAGTATGGTGAGATTTGGTTTTCGGGTTCATAGATGGTGGTTGGAAATGTTGCATTTTATGGTTTTATTCCTTTTTCAACAAGGCTTCGAGCCACCTTTGCGCCTCTTTCATTAACCTCACCCTTTGCACCGTGTCCCTTGTAGAAGCTTCCAGTTTCCACCAGCTGGACAGAAGATTAGCTTCTTATTTTTGTTTTTCATTGTTGATAATTTATAGAGTTTATCATTTATTTATTCTGTTGTTGTTTCCTTTGATATCAGGAGTCGCCTTTCTTTAGTTATGCTAATAACAACCTTTCTCCTATACCTGAGAAGGCCCAATCAATCATACAACGTTTCCAGGGGATTAATTCTCCACCCCTAGTATTCACATCACCACGACTCAACCCCCACAGAAGGCCAACTTTTGTTGAAAGGTTCTATATGTGTTTAATAAAAGATCTCTTTTGATTATCTTTAACTGAATAGGTATGGTTTACGATAATTAACAAGAAGTAATGTGTTAGTGTAAATGCCTACCAGGACTCAATTGTTTGCATCATCAGCTGCAAAATCACAGCAACAGGATGAAGATTGCAAGAATAGTGTCACTGCTGTCAATGGGTCTGAAAAGTTGGATAATAGGCTAATTAAATGCTCTGATAAAAGCTTAGATAGCAACAGCTCCGTGAATGATCAAACTGGAAGTCCCGTACCTGACCATTTTTTCATTGATTTCATGAACATGGATTCTGTTGAGCAAGATATTTTATCTGATTCAATTACTAAAGAGTCTGAATACAATGATCAACCACCCGACGCCGTAACAAACCCAAAAGAATCTGGAGCAAAAATTGATGGGGAACATGATATAGAAAAAAACAAAGAAATCTCGGTTGATCCTCCTGCTATAATTAGGCAAACTGAAAATATACAGAGAGAAGATATTTATGCTGATGTGAGTGCAGTCGAGAGAGATGGAATGCATGGAGATGGTATCTCAGTTGATCAATGTTCAAAAATTGAACCGGAGTTGCCTGCAGGCAATGATTTGACTAGTCAGGACCCGGAAGATTCCATGACTGAGGTTAGTTCTAATCAGAAGCATCTCCTGCCCATTTTTTTTATGTGTAAACTGCATGAAAAATAGTTTGTTTATACTACTTCGCAGAATGTGAAAGTCGGGCAGGCTGGTCCGGTGGATCACTCCCCTCATTTGCTGTCAGGATCAGTGCAAATTGATGAAGAAAATGAAAACCTTGTTGATGCTACAGGAGAAGTCTTGACAGAACTAGTTTTAGAGAAAGTGCGAAACGATCCAGAGGTTTGGCTTACTATGTTACATAACTAATTTATAATGTCTTAATACATCTCATGCACATGTGGCTTGGTTGGAGCTACCATATGCCTTTTATCTGAAGTGAATATAGCATTCTTGGTTGTTTTTTACAAACTTCAATTTGAAGAATCTAATTCTGATTACTACTCAAGCAATGGCATCTCAATGCTAAGAAATTCTGTTACACATTATGTTAAATTGGTGAAAAACGGCACGATTTTAGTACATCAGGCCACATCATATCTCACAACTAAAGTTAAAACATGTTTGGTTTCTTGTATGTTACTTATATGTGCCTTATTTCATGTAGGTAATATTGGAATTTTAAGTACTTCATGCAACTTTAGGTTGTTTGAACTTGGCTCATTTGTTTTACTAGTACTGATTTTCTTTCCTTCCAACTCTAGTTAAAAGGAAAAAAGGAAAAATCTTAGAAATGACTACAAACTTGCTTATTTTAATTTTTTTATTAAATCCTTGATGGGTGCTCTCATCACTTCCATATTTTTCTAAATTGATCAGGCTTCTCAGCACCGTGGGATACGGAGACGTTGTCTTCAGTTTGAAGATGCTCAAAACAACTCAATATCCACTCACCAAGCTCAAAGTGAGGGCCCAAAATCACAATTTTTGAAGACAACGCCAACTACTGTCAACTGGAAACAGGCTGACACGATACATCACGCCTCCCATCCGAAAAATAATTTAAATCCAACCAAAATGATTCCCAAGATTGGCTTGCACCTAAATAGTATTGTTGTGCCAGCTGGATCTGGTTCAACTTTAAATAAGGAATCAACTCAAATGGGTAAATTCAGTATACGTGGGAAGAAATCCATACCTATGATCGACTCTTGTCTATCGGATAATTCAAAAAGCTCTTCAATTCTATCTCTAGCAGAGAGCAGTTCAGCAAGGACTGATGATAACAGGCATGAAAGTCATGCCTCAGCAGCAGCTGATTCTGCTACTTTGTCTATTTATTTTGTCAAGCCTTCAATTGATTCTGCCGCTTTAAATTTAGTTGAGGATCGATCAACTCTAGGTAATAAGAGGAAGTGTAATACTGAAATTGACGGTGGCTCAGATGAGTTCAACAAGTCAAGCCCAAAAAAGAAAAGGCAAGTCGACAAGTCATCCTGGAAATTTATATTTTTATGTTTAGCCACTTTCAAAGGATAATCAGTCTGTTTGTAATTTCCAGGAAGAAATCATCTGATCCTGGTGATGGTAATGATTGTAAACACTGCAATTGTAAGAAGAGTAAATGCTTGAAGCTGTAAGTAGATCCATCATTTACCATATATGATTTACAACATCGATATCCTTTTTAATTTATTTTACTGCAGTTACTGTGATTGCTTTGCTGCTGGGATATATTGTGCGGGAACTTGTTCTTGCCAAGGGTGCTATAACAGGCCCGAATATGAGGATAAAGTTCTTGAGACAAGGCAACAAATTGAATCTCGGAATCCTCTTGCATTTGCTCCTAAAGTTGTACGCCTTATTGAGTTACCTGCCAGCAGTTGTGGGGTATTGACCATATCACAATTGTAATCATGAAGCACTTCAGCTATATAGTAATTCAAATGTTACCTTTTCAGGGAGATCAAACTCATTTTACTCCGGCATCAGTAAGGCACAAAAGAGGGTGCAATTGCAAGAAGTCGATGTGTCTCAAGAAGTATTGTGAGTGCTATCAGGTCTGTGCTTGTATGTTCTTTCATGTAATACTCAGGTGCTTTTAATTCTTCATGTTCCCTTTTTGCGCTGTACTTTTGTTCCAAATATTATTATCAAGTGCTTTTCTTTGTTCCTTTCTGGAAGGCAAATGTTGGATGTTCAGATGGCTGCCGATGTGAAGGATGTAAAAATGTCTTTGGCCAAAAAGGAGGTATGATATGCGCTTGATATAAATGTCTTCTTATAATTAACTTCCCTCTTTATCCTAGAAGAAGACATGTAAATCTTGGCCTGATGCCTAGTCGTACGCATGGTATTAAGTTATGATACAGCACTATAGCTTGAAAACTTTCACATGCATGGCGGAAGACAGTTTGGTCTCAGCATGTCAAAATTTGTTGTATATCAAACTAATGGAGTTGCAAAATTGGGTAGTTGAGGCATCAGTTTCAGTAAGATAGTTAATGCAAATCCAAAACTAGTTTAACAGTGTCCATTCTAGCATCAATCTTTAGGAACAGGAGTGTTTTTGAAATACAGATCTTTGCTGCTCCAAAACTATTTATTTTAGGTGATTAATGCTGGCATATCAATGTTCTCTTTTTATTCTTATTACTCGTACATGTAAATAGATAATTATGCTAGAATTCATTTATTTGATACACAAATTCTGTGTTTGAAGTTCTCAGTTTATCTTCATTCATAATGAAAATAATGAAAATTGGATAGTTATAGGTCAATTCAGATGGTCGTGTTTGTCTTGTGTTGTTTCAGAGGTAGCAAATACCTTGACCTAGGAAAATCTATGCAGAATCACCAAACATATGTTCATCAAACTTTAATATTACGTTGCCATAACCATCTAGTACGTCTGGTTTGGCCAATCGATCACCACATCTTCATCTTGTACTGCTCTCATATGCTCAATATATTCCAATTAATTGACTAATCCACCTCTTGTATTTTTGTGGTAATTATCATTCAGCCTCTGGGCCGTTCATCCCTAAAGACTTCAGTTTTAACGCTCTAATCTCAGATCCTGGCCACCCCATTTGATATTTAGTTTATTTAAATTTATTTTATTCCCTTTTGCGCTCCATCAACAACAATCAAAGTAGTGTTTAATATTTTCTTGATTAGTACTTTTAGGCTAATTGTTGAGTTAATCCTCATTGTTGTTTCATCTTGGCTATATTAGATGTTGTTTTCATGGATCTCCATTGGCTGTGAGAAAGGCTCTTGTTTATATTTTCTTTCAGAACCTGACGCAGTTCCTCATTTATAACTATTTATTCTTTTAGCTGAAAGAAAGAGGAGAATGTAATAAAATTGTGTACTACAGATAATAATTTTGTTTTTATACTGTTAGCTTATCCAGTTTCTAATAGCGCAAGCATTACAACCTCTGTAAAATGGTTTGTTAATCATTGCCTGTATTTTTAATATGTAAATTGTTGTCAGTTCCTTGTCCATTTCTTTCTTAGAACAAAGTTTTCCTATCTGAGGGCAGTAGGCAAGGGCTTAATACATATATGATGATGAGCAATTTAATGCATCACAATGATCAAGTGACAACACTATTAAGTTTTTTATGTCTTAAAAAATATGAAAAGTACTTTTCACTTTGATCTGATCTAGTTGCTCTATGTTTATCCCAGAACATGGCATGATTAAGGATTCGTTGAGAGAAGAAGATGTAAGTGATAGAACAGGAGGCTCATCAGTTGAAAATATTGAAATGACAGCATCTGGAAATGATTTATATCATACTGAGCTTCACAATCAAAATTTGACTCCTCTAACACCAGCTTTGGAGTTCTCGGAGTAAGATCAATTTTATATAGTAAAATTCAGATTCCCATTTACTTGAGTTATGACGATAACTAGTCTTATATTATGTTAACTTAACTTTTAGATAGTTTTAGTGGCTGTTAATCATTTCCAATTCTTTTACTTTCTCAAATATATAGCCACGGAAAGGATGCTTCAAAATCTTGGTTTCCTTCTAGTAAGTATTACCAGTCTCCTGAATCTGGTCATACGTTCGTAGCACCATATGCGATGTCCCCAGGGTCTCCCACAAATCTAGACGACAATGCCAGGATCTCTTTGACTGGCAAGGGAATTCTAGATCTGGTTCCGTATAACCAGGAATCTGAATATGGTTATGCAGAAACAGTGAATGAATTCTCAGCAGCGTGTGACCAATCTGGCAATATGGGTCTTCCTTCCGATATGTCAAATCCTCAGGAATGGGCAAATAATTCGAAAGTTCAATCTTTTTCTGGAAAGAGCCAATATTCTTCTGCAAGTTCTCTTCGTTGGCGTGGTTCACCAAACACCCCGATGGTTCAGTTTAGTGGGACTAAACTTCACCAGATGTTTGAGTTTGATAGTGAGTTGTCCAACAAAATGCAAGATGATACCCCAGATATATTGAAAGATAATCCTATCCCACTCAATGTTGTAAAAGTAAGCTCTCCAAATAAGAAACGAGTTTCTCCTCCTCATGGCTCGCCGCATGAGTTGAGATCAAGCTCCTCAGCTGGACTCAGAAGTGGACGCAAGTTTATACTGAAAGCTGTGCCCCCATTTCCATCTCTCACCCCATGTGTGGATTCCAAAAGTGCTTCAGTTCAGCTAACAAATGATCCTCAAGATTGCAGTGGCAACAAATAAGCAAAATGTTGAGGAGGTAAAGCCCTACCACTTAGCACGATCACTTGTGAATTAATTTTCAACTTTATTGTTATTATAACACTGGTTTCCACTATTGCCATGCTCATACCTTACCTACAATCATGATCTATGTGATGTACTTCCATAAAACAAATATGGTGCTGCCATGGTTATATTGCTCATTATAACTTGCCTGTCTAAATATTGCCAGGTTCGACATGTTTGCCTTTGAGTTATACAAAGGCATACATATATGCCAAGATGGAGCATCAAGTCTTAATAAGGAACTGAAATTGGTTACCAAGACATCAGCAGAGCTATGGATCTTTAAATCTAGTGTATTGTAAGGCACCTGTCAGGTGTCTTCTTCATATAAGTGAAGTTTTCTTGATCTTGGTGGGGGTAACTTTTTCAACTCTTTTCACCTGAAAAGGCAGAAGGCTGAACATTGAGCTTGATATATTTAACTGAAGGCCGTGTCTCATCTCTTATGCCTGGATTCCTGGTCTTTTCTTGTTACAATTTATGACTTCAGCTTTTAGAATCTACTATCTACCTTTGTTGTTTTTCTTTTCCCCCCCCTCTTTAATCTGGAGGAGGGTTATTTTATAGTGAAAGAAGTTTTTAGTACAAAATGGTACGAAGATTATAATTGAATGTGATTTATTCTACCCCTTGGCAGTTAGAAGAAATATGGAATCTCTTTGTCCAGTCGTGGGTCAAGAAATCGAGAGCCATTAGATCCAGCAAGGCTCTTATTAATAAAAGAAAAGCTGTGATTTCCAGTTGTCCCTAAAGTTATGCGCATCAAATCAAATCAAATCATTACCTTTTTCTTGTGTTTTTTTTTTTTTTTTTTTTTGAGAGAAAAAACAAGTCATAACTTGAAATACATTCTCACTCCAAATTATTTGGCTAGTTTGGATCAACTTTGTTATTGGTTTGATTTTTGATGTTTTCAATTTTGGGTGGGTAGTTTTAAAACTTCTCCCGATCTATGTATGAAACCCTTGAAACGTGAATGGAGAATGGACTCGTGGAGTGGAGAGTGTATTTGATATGAAAATTTAATATGCAAACTAATATTGAAAACTGTTGATGGATTTGGAAACGTGAAATGTTGTTTGGACGTGTTTGTGGTTTTTTTCTAATACTCTCAAAAACAAAATAAAATTAAAATTTATGTTATAATATGCAAATAGACTTGGTATAACATGATTTAGGATTTGATGGTTTGGATCATACGAGATTCATGTATTCCGTTCGATCAAAAGGTACACAACCAGATTATGACCTATTTTGGTGGATTGTGTTTAAGTTAAATTCAAACTAGGTCATATTTCTCTTTTAAAAAGAAAAAGGGTCACATCTCTCTTGAAAAATCAACGCGAATGGGGGTTTTCTTGTGCGTAGAAAGCATACTCCTACATAAAAAAAAAAAAAAAAAAAAAAAAAAAAAAAAAAAAAAAAAAAAAAAAAAAAAACAGTTATATGCCTCAATTTTAGTCTTTTAGGGGTAAAAGTGACTACTTATCCAATTTTAAGGATGAGTATTTAATCTCATGAGTCCGTAATCGGATATTTCAGCCCCTCAACATGCCCTCATATAAGAACGTAAACCCTAATCATAAGAATATTTTCTTCTACAATTAAGAATAACGAAGAGTGAATAATTGTAAAACCCCAACTGAATTCACATTGATAAAAAAAAAATCAACTGTTTTGACAATACAAAAAATACAGAAACTCTCATGTATACGGGAAATAAATGGTAGTAAATTTAATTTGGTGAATAAGAATTAAATATATATATATATATATATATCTTAAACAATACAAATACAAAAGCAGATATAATATATAATTGAGCACAAACTCTTATCTTATGTCTACGATATTGAGTCCTAGTTTTAGCTACTTTCACTGTTATTTCTTCTTCTCACGTATACCCCTCAACCTGCAGTTTCCCAAACTCGTTAAATTCATGTTCCCTGAAGCCCCAATCTTGTAGTTAACCATCGACAAACATCATTCATCTCTTCCGGAATGGTGTAATGGCCAAGCCTGCATAAAAGGGAAAATGGGAACTGATTAAAGAAAACGAAGCTCAATATTTTATAAAAAAGATACATGGTTTATAAAACGAGCATCAATACCCATCATATGATCGATACATAAGATTTTGAAATCCAGCTGAACTCAAGACACGAGCAGATTTTTCTCCGTGTTCATAAGCAACCACATCATCCTCTGAAACACAAATATCCTGTAAACTTTGAACCGAGATGATACTTTGATGATATTGTAGCTAGGTTTATTAGCTGCTTTCATACTTTGGTGAGAATTTAAAGGCCGTGCAGGGTAAAAATTGTAAATATTACAGAGCAGTCGAAATATGGACCAAAAATGTACATACCAGTGCCATGACAGAGCAAAATGTGCAATGATGCTGCACGCCTTAAAGTCTCATTTGATCCTTCGATTCGGTTTCTTAGGGCCCTAAAAAAAGATTTAACAAACAAGTGTAAAGAACCGTGCGACTACCAAGTGGCAAGAATATAAATGATAAAGAGTGTTATGAAGTTGTCACACCTTGAACATGGAAGCCAGCCACTAAGACCAATAACCGTGCTGAGGTTAACTAGGTAAGGGCTTCGGTTCCCACATTGGCCAAAAATGTGGCACGTGGCCGAGTAAAGAGCAGTTGCAGCACCCGTACTAAATCCTCCAATGCCTATTTTGACTGTAAAGACATACCAAAATCGTAAATGGCAATGCACATATATATATATATATATATATATATATATATATATATATATATATATATATTTTGCTACGTGCAATATCAGTTCAAATAATATAAGGTCTTCACATCAATGGAATCTCAATTTCATCCACTTCAAAATGATTGACTTCTGGGATATTGTTATTAATAAGTTGAATACTACATAATAAAAATGTTTAATAATATTCACAAGGTCTCCACATCAATAGAAAACTTACTATCAGCAGGTTCTGGTGATAAAAGATTTGCAACGTGTGCTGCTGATGCATCCAATCCTTCTAAATCATCGGGTGCATCCTCAGAAATATCTTGAGCATCAAACCCTGTTATATTGCATCAAGTTATCTTTATATAGCTAATGCAATGATTTGTTAAATTAGGACATAAATATGTGGAGTCTAAAAATCTTACAAGCAGTGCAAGGAAATCCACCAAATAGAGACACGGGGCGAGTAGGGGCAGTTGGGCAAATCCATTTTACCTGCATGATATTTTAAATAAATTTGAAATATTAACAATACGCAACACAATCTTTTTTAATACTTTTCCACTGCACAAAAAAGAACTAGTGTATGTTAATATAATGTTTGCTAGGTATATACAGCAAGCTAAAATATGGCTTATTAGAACTTACATTAGGAAGAGGAAGGCTTTCCAAGAGTTGTGACCAGCTGCAGAAATCAGAAAATAATTTAAACACGATATTAATTATTTAGACTATTACTAGAACATATTCATGTATTTGATAGACATACAGAAATCCATGTAACACTGATCAACACACAAGAATGAATATAAACAAATAAAGAACAATTAACAACAATATATCTTTACTTTTTATATCAAGTTGACAACAATGTAGCAATATAATAGTTATAAAGGTTGATTAAACTTCATTCTTTAAGCTCACACGATTATAACTCACAAGGACCACCATAGTTCCGGGACCACGTTTACAAGAGGAGGCTGTTTAATATGATCATAGAAATAGAGTAATGACAATCAACTGGTTAAGACCTGAAATTTAGCCGAATATGATAACTACATATTGTGTCTTAGATTTTTAAAAAGGGAAAGGAAAGGCTAGTAAGGAAGTGGTCCCTTGTCTTATGTCTTAAACAATAGATATAGGATGCAAGAAAGGACAAGTACAATGCATTATTCATTGCACCAACCATTTGTCTTGTCTGTGATTGACGAATGAGATTATTCTAGAACAGAGTGATTGATCATAGTGTGAATGTTCTAGAACACAACAATGACAAAAAGTTCACATTGTGTTCCATTTACTTTCCTAGTCCAACCATCTGGATTTAAGGTATACGTGCGAAAGAAGAAAGTATCCAAATCCTTACAATTAATAAGGCACTCACAATAATCACATCTAAAAACTGAACTATTCATCAAAATCCAAATAAATTGTCAAATAATATTCTTTTTCAATGAATTAAAATACCTTGAGCCTTTATCACCAAGGCCGTGTAGCCAAACTATCGTTGCTTGGTGCCTCCCTTTCGGCCTGACAACATGAGTTCTTCCAAACTCAAATGTTGTTCTAGAATTTTGGCTACCTAAAACATTTAAGAAACAATTGTTTAACATATATTGCTCATATTTCTTTAATTGAAGATAAACAATGACTTAAGTAATCGCTCCTAATCAAAGAATTAAAGAAATCAACAGACCCCCAGAAGAACTATTGAAGCTCATAGCTTGACTCTATTTAAGTAGTCGAAAGAGCTCCTGCAATAAAACAAATTCATGTTGGTAATCTATTTATACACATTTCCAAGGGTGTAAGGCATCTACCAATAACACACAACTTTCAAATTAAAAGATGCATAACCATGAAAAAGAAATGACAAATAGGAAAGCAAACAAATAAAGCTATAATCTTTATGACCACATAGAATTCACACATAGCATATTTTTCATGAATGACCCATGAAATGAAAGCCTGTCTTGACTTCGCAATGCACATTTTAAAGAATCAAATCTGAGAATAATCTCATTAAATAAGAAAAGAAACACTAAAAATTTTCGTTTTAATAGTATTAATTAAAGCACATTCACACCCATTTACACTACATAAAAAAGAAAAGCAATATAATCTAAACTACTCTAAATGCTTCAAATGAATATCAAGAACAAATAAATGTGCAGCATAAAGTGGCAGATATAGTAAAGATCTGATTAGAAGTAGTAATAGCTCGGATTTACTGGTGTGAGATAATTGGGGTTTAATTTCATCCAAAAAAGGGGAAAGGAAAATAGTGGGGTTTAAGACCTTGGGGTTCTAGAGTTGAACACCACGAAAAAGTGTGTAGGCTTTTTTCTGATTCTACATTTCCCACTTGCCTATCGTCTAGACCCCTTTTTTTTTTTTTTTTAAATCTAGACTCTACTTTGTAAAAAGTTTTTGGTGGCACAATTTTTTATCTATTTTTTTCCGTAATAATCAAATAATGACACATTCACGATTCCTTTAAATTATTCTCTTGTGTTCATACGTTTTGGGCTTTATTAAAAGGAATAATATCAATACTAAAAACTAGGAAACTTTGTTTATTTTCTTGAAAATGACTAATATGCTTACACGTGGTAACTCAAGAAAGTTACAAAAAAAAAAAAAAAAAAAAAAAACTATAGAAAGAAAGAATCTCTAAAAAAAAAAATTCATTCAAGAAATCAATTAAACATTTACAATGTTTTGAATCAAAGATGATAAAATTGTTTCATTAAAAGAATCTCTCAAGTGAACTTTAGACATCTCATGAGTTGTTTTATTCTTTCTTGATGAATGTGTTAGTGCAAAAAGAATCAAAAGTCTCATTGATATATTTGATATCGTCAATGATAACTCCATATTCCACACGATAAACCGTTGCATCATTTATAGCCCCAATTATTTTGCACTTTAAGTACATTTTGATTATGTCTCTATTTATGAAGATATATTAAAGAAATGGGATAATGAAATAACAACATTTTAAATGAATACCCAAGTCTATAATTGATCCAGATTAGTAGGGCATGGCAGTGTTTGGTAGAAGTTTTTTTAGATTCTTGTTGTTCCCTGTAATATACTATAAGAAAATTGTAGAGTATCAATTAAGATGTTGACATGATCGTTGGAGGAGCTGAGTGCGAGGCAAGAAACATTGTCTTTTGTGCCGATCGATCGACTGGTTCCTTACTATATATTTATTTATTGGATAAAAGTAAGGGGAATAACAATTAAAAGTAATTTTATTCTAATTTCTACCCTAGACAGTTTATATCTTGTCAATATTGACGGAGTGGATAAATATGTCATCCCACCAATTTATATGTAGTTAGAATTTTTAATAACCTTTAGTTGTAATGAAACCTAATAATCAATTATGTTTTTTTGTAAAATAAAGTAGGTAAATGAATGGCAGGAAACAACTCATTTGCAGCAAAAGAGATGGATAAGGAAAACGATGATAATAAGTCAGAAACAATTAATTGTTCTTGTAATAAGGAGCTTTGTTTAAATCTGACTTTTCATAAACTATATTTATCTTTCTTTGCTATGTTTTTCAAATAAAACTAACTCATTAATTATGTGTGATTCTGTTTCTGCACTCGTCATTTAACAATTTTTGTTTTGTTCCATTGACATTCCTCAACTTATAATGTCATCAATCAATGGAGCTACGTACAATTTTATATATTGACATGTGTCATTATCGTGTCTATAAGTATTCCAAAATCTTCTTTGCGTTATTTATAAGTGACGGTTGCAATGATTTTATAGCATAAGAATCTATATGGCACCCATAATATTTCATGCTTCACAACTCAAAAGTCTGATTCTTTGGGCTCATTTTGTATAGAAAAGGTAATGTTAAGTCTTTTTCCTTCTTTCTAATATATTTTCTTGCTAAAAAATGCCAAAATATATACTACTTTGTACCATTGTGAAAATTGAAAGGACAAACCATGTAAGATCAACCATCAACTAATCATCACAAAGAAAATATTCAACAATGACATAATTTCGAACATTTTGAAAAGACAAAGAAGAATTTTTAAACATATGATACATTTTATGAACCATTAAAAGAATTGTATTGAATTGAATTTTTTAGCATTATTGCATAAAGCGCGCGGTATGTATATATGTATGTTTGATTTGTAGAAATGAAAATTAAAGGTTAAAAATTATAAACAATATATGAGAGATACAAAGTAGTAATTCTTTAACTAGTGGTGTTAGATTGGATCAAGTTGAAAGAATGGGTGGATAGGTAATATATATAAATTACATACTGAGATTAGGGCAAATTTTTGTATTGGTTTCTAAGATATGGATGGCCTCCACAAAAATATAAGCAGAACATATTTTTAAAGAAACTTATCTATCTATGTATATATATAAACTGACCGTTCGCTTAATTAAGAGCTAAACTAATGACAGTTGTAATCAACTATTGGCCACCAAAGTAAACCTCGGGAAAAATGGAGTAGTAAATTTATGTTATTCAATAGTACAAGATATATTATGGGTGCCATATAGATTCTTATGCTATAAAATCTAACCAAAAAAACTGTCTTTTTTTAAATTATGATTACATCCATCCATAACATTATGTTTCAATTTCTTATTTGTTTTGATTCCTTCCATTTTTCAATTTCTATTTTTTCTTTATTCTTCTCATTTTTTTTTATTTATGTTTCAATTTTTTTTATTTTTTTTATTTTTCTCAATTTTTATTTTATGATAATTATCTCATTTATTTTCAATACGAATTAGTATTCAAAATGTTGAGTAAATCTTTTTCAAATTCTTTATCGCAAGATTCAAATTTGACACGGATCCAAACTATTGGTGATGATTATGTTGGTATTGTATCTACTTATGATTGATAATAGATGTATAAAGATGTTAGCATAATTAGAGATTGATGAATTATCGATACATTCCGAGCCTAGTCCGAATCTTTCGAGTAATTAATTACTCAAAATTTTGAATTATAATGTGTAATGAAAACAAAGGAGATAATTATTACGAAATAAAATTTGAGACAAATTGTAAAGAAATAGTCGAGATATTGTAAAGAAAATAGTCGAGATATAATAAAAAAAAATTGAAACAAAAAATAAAGAAAACAAATTGAAACGGAAATAAAGGAAAAATTAGATGAAAAAAAAATAGAGACTTGAAAATATGAGGAAACAAAATACATGAAGAAATTAAAACATAATATTGTTTGGTGGACGGATGAATTGATAATTAATAATTTTTTTTTAATAAATTAAAAAAGAAACAATTATTTTGTTATAAAAGGGACGGGGGTAGTTTTGAAATAAAATGTTCAATACTATAATAGAGAGATGTAAGTGTTACATATGATACTTTTAGGGGTATAACTTGTACCACCCTCATATATACTTTAAGGGGGGAAATGTATTTCACCCAAAAAAAATCATATTTCTCCTATAAAGTAATAATTACTGTTATTATTTTATTAGAAAGTTACGGTATAAATATGTGTAGTTTAAACTGCCCAAAATCATTAATTAGCCCATGCATAGAGTCAATTTGAACTCTTATTTAATCACACGAGTACACAACATTAGAAAGGAGGCTAACATCAAAGTGCGTCTTAATTAGACGACATCAACATCCTCAATCAAGAGTGCCCTAACACTTTGCACTTAGTGCATACCTATCTATATATGCCAAGTTTTCAAGAATTACAATGGAATTATTATTGTTAAGTAAAGAAAAAAAAGGAAAAAAAAAAAAAAAGGCAAAGATGAAGTATTAAATTTTTGAAACTTCAACTTCGAAAAGGAGAAAAAAGCAAGTTAACCCAACTTACTTAAACAATCTTGAGAAAAAAACCCTTCATATATATTCATTCATGTTTCAGACATTTGAACATGACCCTTAGCCTTAGATGTTCCAATTTCCACATCATTATACGCGGAAAACCTCGAATTCTCATTCCTATCACCCTGTCCCCAAATGGCATAAGCTTCTTCCCCATGAGCCGCTTCATCTCCAATCTCCATATCTTCTTCAGTCATTCTCAACGGCACCACGAGTTGAACCAAAAGGCAAATCAAACTAGTTGTCACAATGTTCACAACAATCACAAAAAGTATACCGATAAGTTGAAGTCCAATCTGTCTAAACCCATTATGAAAATCTCCCATATGAAAGCCATAAAACAAGCCAACATATTTTCCATACTTTCCATAGAACAAATTACATAGCTTTGGATTAGCAAATAGCCCTGTTAGAATCCCTCCAAGACTACCGGCCACAGCATGTGTGTGAAACACAGCCATCGTGTCATCGACCTTTTGGAGAAGCACCGATTTTTTATGCACGACCATCATCGTGAACCATGGAATCGAGCCTGAGCAAATACCCATTATTATGGCCGCCCATCCATGTACAACTCCTTGTAGACCAAGAAATTAAAACGCGTAAAATTTACAATATCTTAATGACGTTTGGGGAAAGGTTAGGATCTTGAATTTACCTGCTGCTGGAGTAATGCAAACTAGGCCAGTGATCATGCCTTGAACTGCCCCAATGACCGAAGCTTTTCCGAAAAACAGAATGTCCAGTATGAGCCAGGTTAACAAACTAGTCGCAGCACACACATGAGTGTTCAGAACGGCTAATGATGCATCGATATTAGCCGCATAAGGGTCCCCTCCATTGAACCCAGTCCATCCCATCCATAGCAGCCCTGCTCCAGCCAACATTAGTAGAATGTTATTAGGAGGGAATCTTTCTCTATCCTTGGTCAAACGAGGGCCGACCTGAAACAACAAAATCATAAGGCGAATTATCATAAAAATTAGACGAAAGAAACACACACATTTAGGACCATTCTTCTTAATTTTGTCCAATATATGACCCTTTATAGTCAGTAGCAATATGATGCACAACCAAGAAGATTATTCCAACGCTCGATTCAAATCATTCAAAAAGTTACTACAGAGCACTGACGGGTATCGTAAGCGGTTGAAATTCAGCACTTTGTCCCTCCAATTCATTATAAAACTGTGTATATATATATATATATATATATATATATTATTGATCTTTTACCCAATTCATTAAATTGATGATATATTCTTGATTTTTTACCCAATAAGCAGCAGTGAAACCGGCAACTCCGGAGGACAAATGAATAACATATCCACCAGAGTAGTCAATCATTCCAGCCACAGACAGCCATCCATTAGTAGACCAAATGGTGTAAGCACCAATAGTGTAAGAAAATGTCAACCAAAGAGGAACAAACAACATCCACGCGTAAAAATTCATGCGTCCCAAAACGGCTCCAGCTATCAGTATCAGTGTAATAGCTGCAAAAACGAACTGGAAAAACACCATAGTAGCATTGGGAAAGTTCCCAAGAAAAGCCTTTTCCAGCAGATAGTGCTGAGACAGGGCTACATTGATCTTACCCCAAATGGGAATCAATTCATCCCCGAAAGAAAGTCTATATCCCCAACAAACCCAACAAATCAAAACACAAGCGAATGCGTATAAAGCCATGAAAGCGGAATTCACAGCCCATTTCTTTTTTACTGCACCACCGTACAAAATTATGAGCCCGGGCACGCTTTGTAGGCCAACTAGCGTGCCAGCAGTGAGTTGCCACGCGTTGTCTCCTTTGTTCATCCATGGCGGGTTGGCCTCGTCAGGTATCAAGTTAGGGGGGAGAAATGGTGGTGGCGGTGAATACATTTTTCTAGGTGATGATATCTCTCACAAAGAAAAGGGAATTAAGAATATTATTATAATTAACTGAATGGTGGGATTATATAGTTTAAGTTTTCTGAATTGATTCAAACGATTAGCTGTCCTTTTTTGTAGTATCATTGTTGTCATTTTGTACGAGGAGCTCTCTTGTTACATAATTATATAACCATTGTAGTGAAAAACAGGAGTTATCATTGATCATTTCGCTTTATTTTATTTTCTTGGGTTACAATTTCGCTTGATTATGTTGTGTCTTAAAACATTGGCGAGTTCTACAATGGCTCTTGACACAATCAAGGTGCAACCTTTGTTAAACAAAGTCGATCTGTCAATCTTTTCTAAACAGAAAATAATCTAATATCTATCGACCTGCATAATCAAGGCACTATTTTATACTCTATCATGGAAAACATGGCAAGTTAATATTATTATTAATGTGTTTGTTACCCTAGATTCTGGGTAGTGCATTTCTATTTTCTCATCCAAAACAAATTTCAACGTTAATTCTCTTTTCAAAAATCTTCAAAACAGTGAAAACAGACGACCCAAGATACATGCAAATAGGGCCTCCATATCTCGAAGTCTAGATCTACGTATTGTGAATTGTTCGCACTTTAAATTTTGGTTCGAATTATATTATCTCACCCACAAAAGAAAAGAGTAAACCTAAGTAATATTACACAGTAAAACCAAATTACTTTTCAATGAAGGCCAAGTGTGAACATTACTGCCAACTCAATAGCCCCACCTAGCCAAAAAAAATTCAACTAATACAATACTAATAAATGAATCGTATCAGGTTAACTTCTCACTTCACTGAAAACATGAAAACAAATAATTAAATGAACTTCCTAACCTGATTTCCTCGAAAATTTTGATTGTTTACCTCTTAATTCAGTCGAACTCCAATAAACACAAAGTTACAAAAACACGACATTTTCTGCACAATGAAATGGATTACATGTGCGATCTCCCTATGGCTAGTTTTGTAATAGAAAAACAAAATTGCGTAACAAGACACCAAAAAGAGAGATCACGACTCCAAGCGCATGTTTGTCTGGCGTTTCCTAAAAAAATTTCATTTTTGAAAAATACCAAACAAACATGTTTTCTATTTTCTGAAAAAAAAATACCAAACATATTTTCTATTTTCTGAAATAATTTTCATCTCTCAATTTTCTCAAATTAGTCTCTCAAAATCCAAACAAACAACAATTTTCTTATCTCTAAACAAAACCTATACAAAACTCTACTTTGATTTGACATTAAATAACCTATTTCTTACACAATTTATATAACAAACATGATTTGACATAAAGTCTTACACACACCTTACAATTACAACCTAACTCTTTCAAAAAAACCTACACCTACTTTATTTCTCAAACCACTCTCTCAAAGCTCAAACAAACAACATTACGCAGATCGAAATTATTTCACAAACCTCCACTACTCTCCCAAACACCAAACAAACAAAGCCCCAAATTTCTACAGATACAAATATAACATTGTTTGAAATTGAAATATTGTTTTCAAAGTAACAGATTAATATAACTAATTCGGGACAGGCATCTTATAAGCATCCACGTCATATCATCTTACACATTCAGGCCAAAATTCAAGAACCATACTTCTCAAACACCATTTTTCCATACATAAATAAAGAGACCAACTCAAGAAGAGATAAAAATACCACACCGAACACTGCGCATTTTAACATACTACTAGCAAGTACTATAAAGTGCTCTTGACAGTACGAGGTACCAAGTTGGCTTAATCGCGAACTGAATCAGGTGAGCCATCTCCATATGAAACCAGACCTGCCTTTCGAGGAGGGGGAGTACCAGATGAAGATCTTGAATTAACTTCATTCGCCTTCCTTGGGGATCGGGAATCACGTGATTCAGATGAGCTTCTGCCCCGTGAAAGCGACCTCAGTCTTTCAGGACGTGGTGAACGATACCTCCCAATAGGCGAATGACTGCGAATTGGGCTGCGGCTAGGGCTATACCGACGGTTACGATAGCGTATTGGACTGCGAGAGACACTAGGACTGCAGGTCCGGCTTCTTCTGCCTCTGTATCTGCAACAAGTTTAACCATGAATTTCAATGAGAATTTGATAGTAGTATGTAGAATGGCAAGATAAAAAGAAATTAGCCTACATATTGCTGAGATTTAAACTTATTTACCCTCATTTTAGTTCACATGATCTTAATTTGATCTACTCCTTACTTGCAAGAACAAAATACAAAAATGAGAACTAAAATAAGCGACTTAATCAATGATCCCATACAAAGTTTCAAGTTACAAAAAACTATGAATACTGCTTGCAGTGAACAGAATGGGGGAGTGTATAAAGGCCGCAAAAAAAGTGATATGAAAATGATGAAAAAAGTCAACATTTGGGTAACACAAACCTTGGAGGAGTTCTTGCGCGAGGTGGACTCCTGTAACGCCTGGGAGATCTTCTGTAATTTGAGTATCTAACAGAAATTAAATCATGATTTAAACAGAAAGAACATGTCACTGAAATCTGGAAAACTGAAACTGTATGCTAAATGGGCAGGGGGGAGGGGTGTTAAAAGTGATTGTTGCTTACCGATCGCGGTCAACTCTACCACCATAACGATATGACCTTATAGGAGAACGATCAGGGGAGCGACTCCTGTAACGTCGGACATATGCGTACCGATCACTAAAGCCCCTTCCTCGTCTAATCCGTTTGGGTGACCCATCAACAGGACTTCTTGATGAGCTTCTACCACGATCAGAAACAGGTGACCTTGCTCTACGGCCTGCACTTACAGGACTCCTTGAGTAGCTTCGACGATTGGCCCTGCTAGGTGCCCTAACTGGACTCGGGCTAGGACTTCTTCTAGGAGGGGCCCTACCAGAACTTCTACTAGCACTTCTATGCGACGATCTAATAGGGGTTCTGCTCACGCTCTTTCGAGAAGGTTTACCTGAGCTTCTGCTTAAACTACGTCGAGAAGATCTAACAGGACTGCGGCTAGCCGACCTCAAAGATGACCTCCTGGATGATATTCTTGGTGGGCTCCGTGTAACTCTTCTTCTGGGAGGAGAAACAGTGGCACTTCTACTACGACTTTGTTGAGAAGGAGACCTAACTGGAGGAGTCCTGCTGACACTTCTTCCCTTCTCGCTCCTTGGTGGACTTCTAAT
The DNA here is from genome assembly GCA_003313485.2 of Penstemon barbatus. NCBI lineage: Eukaryota > Viridiplantae > Streptophyta > Magnoliopsida > Lamiales > Plantaginaceae > Penstemon > Penstemon barbatus. The sequence goes on from CM064878.1 coordinate 5,690,387, forward strand.
TGGACTCCTGCTGCTTCCACTTCTAGCTGGACTATTGCTCCTACTTCTGTTGAAGATCTGCTGCGGGCTCCTGCTCCTGTTATGTTTTGGACCAATTCCTGGACTTCTGCCAGAACTCCTTCTAGGACTAATGCTCATACTCTTACTGATAGCTCTTCTAGGACTTGCGCTTCGACTCCTGCAATCAAACTTCTAATTAATCACTAGGTCTTGGAAAACAAGCACAAAGATAAAGGAGCATGAAAGAAAGGGAGAAGCTACCTAGATTTGCTTGGCAGATAATCTACTACAACATCAGGGCGCCTACTAGCACCTCTGTCAGATTTCATTTCCATTTCAATACCATTACTTTGATGTTCTCCATTTTCCCTTGGGAACTCGCCCTCTTCACTCTCAAACATGTCAGCTGTCTCTCCTTTTCTGTGATTAACAGCTGCGGTTCCCTGCTCTTCAACTTGAGGAGACTGATTTCCTAAGGGGATTGCATCATAGAATGGTAAGAAAGACAACCTACAGAAATTAAAATTAATAAGAGGTTAATACTAATCTTACCAGAGGTTTTGTGCTTCCCATCCAATGCTCCAGCTGCAGCGTTGTCTTCGGAGCTAATACTCCCACTCTCACTATCGGAGACACTAGTTCTACAATACAATATTTTCCAACAATAAGAGTTAAAAACTGTGTAACATGAAAAGGCAAAATATATTTATTCTTGCCTGTGATGGCTAGAGTTCATAGACAAAATTACAACAGTCTTTTGCCACGAAATGAAATAAAAATGCAACTCCCTCTACCTTCACTAACAATTTTATGTATACAACACAGTGAAATTATAACCAGAAATCTTTGAAATGGTCAACTACGGCCAATATGCTATATCAGCAATTTATTCCATCAGGTAATCCTAAAGACTCAAACAACCATCATCTACATCCTAATTTGGGCTCTAACGATCTCATCTTCCAAAAGTCAAATTTACAATAGGTAACCCAAACATATATGAATATTATCGTTGATTCAAAAACTAAGCTTTTAATAGCAGAACATTAATATTATCAAACAGCTTAATTTCTCAATGGATATGACACAGGCTACCTTTTAGATCTGCGCTTCGACTTTTTATCCCGCTTCTTGCGTCGTTTTTCACGCCGTCTGCCCTTTTTTCCGCGCCTATGTTTATCCCTCTTAGATCTCTTCCTCTTCTTGTGCCTGTCATCACTTGAAGAGCTAGTGTCACTTAATGAGGTACCAGACGAGTCAGAATCACTATCAGATTCCGAAGACTCCATATCAGTATCTGTTGATGAACTATCTGATTCAGAACTGTAATATCTTCTTCTTTTCCTCTTCTTCTTTGAAGTTTTCTTGTGCTTTCCCTTGCGTTTTATGTCATGAATATTTTCATCGACTGTGTCCTTTCCTGTCTTCAATTTATTCCCCTTCTTTTTATCTGCACAGACAACGAATTAATGGCTAGGTAGAGTATAAAACAGTATATAGATCAAGTAGCTAATGAAAAATATATGGTAAGCTGCTTGGAAAACTACTAAAACAATAACCAATTCCAATTGTAAATAACATGATTAACATAAAATCATACAAACACTCAAGGAAAATATACTAATCTGACAAAAGTGTACACACGTGAAATTAGTTTGGTTCTTACCATAATTCAGTTCTCCAGAATTGATTATTTTTACAGTGACAGCAGGTCTCTCATCTTCATCCCCAGCATTTTCAATTTTCTTCAACACCTCATGTCCATCAACAAGTTTACCAAAGACAACACATTTCCTGTTGATTAGATAACGTCAAGTCAATCAAAGATACACCAACTGAGAACATGGAAAATGTGAAATCATCTAGAATAGTATCAGTGCCTCATCGTGAGATGTTGTCTGATAACAAGTTTGTGCCCATGCCCCATATACTATATTGAAATTTAATTTTAAAGGAAGATGACAAGAGCAAGAGACTCAACCAGGGTGAGCTGTAACCGTAGGTTGAAAGGTAAACTCACCAAGACTTATTTCTCTAATTTTTTAAAATGATCCATTTATATAGTTAGCCAAGACACTTAGTAAAGATAAATAAATAACTGGCATGTGGTGATGTGGTTGTTTCATACTAAAGCTTCAACAAGGTCTGATAAACATTAAATTTTTATTTTTTTTTTATTTGGAGCAGGTCTCATAAACTTTAATTGAAGTGCTGAATGAATAAAAGAAAAACCTATCAAGGTGATGATCAGCCTTAAAGGTGACACTGAACAGCGAGCCTCGTTCATCTCGATCAGCAATAGCCATAGATAACAAACCAGGGCCATCATGTTTCAGTTTCGGAGATTCATCTGAAAGACATTACGAGTTTTATAAGCTACTCCTTCGGGAAATCTAGGTATAATAAGTGATATTTTACAATTACATGAAAAAGTGCATGCTGCATGAAAAAGTGCATGCTGCTCACTATCCAATCAGCGTCCATAAATTCCAAAACAAGCAACACAGAAGAAAAAAGGTATAATGATTAGAAAAAAGGTATAATGATTAAGCAGCATATATACATTGAACTTGATACCATCCACCACAAACAGAGTGCAACATACTGGTGTCAGTTTAAACCACAAATGATTTGTTGCATTTACAAGTGTCATACAGGTTTAAATATCTAGAAGGTGCACCCTGCAAACTTTTGGTGCCAAATTGGAGATGAAAAATTAGTGTTGATTCATCAACTCAGTCATATCTTTGCGCAAACTTCCAGAAAAAAAATTAGCATGATCAGAACAGAAGATGCTGAACTCGAGCAATTTTAATTGTTAAAGGTTCTATCAGAATCCCTAATTTGGTGGTACTCATAATGCCAGAAACTTCATGGAAGACATATTACCTATTAATTCATAGATGATCAAGTTTTTAAAAAAGGAATGTGTAAGTACTTGGATGTACCAGTACATGTTCACAATTATATGACCCCGCAATGCAAGACTAGAAATTAGTTCACTATGTTGAGTCCCATGATTTGATATTATAGGAAGAATCATATGGTTTCATTTTAATAAAGCTCAGCAAGTTTTGACACTTGTACAATCAAATCATTAGCAACTCTTTAAAATAATGCAGGATTAAACCGAAAAGGTATCCACTATTATGACATAAAAAACATTGTTATTTAATTAAATAAAAATAAAAACATATTTGAGAACCAAAGATAAAAATGTTCGATAAAATTCAAAACCAAGACTGAGGGCATACAAGGCAGGCAAAACATTTAGATTCCCTACCATTGAAAGAGAAAACAATCCAATATCATTTGATTGAAGCTCCAACGCAGCGAGAATAATCAAACTCAGCCACAACCTTCACAGGCATAGAAAGGAAACCCACTTGCTCTCAAGACAAATTGAAATTGAGATAAAGAAACGTATGAATGGGGTTTGCAGTTTTTTTAACTAATTCATTCACAGTTAGAATTTGAAGGTTAAGATCATGGATTTCGTGATACAGTAATCAATCTAAACAAAATAGTCAAAAAGGCTAAAGGAAGTAAGAATGGTTTGTTACCTGGGAAAATTCCACCATAGATACTTTCTCCATAATTACCTGCACAATAAAAGACAAAGGTCAACTTGAGCAATCTAACACTAAACAAGAATTATCAACATCCCCACAACATACCATCCTTCCGAAGAAAGTCCCCACCCTACAAAAGAGGTAAAAGCAGTTAATCAGTATTCATTACGAAGATAATGCATTATTTTCTGTTGTTTGCAAAGCAAGATAAGTTGAACCTTAATAATATACAACATGGTAAGTACAACCTTAAACTATCACAAGAAAAGAAGTTGTGACCATCAACCCTGTCACAGGATAAACAAGGATAGCTGACTAGAAGACAAAAGACTACTTCTCATTTATGCCCGGCCAAAATGCAAGGCTAAATTCAAGACCAGAGCATATTGATCGTACTAAGAACATACTTTAGAACATTCATTCAATAAACCAAACAACATACCTGAGCCGCGTATCCTTTAATGATACGATGGAAAAATGTTCCTTTATAGTGTAGTGGCTTCCCAGTTTTAGGGCTAACACCCTTTTCTCCTGAAGATATGCAAAAAAATCAGAAGGGAATAAGAAGTGTGAGTAATATATCAAACTCGGAAAAGGTTTTGAGTCAATAACATTTCATGAATCAAGTTAACTTATCAGCATATTGTAATAGAACAAGCTCAGTAAATTTCGCTATTAAAAAATCAGCCTCGTCTTCAAGCAACAAACTCAGAGCTTTAAGAAACCCACCCATTTAGTAAAAATGTTGATAAGAAATGAGAATGTTACATCAAGCTACATAAAACTTGAAAATTAATCAAAAGAAAATTATAATTTCACATATGATAGGGTTTAAATAGAATAGTAAGTTGAAAGGGCCAACTTGCCTGTACAAAGGGCACGAAAGTTTTCAGCAGTCTTGGGGGCAACATCAGTGAAAAGCTGCATTGCATGAATAAAGGAATGAAGTGAGACCAAATTATCCAATATAGTGAAAAACAGGATCCAATAGATTCAAAATGAAGTTAAACTTAAAATGATATTCAGTTCAAATTCGAGTATGTTAGTAGGAGAAAAAATACAATACCTCAAAAATCATCCTCTCCAAAGGATCTCCATCAATAGAGACATCCAAAAATACTAGCTTCTTCTTACTGTTTTTCTCCATGCTCCAACTTCCCTAACTAGGACGGACATCAAAAGTTGCCGATATGATTAACAAAAACCATGTCAGCAGATTTAAGAAGAACTTCTGCAGTGATGATTAACAAAATATCCTCGAATAATAACCACACAACCAATACAAACAACACATTATCAGATCCCAAAGTGCACAAAAGTAAATTTAATGAATATCTAAAGATATTCATGCTATAGACACACAACCAAACCTGTAAAATCTAAGATCATGCTATAGACACACAACCAAAACTATAAAATCTAAAAAATTACTCAAATATCACCAACAACTGAAAATTCAGAAACATTTCCGAAACCCTAAACCCTAGCAAAAAATACGGATTAACAAAAAATAACTCTAAATCGGAAACAAATACTACACTCTCATAATTAGTAGTAATGCACGTAAAATTCATAATTCTAGCCATACCCCTAAACCCCTGCGGAACGAAACTGAATAGGGAAGCTAGCCGAAATAATAATGAGTAAGCCCAAAAGGAATTGCAGTGAACAATTTGAAACGAAAAACATAGAATCGAAGAAATAGATAGGATGTGCTTTGGATTAAGGTTAGGGTTTTGAGTACCTGAGAAGCGGTGCAGCTGAAAGAACTGGCTCCTCTCCACAAAAACGTGACGATGAGAGAGAGATTGAGGGAGTATAAAAACCTAGACTTATATTTAACGCACCTATTACTATGAGCCAGACCTGGAATTCTAATTTTACCTTATTGACCCTAGCTTTCATATATGTGCTACGACCATGACACGAGGATTCGGAGAGAATTTTCAAAATTTACAAAATACGATATAGTAAATGAAATTAATTCCAAATTTCCAATGATAGAGATTACTCCATGTTTTAGAGGATACTAGTTTTCCTAATTTTAAATACAAATACAAACCGTAAATAACTTCAAATCTAATAAGGTTATTTATTACTTAAAAATATTCAACTAGAGCAAAAGAAAATAAAAGAAAAACTGAGATTATAGTTGAGAATTAAACTAATTTTCATTGAATGTTGAATCGAATTAGTAAAAAGGGGAGATGAAAATTGCAAATTTTAAGTTATAGTTTCTTAGGGCAAAATTGGGAGAAATCTTGTCATCTTGTGAGTTAATTAGATTAAGCCAAAAGTATTGTGAATTGTAATGTAAGCTTTTTCTTAATTTCATTTTGAACCACAAGTTTTTAAATTACAAAAATGACCATGTCGTGTCCTGACATCGTGTCTAACATTTATTTAGGGTTTTTTTTATTTTTTTGACACACCACGTGGCGTATCCATCACGTGTCGGTGTGGGGGTAGGACTATGAGTTTTTTTTCATTTTTATGGAGTGTCCGTGCAATTTAGAGTAAGATTATTTCATAAAATCCTAGATAATTTATATTAGCTGGACTTATATTTAACGAACATATTTGCAGACCAATTTTCCAAAATTAGAATTAGTTGTGCCACCAACAAGGATAAAGAAAATTAGGGTGTAAAACTATATTGGTCCGATACAATGAATTAAGATTAGAATATTGATACGAGTAATTTCGCTGAAACCCTTGAAATTCGATTTGAGTTGAACTCTAAGTGACTAAACTTAACAAATGTATTAATAAATTTCATGATGCCAAAATTGCATTTTTAACTTTTAAATAATATAACTCATTTATCAACAACAAAATGCGAGAAATTGCATTTCCCTCCTTGAACTTACAGCCAAGTTACATTTTCCCTCTGAACGTCAATATTTTGCACTATTCACCCTGAACTTACATTAGTGTTGTACTTTCACCCTTGAACTCTTCGGCCGAAAAAGTGCAACAAGGGTGTGAGTTCAAGGAAAAAAATGCTACTCGGCTATAAATTTAGGGGGGAAAGCGTAATTTTTTGATTGAAAGTATTGGGCCTGTTTGTTTGGCGTTTCCCAAAAAAAAATTCATGTTTGAGAAATGCCAAACAAACATGTTTTCTATTTTCTGAAATAAATTTTTCATCTCTCAATTTTTTCAAACTACTCTCTCAAAACCCAAACAAACAACAATTTTATTATCTCCAAACAAAACCTATACAAATTTTACTATGATTTGACATAAAGTAACTTATCTCTTACACAATTTATCTCATAACAAACATGAATTGACATAAAGTCTTACACATCTTACCCCTACAACCCAACTCTTCAAAAAAAAAAACCTACACCTACTTTATTTCTCAAACCACTATCTCAAAACCCAAACAAACAACATTACGCAAATCGAGATTATTTCACAAATCTCCAGTACTCTCCCAAACTACTTTCCCAAACACCAAACAAACAAGCCCATTATTTTTGCATCTTTAATTAAGAGGTTCACCTCTTTATTCTTCAAATGATAATTATAAAATTCACGATTCATATTGTCAAAAAAAAAAATTTATTACAAATTTTATCAACCTAAAACCTCATTTGAAGAATGTAATGCGAAACTTGCATAATGAAATTAAATATAACATTATAGTGTATACTCAATTTTATACAAATCATTCACTTTGTTATGTATAAATAGTATATTTATAGTTATACTAATTTTTTATTTTATATTTTATCACATTTCGACATAATTTTGAAATTTCTATGATTTTTTGCACTTTGAATTATAATTTGCTACAAAAATTGAGTTTTGCCATCTAAACTTACATCAAACTTGCACTTTTCTCCTTAAACTTTCATCATTGTTGTACTTTTCAGTCTGAACTTCTGTGTTGCATTTTTCCCCATGAACTCTTTTTCGACCACTTTTTCAATCAAAGAGTTCAGGGAAAAAGTGCCACACGAAAGTTCGATTCGAATGAAAAATACAAGGGTGTAAGTTCAGGGGAAAAAATACAATTTTGATATAAGTTTAGGGGACAAAACCCAATTTTTTTCAACCAGTTATAATTTAAAGTGCAAAAAAATGGAATTTAAAAATTATGTATATTTATAATAAAATATATAATACAGAAAATTAAAATTTTTAGTACATTATTATCAAATATAAAATTTATACAAATATAAAGTTTAGATATTACATGATGGGAGATGTTTAATTAAGTTTGCAAGTTTTATATTACGTTAAGGCGGCTTAAAGCCGTTAAAGAAATTGTAAGGAAAAAAATTATTAGACATAAAAATCGTGAATTTCTAGTTGATAATTATCATTTGAAGAATAAAGAGGCACACTTATTAATTAATGAAGGAAATGGCATTCCCCCCTAAATTTATAGCCGACTTACATTTTTTAACTTAATTAATGAAGTAAAGTTGAAGTTTATAGGAAAAAGTGCAACTTGACTACAGGGGGGAAATGCGATTTTCTCGAGCAGAAAAGTGGTTGGAAACGAATTCAGTGGGGAAACTCCAATACTAGTGTAATTCAGGGTGAATAGTGCAAAAATCTGAGTTTAGGGGAAAAGTGCAACTTAACTGTAAGTTCAAGAGGTAAAGTGCGATTTTTACAAATAATATTGCTGTAGTAGAAGTCTTAAACATTACAGACAGCCACAGTGCCACTGCCAACACCCCCAAACAATAATCAAACTGAAAAAGAAACATGGCCAAGATGAAATATTTGAACCCTTTTATTTCTTCTCATTCTTCATCAATTTCTACAAGAATGCTATTTTCATCCATCCCTCTCAAATCTTTATCATCTTCAACTTCTTCTTCCATCGACGAAATTACAAAAGCATCCCTCTCAATCTCTGATCTCGTTGAAGTAAACCTAACCCCAAACCGCCAAAACTCGACTACGATCCAAACTTTTCAAAAACCCATTTCAGAAAACACAACTTTAAGCCAAATTTATGTATTGGACAACCTTTTAGGTTATAGAAATGACCCTCTTTCAGCTCTTAATTACTTCAAACATTTAGAGAGACAACGATGTTTCGTGCCTGGAATTGGTGTCTCATTCTTCGTGTTGCTTCACATTCTTGTAAGTTCTCGGGACTTTCATGGCGTAGCTAGAAATTTGCTTAATAATTACTTATCCAGCGTTTCTGCCACCTCTGGTATTGCATTCGTTGATAACTTGATTAATTGTTCGGAAAAGTTTGGATTTGAGCTCAAGCCTCAAGTATTTAATTACTTATTGAATGGATATGTTAGAGCTGGGCGTTGTAAAGATGCTACAGATTGCTATTATGAATTAGTTTCTCGTGGTATTGTGCTATCTATTCCGATTCTAAATTATTTCTTGAGTTCATTGGTTAGAGCAAATATGATTGATGAAGCGCGTGACTTGTTCAGGGACATAGTTGCGAACAAAATTAGTTATGATTGTGCAACTGTGTACTCGATGATGTGCGCGAGTCTTAGAACGGGTAAGGTGGAAGAGGCTGAGAAGTACTTTATGGAAGCAAAGAGCAGTGGAATTAAGCTTGATCCTCTTGTTTATTGTTGTGCAATTGGAGCTTCTTGTATGAAACTGGAAAGCAATGTTGCATGTGCCTTGATGAGCGAGATGAAAGAAAGAGGTTGGATTCCTTTTGAAAGTACATATACGAATGTAATATGTACTTGTGTGAAGCAGGGGAATATGGTCGAGGCTTTAAGGCTAAAGGATGAGATGATTAGTAATGGACGTTCAATGAATTTGATTGTTGCTACTAGCTTGATGAAGGGTTATTATCAGCAGGGTGATTTGAGTAGCTCTTTGGCATTGTTTGATAAAATCGTAGAAGATGGACTTACTCCGAACAAGGTCACTTACGCAGTCCTGATAGAAGGGTGTTGTATAAATAGAAACTTGGTGAAAGCACGAGAGTTGTATAACCAAATGAAATCTGCTGGTATTAAACCTACTGTGTATATTGCAAATTCTTTAATCAGATGTTATTTGCAAACTAATTTGATGGATAACGCGATTGAGTTATATGATCAGGTTGTTAAGGATGGAATTGCAAATGTTTTTACTTACAATAGTCTAATATCTTGGTTCTGTGAAAGAGGCAGCATAGATGAAGCTTGTAAGATATGGGATAAGATGATTGATGAGGGAGTCGAACCAAGTGAGGTTTCCTATAACAATTTGATTTTGGGGAATTGTAGAAAAGGGAACATGGATGTAGCGTTAGACTTACTGTCTAAGATGAAAGCAGAGAATTTGAAAGCAACTGTTTTCACATATAGTATATTGATTCATGGATATTTTAAAAAAGGAGAAACTAAGAAAGCCATTGATATGTTTGAGGATATGGTGAGCTTAGGGATTACACCTACTGATTTCACATTAAATACTGTAATCAGTGGATTAAGCAAAGTTGGACAAACTACTCTAGCAAAGGATAGAATGGAGATGTTCATGGCAATGGACTTCACTCCAAGTTGCATGACTTATAATAGCATAATTTATGGCTTTATAAAGGAAGGTGACATTAACTCTGCACTGGCAGTTTATAATGAGATGTATGAAAGAGGAATTTTACCTAGTGTTGTTACTTATACCACTTTGATTGATGGTTTGTGTAAATCAGAAAACATTGATCTTGCATTAAAGATGCATAGAGAGATGCGAGCAAAAGGTATTGAAATGGATATAACCGCATATGGTGCTGTCATTGATGCATTTTGCAAAAGACGTGACATGAAGAGTGCATGTGAAATTTTCGATGAGCTTGTCCAAGTTGGTTTATCTCCAAATACGGTTGTCTACAATACCATGATTGGTGGATTCAGAGACTTGTGTAATATGGAAGCAGCATTAGACTTGTATAAAAGAATGAAGAGTGATGGGATTCAATGTGATTTTAGAACTTACACAACTTTGATTGATGTACTGCTTAAAGATGGGAATGTAGTTCTTGCTTCAGATTTGTACCAAGAGATGCTTGTTAAGGATATATTACCGGATGTAATTACATACTCTGTTTTAGTACGCGGTCTTTGTAATAAAGGACAAATGGAAAATGCTCGGAAAATCCTAGAAGAGATGGTTAAAAAGGGAATCCCTCCTAATACTCTTATTTACAATACGTTGATAGTTGGATACTTCAGGGAGGGTAATTTGCAAGAGGCTTTTAGATTGCATGATGAAATGCTTGATAGAGGTCTTGCACCCGATGACACTACTTACGACATTCTTGTAAGTAAAAAATTTACGAAGTTTGAAGAGAATGACTTTCGCATGGGAGCTGTAAGTGCATGAATCGCCTCCTTGGCATCATTGGTAACCTATTATTTGCTGCTCTAAAGGAGAATGTGCCCTAAGCCCTTTCATCCAGTAATGAGTTTATTTCTCAACAAAAGGTAAATTCATTCACCATAATCTCATCGTAATTGTTGTTATGTTTTTGTTTGTGCTTCACTAGAAACTAGTTCTTGCTCTCTTTTAACTTATGGTTTGCTTTTTATTCAAATATAATCAACTACTAAATTTTCTTGAAGATCATAGATTAATGTAATTTTTCAAGTGAAGTATGTTCTGTAGTTTTTGGTATTGCAGGTATGGGGGAAAGGTCATTGGTGTTGGAAAATACAACTGCAAATTCTTTGACCTAGGCATTATACTCGGAGCAGGATCGAAACACGACAAGTGATCGAACTGACATTTGTTTCCCACTCCAAAGGAAAATAAAATAGGTTAACTGGAGCATTGTACATACGCAAATATTTTCTGATTAAACCTATGTGATTGATAGCTATCCGATTTCCAAACAACAAAATTGAGGCTTTGTTGAAGAAAAATAGAAGATTTAATCAAAGTCTATATGCTATACACTTTGATTGGAAATGAATATTTATGAGAATATTAAGCAGGCAGTTCAATTATTCCCATTTTTGAAGCAGCAGTTTTGATAATTCATCTCGTCATAGATACTCCTTTTCTTTTTGTGTGTGTGTGTGTATGTGTGTGTGTGTGGTTGGAGGGCCTAGTCTAGTAGGATGTTTAATTCCTTGGTAAGTGGTTGAGGTGAATTCTAATGCAAGAAGTCCATCTTGGTGTAATATTACGTGGTCTGAAATATATATATATATATATCCCTCATTGTCTAATTTCTCAGGGATTGACTAGAAATCTTTTCAGGTGACTTTGTGAATGACTATAACTTTCAACATTCAATTTTACTGTATCTTTAACATAACTTTCTACTATGACCAAAGGTTTTGGTAATATTTATTTATGTTATTTGTAGTTTGAAAATGTGAGTTTGTAGTTTGGTGAGGTTTTGGAATGGTGCATCAGACTCTTGGGCTTTTTTGAATCTTTAAATTTGGAAAATTACCTACGAATGAAATTAAGAAAATATCATTTGATGTTTCAATAGTTAGCAAGATAGTTTATTTTTCAAGACATAGGTCCAACGCTAAATGTTTCCTTGAACTTTTTTGAATCGTTCCATTTTTAATTTACCCAAAACTTATCTATTCGGCTTGACATTGGGTCTGGTTTTCAGAATTGCAGAATCTACCACAATACTGATGCTTCGATTTTGCCTATTGCAGATGCACACCCCTATCACAAATCAAATTGAAACATCAATAAATTAGCATTTTGTCAAAATAATTTAGGCTACTGTCAAATCCAGCAGTTGTACAAAAATAATGTATATACTCTAGTTATTAAAAAGGGGAAAAAGAGGGAGACTATATTCAATTCATATGATAAACATATATCTAGACAATTTCTAAATAAACTGTCGTGACTCGTGAATGTGGAAAAATACTACGTTAGTGGTTTATTTAATTACCGTAATGTTGACCTGTACGTAGAAAGTCTTTGGTGGAGAAGTTAAGGGAGAAAGATTAACCACGCTTTGAATGAAAAATCTACTCTTTCTATCATTGAACCCCAAGAAAAAGAATAATTACATCCATACTCCTGAGGTTTGATAAAATCACAGATACACCCCTTGCAATTATTTTTCTTAATAAAATGATTATTATATATACTCTTATGTCTTATTGAATTTTGATTAACTTAATTTGACCTTATGTTTGTCTACAAAATTTTAGCAAAAATTCCCTCTTATGTTAAGCATTTCATGACATGCATGGGTTGGGAAAGTATGTTTTTAATTAACATCAAACCTTTGTAAGTTCAAAAGCAATTTTAAAAAAAAAGTTTTAAAATTTCAAGACGCGTCGAACATATTATATGGAAACCTCTACCTGTTTGAATTCGAATCTGAGTTCGCCACTTTGTAGAGACTAGTCCCTTTCACTAGACTAATCACAATTGTCTTTATTAATATTTAAGGATAGAAAATGTCAAGATGTCCTTGTGTTTGCAGAGGATTTGTCTGTCATTTCATCAAATTTAAATGTAAATATCCCAAGAAGAAAAAATAACAGACAAAAATTAAAACACCAAAAAACTCTTAAAGTAAAAATTTCCAAATTTTCATGTATAGACATTCAACATTGATACACAAACCAATAGGAATAGTAATTTCCAAGACCAAGGCTTCAAAAAATTCCCAGTATAAATACATGCACAAAGTTGTGCATTCATGTCATCAAGCAACAAACAGAACAACCAAGAACAAATAGAAAATCTTGGAACAGAAACAAGCATAAATATATCTGTTCCTAATTTCTACCATAAATAAAGACATGGACATTCAGTTGCTTTTCAACTTCACAGCTCTCTTGCTTTTTTCATCTTTCATTTTCTTACTAATTAAAGCATGGAAGAAACCGAATCCCCCGAATAAATACAAAAAACTGCCCCCTAGCCCGCCTAAGCTGCCTGTGATCGGCCACCTCCACCACTTGGTAGGTGGGCTTCCACACCATGGGCTCGCGAGAGTTGCCAAAAAATACGGGCCCATCCTACATCTGCAGCTCGGAGAGGTTTCCACGGTGGTTATTTCTTCTCGGGAGGCCACTAAAGAGGTGGTGAAAGTTCAAGACCCTGCATGTGCTGATAGGCCTGAGAGTATCGCCAGTAAGATCATGTGGTACGACTACACAGACATAGCCTTCAGCCCCTACAATGAGTACTGGAGACAAATGCGTAAAATATGTATTTTGGAGCTGCTGAGCGCTAAGAATGTTAAATCTTTCGGATCCATTAGACAAGATGAGGTATCTCGCCTAATCAAATCTATTCAATCTGGAGAAGCTATAAACTTAACAGAAAAGGTATTCGCTTTCACGAGTTCCATCACGTCCAGGGCCGCGTTTGGAAAAGTTATGAGGGATAGGGACACGTTGATTGCCATGTTGAAAAAGGCGGTGAGCATGGCAGGAGGATTCGAGTTGGCTGACTTGTTTCCGTCTTACAAATTGTTGCATGTCCTCAGTTGGAACAAGTACAAATTGCTGAAGATGCGAGGTAAGCTTGATTCCATTCTTGATCTCATCCTCGATGAACACAAACTGAAGCAGAGTGGTGAGTTTGGTGGTGAAGACATAGTCGATGTTCTGCTCCGAATGCAGAAAACTGGAGAACTCCAATTTCCTATTACTAATAACAACATCAAAGCGGTCATTTTTGTAAGTGATCGATTTACTTAATGTTTCCCCATCGATCCATTACCTTTTTTATTTTTATTCTAATTACTGCTATATATATAGGACATGTTCTCGGCTGGGACTGAAACCTCGTCTACTACAATTGATTGGGCTATGGCCGAACTCATGAGAAGTCCCCGTGCTATGAGAAAGGTACAAGCAGAAGTTAGACAAGCATTTAAAGGAAAAGGAGTAGTGGAAGAGAGCGACGTTCAATCGTTGAAGTATCTAAAATTAGTGATCAAAGAAACTTTCAGGTTGCACCCTCCGATCCCATTACTCCCGAGAGCATGTAGAGATGAATGCAGTGTTGGTGGCTATTCCATCCCTCTCAAATGCAAAATCATGATCAATATTTGGTCCATGGGAAGGGATCCGGAATACTGGCACGAGCCTGAGAACTTTCAACCAGAAAGATTTGAGAACACTTCCACTGATTTCATGGGAAATAACTTTGAATACATTCCATTTGGGGCAGGAAGAAGGATTTGTCCAGGTATGAATTTCGGATTAGCAAACGTGGAGCTTCCGTTAGCACAACTTCTATATAACTTTGATTGGGAAATGCCGAATGGAATGACGCCTTCGGATATAGACATGACTGAGGCAGAAGGAATTGCGGTATCAAGAAAGAATGGTCTATTTCTGGTTCCTACCGCATATAAAGGTTGATGCATGTGTTACCTATTTCCTTGTTTCCAATATAATTTCCTTGTATTTTTGCTTCCTTGTTTCTCTTCATTATATGAGAATTATGTACGTACTTACACAATTTAATTTCATACTAATAAAACAGTACTATGTAGAAATATGGGTTGGTTGTATAATTAATTAAGATCGAGCATGCATATCTGAGCATTTTATTTTTCAGCTGTACTGTTACTTAATATATGATTTGATGATTAATCTTGTATATACGTGATTAACTAATTTCTTTTTAATCAAATTAGAAAAGTGCACGTATTTTGCACGTGATTAACTAATTTTGTTGATTAAATTAGAAAAATGCACGTGTTTTGCATGTGATTATTTGATTAAATCGCTTTAAAGTTGTTATCATTTATAGGCTCTTTAATAAGTTATAATTTTTAAAAACTTACAAAAGAAATATCAATTTTACCTGCTTTTACATTGATCGTTTATCATTTATATTTTGTTATTTTAACCCGTTCGTTCACAATTTTTTTTTATGGTTTATCTAGTTTATTTAAACGATCCATCCATTCTCAAATTAACCCATTAGTTGATTTTCACATTTGTTAATCAGTTCACTCATTCTCTTAACTAATTTTTTTAATCAAATTAGAAAAGTGCACGTATTTTGCACGTGATTAACAAAGAAATATCGATTTTACCTGCTTTTACATTGAGTTTATCATTTCTTTCTTGTTATTTAACCCGTTCGTTCACAGTTTTTTTTATGGTTTATCCAGTTTATTTAAAAGATCCATCCATTCTCAAGTTAAGCTATTAGTTGGTTTTCACATTTGTTAACCAGTTCACTCATTCTCTTAACTAATTTCTTTTAATCAAATTAGAAAAGTGCACGTGTTTTGCACGTGATTGACTATAATATTTTGTAAACTTACAAAGAAATATCGATTTTACATGCTTTTACATTGAGTTTATCATTTCTTTTTTGTTATTTTAACCCGTTCATTCACAATTTTTTTTATGGTTTATCCATTTTATTCCATCCATTATCAAGTTAACCCATTAGTTGATTTTCACATTTATTAATCAGTTTACTCATTCTCTCCGGTTTAACCCAATTTTAGTCTGATTTTACTTATTCTTTTGCTTTGGGCTATGGCCGAACTCATGAGAAATCCCCGTGCTATGAGAAAGGTACAAGCAGAAGTTAGACAAGCATTTAAAGGAAAAGAAGAAGTAGTGGAAGAGAGCGACGTTCAATCGTTGAAGTATCTAAAATTAGTGATCAAAGAAACTTTCAAGTTGCACCCTCCGATCCCATTACTCCCGAGAGCATGTAGAGATGAATGCAGTGTTGGTGGCTATTCCATCCCTCTCAAATGCAAAGTCATGATCAATATTTGGTCCATGGGAAGGGATCCGGAATACTGGCACGAGCCTGAGAACTTTCAACCAGAAAGATTTGAGAACACTTCCACTGATTTCATGGGAAATAACTTTGAATACATTCCATTTGGGGCAGGAAGAAGGATTTGTCCAGGTATGAATTTCGGATTAGCAACCGTGGAGCTTCCGTTAGCACAACTTCTCTATAACTTTGATTGGGAAATGCCGAATGGAATGACGCCTTCGGATATAGACATGACTGAGGCAGAAGGAATTGCGGTATCAAGAAAGAATGGTCTATTTCTGGTTCCTACCGCATATAAAGGTTGATGCATGTGTTACCTATTTCCTTGTTTCCAATATAATTTCCTTGTATTTTTGCTTCCTTGTTTCTCTTCATTATATGAGAATTATGTACGTACGTACACAATTTAATTTCATACTAATAAAACAGTACTATGTAGAAATATGGGTTGGTTGTATAATTAATTAAGATCGAGCATGCATATCTGAGCATTTTATTTTTCAGATGTACTGTTACTTAATATATGATTTGATGATTAATCTTGTATATACATGATTAACTAATTTCTTTTTAATCAAATTAGAAAAGTGCACTTATTTTGCACGTGATTAACTAATTTTGTTGATTAAATTAAAAAAATGCACGTGTTTTGCATGTGATTATTTGATTAAATCGCTTTAAAGTTGTTATCATTTATAGGCTCTTTAATAAGTTATAATTTTTAAAAACTTACAAAAGAAATATCAATTTTACCTGCTTTTACATTGATCGTTTATCATTCCTATTTTGTTATTTTAACCCGTTCGTTCACAATTTTTTTTTTATGGTTTATCTAGTTTATTTAAACGATCCATCCATTCTCAAATTAACCCATTAGTTGATTTTCACATTTGTTAATCAGTTCACTCATTCTCTTAACTAATTTTTTTAATCAAATTAGAAAAGTGCACGTATTTTGCACGTGATTAACAATGAAATATCGATTTTACCTGCTTTTACATTGAGTTTATCATTTCTTTCTTGTTATTTAACCCGTTCGTTCACAATTTTTTTATGGTTTATCCAGTTTATTTAAAAGATCCATCCATTCTCAAGTTAAGCTATTAGTTGATTTTCACATTTGTTAACCAGTTCACTCATTCTCTTAACTAATTTCTTTTAATCAAAATAGAAAAGTGCACGTGTTTTGCACGTGATTGACTATAATTTTTTGTAAAATTACAAAGAAATATCGATTTTACATGCTTTTACATTGAGTTTATCATTTCTTTTTTGTTATTTTAACCCGTTCATTCACAATTTTTTTTATGGTTTATCCATTTTATTCCATCCATTCCCAAGTTAACCCATTAGTTGATTTTCACATTTATTAATCAGTTTACTCATTCTCTCCGGTTTAACCCAATTTTAGTCTGATTTTACTTATTCTTTTGCTTATTTAACATATTTTCTCACATATTTCACCTTTTTTTTTTTTTTTTTTTTGCCAATTAACTGATTTTTTTTCTCTTTTCAATTTGATCTATTTTTTTGTTATCTCGTGTTTAGCCGATGTCATTTGATTTTTTTTACCGGATTTGCCCATTTTTTTGCCGGTTAACCTTGATGTTTTATCAATTCACCATTTTTTTTGTTTGTTCTTTTATCGATTTGATCCATTTTTATTATCTCGTGTTTAGCCGATGTCATTCAATTTTTTTTTTCTGGTTTTACCCATTTTTTTTTTCGGTTAACCTTGTTTTTTCTTTTTTTATCAATTCACCGTTTTTTTTGTTTAACTCGCTTTTCTTTCTATATGATCAATTTTCCTATTGATTTTACTATTTTTATCATATGTTTTTGATCGAATTGTTGATTTTAACAATTTCTATCTTTTGACTTTTTTGGGCTTAAGCCAATTATACATTTTTACTTAACTAAATAGTACCTTTTTTTATTCATGTAGCATGAATGTGACATAATTTTTTTTAGTCTCTTAATATTTTTGAGGTTCCTTTATAAGTAACTTTTTAACAACTTTTCAAAGAAAATTTTGAAGAAATATAGAATAAAATTTTTTTTTGTTATCATTAATATTTTAATGAGTTGTAAAACTTTAAAAGATAATTATAAGGTTGATGTATGATAGATCTCTTGTCAAATTATACTTCTAGGATTTTTTTTATTTACTTTTTTGCCATAAAATTAAATATCACAATATGATTTTAAAATAGGGGTATATTAGTCTTCACAAAAAAGGGAAGAAATTTCCTAAAGACAACTCGTACTTTTATATGAATATAGATAGATATAGATATAGATAGATAGATAGATAGATATATATAATATGGATTCAATAATTTATATTATCCAAGGAAAGTAATAATGGAGATAACATGAAAACGTATTCAACTCTAATTAATGGCTTGTTCTCCTCTCCTCCCCGCCATGAGGATGATGAGGATTCAAATTGAATAGATCTGATGCATGAGACGTACGTACGTGCAGGTGCAGCCTCATCTTGTCTGATAGAAGCGAATTAATGAGCTATTAGCTTAGCTAGCTACCAATATCCAATACCATGCATATATAAAACTAGCTAGCTAGATCTCAAAACTCTATCAACAAACAACAGTAACGTAGGATTAATTAGTGACAGAATTGCATTTTTGGTACAACGCGTTTTAGGTCAATTCCCACTTTCACAGTTAAATTTTATTGCAAAGTTGATGTTATTACTTATACTGACTGACATTTTTACCACATAATATTTCAGGCCTAACAACTCCAAATTTAGTGACGATTTAGTTGCCAAATTTCAAAATTTACTCGAAGAAGATCACGTCTGGACCAATGGCAATTTACTTCCATGCTATACATAATGTTCTCTTAAAAAAACTTAATGGCAATTTACTTTCATGCAATATACATAATGTTCAATTTACCTCAATGTGTTATGATAATCTAGCAGTTTACCCCTATGTGTTATGATAAATGTGGCAATTTACCTCATGTATGTAGCAATTTACCCCCTATATGATAAAATACTTTGTATGCCCATTCTCAATTTATGCAACTGAGCTACACTCTCCGGTTCAAGGGGATAACATACCTTTTTAAAATTCTTACAGTGTTAAATTGCTCCTTTTCAAATTACAGGGGGTAAATTGAACATTATGAATATTACAGGAGATGAATTGACATTAGTCCCTTAAAAAAGTAAAAGATGAATCGTCATTTCCATTAAATTAGAAATTTAATAATTGACTAAATTCATGCAAAATGAAAAATTGTGAGACGAAATTCGACGAATTAATATAGTTTGGGACGAAAAATCAAAATTTGTAATTAGTTTGGGACAAATTCTACAATCTTGTATAATTATTCATGCTAAAATATGCCACGTCTTGACACGTAAGCAGTCATGTGGCAAGTGGGACGATATTCCAAAAAAATATAAAATTACGGGACGAATTTGACTAAGTGACGAAAATCCAAAATTATTGATTAGTTTTGGACATTTTCTGCAATTTTACCCCCTTTATATTATTAACTGTCCGGCATGAAGCCCCATATCTTTTGGATAGTTTCCGTCAAAAAAATTAACGGAGATGTATCACGCACATGACATTTTTCGTCAAAAAATTAACGACTAGACCAAAGGTAAAAAAATTTAGTATCAAATGTATCATTTTAAAAGGTATTGTATAAAATATATAAATGTACTTAAAATTTGATATAAAAAATACAATTTTCTCAATAAGTATATGTAATGTTCAAGTTAAACAATATGTTGAAAAGTAAATCCTTTAGTTTAGTTCAATGAATCACCTTTAAGCACATGGAAAACTCTTGCTCATAATTGATTTGACCAAATATATTCAACAATAATTATAATATATTCTCCCGTGTTGTGTGAAAATTACACGAAATTATGTGTGAAATATTTATTGCATAGAATTAAATTGAAGTGTTAAAATCTAAGAATGAAATCCCCCTTCTATTTAAAATAGGCAATTTCGAATCGACATATTTAAAAAAAAAAATTTAGAATAGTTTACATGAAGTTGTAGGGAACAATATGAAATATTTAAAAAATAATTTCTTGAAAAATGCCTATTCAAAATTGTTTATTTTGTACAAATGGAATTTCGTGCTGAATTTTTAAAATTATTGAAAAATTTTATACATGTTTCATACAACACAATCAAATATCTCGTATTTATCCCAAAAATATATGACATGGGTGTGCTGGCATAAGTTTTTTTTTTTTCCCTCGATCTTCTTTGTTGTTAATCGTGTGCTTATCCAACCAACAAACATTGATTAAAATTCTCAAGCATACACCGAAAGTATGAACATGTTTATGCTTTAAGGCAACCGAAACAAAAAAAAAAATATGGGAGTAGTTTCTTTTTTAATATATTTTTTTAATTTATAATTATTTCAAATATTTCTAAATTTTTTTAAAAGAATTCTTAGAATAATTTAGATTATCACACCGAGGGGATGAAATTATAACCCATGCCAAAGAAAGACGGTAGACCTTTTATTTTATTTTATTATTTGATCAATAAATTAAAGACGGTAACTACAACTCTAGTGATTGGTATTAAGCACAAGTATGAATCTGTATCCCCATATACAAAAACCATGGACGAATATATATGTTGGTGAATAATCATGGTTTGATTATTAAGGTAAATGCAGAAATAAAACAGACACTAGCTACTATAAACTACGTACATATGATTAAAGTAAGAAGAGTTTCATACAACAAATGATTATTCAACAAAATCAAACTTCATATCTCAGTGAGAGGAATGCATACAGTTGGAACCAAGAAGAGCTCATCTTTTCTTGCCACAGATAAACCTTCTGCCTCAGTCATGTCCATATCATTAAAGCTCATTCCTTTAGGCAAATTCCAATCAAAGTGGTAGAGAAGTTGAGCCAACGGGAGCTCGACATTCGCCAGCCCAAAATTTATTCCAGGACAGATCCTTTTCCCAGAACCAAATGGGATAAATTCAAAATTATTCCCCAAGAAATCAACAGAACTATTCTCGAATCTCTCTGGTTGGAAGCTTTCGGGGTCGTCGACCCAATACTCTGGATCCCTTCCCATGGCCCAAATATTAACCATGACCTTAGCTTTGAGAGGTATGGTGTACCCATCAACTTGACATTCTTCTCTACAGGCGCGTAGGAGTAAAGGGAAGGGTGGATGCATCCTTAAAGTTTCTTTAATTACCATTTTTAGGTACTTTAGCGTTCCCACATCGCCCTCATCAACGGTCTTCTTTCCTTTTAAAACTTGTCTCACTTCTGCTTGTACTTTTGCAAGCACTCGTGGGTTCTTGATGAGTTCTGCCATGGCCCAGTCCACCGTAGTAGACGAGGTCTCACTTCCAGCTGAGAACAAATCCTGCACATACAAGAAACACAAACATAGATGGATCGATAGATGGATCATTTAAATAAATCTATATATTTCAACAACTAAACTAAATTAAGGTTACTTACGAAGATGATAGCTTTAATGTTGTCATTAGTAATAGGCAATTGAACTTCTCCGGTTCGTTGCACCCTAAGCAAAACATCGATTATGTCTTCACCACCAAACTCTCCTCTCTGCTTCAATCTGTGCTCCTCTA
Source organism: Penstemon barbatus (assembly GCA_003313485.2). Lineage (NCBI taxonomy): Eukaryota > Viridiplantae > Streptophyta > Magnoliopsida > Lamiales > Plantaginaceae > Penstemon > Penstemon barbatus. Next base: position 5,712,294 of record CM064878.1, read on the forward strand.
CAATGACATCAAGAATGGCATCAAGTTTACGGCGCAATCTCAACAGCTTATACGTATTCCAACTAAAAATCTCCAAAAAAGGGAACAAGTCAGCCAACTCAAACCCCCCTACCAAAACCACCGCGTTCTTCAATATACCCACCAACGTATCCCGATCCCTCACTTGTTTCCCAAAAGCCGTCCTGCACGTAATGGAACACGTGAACGCAAAAATCATCTTCGTGATGTTGATAGCTTCTCCAGAGCCAGAGGACGATTGAATAGACTTGACAAGACGCGAAGCCTCGTCTTTCCTAATAGAGGTATATGATCGAACATTTTTGGCGCTGAGTAGTTCTAAAATGCACAATTTACGCATTTGTCTCCAGTAATCATTGTAGGGACTGAAGACTACGTCACTGTAGTTGTAAAATAAGATCTTGGCACCGATGGTAGTGGGCCTGTCGGCGCAGGCGGGATCTTGAACTCTGAGCACTTGTTTTGCGGCCTCTGCTGATGAAATCACTATTGAGCTAACGCTGCCTAGTTGAACATGTATGATGGGCCCATATCTTTTGGATAGTTTTCTCAGCGCGTGGTGCGGAAGCGCGCCGGCGAGGTGGTGGAGGTGCCCGATTATTGGCAGCTTTGGGGGGCTCGGGGGCCATTTTTGTCGACCTCCTTTTTCTTTAGGGCCCAATCTTATGATTAGTATGAAAATGGAGGAGGCCAAAACAAGGAAAGCGCTGACTATTATTAACTGCATCTCCATTAAATCAAAATTCATTATTACTTGTCCTTGGTAACTAACTGATATATTGAGGTGCAAGAAGTCTATCTCATCTCATTGTGTATACTTTTCAACATTCAAATTTACTTTGTTGTTTCTTTAACTAACATAAAAAAATTAAATAAACTTTTTCGTTGAATGGGAAAATGATCTTCATTAATTATTAAATTGGGCAATGAGCTGTCATGTAGTTTAAAAGTCAAATGTATATCAAATAAACAATACTCCAATTAATAGCACGCAATAAGTTTCTTTAATGGAGTATAATGTTAAATTTAAACAACATTTTAAATTAAAAACAACTCCAACTCACTCAATTTATTTGGTAGAGAAGACGAACCAAAATTAATTGATTTATTAATTAAGCTAGCTAGTATTATAGTATTTGATTTGAATCCATTGCGGTAGCTGGATGTATATATATAGTATTAATTAATTAATTCCTGCAACTGCAACTGCATCTGGCAGCAGGGTGGTAGTACTAGTAGTGGGAACTAAAGTTAAAGCAGCCTTCCTGGGGACAGCCATTCCTACTGCCTCAGTCATGTCTATATCATCTGAAGTCATTCCCTGTGGCATTTTCCAATCAAAGAAAAAGACAAGTTGAGCCAATGAAAGCCCAACATTCGCTAGCCCAAAATTTATAGCCGGGCACATCCTTCTTCCTGCCCCGAATGGAATAAGTTCCATGTTGTTCCCATATAAATCAATCGAACTACAACTACTATTGTTATTAACCTCGAATCTTTCTGGTTCAAAGTTGTCGGGCTGGTCCCAATACTCAGGATCCCTTCCCATTGAGCTGATATTTATCATGACTTTAGATTTCGGAGGGATGGTATAGCCTTCGACTTTGCATTCGTCTCTGCATGCTCGTGGGAGTAATGGGAATGGCGGGTGCAACCTAAGTGTTTCTTTGATTACCAACTTTAGGTATTTTAGCGTCTGCACATCACTCTCTTCAATTTTTGTTTTTCCCTTGAATGCTTCTCTTACTTCTGCTTGTACCTTTGCCATGACGCGGGGACTTCTCATCAGTTCTGCCATCGCCCAATCAATAGTAGCAGCAGAGGTTTCGGTTCCAGCTGAAAACATGTCCTGCATATACATATATATATATATAAAACAACAACAACAACAACATCAATTAATTAATTAATTAACTTCCCCTACGTACAAAGATTATCGCCTTGATGTTTTCATCAGTAATAGGAATTTGGTATTGTCCACTTTTCTGCAACCGAAGCAAGGCATCGATGACATCCTCCCCACCAAACTCTCCACTCTGCTTCAATTTGTGTTCATTCACGATGCCATCAAGAATCGAATCAAGCTTACCCCGCATCCTCAACAACTTATACCTGTCCCAGCTAAACACCTGCAACAATTTCATGGACGGAAAAAAGTCAGCCAACATAAATCCTCCTGCCAGCGTCAACGCCTTCTTCAACATGGCAAGCATAGCATCGCGGTCCCTAATCACTTCCCCAAAAGTCACCCTGCACGTGATTGAACTCGTGAACTTGAATACATGTTCTGTCAGATTAATGGCCTCTCCAGAGGACGACCGCAGAAACTTTACTAGATTTGAGACCTCGTCTTGTCTGATAGATACGAAAGACTTGACATTCTTCGCGCTTAACAACTCCAAGATGCATATTTTACGCATTTGCTTCAAATAGTCGGTGTAGTTACAAAATGCTATGTCGGTGTAGTCGTACCACATGATCTTACTGCCGATGCTCTCGGGCCTATCTGCAAATGCAGGATCCTGAAGTTTCAATACATCTTTAGTTGCCTCCCGTGAAGAAATCAACACGGAGGGAACTTCTCCCAGCTGCAGATACACAATAGGTCCGTGCTTTTGGGCTACTCTCCTAAGTGTATGATGCGGAAGCCCGCCTACTAAGTGGTGGAGGTGCCCGATCACGGGCAGCTTAGAGGGGCTAGGAGGTAAATTCTCGTACTTTTTCGAGAAAAAAACTGATTTCTTCCATGCCTTGATTAGTAAGAAGATGAAAGATGAGAAAAGTATGAGGGTGGTGAAGTTGAAGGGCAACTCAATCTCCATGTTATGTTAGAGAACAGAACCAAGTCCGCTGATTAATTTTTGATCAGCCACATTCAATATATATAATATAACTGGGCATGCTAACAGTTAATTGAATGATTACGGGTGAGTACTGTTAATGTATTCTCTGAACCTGACAACGTCTCTATATAGTAATATTTGAGATTGGAAATTGATATACTAATATTTTAACTGTTGAATCAGCTTAAAGATTAATGTATTCTCTGAATCTGACTGTGTTCCTCATATTTTTATAATTATTTTGACCATCACTTGCTTCACAGTATACCTTTTTTTTTTCAATTATTTATCGAAAGTCAAGACTTTACTGTGACAGGAAGGAAACTAGTTTTAGCAAATAATTAATTTTATCTGGGCGTCTAGAATTTTCAGATTGGGTCATTTAATTTGTTTATTACAGCTCACTAAAAATTAATGTATCGATCGGTCCCATTACTATTTTTGTAAAGAAAATTGGCGGTGGTTCTTTGGAAGTTGCTCTGTTAGTATTTAATTAGACCCATCATATTACAGCAACAGAGTCTTGGACCATAGCTGGATAATTTCGAAAATTGTAGTAAACACAGACGTGTTGGGTACACATTTATATGTCGCAGAATATATTGAATAGTGTTCATTTGTGAGTTCAACTTTTAGTACGCGACTTAACTCTTTATCATAACAAATATTGGTTTCTATTTATATTTATGGAAATAAAAGTATAGAACATGTTATGTAAGACGCGCACGGATTACTTGCTTTTAAAATCGGAAAATATAATATTAAATCCCATCCTTAGCCTCGGTTGTACTAAATAATTCTATTTTACTTTATTAAATTTTCACTCAAATTATGGAAAAAAAGGGAAACAAACAATAAAATTGAAACCCGCACCCAACAGACACCTCCACCCCACCACTTACTTACCTGCTACGTTACGTGATTTATTTAACACTTATATCATTAATCCCAATTTAGATATTCCAAATTCAGGTTACACAGCAGTGGCCTAGTCTATTTGAGATTTAGGCCACAAAATTTAAGTCACCTATGACCAGGATATATTATAGAGTATAGACACGGATTGTCTTCGTCTAAGATTGAATATCATGAATTAAAAAACACAATAAATTTACTAGTCTAATTTTCATGATGAGGTAATTAAATTACGTACTCTTTAAATTACGAGAATTCATTGACTTGGAGCATAGGGTTTGGTCAACACGATGATAGGGGCACGGGGCTGATGAGGTCTTACGGAGTTTATCCATAAGATTTTGTATGCATTCGAGCAGATGAATGTATTTATTCTAAAAAAAGAGAGTGAGTACAATGTATTTATTACGAAATTGCTTAATTTAAAAAAAAAAAAATAGTAATTGACGCATACGCACACGCACCACCACCGATGTGCATAAATTTATGATAGTGTAATACTTTTACTAGTATTAAAATTTGAAGCCATATAACATAAGTACATAAACATAAATCTAGATGTAATTAGGAAACTTTGTGGACAACTTTAAGGATTTCAGTTTACTATCCAGATGTTGAAACCTTAGGTGCAGCCAGTGTTATCAATTAGTCGCGAATAAATTATTAAATTGAATAATTGGGATCTGACAAGTAGTTTTTGGATGGGGCGGACTTACTCACATATAATTTGGGCTAGGGCTAGGGCTAGTATACAGTCTATTCCAACATTAAATTTATTTACTTTACTGGGCTAAAGCCTGCATGAGGAAACTATGTTTGTTACTAGGGCTGTCAATGGGTCGGACTTGGACCGGATCAGGGCAGATCCGGATCCGAGTCCGATTTCCATTTCTTCTATCCGGATCCGAATCCGAATCCGCTCGGATCTGGAATATTAGCAACCGGATCCGAATCCGACGGATATCCCGGATCCGGATAAAATATCCGGATCCATTTAGCAAGCTAAATTTTTTTTTTTTTTTCCGTTTTCCTCCAAATCACTTGCAGATTCCACCATCATGAATTAAAAATGTAAAATTTTACTTACTTCATCGAAACTATTGCCTAAAAATTGTAGAAGATGGAATATGATGGACAAATATAAACGATAAAAATTAGAACAAAAGAATAAACAAAAATATAAGTAAAAAATATATAAACTGAGACAAAGAAGAAGAAAACTCAATATTGAGAAGTGGAAGAGAAGATACAAATTGAAGGATGAATGGTTATGGTTTGATTTTTCTTATTAAATTGTATAAATTAATATGTTGTAGACCCAATTAGTTATCTGGTCAGTCCACCAACATCTCTCATGCATTTTTTTTTAAAATTATTTTTAATATAGTAAAAGATTTTAGTGGAACATAGATAGTTTTATTTTTATTTATATTTAAATACAAAATATATAAACAACATATAGTAATATATATCGGATACGGATATGTAATGGATCGGATCAGCCTAGATCCATATTCGCTCCATATAATTCGGATTACGGATCTTCTTAATCGGATCAGGTCCATCGGATCACTAATCGGACAATTATCCTAATAAATCGGACCGGTTTCGGATCGGATCCGGATTGAAATCCACCCCATTGACAGCCCTATTTGTTACAATAGTATGTAATTAATTAATAGTATGATCAAACAACACCAAAATCCAAAATAGCACTAATAAAGAACACAAAGAATTTCAACCATAACAACAATACTGGATATTAATGGCCCAATCCCTCAGACTAGTCAAAATCAAATTTGACTTGAATTATGATCTTCCTTTCAACTCGGTTTGTTTGTTATATAGTACTCCTCTCCTACTATATATTATACAAATTTAATTTGAATCATATTTTATTTTTGTTTTACAATATTTGGAAGCCCAGTGATAATCTAAGATAAGAATTTGAAAAATATATAATATAAAACTTTGTATCTCTATTCCATAAAATAAAATAAAATAAAAATTCGTTCAGAATCCTTATCCATACTTCTGTTGTAGTCTTTTGTGATCAGATTCTAATGAAGCTGGATGAAATGGCCCAATCTCAGAAATGTTACACACGCTCTGCCGGGCGCGTGATATAGTAACGTCCTTCTCCAACACAAATTAAGTGGTGTCGTACACCCAAAGGGCGTGCATTACGCATACCCTATTGATTTGAGTTTTAAAGTTAAACCACTACTTCATAATTCCCATAATACCCTCCTCTCGGATATATATTTCATTTTTAATTATTTTTTTTCTTACCCCCAATTTATTTATTTTTCATCACGCAAAAGATACAAACCCTAAAACTTAAAACTGAAAATTTAACTTCTGTTTTTATAGACAATCAGAGATCAATACCTTCCAATCCAGACTTCTTTCATGAAGGATTCTCCTTTAATTTGAACAAAAGGTCAGTGAATCGTCGAATTTTAGGGTTTTGTTTCTGTACTTTGAATTCCTTAATTTATTAAACTTGTAGTTGTTTTTATTTGTGGATTTTATCAAATTTTGTATCTGTAATAGGTGTTAAGTCTATTTTTCTTTATCATTGTTTGAAATTTTATTTTAAATCGATGTATTGTGTCATTTTACAAGATATTCCAGGCATATGAATTTTTTTTGGCGAGTCATTAGTTCTATTTTTCGATTATATTGTGGGATTTATCTAAAAAAAAATTATGCGATAAGAACTGATCCCTGATAAACTGTTATTTGTTTTAAATTTTTTGATAAAAAAAAACATTATACTGTTATTCTTGGCATTAACGGCTTTTAATGTGGTCAATATTTGGTGAGGAGGACATTACTACGTTTCACTAAATACTTTTGCTCTAACAAAAAAATACTTACGTTTTAAATTCTTCATTCACAAATCACTATGCTTGTGGTGTTTTTGGATATTTAATTTATGTAATTTGTGATATCCAGATCTAGTTAATGTACATCTCATCTGATATTGACCTTTTATCCCTCAGTTTGATTTATTTGTAAATATATTTTTATATTGTTGTGTAATATATTTTGTTTTATTGTTATAACAGCATTTTGATATTTATTTAACAAGAGCGATATAATGAGATTTAAAAAAGGGGACAAGTTTGATTCTTATCCTGATATGGCAAGTGAACAAATGGTGGAGACGGTTTCGAGGAAGTTTGTGAGACCATTCCCCCCTCTGTTGCAAAGTGCAGAAAGTTTTTTTGCTGGAGATATCGTGGAGGTGTTTTATGAATATTCCTGGAAAGTAGCTACTATCTTGAAGGCTCTAGGAGGCAAAAATGAAAATAAAAGCAACAAAAACCATTTCCAGGCTGCTGCTGTCCAGAATCAATATTTAGTTAGGCTACTTGGGTGCTCACTGAAATTAATTCTCGACAGGTCGAACATCAGAATGAGACAAACCTGGCAAGATAACAACTGGAGTTTGATGGGGAAGGTACCTCTTTTTTCTCTACTACTGCTGCAATATTATTTTCTTCCTTTCTTTTCTCATGTAACGTTAACTTGTGGTTAGCTGATGGGCTCCATAGTTGCGTTTCATTGGGAAATTATGAACGGTTTTGACAATTCTTCTTTTCTTCTATTTATATGTTTTCTTCTGAATTCTTTTTTCTTGAAATGTTTTGCATGACCATACAGTTTTTTTTTGAGTAATTAATTTGTGTGTTCTTGACGCATCTGAATAACTGCTGCCAATTTTACTGGAATGTTTATAGAGGCTAAATTCTTTTCACACTACATCTTTAGGTATTGTTTTATTTGTTGAAGTCTTTAATTGCTATTATGTGACAAAATGCTATCACCAAGATGCAGTTATTTTCTCCTGAAACTTGCTTTCTTGTATAGAAATATTCCCTTCACTGTTTTTCACTCTCTGATCTCCTAGTTTCTTCTGTTTGCAGACTTCACAAGGAGGTGACGAAGTTATAGTTAGCAAGCCACTAGCTTCAAATTGTTATCAGAAGATGAATTTCCGGATGCCACAGTATAATGCAAGGGCCCAAAAGCAACCTAGAAAAGATTGCAGAAACACCCAGGATGCTGCTGCATATCGGGACTCTCCCATGATCTCTTCACGATCTCTCAGGATGATGTCACCCTATGGCTCCTCTACCGTTGAAGCACATCATGGACATATCCAAAAATTAAGAGCAATTGAGAAAAATGGAAAGAAGCAGAGAGTGGTAGCTGCACCAGTGCTTGAAAAGGTAGATGCTGTTTCTTACCCAAGAGAATTTTTGGGTGAAAATAACATGCATGATTCCTTTAAAATTACATCTAATGGATATAATCAAATCAAGGCGGCAAAATTAAGTGATGTAATTGGCGGTTCTGGGGTCAGAAGTTCTGAATTAAATAGTATTGACAGTGACACCTGTTCTGTTGGTAGTTGTAGCATCACTAGTCAGAGTCCAAACAACTATTGTAGTCCTTCTATAACCGTGCCTTGCCAAGAGACAGACATTCTTTCTTGTGATGCAGAGTCTTGTTATGGTTCAGGCTCTGAGAGAAAAAGTAGTTCTATTTTTCCAAATGAGGAAGTAGAAGTCAGTATACATAAGATAGAGTTGCATGCTTACAGCAGCACTCTTGGAGCTTTATATGCTTCTGGTCCCTTAAGTTGGGAACAGGAAGCATTGTTGACAAATCTTCGAATTATGCTCCACATTTCAAATGATGAACATTTGATGGAGGTAAAGCACCTAATTTCAGCTAAAACTGCTCTTAATGTTAGATAATATATATATAATTTTTTCCTCAATTTCGTTTCAGTTGGATTTAGAGCTTGCTATTTCTGTTTTAACAATGTAAAAAGAGACTTGATCATTACACCTGTAACTTCTTTCTTGGTTTTCATGTCTACATCTGTCTAGACAGTTCGCATTTTGTAACTAAGACCTGTATATAAAAAATTATTCATCTGTTGATGTAGACAATTCTTCACTGTCTCCCTTTTTAGTTGGATTTATTATATTTTTTTTAATTGTAACTGTTCTTCTTGGATATGGTACATACAGATTGGTCTTGCCAATTTTCTGAGCAGAGCTCCATGCAAATATAATATGAGAATGATGATGCATTAAATATTTTAAATGCACTCTTTGTTATCAGATGTTATGAACTCCAGTTGTGTGTACTTCCTTCATTTAATATGATCTCCAGCATGACACGCATTTCGCAAGCCCAATATAAAGGCATGCACACCTGAATATCAGCCTTCAAAAATCACATTTGATATAATTTTAGAGTGTGGATATTTCATGTGAATTCATGAAGGACAATGTTAGCTTCAGACTAGCTTCTGAATTTGGGAACGCATGTGGATACTGTTGATATTAGAAAGCTATTTGAGACTATAGCTATAGACTACCTTCTGTTGACAGAAAAATGGAGTTCGCATGTGTTTGTTTGTCCTTTACTCCAATGATGTGCTGTATTTAATGCTTGTCTTAACTTGTACCAACAGATGGACTAATATAAGTTTGATTGCCTCCATACACTCATGGCTTCACATAAATTTCTTCTGAGGATGTTATTAATCAATCTCTATATCCCCTGCATTTTCCAGGGCCACATTTGGAGGCATGCATCATTTGCTTCCAAAGGTTTACAGATGTGGCCAGGGTTTTCCGCCTTTCTCTTGCCATAAACCTTTGGATGATGCAGTCGTCTACTTTCAAACAGATGCAACTAGTTATGGCCACTCCCTGGTACTACACAGTTTAATCTGTATTAGTATTATACATAAGTTCAGGCTTAACTAGATATAGCAATATGTTTCTGCTGGAAGAAATATAGCTAAATATAAGAGAACTTCCTATAGTTTTTCTTTCGTGTGTGTGAACATTAGTTCAAGCCTGATCTTGCAGCTTTTGTGCTATTTTATGCTATATTTTTCGTGTTATTTGGTTTTGGTGCCATGAATAAGATCGTTAAATTTGAATATGGAAATTCATTAGCATAAGTGATTACTGGTTTGAACTACTGTGTAATAAATAGTCTTCTCCGGTCTGACCAAAAAAAAGTCTTCTTTGGAAACAGTTAGTGAAGCATCAAGTGAATAGAGTTGATGCTTGCTTTCTCTGGTTCTTTTTTCTATCATAATTATTAAGTTGCAATTCTTTATTTCTTTCCATTTGGTGGATTATGTGACAAATGACATGAGGACGAGGACATTTGTAGCTAAATAATAAAATAAGTTTTGAGTTGTGTACATGAAATAGGAATAAAAGCCACTTACTTCAATAGGCCTGCCTGATTGCACATTTGTAACTTCTCACAATTGTGTTGTCTTCCTAAATTAGATTCATCGCGTATATGTTGTATTGTTAAGCAAAGTCAAATTATTGCTAGTGCTGTTTACATGCACGTTCATTGTGTCCTATGCGTTTTATGTAGATAGTATATCACCTTTGTGAATGTGAAAATGTTGAAAAATATCTAAAGCATAGTAAGTTGGATAGTTTCACTGGCTTACCAGGCAACAATCTCCTGAGGAGAAGAAACGATGGGTTCTGGAATGTGAACGATGCTTATCGAGGTGAGACTCAAAAATGTTGTGGCAAGTGAGCTATCTAAACTTCTTCAAATGAACATTGATATTTTTCTTTTTTCTTTCTTTTTTTAACTGTCAGTCCATCTCAAATTAATCAGTATTGTGAATCCAATTGCAAATGTTGACTTGAAGCTCTCTTTACGAATGCAATGGTGAGGTAGGTATATACCTATAAATTTTATTAATTGAAGGTTTACTTATTACTTATGGATTTTGTTATCTGCAGTGCAATGAACTCAACTCATGGCCTCCGATCTAATTTAACATTATGATTGCCATTCGGAGTCGGGCACTCAACCTTATGTTGTGAGGATCATCTATTCGACCACGGAAGCAGAAATCGGAAGTTTGTTGTTTTTTACTTCTGGACCGGGCCCACTATGAAATACAGTGGTACTATTTCACCATCAAAGAGTTAACTTCATTTACGGACATTTTATTGCATGAGTAGGGAGTAGAGTTGTCGGCAAAGTTCCTTTATTTTATGTGAGACATGTTGCTGCCCGACAGTCAACATGTAAGCACTTCTGGCAACGCTCGAAAGTGTATAAATAGGAAAGAAATGAAACCGAGAGTGTGACCTTTGTAGATATAAGAGGTGCCAATGTATATTATAATGAACGGTATACAGGTTCATGGAAAAGAAATTGGATTGGTGCTTGTGTGATTTGTCGATAATATCAGTTTATATTTATATCTTTCTTGTTCCAAAATATTGGTTTCTTGAATAACAGCAATTTTGTTGCCGTTAATGTACGATGCAGAACTGCATACTTGTTCATGGAAGTACTTAGTTTGATGTGGAAACCCATGTTCGTCTAACCAATTTTTTCCTTTTTAAGTCTAGGTGAAAATTAAGACTTACAATTAATAGATACATTTCCCGAATTCTCAAAGTATTATTTAAGGGATTTTTGCACATCACCCCCCAATTTTTTTCAATTTTCGCACTTTCCCCCCCGAAACACATTAAATGTGACCATGCCCCCTGCTTTTATGTATTTTGTGCACTTACCCCCCCGAAATGTCTTAAATGTGACAATGCCCCCTGCTTTTATGTATGTTTGTGCACTTACCCCCCCGAAACGTCTTAAATGTGACTGTGCCCCCTGCTTTTATGTATGTTTGTGCACTTGCCCCCCCCCCCCACCCTCTCATACCAAATTTCGGCCAGATTTTTCACCGGAACTAAAGCACTTGCAAAGCACACAAAAATTTAAGAGGGCAAAAGGGTAAAGTTATCCTTATTTCCCACAAAACTTAAATATCAGTTTAAAACGTGAATTGAAATTGAGAAAAAAAATTACGGTTTATCTCAGTTAGGCTCAATTTCTCCTCCATTTACTGAAATTGAGTGAATCATGAACAATTTTACAAATTCATATCGTCTCTCTCTCACGCAAAACTCATGATTTAGAGAAATCAATATCAACATTTCTTGTTACTTTCTTATTCATTTTTTTATGGAGACCCCTTCCTTACATACACCGAGAAATCAAGTCACCTAGGAATTGGAATTGGATATAGAACGTTGCCGCACCGCTGGTAATATTACCCTTTTGCCCTCTTAAATTTTGTGTGCATTGCAGGTGCTTTAGTTCCGGTGGAAAATCTGATCGGAATTTGGTATGGGGGGTGGGGGGGGGGGGATAAGTGCACAAACATACATAAAAACAGGGGGCACAATCACATTTAAGACGTTTCGGGGGGGTAAGTGCACAATCATACATAAAAGCAGGGGGCACAGTCACATTTAAGATGTTTCGGGGGGGGTTAAGTGCACAAAATACATAAAAGCAGGGGGCATGGTCACATTTAATGTGTTTCGGGGGGAAAAGTACAAAAATTGAAAAAAACTGGGGGGTGACGTGCAAAAATCCCTATATTTAATGATTTTCATTAGAACTCAAGTATTACTAGTAATATCTCCTTAGCAAATCTAACATTGAATTGATTTGTTTGGAACGTATAACATTGCTTCTAATGGCTGGGGTCAATGTTACATTTATTTGACTAATTTTTCAAAGGTAAAAAATTCTCTCTACCACGGATACCAATCATTCCTTACATTTTTGGAAAGTCAATCAAATTATTGAGAAAATTGAGTATATTACTTCTTTTGAGAAGAATAATAAAATAATTTTACAATTAGGTACAAACAAAATGCAATTAGTTGTAGGATGGCTATGATATTAGATAAAGATCTCAGTCATAGTAGGTGTTGTACATCATATATTATACCAAGGTAGATAGAAAATTAGAGATGGATCTCCAAAACCAAACATATAATGATAATGTGACTTAAAGCATACAAATCATATATCCCAACATTCAGATTTTCAGAAGATTAAACCAAAGATAAATTCCTACATATATAATCAGAGAATCTCATTTTTGAGGACAAAAACCTCAGAATCCCACAAGAAAATAGGGGAAACACCACAAGAACACGATCTCATTCATCTATGGCTTAGTCAAATGACTCGTCATCATCGTCAGGAAGAGGCTGACTGGCAGCTTGAGCAAGCTCAGCTTCATGTTGCTGTTGGGCAGCCAAATCAATTTGCACTTCTGGTGGAGCAAGAGCAGGTGACTCGACAAAGTGCAAGTTAGCATCACTGCAAAGAGAATACCAGTTATTATAAAGACACATTGCATTAAATTTGAACGAGAAGCAAGAATCTCATTTTCATAATTTAACATCTGTTTGGTGGGTACATACCCAGCAAGTTTCCTAGCTAGGTAGAGGAAAGGCTTCTCAAAGTTGTAGTTACTCTTTGCCGATATTTCATAGTACTGCAGGTTCTTTTTCCTGTGGAATGTAACCTGCTTTGCCTTCACCTGCCTGTTCTTGACATCAACCTTGTTTCCGCAAAGCACAATAGGTATATTCTCACACACACTGAAATTTGCAACAGAAAAAACCAAAAATTAGTAATTATGCAACCAGCCCTAACTAACCCTGCATCTAATTAGTATGAACAGATATATACCGGCAAAGATCACGGTGCCATGTAGGAACATTCTTGTACGTCAATCTGGCTGTTACGTCAAACATAATGATGGCACACTGTCCGTGGATGCTGACAATAGATGCAATTATTTAGAACATAACATCATGAAGACAATTAAAGGCTACTAGTTCACAAATTACGTTCAAAGTCAAATCAAACCAACAATAAAATCATGAAAAGGATATAGTATGATAGTCATGTAGGCATTTGATTATGTTAAATAACTTCACAAAATTGCATATAACATATAGCCCGTTCTGATGCCTTGGGATCAATCTAAGAAACAACGAGATTCAACAATGGGCTGATCATTTTATACAAGAAGAGGCAAAATAGAATACAACTACGTAACAAAAGAGTTTAAGATTTACTTACTAGTATCCATCCCTAAGGCCACCAAATTTCTCTTGACCAGCTGTATCCCAGCAATAAAATCTGATTTTCCCACAGTTTGTAAAGAAATCCAGTGGATGAACTTCCACACCAATAGTGGCTATATTAAAAGCAGTATTTTATTAATTAGAAAATGTAATCTAATATTGAGGTTACTGTAATAATCCAAAGATTATGGAAATGTGTCTTACGCTCATATTTCTTCTCAAATTCACCGGTGAGATGCCTCTTCACAAAAGTCGTCTTCCCTGTAACAATCAAACCAAACCACTTATATGCGCCAATTAATGCCTTCCCCATTCCATTTTTTTTCATTCAATTATTCTGTACATGGTACACGGTATAATTTTAAAGATACGATAGTAGGTCATGCAAATTCCCATGGATTATTATCTTCTCAACCCCATTTAAATTCACTACTATAATTATAATAGATAAATCCAAAAACTCGTTCTGATACAAGGCAAACGCATTTGATAAACCCTAAACCCTAACGCAAATAATTGGAATCTCACATTACAAATAAAGCCACCACTAACAACTATTGAACTCATAAATACAGTAATACACACACATATATAATCATATACATTTTTTTCCGTATTAGAGAATGAATGTAACGCAGATGAATACATAGGCCAGCTAAATACAATATTCAATTCTAAATCAGAATATGAATACGAGATGTGAATTATGAATACAATTTTAAAAAATTACCGGTGCCACCATCCCCGACAATTACGAGCTTGAAGCTTGGATAATCCACAGTCTGTTGATTCGGCAACGCCTAAAATTCAACAAAAAAAAAAACAGAGATATAAAGCAAGAAATCGATTAACTTACAACCTCAAAAACCCAACTTAATTAAGCAAATCAAGACGCTCACCATTGATCTTTATAGATGCAGCAAGAAAGAAAGGAAGAAAGAAAACAGGCGCAGGATTTAGAAAGAGCGAGAGAGAGTGATATTTTATGCCTTATTTGTGTGTAACGTGTGTATATATATTTGGGAGCCCTAAGAACTTAGCGTAGGTTTTGAAAGGGTTCCAAATCGAGTAGCTTTAAGCTGACGCGACGATCTGAGCCGTTGGATCAAAAGTCGGAGCGGGGAGACGTGCCTGACACGTGTTTTTAGCTTTGTTTCTATTTTTTGAATTTGAATATGAACAGAAACAGAGGAGCATTTATACCGTTGTTCTAGAACTAAGTGCGGGTCTGTTGTTTGCACTTTCTACGCTACTCCCAATCAAACCCAAAAGGAAAATCTTTGTGGAGGGCCTAATGTTTTGGGCTTTTTATTGCCGAAAATGAACGACAAGATTAGAGCCTATAAATTTATCAAAAAAAAAAAAAAAGATTAGAGCCTATAATTCTATGGGCTAGTGGTGTTAAACGGTTAGATCGATAGAGTCCAGATTAGTGGAAAAATCCAAATCAATTATAAGAACATCTCTAATGACTTCGAGAGGGAATACCTTCTCCTTTTCCCTCTCCCCCTCCCTCTCCCTCTCTCCCTAGATTTTTAGTCATCTCTAATGACTCATTCTATCAAACTCATTTTATAATAAATTTTATCCTTCTCCATTAGTATTATTATTATTATTATTATTACTACTACACCAAAAATAAATTTAAAATTAACATTAATTTAAAATCAAAAGTACATTAGGAAACTTAAAAAATAAAAAATTACATCAAATATTAAATTAATTCATATAAGGAAATTCATCATCTCCGCCATATTAATCTATGTTTTAGTCGAACATGATTGTATCGTATTATTTTAAATTTTTAGAAAGAATTATTTATGGGTGATAAATACAACCCCAAAATTATTAAACCAAATCAATATTAAAATAAAAGTATTAATTTAATGAAATGAAAGTTATACTTTTACAATTAAAAATAATTATCTCAGAATATTATACAAATTTTAGGAATTTTTTATTTTTAAATAAAGATAAAAAAAAAGAACCAAATAAAACAAAATAAAAAAAAAAATAGCATGTGAGGGAGGGAGTTTAGATGGGAGAAACTCCCCCTCCCTCTCCCTTCAGGGTCCCTCTAGTCTGTATACCCTCTCCCTCTCCCTAGTCATTAGAGATGAATTTTTTTCCCCTTCCCCCCATATACCATCTAGGGCATCTCCCCACTAATCATTAGAGATGCCCTAAGATATCATACGAAATCCTAAATCCAAAGTATCATGTCAATCTTTTTTTTGGGAAAGTTGTTTGATTTCCTCCCATATCTAAACAATTTTTTTATTTTTTATTCCTAAGTATTTAATTCCGTTTGAAGCGTGCGGACACAAATTCAAACTATTCTTCTAAAAGTTTAAAAAAAAAATTATTTATTTCTGAAAAAGACTTACACAAATTCTACCTTAATTTGACATAAATTAACATATTTTTTACACAACTTATCTAACATAACAAATATGATTTGACATAAAGTATTTTTTACACTATTTATCTTTCTTCCATTATTCTCTACAGACAAACCCACTCATATCTTATTTCTTAGACCATTCTCCCAAAATTCAAGTAAATAGTATTGTGCAAATCGAGATTATTTTACGAAATTAAAGGTTAGAAATTGAAGTTTGACATTATAAAATTAAAAAAAAAAAAAAGTATTCACCCCTCTCTCAAAATTCAAGTAAATAATCTTGTGCAATCGAGATTATTTCATGACCTTATAGGTTAAAAATTAAAGTTAACATTGTAAAAAAAGAAAAAAAATTCAACGTTCATGTTAGACACACATATACATTAATTGATAAGTACATGTGCTAGCTGATTAATTATGACACAAATAGAAATTCCATTCCGCTTCAACCTTGATTTTTTAGTGTTTTTTTTTTTTTTCCCTTGTCTTCTTTTATCGTATAGTAGTTTTGATGTTCAAAACTATTTGAGACTTAATAATACTCCAGTAAATATCAAATTATCGCACTTGTTTTCCCTATACATCTAAGAAGTTGAATAAAGTGTAGCATTCACCAAAAAGAAAATATTATAAATAACACGAAAACCAAGTCGACCATCACATAAATTTCACCAGATACTAAGATATCCAAACAGAGTGCAAACTGCATCAGAATAAATCAAGGCCACAAACCTGGGACCGACGTGGGAGAGATTAAAATTAAAAAAAAGAAAAAGAAAAAAGGTAATTAAAATTCATGGTTGAAATTGGAGAGAGAGTGTTGTTTAGTGGAGTAGTATACTTTTTTTACTGCAGGGAAAAGCCAAATTGCCACCACTTGTAAGACGAGGGATGCACGACACGTGTCCATGACAACTGCAAACATTCTTTGGATCAATTCCAAGGGAAAACGAAGAAATATCCAATAATGTCACCGCCTAATCAGCTTGGTATATAAGTATGTATATATATATAGTTGTTGCTTCAATTCAAGAAAATCAATCAATCGGAAGTATATAATATACTATCTATTTAGCAGAAGCAGAGAGAATATGATGAGTAATGAAGAACATTTCAATAATGATGAAACTGAAAGGGAAAGGGAAAGGGAAAGGGGAAGGGATGTTGATAATTATTATAACATGAATATCCCAGGTGGTTGTGGTGGTGGTTCAATTAATAATAATTCTGAGACGATGGGATTAATGTTGTTTCCACAAAAATTCTCTACTACACATTACAGACGACACAGTAGTACTAGTCATCATGATGTAGAAAATTGTTTGGAAAAGGGAGGAGAATCCCCACCAACTCCAACAGAGATGATGCAACAACAACATCAACAGCAGAAGAGGGTGAGTACCGTAAAGTAAAATCGATTTTTTACTGGTAGGAGCTAATATATTAATTGTTGCAGGAAAATACAGCCAAACAGGATAACAAGATGATTACCGGTGAGTGCACCCACCAAAAACGACGGCGTTCGGCTGAATTACATAACCTAACTGAGAGGGTGAGTAGCATGCATTGCAGCGTATATCTATATCTATTTATATATATCAATTAAACTCATCTTTAATTACCTGGTATACATTGGTAGTAGTAGACTAGTAGTAGCAGTAAGATATTGGCTGGCTCGTCCTCTCGGAGTGAGTGTGTACAATACTAATTACTTACCCATTCAACAACAAAATTTCAATAATCAAAATTTTTTTTTTTTTAATAATAATAAAAAGTATTTTTATTATTAGGTATCACACACTCACTTGTGAATTTGTGATACCTAATTAATTAACAACTAAATGCTTAATTATATACTTTGTGACCCTGTAAATACAAATTGGATGAGAAATTTTTGCATGCAATGCTACTTCATTTACCTAGATTTAATTACCTTGACTTTCTTTAATTATTCTTCAAAATTATATCCAAGTGATTGTTAATTTCTAAATCTTCATAATGACAGAACAATGTGGATAATTTGATTAGTAAGATATATATTGTAATAAATTGTACTAATCTAAAACTTTAAATCGTGAATATTAAGATGATTTATTCCATATATTTTTTTTTTCATATGAGATGAATTTTTTCCCTATAATTTTCAGTTATATTTCCTAACATGCTTCATTCTTATTTGCTTGAAATTTCGTGACAAGTATATGGGTCATTTAATCAAATAGTTTACAGACATAAATGATATGATTGTGATATTCCACTCCATGTTTATATTTACAAAAACTATTTTAATATATCAAATAAATTTGTGCAAACAAGTTCACGATGGGGACGTGACGCTTTTCTGTCCGTCTCCATCCAAAAAATTGGGCTTTAGAGTAAAGGTTGCAATGAAAACTAAAATTGTGGTATTAAATTTGTATTTTCGTATTCAATGGTATTAATTAAATTTGTATTTTCGTATTCAATGATATTAAAGTTGCCAGGTATCCTATCTTGTGGTACCAAAAAGGCAAATTTCCCCCAAGAAATGTGACGTATTCTAAGATTTTTTTTTAATTTATGGGTGTGTACAGTTGCGCAGGCAAAGGCTCAAGGAAAAGATGAAGACGCTGCAAGAAATGATTCCGAATTGTAGCAAGGTTGTTCGATCTGCTTTAATTTTGTCTTCATAGCTATTCTTTATATATATATATATATATATATATATATATATATTCATGAGTTTGTAACTATACACTGATGTGTGTGAACTAAACTTAATTAAAAAAATTGTACATTTGCATGCAGAGAGATAAAGCATCAGCACTTGACGATATTATAAATTACATCAAGACTTTGCAGTATCAAGCTCAGATGATGTCAATGGGAGCAGGTTTAGGTTTGACTATGCTCCATTCTCCATGGATGACATCTACAACTACACAACAAGCAGCAGGGCAACAAGGATCATTAATGCACGCAGCCGGACAATTACCTCCGATGATGAAGCCGTTGGGAAATACTAATTCATTGGTACCATCGATGAGTTGGACTCCATTTTGTGCGACAACAACCAGCAATCCTTCTCATGATGAGTGTACCTCAAGCGAGGAGACTAGCTCGTCCCAGGCTGCTTCAAGTAGTAGATTTGAATAGTGTCCATTGATTCTGAATATGCATGCCGTGTATTGGAATTAAGTTTGTTTTCCAAAAAATGTGATAGAAGATCTATTTTGTTTTGCACCTAAATGGGATTTTATGTAAACGAAACGTAGATGAATTTTGATTTAAGCGGAAAGAAAATCTTTGAAGGTTGAATTGATATACTAATTATTCTTAGGGTTATCTTTTAGCTGGCCCCTGGATTTGGTTTCATCAATTATATAGGGTTGTAACGTAAATGAGTCAAATAAAATCAGGATTCATGTCATACAGAGAGAGAGCCCTGGCTCATGGATGACACACAAAACTGAAAATAATCAAACATTTAAGATTGCCTTTTCTTTCTTCATAGAATTAAACCATCCCCAAATGAACAGGAATGGTGCACTTACGCCACTCCCAGTAATTTGCTCTCATAGGATCAACCAGTTGCAAGATTGAGCATACTCTAGCAGCTAAATTTAAATCTGAGAGATTTGACTCTGGGGTCGCAACAGCATCAATGGCATTTTTCATCTCATTGCTCGGTTGATAGCAATGGCAGAGAAGGTCCAAAACCATGTTCAAAGCGTGAATACAATCCCTTTTGTTCATTAAAACGTCCAAACAAACTGATGCCACTCGAGGATCTTCAGCTACAGAGTTCAAGTTGTTTTTGTATAGTCCGCGAAGATATCTCCAAGGGCTTTCATTCTCAGGTTTTGCCAAAATGGCTTTTATTGCATAGGCAACTTCAGAGTCCCTCATGGCCTCTAATCCCCCTAGGTGAGGGGATTTGGTCACGACAAAGTATCTCTGCAAACCAAGTATATGAAATGGATAATGTAGCTGACAGATCCTCCTCATATATCAGAATATTATAGGAAGAACCTATGAATTTTCACTAATAAAATCATCTACTGTATTTGATTATCCTTTATCCCTTAGGTGGTTAAACAGTTGGAGCATTGAAGTATTCAGTATTCATCTGCAATTACGTTTCATGTCTGAACTAGCCATTGTGTTTGGTCAGAGAGGAAACTATGAGGGTACCTGATTCCAAGCAGAATTGTTAAAAATGTCATCTTCAAGGAGTTCATCGCAGTAGGCAAGTTCATCTTCCCAGCCTCCTAGGGCCTGAAGAACCCACTGCAAAAAAGACGTTTCTGTGTTATATAAAAACAATTAACAATAAATGAGGCTTAAGGATAAAACTTGTGTTTTGTTTTGGTGAGACTTGCTTTTCAGCCCAAAACAAAGGAAAGTGAAACCCAGCCAACCTGCCTATGGGACCAGGCATGATAGTGTTTTGCATCCTCTGAGAAGATTTCCTTTGTGAATTCAAGCTCATTACTTGTTACATCTGTCCCAAGCTTCTCAGCAACCCATCGTCTGTGATGCCTAAAAAATCTATCGTCACTATGCCAAACTTTGCGGGTGAAAGCAGGAAAATAATCATTATAAGTATCTTTTTATATAAGGATTCAAGGGTTAGTGCCTCCAGAGCACTACGGAAATGGAGGTGAAGAAACTTAAAGAAGAATCAAATCATTCTAATATGTTCCAACATGTGATAAACAGGGTATATCTTCAACCTTAAGAAGTTCCTTCTGATGTGTCCAACAGCACTAGATGAACTACAACATATGCACCGAAATCAAAGAAAGAAGCATTATCTAGGTGCCATTGCTACACATACTTGCTTTAGCATCCGCCAGAAAACAAATTCAATCTGGCACCTGGGTAAAACTGAATCAGTAAATGAACCATCACTTACCATATTTGATAGTTTTTGGAGTTGTCTCTTGTAATCTTCTCAAGGAATTCTAACTCTTCATGCAAATCAACCTTAAGAGCCTCAAGTACCAGACGTCTGAATTGCCATACCTAACAGAAAAAAGTGCAATTTCAGCACAAAACCATAGGCAGAGGCTCCTAAGAACGAGAGGTTATTTTGTGCATAGGTTGCATATGACAAGGTGCATCCATTTTGGTTACTTTGACAATACCTGGTGGGGATGAGTCTTTGAGTACCACTTTCCTCTATCTAGGGAATAATTAATTCTATGTGGCGTGTCATACCACGTCGATGCACAAAATAATTTTCCCCAAAGAACATATTAGCCTATAGCCAGAACTAAAGAATACATTCCTTATAGAGATCAAAACTCAATTCCCAGTTTATACACAACCAACAACTTTAAATTGTTTAATGCTAAGCAAAACCTTCCTCGGCCAATTGAAGGACAATGACAAGTCATAGATGATTTACTTAACTAGGTCAACAAAAAGTAGATCTGAAGCACATCAAGCATCATAGGTCCATCAAACTAGCAGTAAACAATTAACTACATGATCATGATGTGAGCATAATTTATAATAAGTCAAGATTTAAACCAATTATACATGATGTTTTTATAGTTGCGGAGAGTTGGAAGTCAAAAAAGGTATCAGAGAATAGAAGAAGAAAAAAAATTACAGTGTAGTTCCCGGAGTTGAGGAAAATGGCTTCTTTAGTGAGGTCAAGAGCACGTGGGGATCGCTCATTGGCTAAATACAAGGCTCTGAAGTAATCCATGGTTTCACGGAACTCGTCTGTATAAGCAATTGGCACCACAGGATTCAGGCCGTCATCTTGTGGAACGGGACGGACATCAGCCCACTCGGGCCTCTCGCTCAGGGGTATTCGTGCCCTGCCTTCACCGACGTCTTGATTCATTTAAGTATCTGGCAATGGTAACAGGATATGAATATACACAAGATAAATATTCCACTTAATAAGACCACGAATCCCAAACAAGAAATTGCCAGTTTCACGATCACGTTTAAAAGCAAATGAACCCCTAAAAAGTTTAAAACTTCAACGGGTATGTGCTTTGGGTTTATAGTTGGCTGAACTCATCGGCATATTCCGAGTCATGTCATCTACCCAATGATTATTAATCTTCCAAGTAATATAAGATGATCTACCCCAAAAGCAACTAATAAAGTGCATAAATTTTTAATACTAGAATGTGAAAAAACCCCATCTCAAAAAAGAAAAAAAGAAAAAAAAAGTGAAAAAACCCAAAAGGAAATACATTTCTAAATTTAATCTTAATTTACAGATCAACAGATCATAAAATGGAAAGATATAAACATAGATGCAGCCAAGATTTTTTAAAAATTATTAAACCCTCACAGTATCATAGCATGTTCATTTAATTATTTCCTATTAAACCGTGTTGCTGAATAAGAAATCATCAATCAAATTTATCAAGTACGTGAAATAGGTTTAACAGAGCATGAAAAGATTTGAGCTTTAATGCTATGCGTTTTGTCGTCCGGGAAACTAATTGGAGATTTCTTGAAATTTGATTAATAATAATGTAGCCAATTAAGAAAAAAAATGAATTACCTCGGTTGCAGCCTAACAGAGTAATAAGAGTTGGGCGGAATCGACGACGGAGCCGGAGACTGGTGGCGGTGGACGGCGGGTGCTCGACTCGTCGGTCTCAGAACTCAGTCGTGGGTATTGCTGATTTTGCTGTTTTAATTGGCCCTCAAAACTGATTTGTTAAGCTCAAGCAGTAGTTTTAGGAAAAATAACTCTTTTTTCACTTTGGACTGAATTTTAAGTAAAAGTTTGAAAATTGAAAATTTTGGGTATTTTTATTTTTATGAATTTAAAAGTATTGGCTGAAAATTAGTAGTATCAGCATCAAATCTTTACTTTATGCGAGAGATTTTTTATAGAAAAATAATTTTATTTATAAAAAAAGATAATATATGAGTGAAATTTTAGGGAAAGAGGGAATATTACACAATATTTTTATATTCCCAGTCTTTTGGGGAATTTCTGACGGTTTACCTTTTTTTTCATTGGATTGAGCTCGGATTTAAATGTTTTGATTCCTCGATTTTGAAATTTCTAGCTTCCATTAAATAATTGGACCACGGATGGATTTTGGATCCAGATGCGTATTTGATCGGATCTCCTTGGATGTATGTGGATGGATTTTGGTCGTGGGTTTCACGAGATCGAGCCAAAACCCGTTCAAATGAGTTTTCGCCAAACCCATAAAATCATCCAAAACTTATTCGGAAACTTACATTCAAACCTATAAAATATTGATTTGACACTTACCACCTATTTTTTCTCCAAAATCTCAATAAAAGAGATATTAATTTGACACCCATCACCTACTTTTTCCCCTAAACCCCAACATTCAAACTCAATCCAAGTGGGGTTTCAACTTATTCAAACCACAAAATTTAACAACCAAAACATATCCAAATAAGGTTTCAAAGGTTTCATCAAAACTACCGAAACCATTTTTTTTAAATTGAGACCCGCAAAACCGAGCCAAAACCTATCCAAATAGACTCTAATGATCCCTCCGGAAACTTTTGTGTAGGACAAGCTTTCCAACATGATTATTTTCCTTCAACTTAATTTATAAGTTCAAACTTTTTTGTTTCTAATTGAAGTCCAAAATAAGAAGATATATATTTGTTACGTTTGGCCGTTTACTTTTAAATATTTATCAGATCTTATATAAAACAATGACAATGACAATATATCAAAGAGAAATGACTTATTGGAAGAAAAAAAAGTTTGCTAATTAAGTAAAAGTTAATGTATGGAAATGGTATCATAATTATCAATAAATGAAAATAATAACTATAAATAGGAATAGAAAGTTTTTTCTGCCTTGAATCAAATATAAAATCGTTGTTCAGGTATTTAGTGGATCATAATTTCACATTCAATTCAAATAGAAAAGTAGATGTTTATTTCTTCAGCACTTTATATATATAATATATAATGCATTTTATCATGTCTGAATTCCTTTTAGTGGAAAGGACACTCACTGTACGTATAGTATATTCAGAACTGTAGCCTACCAATGGCTTTATTATTTACAAATTGAAAACCATTTCAATTATCATTGATTCATAATTACATTACATATATATGGTAGTATTTGATAATCAAAGCCACACTTGCACCTCTATCATATCTTAATTGATACATAATTAAGTTGGTATATATATATATTAATATTAATTAGATATATTCTTCTTTTCTTAATTTCTTACAGCGAACCAATTAAACAGCTCTTACTACATCATTTCATTCATATTTCAGAGGGTTTACGAACACTCAGCAACTTGACGTCATCAATCACAGGGCCACAAAGTGAGGCAAAGTCATAGCTACTCCTATGGTAATACGTACTAAGGAACATAATTCGAGTTCGAGTGCTAGCGGCCACAAAACGCAAAACAGCGCGTTTGTACCCACCTTTGCCCCTCGACTCGTAAGGCACCTTAACTGTGTCCTTACCAGCAAACGCCTCAACAATCATCGACCCCTCGCAAGAATTGCTAGCATCACCAACCGCAAAGGTGAGCTGATAAGTCTTGCCTATAATGGTTCTAGCCACTTGTGCAATAGCACTTTCTTTACCCCCAACGAGCTCGACTGCTCGTTTTCCACGTGGGACGGAGAAATGATCCGAGTCAATGTATTTGACGGCCTTGAGGGATTCAACCATCCAAGCAGGTAAAGCAGAGTTATCATCTTCAATGTTTGGTGGGATAAGTACTCCCCAACTTGTGTTTGGGAATATGTATGCTCCTTCTTCAAAGTCCCCATTTTTCAGAAGGTTATCTACAAATTAAGAAGATATATATATATATAAGTATAATAAGTGAATTAGTGCATTGAATTTAATTAAACATATATATAGGCGGATCGGAGTATTACTTAATTAATGATGAACTAATTACTTACTTACCATTAGTAGCTTTAGGAGGATATAAAGCACGAATGGCAATTGAGTCAATCAAAGGCCCACAAGCTGGATCTTCTTCTACTCCAGGATTATGTATAAGAATCTCAGCTACACTGTAAACTGCACGAAAAGCCCACGCGTACGAGTCCCAACCGTTACTACTATACACTGTTTGAATGGGCAGCACACCAAAATCGGGTGCCACGGATATATTTAACATCTCTTCTTGAGCACAAGTACGAGCAGCACTAAACGTTAACGAATAGTACATTCCTTTAGTCACGTTTATTAGTTGCTTGATCGATGCCTCGTTTCCTAGCCTAACCGCAGCATACCCTTCCGGGACTACTAGTAGCATGTCACCTTGTTTTTGTCCGGCTTTAATGTACTCAACAAACCCGGAAATATGCCAATTTGGTATGGCGTGGGGTTTAATTACTATAGTTCCGTTGAGGTCCGAGGACCTCGGGCCTAGCTCGAAATTGCCGTTGTCTAATGGTCCTGCAATTTTAAGTGTATCAAGCTTCATATATAACTATTAAATTAGTCACAAGTACAAATCCATATATATATTTTAGCATTCATTAGCATAATGATTAATGCCCTGCCTGTACGTATATGCCAATTAAGAAGCAGTTAATAATAATAATAATCTATATATTATACTATACTCTATATATCCTTGAAGATCCAATAAGATCGAGCTAGCTAGCTAGTGTATATATATATATATATGATGATGGCAGCAGAAATTAAAAGAAAATAATTAGAAAAGCTAATAATTAATTACCATCTCTGAATGCAAAAGCTAGGTGACAAGTGGGCACACACAAGAGTACCGACAATACATAATAAAAGCCCTCCATTCAATTTGCTCTCTAGCTCTGTGTACGTTTTAAGTTATGATGATGATTTCAAATGGCAGGATTCAAGAATGGCCCTTTTTATGCATGCCAAGTTTCCAAAATAGCCTTGGTTTTTTGTTTAATAACGTTAGTACCAAATAAATAATTCTCAATTAACTTTTAATTAATTAATGCATCATGATGATTGATGCCATGTATGTGGTCTGTCACATGGGATCATTTAGTTTTCAGTTTTATTTTTATATATTAATTGCTGCTTTTTTTCTTTTTTTCTTATTAATTTGGAAAATTAAGTAATTGTTTATAGAGGGGAAAGAGGTGGTCATGACAACAGCTGTTTTAGCCACATGTGATGTGGATGGATTCACTTCACTTCAGTAGTGTAGTCTTCATATATTGAGAAGGTGCCACAGCAGCCATGACACGATCGAGGACAGATTCTACTTTTTAATGTCATTCATCATCATGTAGTTTGTCTATTTTTTAATGGGATGATTATGAGTTATAATTAAGTTGAAATCATGAGATTAAAACACCTCGATCTATAAATCAAAAAAGAAAAGAGAAAAAAAAAACACCTAACTTCAATGAGGATGGATCGGATTGCACTTACGATTCGGATAAGTCATAATACATCATTGTGAAACAATTTTACATATCCGATTCTGTTTTAAAACTGAAGATAAAAAAAATTAATTAATTAATCATAACAAGGGAGAAAAGGGAAATATAATAGTATTAATTAAGAGAGAGAGTGAGTCAGTGAGTTAAACAAGTCTGTCCCAGTTGCACACGCATCTAGCCAGAATTCTTCCCTTGAATTCCTCTTCACGAATGAATTGAAGCCAAATTTCTGCAATATAATTGATGAAATTAAGGAGAATGAGGACGACCCTTTTTTGGTATAGTAGTATTAATAGATATAAAATATTATTAATTCAAGTGCAAAGTGCCGAGACATTCAATTAGTCTTGCACCGCCATTAATGATCTTAAAATTACTAGTATTAATTTACTATATCACATGTAAATGCCTATATATTTATTTTTCTTTCTTTTAAGGTAATCGCCATTAATTAATGATCTTCGCGGACATCTCTCTCAAACATGAATTTGCCGTGTCATAATGAAGAAATATGTCTTTCCACCAAATCAAACACTCGGAAAACAAATTATGTAACTTTTTGAATCCTTGTAATATATATGATGATGCGCTAAAAAAATTACAATTACAATTACAGTGAAGTAACTATATTGCTTAAGATTTTTAGAATAGATCAACTATTATATACTTTGATACATCGCCTCATCTCCTTTTTAGTTTTTAGCAGAAAAAGATAGAAACATGCCACGATAATTTGGGGGCCCAACTGTAAGTAAAGGGCCACAACAGGGAGCAGATTGTCGTATTAGAAAATCTACCGGACCTAATCCAAAACCACCATCATGGTTTTGTCTTTGGGCCACTACAGAGGGATCAAGATCACGTCTTATATGGGCCCATAAACGTGCGCCAGAATATAAGTATATATCAATATCAGCCTCAATTATTATTATTATTATTATTATTATTATTATTATTATTTTTTTGTTATATGCCCCAAGAGAAAAATATATTAATATTAAACTTTGTTCTTTTTGGAAATTTTCTATAAGCCAAAAACTCAGATTTTCCTTGTACGTAATTTACTTTAATATATTTTGCATTTATCTATCTGATGCAGGAATATGGAATCTCAATTAACGAATAAAATTTTGTCTGTCGGATTGAGATTAAAACGAACCTAGTCCTAAATCTAAATATGATAATGACAATTGCGATATTTTACTTTTCTATGATGGGCCCAGTGCTTGAATTGGGCTTTGGTTTGGTAACCCCGGCCTCCCTCGTCCTCGTGTTGAAAATGACACAAGAGCCGACGCATTCACTGAGAGATATCAGACATAATTATGGAGTTGGAGTGAGTTTGTTCACACTAGCTAATAGCTATTACATTACATTACATGGCCCTTAAAATCAACATCTCATGTGCATCATCATTATTCACAATCAGAACCTATGCACATATATATTTTTCCTTATATAAACAAATCAATAATTATCCTGATTTTTTTTTTTAAATAAAAAATAAAAAACAAAAAACAATAATTATTTATTGTTGAACATATATATAACAAGCTCACTAATAAAATCATTATATTAGACCTTTTCATTCACTCCTAGTTGGGTTTCGAGCAATATAGTATATCTAAAAATAATGTTTTGTACCCCCACTTTAATTAGGTGTCACTAATGTTGGTCTATTAATTTAAATTACTATTGAGGCCGATGTAGTCAGATCATTTCCTTTAAGATCTAACCCCATTTTTATTCATCCAATTCTCGACTACCGAATCCTTAGATAATAAATACCATGCGTACATACATTAGTTGTTCATATTTCAATGTTGTACGTTCTATACAAAATAAAAATATATATTGCTAGTACTAGGAACAAGATATATTTCCAGGTATTTAGATCTACATTGACAGATATGTAATGAATACATGATCATATTGAACAGCTCAGGATTATTTTTATTTA
Source organism: Penstemon barbatus (assembly GCA_003313485.2). Taxonomy (NCBI): domain Eukaryota; kingdom Viridiplantae; phylum Streptophyta; class Magnoliopsida; order Lamiales; family Plantaginaceae; genus Penstemon; species Penstemon barbatus. Next base: position 5,740,807 of record CM064878.1, read on the forward strand.
TTTATTTATTTAATGATAGGAGTATTCATCATGAATATCATCAACTCATATGTATGTATAAGAGGTAGCTAGTGAGCAACGAACATGCAAATGTTCAAACGGCAACTGTACTATTAAATTTGAGCTTTTAATTGCAATAGAGACTTGTTGCATACTGTAATACATCATTTTATGGCCTTCCAAAGTCCTTGAAGACAAAAAATGAAAAATTAAATATTATATATATGATTATTATTAATTACAACTTACTAGAAGAAGGCCTTTAATTAATTGAAGTATGGCCAGTACTGGTCTCACATGGAAATTAAGGTCTACTACAAGTAGATAAATACTTGAAAATTTTATTTATGTTATGGCAACTAATTATGGCAAGTGGTGGACTTGGTTAATGAATGTAGATTAATTGGATTACAATGAAATTAAATCTAATCTATTGTTATAACTTATAACAGAAAATGAGTCAGGTCCAGGATGATCTGATGACTGTCAGAGAGGACACATATATCTAGCTGAAAAGTATCTATCTTAAATTTAAGCTCAAAATTAATTGAATCCAAAGTCCCAAGTATACCAAGGTCATGACAAATACTCCAAATCATAGAAAGAAAATTTGTTAGAGCCTCGCTCAACCATAATAAATCAGGCTAATTAAAGAAAACTCTCAATCAGAGTCATAAAATATTTGTCCCGTTACCCATGGTCTAGATCAACTGCATTAATTAAGCCCTTCAATATCCCCATAAATGGTACAAAAATAGCAGAGATAATGTTAATTTAACCTCTGTGATATGCAAAATGTTCACTTTACCCCCATATAATTTAGAAAAAAGTATTTTACCCTTCTATTAAAATTTTAAAGAGCAATTTAACTCTTTCAACCACAATGTAACTCACTCGTCAAAATTGAAAGTGGTATGAAAAGTTGTAACATGGAGGGGAGATGGAAAATACAACATTTATCATAACACTGAAAGGTGAAGTGCCACATTAACACACATGCATGATGAAGTATTACATTTATCATGACAAAAAAAGATAAAATGCCACATGTAAAAGGTAATTTTGACAATTCGTATTTTTCATGTTTCAATATGTCAAAGAAGTAGCGTGTGAGTAAAATTTTAGGTAGTTTCAACTTTTTTTTTTTAAATCACAATAGAGTAAATTGGACATTATGCATATTATGAGAGGGGTTTTGAATTGCCATCAACTCTAATTTAGTTTGAACAAGAGTCGTTCCCAAAATTAGGCTTGGCAAATGGGCGGGCCGGGTCCGGTCATTGATGAGTCTGTGGTGGTGGGTCGTAAACGGGTCGGCCATTTAATCCTCATCTTTTTTTTTTCCTTAAAAAATCCACAAAAAAATATTGTAACATGGATTGAAAAATGGAAGTAATTGATACCAAGATTTGAAAGAATAAAGTTAACATGCAAATTATGAAACATTAATTACATGATTTGAAAATATAATTTTTATTATACTCTTATGTCTAAGCAATATAAATGAATAGAAACATAAGAAATATATTACGTAAAAATAAATAAAAAAAAATCTTTCGAAAGTCGATACTAATATTTTATTAGCCACAAGTGACCATGAAATTAGTATAGAAAAGACGAACGATTTTAAAATATTTTAATAATTTAATTTTTTTTTCGAAATAATGAATTAATAATTACAAAATAAGAAAAATTGGGTCTAGACCTTCAATTTTATGGTAGCAAACAAGATATAATAGAATTTTCTTTTTTGAAATTAAAGATACTAGCAAAGTTACTTTTAAATTGAGCCCAATAATTAATATTCTTTTATTTTTACAAGACCCATTAACTGACTCACTAGAAAACCCATAATTATAAAACTGATCCAAAACCAACCCAACCCAACAAGCATAAAAATTAATGGGTTGGGTCTGGATGGACCTGTACCGGTCACGGGCCGTCCCGCGGGTCCAGACCCATCTTGCCATGCCTACCCAAAATATTTTTTAGTTCTCAATAATCCCTAATCTTTCAATTCTTTTTATCCAATGTGAAATTTGAAGAAATACAAATTCACAAGTTAAACACCAACACAACTTTGACAAAAGGTTTATGAGGCAGCCATTTAACTCCAGACAACTCTTGAAGTACAACCATATGGACAAAGAACTGCATAAAGAGATCAAATCAACCCGGCCAAAACACCAAATCTGACGACCTTATAGGTAAACATTATACATAGTTAAGGTGAAGAAAAAAGCTCCAAGACTAGAAGCCCAGTGCTCATTAGATTTCAACAGAACACAAAATTCTCAGAAAAAGGACCAGGACGGCTTGCCCTTATTCAATCATAAAATATGTAATTCAATCTGACGACACCTCCCAATTAAGATAGAAATCAGCTCATGGGATTGTACGCTGATAAAGGGGCAAAGCACCGAGGGCTTCCCGTTCGGCGTTCTCTCTCTTGATCTGCAGCAGTATTATAAAAAAATTTGTAAAACTTAAAGAGTCATAACAGGAAACGCATGAAGAGAAAATGAGTATGAGTTACGAACATTGCTGATTCAGCATACTAATTCCTCTACAAATAAAATCCCGTTTAAACCTGAATAATTCTTAGTATGTGTTGTACAGCAGTTTCTAGGCAGCAAATACTAGAGGATAATTCTTTGAAATCCTAATAATCAGAATGCAACGATTTGTCAACATAATCACATTGATAATGAACCTAAGCATTACTTATTAGAAGATCTAGTGGCTCTCTAGCAAGGGTTCAGTAGAATCACATGAAATCATCAGTAGCAAGGAATCACATAAAATCATCATAAGAGCAGAGTGACCTGTCCATTGTTTACCACTATCACATTGACATAAGATTCAACAGAAGACAGCAGTAATGCAAAATGATATCTATAACCAGAAGAAGGGTAATATGCACTTCATGGCAGGGTTATTAAGCTATGGCTCGCTGGAAATAGCTTGATCGCCTCAAAACTCAATTGGCAAAAAGCAAAGTAAATATGAAGAGTGTTCTCCAAAACAACTGCTCAAGACAAGTCAAGTATCAAACAAAGCATCATCACATGCACCCAGGTCTATGACATAGTTAAAAATGCACTCACAAGAGCTAACATCTCCTGAAGATAGCTCCTAAACGGTGTCTGCATCGCCTGTGAAAGAAAATTGTAGACAAAATAAATTAAATTCATGTTCAACAAACTAAATAATTGTTATACTGCAGCAAAAATAATATGACAAATAGCATTTTTATCAAACATATGGAGTTAAACCAGGATACTAGTCAATGATTTTAAGCAACCACTGAATACAGCTGGGATAAGTGTGCCATGACTTGAAAGGGTGCAAAGTCCAACAAATAAAATCACAAGGTAAACGGATATAATTGTTCATGCCGCATTTAAAATCGGTCACATACATTTATAGTTGAATACTAAATTAACAACTACGATGTTTCCAAAAGCTCATGCCAGATAGTGACAGATCAACAATCTCTAATGGACATCTTCCCATCGCAGACACAGGGAGATAGTGTAAAGTACGTTAACAACCATCCTGGCAAGTGATTCCTAATCCTATCCATTGCTACACTGGTTAAATTATTATATATCAAACATATGCTAGAACTGAAGTAATAACTATATTTATCTCTGATTTCTCACAGATAAAGCAATTCAACTTATATACTTTTACTTACATTTTCCACAGAACAGAACTGTTACCCCATCAACAGATATGCAAGGATAAACATATAGTTCAATTGCATACTAATGTATACAAAACCAAAATAACATAAGATTTAGCATTCTCTATACCAAATACGAGGATGAAAAAAAAATCTAAAAGTTAAGATCAGAGAAACAGTGTGAAGCAAGAGAAGTAGCACAGTGATGACAGGGAGTATATAAAATATATACGAATTATTAGTTCAAGTGCATGTAAAATGGCAAACCAGTAAGTTGAACTCTTCAACAGGGAAATCAGAACATGCTTAATATCAATTTCCAGAAAAAAAAAATTATTTACCAAGAAACAGGACATGATTGCTAAGATACTAATATCTGAACTCCAAGTTAACTGGATGGACTTATCTAGCAACACTCCTCCATAAATATTAACCATGACCAGCAGAAAGCAATGTTCTCGCTTAAAAGTAGCATTGTATTGATACTCCCATGAAACACCCAAATTAGAGCAAAGATAAGACTCAAGCCATTATTTTCCGAAACACATACTTACCATGCTAATTTCAGTGGTACAAAAGGAAAAATCCTAAATCATTCAATTAAATGCTCAAGAACAAAGTACTATATCCTAGCGATTCTAGTAAGAAGCTTAAGAAAATTTAGCATAATATAAAGTGACATATAAGTCTAATATTTAGTCAAAAACAACTAGTCTGTCTCAAGAAAGTTCGAGTCCTTAGGGACTCATCTTTTTCACTCAGCTTTGCAAAGAGATTAGAGTTTGCAATATCAAACAAGTGACAGGCCAAATGTCCACTCAGTCATAACTTATTTTCTTATTTTGCATTTTCCTATCCTATAACTTAAATGACCGAATAGAACTTGCAAATCAGTGAGGGCGCTTAGCAATCAATAGCAGCCTAAGTAACTCTCAATAAAACGAACATAGGTTCATATTATCTTGAGAGCATAAATGACATTAAATTTCAAACAAAACGTCCACAAATGTAACTTTAGATAAATACATATAGATACACGTCTTCAAATTCAACTGGTGTCTGACAGGACGAGGGAGGGGAGATACCTGAAGATCTTCCGGAAGGTAGTCGTGCTTCATGGATAGGTCCATGGCACGCTTGAGGCGCTGGTTCCTCGCATCAACTATCTCCCTCGGCAGCCGATTCAACGCTTCCTTCACATCCAGATCGTACATCGGGTCATATAAATCATCATATCGAAGCCCTAGAAGAAGAAATAAAAAACAAAAATTCGTAAATCCCCGAAAACGCGCACACACATCCTAATAGAATGGAATGAGTACCGTATTTTCGAAGACGATTGGCTATCGTTTTCATGTGAAGGGCGGCGAGCGGGTTGCGATTGGGGTCGACGAGCCATCTAGTTAGAGCTGATGCCATTGAAATTGTTGTCTTCACTCTTTCTCAAACTCTACTCTAAGAATGCTCTCTAGAACTCTCCCTATATTCTGATTTATGATACTGTACATGCGACTTTACCCACATTAAAGAAAATGAAGCGTTGAATTGCGATACTCGTAAAGTCAGTATTGACGATTTAAGTATCTAGTGAAATTGTGAAGTGGCTCTAGGGCATTCTATGGTCCGGATTTCTTAGTTCGAAAAACTGGATCCATTTATCGAACCGCAGTTCAAATATATTTATATAATGTACAAATATTACTCCTATATACGCATCTAGTTATTTATTTTTGGTCTAAAAATGATTTAATATCCATCAATCAACTGCATATAAAATATACAATTTAGGGGTCAAATTAATTTCAAAGTGGCAGGTTAATTTAGGCGTGCTAAGGCCTTTTCACACAACTGAAAAACTGAATTAGAAATTTAGAAGCATGATTGGTTAAAGACTTACTATGTTTGAAATGCTTGATAAACATTGGGCCAATATGTATTGTAAGTAAAGCCCATTAAAATAGTTTTTGTTTGATAACAAACTCAAACTGGTATCATATCATTTGTAGTGATACATACGGGAACCAAATATGTGAAACCACCCATAATCACATACCTTCAAACTAATATATATATATATATAGAAGGGATCAAACTAATTAATACAGTACATTTTGAACTTAGATGATCAAACTCATGTTAAAAAGTCTAATTTAATTAATTTTAAACAATAGTATTCACATAGACATAGGGTGTATATATAGATCCATGGACATTCTAGATTATGTTATAAATTAAATTTAAATATTTCTCATAACATGATTGATAGCACAGTATGTAATAATGTCATGTATACCTAGGAAAATATATACAAGTAATATTAATTAATAAAATTAAGTTTGAAAAAAAATTGGACTGACTTGACTGTTTGCATCCCGAATGCCAAGTACTTAAATCTGGTTAATTATATGACTCCCAAGTCCCAACTTGTCCGTTTCTTCAGGTCTTCATTGGTTTGTACGTACGGTGGCATGGCAGCTGCAAAATTAATTTAAATCTTGTAGCCATTTTCGATATTACTTACTTTTCAAATATAACCAAAACCCAACAAATTAAATTAATTTCCATATACACTAGGCACTAGCTAGTATATAATTAATTAATTAATTGTGCCCGCTTATCAATTAACGAAGAAGAGAAAAGCAAGGTACGTACGTACAATAATCATCATCATCATCAAAGAAAGGAAAAGGAAAAGGAAAAGGGAGAATATATATCTTGATTTAACAGAGAAGAAAAAGGGTACATACGTACTTGGTCGTACGAGAGATGATGAAGGAATGAACTTTTAATAATATATAGTATGATATGATATGAACACATATATATAAATATATACTCTTACTCTTACTCTGTATATATATATATATATAATGTTGCGACGAAAGGGCACAAAGACGAATGTTACATATTTAAAGAGAGGATCAATGATTGGGATGAATGAAATAGAAAGTGAAATCGAAAAGGTTTCAAGAGATGAAAGCTCTGTTGATCAGAGCATTTCAAGTGGCATTCTTCCTTCCCTTGGCGCCCATAGTAACCGCAGGGTTAAACTTCGTCCCTTCATTATCTCTCCCTTTGATCAACATTACAGGTACGTACACTGCTGCACATGCATTTAAATGATTCTCACTTTCATGTTATATATATATGTTTAGATGCACATATGCATGCTAATTAAATCCATAAGTATATATACATGGTGTTTTTTAATTATGTTGCATATATATATATATATTATTGAGTTTTCCGACAGAGTACTGACGTTCCTCTTGATCAAAATTAATTTACAGAATTTGGGAATTATTCCTAATAATACTGGTCTTCTACACAGCATGGGCGTCTCCTTTTGAATTCGGTTTCCTTAAAACCCCAAAGGGACCTCTTGCCATCTCAGACAATGTCATAAACGCATTTTTCGCCATTGACATTGTCCTAACATTCTTTGTTGCCTACCTCGACAAAGCAACGTATCTCCTTATCGACACTCCAAAGTTGATTGCTTTAAAGTATGCCAAATCCTGGTTGATCTTTGATGTTATTTCCACAATACCTTCAGAACTCGTACACAAAATTTTACCCTCTACTATTGAATCATATGGCTACTTTAGTTTGCTCCGTCTCTGGCGTCTTAGAAGAGTCGGTGCAATGTTCCAAAGGTAAAGTAATCAAATATCAATCTATAACAATTATGCATGCATGCATACGTACTCTTATAAAGTAAAAGATCATGATTTCTCTCATTTTTGTGCAGATTGGAGAAAGATAGGAACTATAACTACTTTTTGGTTCGAATTGCAAAGCTTACATGTGTAAGTGTTCCAAGTACAAGAAGAGAAAAGTACTATGATTTGTCTGATCAAATTAAGATTGTATGTATATATATATGTGTGTGTGTGTCTGCAGGTGACACTTTTTGAGATCCATTTTGCTGGTTGTTTCTTCTACCTTCTTGCTGATAGGTACCCTGACCCGAAGAAGACGTGGATCGCTTTATCAATGGAAAATTTCCATCAAGAACCTTTGTGGGATCGATATGTTATCTCTCTTTATTGGTCAATTGTCACTGTATCAAGTGTAGGATATGGTGATTTACATCCAGTAAACACGGGAGAAATGATATTCGACATTCTTTTTATGTTGTTCAACCTCGGACTTACATCTTACATCATAGGAAACATGACTAACTTGATTGTTCAATCGACGTTCAGAACGAAGAAATTTGTAAGTAGGAACTTCATTACATAGAGTTTCTTCTCCAATTCGTCAATTTAAAGCAAATGATCAGCTAGCTCGATTTTCTTACATATTGTCCGTGGTGTTATAGAGAGAAAGTATTCATGCTGCCTCGAGCTTTGCGAAAAGAAACCGATTGCCTTGTCGTTTACAAGATCAAATGATAGCTCACTTGAGTTTAAGGTATAGAACGGACTCAGAAGGGCTACAACAGCAAGAAATGCTTGATGCGCTTCCAAAAGCAATTCGTTCAAGCATATCGCATTATTTGTTCTACTCGCTTGTCGATAAAGTGTATTTGTTCAATGGGGTGTCAAATGATCTACTCTTTCAGCTGGTAATGATCATCACTATGTCATTCGTTGTTTTCATTTTTATTTCTTGATGGTCGTATAACCTTGTAGGTCTCGGAGATGAGGCCTGAGTATTTTCCTCCCAGGGAAGACATAATTTTACAAAATGAAGCACCTACTGATTTGTACATTTTGGTTAACGGGGCAGTAGTAAGATCTTTCTCCGTATATACGTTATTCAAGAAATACCAAAATAATATAATACCCTTCTAAGAATGTGTTTCTTGTGACAGGATCTTATCTCACACAGAAATGGAACAGAACAGGTATATGGTAACTATATTCTTTGGGGAATATATTTTATTGTCCTCTAAAACAATGTTCATTATAAATTTTTATAGGTTATTGGAGATTTGAGGACAGGGGATGTATGTGGTGAAGTAGGTGTTCTTTGCTACAGACCACAACTTTTCACCGTTCGTACAAAACGATTGAGTCAGCTACTCCGGTTAAATCGTACTGCATTTCTAAACATTCTTCAAGTTAATCTTGGAGATGGGACAATAATCATGAACAATCTTCTTCAGGTAAATGTTGCTTTCTAGAAACAAATCGAGAATCTGTAACTAGATGACTTAAATATTTTACATGTACTCATTTCTTGTGCAGAATTTGAAAGAGCAAAAAGACCCCGTGATGCAATCGATTTTGACAGACACAGAACACATGCTTGCTCAAGGAAGAATGGAAATGCCTCTCAGCTTGTGTTTCGCAGCTGGTCGAGGAGATGATCTATTGTTGAGCCATTTGCTGAGAAGAGGTTTGGACCCGAACGTATTGGATAACAATGGTCGCAATGCTTTGGTAATAACTATATAATTACATTTATAGTTTCATACATTAGTGTAATACTGTAATAATCAGATATGCGATGACATATTGTTTCTTGTTGTATTTACAGCATATTGCAGCATCAAAAGGAAGTTTAGAATGTGTGCTTCTACTTTTAGATCATGGAGCAGATCCTAACAGAAAAGGTGTTGTACATTATACGTTCATCTTTCGAAAAATAATTAAAAAATTAAAAAGAATTCTTCTCTAATGGAGTTTGTTTGACACAATGGATACTGCAGATTCTGAAGGAAATGTTCCTTTATGGGATGCAATATTGGGAAAACATGATTCTGTTATAAAAGTACTGGTTGATAACGGGGCAAAGTTATCTTCAGGCGATGTGGGACAATTTGCATGCTTTGCTGCCGAGCAAAACAACTTAGACTTACTAAATGAAATTGTTAAATATGGCGGAGATGTAACATTGCTCAATGACTTGGGAACCACGGCACTTCATACAGCCATATCCGAAGAAAATATTGAAATTGTTAGATATTTGATGGAACAAGGAGCCGATATAGATAAGCCGGATGTTCATGGTTGGACACCACGAGCCTTGGCTGATCATCAAGGTCATGAAGAGATAAAGGCTTTGTTTCAAACGAAAAAAGAGTCTAACGTGCACCAAAAAATAGACGAGGGTATAATATCAAAGGTTCAGGACACGCCTAATTACCTTAAGAAGTATTCGAGTGAACCTTCAATAACTCCCATAAGGACTTCAGGAGATAAAACACCGGTGAGTCCTAAAGAGGTAATTAGCTTGTTCAACAGCAGCAACGCGAGACAAAGGGCGAGCAATTTTCAGAATTCGCTTGCAGGGATCATCTCAGTTAGTCGTCAACCAAAAGATTGTGCAGGGGGGAAGGCGACTTTTCCACCTCCTATTTCAGAAAACCGTGCTCGAATAATTGTGAGTTGTTTAGGAAAGGGTGATGCAGCTGGAAAATTGATGCTCTTGCCTGGATCTCTCAAGGGGCTATTGGACTTGGGGCATCAAAAGTTTGGTTTTAATGCTACCAAAATTATAACAAGAAGTGGAGCTTTGATTGAAGACTTGGATGTAATAAGAGATGGTGATCATGTTGTATTGGCTAACTAACATAAAAAGATGCATTTTCTTTTTTGGCATTAAATTTCAGATGTTGTATATAAAAATTTCTTTTGGCTCCGAAGAAATCGTAAATCTTTGTACTTTGTAATGTTTAAAGGGAAGAGCAATAATTATAAAGTCTTTGTTTGATCAGTGAAAACTTTGCACCCTTGAACACAAACAATTGCAATATGCCTCTGCAGAGTCGGAGCTAAGTATAAAGCTAGTTAGTTAGCGCGCGGTCCGGAAGTTATAGTGCTAATGCATGAGGTAATTATGTTTTAGTGTTTATAAATAATATTCTAATAACTAGTAACAATATCTAAAAATTAAAAATTTAGGAGAAACCGAAACCAAAAACATAATATTTGAAATAAGATTAAGAGAAATTGTATTGATATTGATATAAAATAAGTAAAGTTTGATGTTATGCATTACAACGTAAACGGACATGCAACTTTTAATTAGATATGTAGTGAAAAAATAAATACCACTTTTAATATGCATACATAAAGGTAAATGTCATCTCATTTTCAATCCACAAAATAAATTTAATTACAAGTAATATCATGCATGCTCAAGAGATTTACAACTATTAGTTGCAAAATACAGTCATTGCTAGATATCAAGTCCAAAGTTTCATAGCGTAAATTAAGGTGGATGCCGATTTTTTTATTTTTTTTTAAATAATAAAGCTTTCATTAATTAAGAAGAGAACCAATTACAGACAACAAAAAGGGAAAGTCGCCATAACAAAGACAAAAAGATGGCAATATATCCCGAGGGAGGGGATCTTCCCAAAGACAAGGGCTATCAATGGGATGGATTTTAGACTTTAGTACGAGTTCGTTATGTATTCGATTCGACTTATTAGAATATTTATTTGATCAAGTATATGATCGAATTAATAAGAGTCGTAATTCGAAATAAATGAGACAAATATTAATATACATTCGTCCGATCCGTTATAAATCCGAATGAGAGATCAATATTATTATTGACACTAATGTACAAATAAAAAGAAGATTATTTATCACAGTGATCATTAATTCTCTTAAAAAAAGAACTTAATGAAATTAAAGTAAAGTCGAGATTTAAAAGTAAATTAGCCCACTTGGCAAATGGACAACATGCACATTTTGTCCAAACTCCTTTCTCTTGCAAAAGATAATTAAGTAATGTGAGAAAACATTTAAAAAGCGGGCGGCCCGCCTAAGAAGGAAGATTATGGGCTGCAAAATTGGAGTTCCTAATCTCCATTTGGGCCAAAACAACACCATGAAAACCTCGATTATATTATATTATATTATATATATTGGATCTGAAGGTGATTTCAGAGCGTTTAAACCTAACAACTCACCCAAAAACAACAATGGATCAGTTTGGATTAGTAATTTATTACATGTGTTTTTGTAACCGGCATAGAAAATCATTCAATGATCAAAGTCAAAGAGAGTAGTCAAATAAAAAGTAACTTATAAGACATCAACTTAACATTAAAAAGAATACAATCATTTCTATTGGTTTTGAATGATACATCTGGTAAAATTCCTAATTGATGAAGTAGATGAACAAATGAATCAAATTATTATAAGAAAATCCCCTAACTACCATTCATCTGTCTGCTACAGTCTACACGAACCATATCTTTACCACAACCGTTTTGTCACCATTTTCTTTCTCTTTGCACAATTTTAGTGGAAGCAACTATACTGACCAAGAATCGTTATATTATATTATATTTGCATTCCTTAATTCCGAGATTCAAACTGCCTGTCATTGAAGCTCACTTGTCTGTGCTTTAATTCACCTCTACGAGTTGTCATCTCGTCTAATATTTCAGCCGAAGTTATATCAGGAACACCGTCTTCTCCATCAGCAACTGATAATTCTCTATCCTGTTTTCAAAAATCAAATCTCAATATATAGAAAAATCACATGGTAATGAATTAGAACAAGGGAAAAGACTAATATCTATCTATACCCTGAGAGATAGACTTCGAGCCCTAGGCGAATGTCCAATTATCTCTTCATACTCAGCTGCATCCAGTTCTTGAAGATGTTGATGTGGGAACATCTTTGGTAGAATGTGCTCTCTTATGCTTATCAGAAGAAAAAATGGAAGTGGAAATAATATTCCGGCAATAGGTATCCATGTGATTCCGAAACACGCCATAAGATAAACGAACTGAAACATTGTAAACATGAAGATGTATTTGAACGGCACCGACTCCACAAACGAAGCATGGAACTGTTCAAGAACCCTACCAAGCCAAACAAATAATGACAGGTTAGGTGAAATTACAGAAACACCCCTTATCTTCAAAATGATTGCGAGACTTACTTGAAACGACGACCTGGAGGAACAAATAGCAATTGAATCCTCTCCCAAAACTGATTACCGGGGAGACTGTCGATGGCCATGTAGGCAAAGTAGCCCCATAAAACTGAGGTTGGTATCATTTTGATCACGGGCATAGCCCACATAGCGAGCCCTACAAGTATGGATTGGAGAAAATTGCTAACTCTTTGCTCGTTTACTCGGACAGGCAAGTAAAGATCAATACACTTTTCAGGATCAAATTTTCCATTCACATCTCCGTCATCATCGTGTTTCAAGACGGCTTCCTTCAAGTTCGCCAACTCTTTCTCTACGGTAGGCTGCAGAAATAACTAATTCATGTTAACTAGTTCTAAACAAAATTTCTCAAGAACACAAGTAAAGAAATTGAAAACTTACATCTGGAGAACTATCCATTTCGATGAACACCGCGTGCATTCGTCCGTAAATCTCGGAATGGCTTGCTTGTTCTTTCATTCCCTCCTTAGCACTCTTCACCATTTTCCTCCGAATCAACTGCCTCTTAAGGACCGCAAGACTTCTGGTATGCATTGGGGATTGTGGAAGGACTCCATTAGATGGAGGAAGACCAAGTAATCCACAAATCAAAGTCTGAGATCGCAAGAAAAAGGTGTTAGTCGAACAGTAAGAGAATTATTTTTATCGAAGGCCAACAAAAATTGTGTGAATATTGTATATTATCATACCATGACTCCAAGCAAGAAGATATCGTAATGGTAAGCAGATGGATTCCTGAGGTTGAACTCTTTCTGCTGTGCCATTTGTGAAGCAACACTATGATCAAAAAAGTATAGGGCTGCGATCATTGCAGCTGGTATGAAGGCAGCAAAAATATACCCCACTGGTATCTTTCCCATGTCCTGCAATTGCATTTATACGAAATTTTCAAATGTTTAAGAATGTATTATCATGCAAGTGAATCAAATAATGGATTGGACTAGTTTTGTTGATTTGGTACCTTAATGACCGTCCAATGATACAATGATCCAGACTCCCAGGGAAGAGCACACAAGAGCCTCCTTGGAACTCCAGAAGGAACTTCGCTGGGTATACTATATGATAATGCGGTCCAAACTACAACCATCAGTGGGACCCCGTAATCTGCAATAAAACTTCGAAACCAGCCTGTATAAGACGTTAAAATTTAGTCAAAGTTAGATGGCAATGAAGTTAGGTAGTTAAACCATAAGATATAAATTTTACATACCTGAACCATAACGCCAAGTCCTAGCATCTCTACTCTTCAAGGCAGTGATTAGCAGACCAAAGGAGAAAATAATTGCGAGCAATCCATTCATATATAGCCACTGAAACTGGTATTGCTCATTGGCAACATTTTCACCTTTTGGAATGTGAAATTCACTCACCACGCCCTGTGCTTCGAACGAACATAGTTAAGTACAAAGGGAAAGAAGAAAAATAAAAACTGATGAACTACTTTCTTATTGAAGAAAATATAACCTTGATAGCCTCTTGAATGAAAAGAACAGTGATTAACATGCCAAAAAGCTCCCCTGCCACTCTTGTAAATCGAGTTATGATGTTACAAGCATTGAATATAGCAAGAAAGAACAACAGAAAGGCAGTCCAAACACAGACCCTGCGTTCATGAATAAAAAATATTATGTACATAAGAATATCAATATTATTGAGAAAAAAAGACATAGGTTTGTTCTGCATAATGCATACCATCCGGCCCACGCTAAATATAGTTCTCTTCCTAAATTGCTCTTGGCAAAATTGTACAAGTAGTTATACATGATAATAGTTGGTTCTGCGACTCCTAAAATCAGCAATGGTTGCCCACCAAATATTGCATGAATTATCCCACAGATAGCAGTAGAAGCAAGTGTCTCAGCTGTGCTCAAACTTCCATCTAATTACAAAACCATAAAAAAAGAAAATGTTCAAAAAGATATTAACTCTATTTTGTGTTTTTAGTATTCACGAATCATAAGACTGACCAGTTTCCCGACTCAATTGCTGCCCAAAGGCAATTACAGGAAGAGCAGAAGCAAAGAAAATGTATGCTGTTGGTGCCAAAATCCTGAAACGATGAATGTCAACAAAGATCAAGACTATTGAGCTGCTAATGTGAAATTTCACTCGTCACAATATTTCATTTTCAACAAAACACCAAAAAAAAGACTGTACCTTGCACCAGAACCACATGTATCAAGCCAGTCGTTTTTATAGCATGCCAGCCTTCCTTTAACATCATCCACAACCCCCTTGAATGGATTCTTTAGGTAATCCATTTTGTTGGCTGCAATCAAGAAATAATTAACAAGTGAATATACTAATTAACGTTATTTAATAGAAATGTAGATCGGCTGGAAAACGAGACTAACAGACAGATTGGCTAAGTTTCTTATTTCTGCAGGAATTTGAAAAAACAGTTTGACAACAAACCACATAAAGACCGTAAAATATAAGCTTTCTACTGATAAATGAAACTAATCAAGAAAAAAATTGAACATGGTAGAGAAAAACATAATTGGTGTGGATTACTGATTACCACAATCCCCTGAGATTGATTTAGCAGAACTTTTTAAAAGACATGATCTATTGACATTACTATAACATTTATTACCTGAATAAAATAGAGTTATACATAGTGAATAAAATAGACATGAAATTCTTTATTCAAGACACACAGAAGACTTGTGACTTGAAAATGGTCAATTAATACATAAATAATCAATAGAGCACATGCAGTCTCTTTGTTCACACAAGATCATGATTTAACTAAAAAACTATCCGCATGAGTTGTATCGAAAGTCATCATGAAATCCAAATGAATAAGACACAACAATAAAATAAACACATTTTTTAAGAAATAAAATAACTTTATTAATTTAATATTCCCAGAGACATCAATTCTATCTCATCCTTTCTGAAAGTTCAAATAAATTTCCAGAAAAGATCATTTTAACCATCCCATTTTCCTAAACTCAAAATCACATTCCTCCATTTTGTTTGGATAGCCATTCAAATTAATTTACAAGGAATAACATTTGAAGATGATGAATTGCAGTTTATATTTTGGTTCCTTTCCTTTTACACCAAAACATCCTGGAAAAACAACAAAGACATACATATAGATCATATACATTTAAATATTGAGCAGGTGAAAAATTCTTGATCTAGAAAAGGAAAACGCAATTTAAATATCCATACAACATAATCATTCAAATACCATAAAATCTAGTCAAGACAAACACATTTGGAAAAACTATCACAAAATTAAAAAATAAAGAGAAAAACATCCAACCTTGGAATGAGGGGTCGATCAAGATTGAAGAAAGAACTCAATGTGGATGGTTAAAACTTAACACAATAACGATCCAATGGAAAACAAGAAAAGGTTTCTCATGCAAAATCTTTTTCCCGGCAGGCGAACCGCCGCCGGAGAAGAAGTGGGAAGAATTTGCAAAAGGAAAAAGAAAAATAATAAAAACTCTTCACCTCTTTCTCTATATTTTTTTCTTAACTTTTGCTGTGTTTTTTATTCTTTGTTGCTTCCTTCTTTTCCCTATTTTCTCTCTTTGCCAATTATTTAAATTATATATTTTTATATTGACAATGCCCTAGTAAATTTAGAGAGGGAGGAAGGAAGAGTGTATATTGAAAGCAGAGGAGCGAATGTTTGGGATTTTGTGGGTGTGTTCAAATTATAAACATCGGAGAAATCGGGACGTGTGGGCCCACTGAATCTGTCTAATACGTTGTACTCGGTCAATATATTCAATTCTGTTTTGGGGGACATGGACAGCTCATACTCCTTAAATTACAGATCATGCCCTCGTACTCTTTTTTTTTGATAACCCAGGTGTACAAGCTACACTCGACTAATCATGGACCCTCAGAATCCTTGCCCTAGAATCCTGAAGGATGTAAATCGCAGGATGTGCCTCCACCAAGCTCCGGGTTCCCACCATATTGCTGTACACTCTGCGCACAAAGGAGTCTCCGGG
Organism: Penstemon barbatus; assembly: GCA_003313485.2. Taxonomy (NCBI): domain Eukaryota; kingdom Viridiplantae; phylum Streptophyta; class Magnoliopsida; order Lamiales; family Plantaginaceae; genus Penstemon; species Penstemon barbatus. The sequence continues at coordinate 5,757,347 of CM064878.1, forward strand.
TTCCCACCATATTGCTGTACACTCTGCGCACAAAGGAGTCTTCACCACAAATGACCCTTAGATAGACCCATAGAAATGCTTTCATCCAAGTTCCAGATGGGATTCGAACCCCCACCCTTGCCGCTGGAGCAAGCCTTATTGATTATTGGTCGACCAGTTGGAGATATACCCTGGGGGCTCTCTTTTTCATTTCTTGTGGCCCAAAAAACACTATCAAGCAATCTTCAAGAGCAAGGCTAAAAGTTAATTTTAAGAGTTTTGCTAAAATTTTGATAAAAAGTGATCTCCAAGAGCACTTCTATAATTTAGAAGTTGCTAAATTTTATAAGTTTGGCTTGTCAAATACCCATGATCAAAATAAAATTGCTATATGCAATTGTTTGTAGGAAAGTACAAAAAGATTTTGTACTTTTATGCAAAACAATAAATTGGAAACATTTGCTAATTAAATTAATAATAAATTTAAATTCATAGTTTGTACTAATTAAATCCATATTGCTTGTACATTCAAATACATATTAATTAAATTCAAATGCATACAAATTTGAATTCAAATTTTAAAATTCAAATTTTATAATTTGAATATCATTATAAAAAATTTGTCACTATTGACAAAAAGTGGAACCTCTTTAGGGATGATTAACGTTGTCACGATGATTTAGTGATAATATTTTGATTATAATTTTTGAGGCATCTCTAAATGTCAATACTAAAAATTAATATTTTTTTAAAAAACTATTTTTTCTATTATGAAATAAAAATCAATTAGTATTATAAATATATTATTATTACTTATATAAAATAATAATTAAAGTTATTTGTTAAAATATAAACTAGCTATTTGAAAGAAATGATATTGTTGTTAAAAAGTAGTCTCTTAAAATATAAACTAGCTGTTGGAGTGTTGAGTAAAAAGTGGAATTGTATCCATCTCCAACAGCCCTCTTAAATTCTGACCTCTTATCTTAAATTTTAAGGAGTGAACAGTGTTATACATTCCCATTTTTTACTCTGCACTCCAACAGCTAGTTTATATTTTAAGATTCTACTTTTAAACAACAACACCATTTCACTCCAACATCTAGATAATATTGAATAAAATATTTTTAATTATGATTCACATATAAATAATAGTGGGATATATATACGAAGTTATATATATAATATTTATTTATTTATTTAATATAATAATAAGATATTAATAATTTAATTTAAATTATTGTGTTCTATGGATTTAAATTAAATATTTCGTAAAAGTAACATAAAATTAAAATATTATTATTTAAAAAAATAATATGAATTACTATTAAAATATTTTTAATTTTCTATGGGAAAAGTACAAAAGTATTGTACTATCAATGCAAGAAGAACTTTTAAAATTTAACTTTGGCCTCTTATATTTAAGAGGCCAAACTTATAATTTTTTATGGATCTTAAAATATAAGAGCTCTCTTGGAGCTCATTTTTTTGCCAAAACTTATATCATTTCTTATAATTTAAGTTATACATGGTCTCTTGGAGATGGTCTAATTATATTTTAAGATAAGAGGCTGAAATTTAAGAGAGCTGTTGGAGATGGCCTCATTATTCATGTTAATAAATTTACTAATTCAGTAAAAAAGAAAAAAAGAATTCTTTTTATACGCAACATGTAAGCAAAATTTGGTTCTTAGAAATTCCTTTTTTCTTTTTATGTATAAGAATATCTAAAAATATTAGTTAATTCAATATTAGTTTAGTAGGCTAATGATGAATAAATTTTACTTAGACCTTTTCAATGTACACTTTGTCCCTCCTAATATTTATTGCATCATGAATATATTCGTAAGATTTTGTGTATAGTATATGAAATACCCGGTCAAGGAAAATAATTCCAATTTGATAGGGTCACAATCACACACCGCACCATATTTCTTTTGTTCCCTTTTTCCATTGACCAAACCATAGTTGAAATTAAAGGGACAAAGCAATAAATATTAATTCAAGGAAGAAAGCTATGAAGTGATTAATCAATTCTAATAATTATTAGGTGCAGTATGTGAGGTTTTTACTAATTATAAAAAAATAACAACACGTGCAATTTTGATGATCAATGAAAAAAAAAAGAAAAAAACAGAATGAATAAATTTGGTAGACAATCTGGAAGAATTCACACACTTTTCTAATTGAATTAGATATTCATGGTCTCGTCTCGTCTTTAGCATAGAGAAAGTTTTTATTACTAAAATCATTGTTAGGGATAATGGAGGCATGGGTACCGCACAATATAATGCTGTTTGTGTTTGAACAACATAAAGGTAGGTTTCTCCTTGGACTATACATGGATCAAAATTTCGGTTCAAATGTATGTTTCGGTCAATTAAATATTGGAAATTTTTCGAGATTATTCGGAAATGTTTCGGAAACACAGTTCAAATGTATGTTTCGGTCAATTAAATATTGGAAATTTTTCGAGATTATTCGGAAATGTTTCGGAAACACAAGGAAAATTTGTAAATAAAATTACTAAATTTAGGAAAATAACAGAGTTTAAGGCAAATAAATAGTTTCGGAATTACATCTTGTTTTCATTTCGTCTGATTCAAAAGCGAAAACTTTTCGATGATTTCGATGGAAAAGATGAAAATTTTGATCCATGGGACTATATTTAGTTTAGTTGCTTAGATGGAATTAAGAAGTTGTCCAATAAATCAAATGCTATTGCTAATCCCACAGTAAAATAGAAGAAAGTGTAACAAATAAAGCCGAAAGGTTTACACCAGATCTAAACAATATACTATTATATTTTTCATCTAAATTTTATTCAAATCACATCCTAAAAATATTTTTAAAACCTATAAAAGCTAACATCGATTCCATATTTATACTAATCATATATCTCCCAATCAAATATCCTTGGAGTATATTAAAATTAAAAAAAAAAAAAAAAAAATCCATTGAAATCGAGTTGAACTCCATCAATAATTTAGGGTCCTTGGTTAAGCATATAAAGGGGTCCACGGACCACAGGTGATTATTTTTATTTGATATGGTGTTTTTTAATGACAGCCCAGCCTTAATTAGTTGCGCCGCGTGACACCATATTGAAAAAGCCACCGGCGTCACTCACTAACTCATTATTTTTGTCTTTTACTAGTAGATTTGTGAAGAAAGACAAACAAAGAATTATTCCCAATGCAGGACATTCTTCTTCTTCAATAATAATAATAATAATAATAATAATAAATAAATAAATAATGTCTTCTAATTTTCAGCTGTTTCTAACCCAAGTAATAAGTGAACTGGATTTGACTCGTCAAGATACCTGACCCCAAAGTAGTAATGTACTACTAATAATAATTCATAAAAAAATTGTATGCTTATTTGGGAAATTTATTTGTCAAAGAATATACATACAATTTGCTGGTTCAATTTTTCAATTACTGGAGTGCAAAATGTCTTTTACTCCTGGCTATTATTGTCTATGTTAGACTCCCAAGATCTACACTTAAACCCAACATATCTTCAAATTTGGTGGACATATATGCATGCATATAATCATCAAATTGAAATACTAATATACATACAAGTAAGCAATTAACCCTCTCCTGATTTGAGAACTTAATTAACTGAAAGTTGTCCCAAGCCTGAAGAAGAAGACAGACTACTAGATTACAAATAGAAATTACCATCATTTATCCCAAACTGGTTTGTTTCTGTTTCCTTCCTTCTCTCTCCGTCTTCGGTTTTATTGCATTGGTCCTAGCCTCTTTCTTCGTAGCTACAACCAATATTATATTACTAGCACATTAAGAGAAGAGCATCACGAGTTCGACCAAGCAAATTCAGTGCTGTTGCTGCAATGTGATTGCCCGTCAACCCAGCAAGAGCAAGTTGATCTTTTGGCAATGCACCCTCGATGTAATTGTCAGGTAACGTTATGGGTCGCCACTGAAAATCAAAATCAAAATCACAATTTATACTAGAGTATTATTATTATTTAAATGAAGTTTTGCATTACATCAAAGAGAGTGAGTTACTACCTTAATTCCGGCATCAAGCTGCCCGTCTAGAGAAATGAACTGAGCAACATGTGCACCAAACCCACCGATAGAGCCTTCCTCGACTGTAACCAAGAACTTGTGATTCTTACACAACGTCCTTACTAGATTTATATCAAGTGGCTTGCAAAATCTTGCATCAGCAACAGTTACATCTATACCCAACTTTGCAAGAAGAGACTGTGCTCTAAGACAATTCTGTACCATCGAACCAAACCCAAGCAAAGCAATATCCTTACCCTCTACTAGTATCCTCCCTTGACCAATCTACTATCATCGCATAATCAACAAGTTAGAAGTTATTATTACAGATACAATTGGATCATGAAATTTTTAAGAATACTACCTACCTCAATCGGTTCTCCAATATATGGAGTACTAGTGCTCATGTTTGCAATGGCCCCTCTAGGATATCGAAAACAAATAGGCCTATCATCGATTTTGGTGGCAGTAGCCACCATTCGAGCAAGCTCAGTCTCATCGGAAGGTGCCATTACAATCATGTTGGGCAAACACGACATAAATGTTATATCGAATGCTCCAGATTGAGTTGCACCATCGGACCCCACTAATCCGGCACTCGTGATTACAAAACGCACAGGAATTTTCTGTCGATCTACATCATGAACTACCTAAAAAGGTCAGAAGAAGAAATATTTTCATCAGTAAAATTTTAATAGAGAGAGAGAGAGACGCAAAGAGAGAGAGAGAAGATGAAATATGAACCTGATCATATGCTCTTTGGAGGAAGGCTGATGGGATTATACAAAAAGGCTTCAAACCCCCACACGATAGACCAGCTGAGAATGTAACTGCATGCTGCTCTGCCATTCCAACGTCAAAAAATTTATCTCCCAATTTATTTTTCAATAATTGAAATGATGGCTCCATTCCCATCCCTGCATGGACCACCACGATATCTTCATCTCTCTCTGACTCTGAGATCAAAGCTTCGACAAAGCGATCGGTATACGTATGAGGTCGAGAATCACGCGGTAATGATTCATTGTCTAAGGAATCTGCCAAAATCATTGAAAAAGGAAAGCATTATATAGAATCATGTCCAAAGAAGCAATTCATAACTGAAGCATTGTTAAAAATGGGAACCATAAAAGCAGCAACCTTCATGGTTTTGGTGAGATTTTTTTCTCATTTGGTTGTCATCTAGTTCATAATTTTCCTTCGTAATGACGTGAACTAGAACAGGACCCATTGAGTCGAGTGATGCAACTTCACGCAAAACACACACAAGGTCTTCAATGTTGTGCCCATCTACTGGTCCGATGTAGTATAACCCAAGCTCCTCAAATAGAGTTGATCCTGGAGGTCCCATCATACCACGTGCATACTCATCGATTTTGGCAGCCCATTCATGCATCCCTCCACCAATTTTCTTAGTAAGAACCTGAAACAATCAGCAATCAAATATTATCATCCCCAAAAATTGAATACCATGCAACCAAATTTTGGAGAGTTAAGATCAGTGGAAAAAGTAGAAAATTATGTTGTCAGTTCATCTCACATGACAGTCACATGGTCAAAGATATGACAAAGAAATTACTAACATATATGTGCATGTGTAGGAAGGATAGGATTCAATACCTTAGCAAGTTCTCGAAATTTCCTAAAAAATTTACTTGACTGAAGCTTGCTGAGAATACTAGATAGAGCATTAATTGATGCTTTAGGGACTTGCTCGATCTTTGGGTGTAAAGAGTGATGACTGTCGTTTAATATCACAATAAGATTTGAATCCAAATAACCAGCATTGCTCATAGCCTCGTAAACCTGACCAGCCATGGTCGTTTCATTGCTGATCACTGTAACTATGCGGTCCCTTTTTCCTTTGATATCTCGTGCAACAGCCATTCCTGAAATACAACCAACTTGAATGCTCAATTAATATATAGTACAGTACTAAATAACTGTCAAATTCATTGCAATATACATTACCAAGTCCAGAAGAAATGCAGCTGCATCCATGACCTGCTCCAAATGGGTCAAACTCACCACGACATGTATAATTAGAAGGATCATCTGCTTCTCCTGCTTTATGCATTAGGGGTCTTCTTCCAGTGAGAAGCTTATGAGGATATGTCTGTTTAAGCCAAGAGCAGAAGATCTAAGAAATGTATCCTCGTGGAAATACTATCATCAGCTGGTAAAGGAAAATATACTTGCAGATTTAATAGATTAAACATTTATTAGAGGTGAGGTAGGTAATAAAAAGGATCTTACTTGGTCCTCCATATCCCACAGTATCTTGTCTATCGGGGCATGAAAAACATGATGAATAGCAACTGTTAGCTCTATCACTGATAGGCTGGATTTATACGATTTTTGGGTTTCTGACATGGTGAATAATAACTCTGATCGAATGTCATCAGCCAATTGTTTTAATTCCTGCATCAGAATGCTTTCATCAACTGATTTTAAAACACATTAACTTCAAACTTTAAAGTAGTAGAAACTAATATATTGGTCGAACCTTTGAAGTGAAATTTTTTAAATGGATTGGACTATCAACCATATCGAGCATGGGGGTCGGCACCTTCTCGTTTGTGGAATCGCCAGCATTTGATAAAGAATGTACTTTACCAACAGATTCCTACATCAAGAATTCCAATAGTACAGAGCAAAAAAGTGGGAAGAATGGAACAGCTAAATTTACAAAGTCATGTAAAGACAAGTAGCTAAAGGCATAAGTTAATTCACTGTTATGAGGATACTATCAAAAGAAAGCGAAAATAGTAGAAGGGTCGAACTTCCAATGGAATTTAATTAATTAGAAAATGTCATGTGTGATCTTGTGAGTTGCTAAACCAAATCATACTTGAACTAATTACTTTAAAACCAAATCAACAAATCAAACACTAGCATATTCTAATGCCAGACCAAGTCTGTTCAATGTCAAACAATACTGAATTAAGAAAAAAAAATCAATTGTACATGATTTGGTACAGGATTAAGGAGCATTGAATAGAAAATGTACCTAATTTTATGATTTTAACTAATAAAATTATCTGTCAGTGTGGGTACACTTATGCAAGTTATAAAAAACTTCAACTAAGCTTAATTTGATGAAAAACCAACATCACACACGTATATATAATCAATTCTTTTTTCCAATTTGGGCAACATACTCAAAATCCATGTCTCCAATCAATCATTATCTTTGCCCTTTCCTTTCCCAATCCCCCAAAACAAATAGATTAAAAAGGGAAAAAGAGGTTATACATGTAGAGAATAAAACTTGCATAGTTTCAACAAGAAAAGACAAGGTCATTTGAATTAGCGAACAACACAGACCTTGGAGGTAGAAGTGGAAGCTGAAGTTGGGTAAAAATTGAGTCTTGAAATTTCCACATTGGAAGGGAAACGAACACTTGAGAATTCCACTTTGGTACCAATGAATCTTGAATTTTCATGGAAATGAGCGTTAATCCTCAAAGGGTTCTGACAGCAAGCACTAGCCATTAAGCAATAAGAGAGAAGAAAGACAACCAAAATCAAGAAAACAGCAACAAATATTGCACAAAAAAATTGAATATTTTAATTACTATAGTTATAATTTCAGAAAATGGTGTATCGCCCAGAATTTTTGTTCTGTCTGTGCAAGAAAGAATCGTTGTACAGAGAAACTAAAACTTTTGGATGTGATTCGCTGTTGCTAAAAGATGGACTGATGTGGAGCTACGTGACAAACAGAAGAATTTCTTGAATATCTTATTAGGGAAACGAACATGAATAATATATTGGGCTTTAAGTTATGTTGGAAATTATTGTATTCAGTCTGGCCTATTAATGAGAATTGGGCCCCAAAAATGTTTTAGGCCCTTGCGGTACTAAGTGAATACAATATGTTCTTCAAATAAAATAAATTTCACATATTTTACTTTTAGTGAAATATTGGGCCTTATTCGTTTTAATATTACTTATATTAAGCTGGAAAAGAAAAACGAAAAAATATATGCCAAAACATTGGACCACCCAAGCTAGACTCAATTAGCTAGGGTTGGTAGAGTTGGACTGTATATCAATAATTCAATACATACAATTAATTAAGTTGAATATCGGTTTCCAATTTAATATGAAAATCAAATCAAACTTTAATATTTGAATTTATATTAAACTCGTTTATGAATCTACTTATACGTAGAGGCGTAGACCATGGAGTAAAAGAAAAGTTAATTACTGATAATTTTCCCTTCAAAGCAAAATATTTAATGATTGTACATTACGTAGGTTTTTTTTTTAATGTTTCTCTATATATTACTTGGTGGTAAGCCTTGATTCTCTAACCATCTTAAATCTTAACCATCTGTTCAATTTTGTCTTTCTACAGTTTGCTTAGATGAATGTCATGAGGTATGTATGTATATATTAACTTCCTTAATTCAGTTCCGTGTCCTTCTTGTTGTTTCTATTCGTTCTAGCTATTTGTGCTTTTCTACACATAATGAACGAGTTAGAGACATAAAAATTGATTTGTCAAGGTACAATTTTGGATAATTTCAATTCAAATCAGATTTGGCTATACTCATCCAATTATAAAATAAAATAAAATAAACTTGTTTTGTAGTTAGACAAAATTCTTGAATCATACAATATTATACTTATCTTTTAATTAGATTAGATAGGTATGAATGATAAATCCGTTTTAAATAAGAATTTTCTATAAATGTGTTTCTATGTTGTATACAAAACACATATATACACTCACTGATGATGATAATATGCATGTATAATAGATGAGTATAAGCTAAGCTTCTATTAATTAATTAACACTCCTTACGTAACTTTCTAGAATATAACACAACAATATTTTCTTTATTAGATAAGACTTTATATACATACATATACATATGGGTCCAAATTAATAACCCTCACATGTAGTAGGTTTTGACTTTCTTTTGCTTTGAATCCCATTGACTTAATAAATATATAGGACCTGTTTGTTTGGCGTTTCTAAAAAAAATTGTATTTGAGAAATGCCAAATAAACATATTTTCTACTTTCTGATATAAATTTTCTCAAATTATTCCCTCAAAAGCAAAACAAACAATAATTTTCTTATCTCTATACAGAATCTATACAAACTCTACTATGATTTGACATAAAGTAACTTATCTCTTATACATTTATCTCACATAACAAATATGATTTGACATAAAGTCTAACACATCTTACACCTACAACTTAACTCTTTCAAAAAAACATACACCAATTTTATTTCTCAAACAACTCTCATAAAACTCAAACAAATAACAATACGTAAATCGAGTTTATTCACAAACCACTACAACTCTCCTAAACTATTTTCCCAAACACCAAACAAACAGGCAAATATCCTTTAATTGCCACCCCGGCCCCCAACCAACATATTTATGAATTGTGGTCCTCTAATTATAAATATAGATAGGTGCAGGCATGCTATATATACGATTCACACTAAATTAATCTTGGCATTCATCGCTCGCTCGCCATCTCAAATCTGGCCGAGGGGCTTCGATCGTTAATTTGGATTTTGGATGTATTTTTTGGCATAATTATTTATATATTTATATATATGCCCCCCCTGTACGTGGGGTGAAATACACTCCATTCGCGCGTGACCTAGGTTTCAGTAACTAGAAACATGTATGCATGGTTTTACCTAATTTAATATTCATCGCACGCACAAATTTAAATACACCCCCTGTAACTGTACTGTAGGTTTGCTATTTTTTTTTGATAACAAAAATCACAAAAAATTAATACGAAAAGTTTAACCAGTTTACAAGAGGATAACCCCCATCACAAAAAACAGTAATTGGAATATTAGAAGGACTAAAATGCTCAGTCCACTTCAAACTGAAAGCCCAAGTGACAAGATTATGGGCAGCACAGTTTGCATTCCTAACCGTAAAAGAGAAACTGTAGGTTTGCTATTAGCAAAGTTCAATATATATATTTTTGGATGGGTGGTGTTATGGTGCTAACAGTTTAGGTCATATCGGATGAGGATGGGCTCTCCTTTCCCTCAAATTCTCATTCTTTTTAGACTTCTTTTTCCCTTCACGTTCCACTTTTTATAGTAATTTTCAGTGATTCAATCTTTTCATTCTATTTAATTCCAATCTCATGCTTCCTCACTCTCACTTAATCTTTTCACTCTTTTTATATTGCTCATAATTGGTTTCATGATAATAATAATAAAGTCAATAGTAAATTAAATTAATTTAACATTGGCATTAATAATAACTTATTTAGCAATGACATTAATAATAAAAAAAATATCTAATAATAACATTACAACAATATTACAACAATTAATAATTCATATATAGAAAGTCATCGCCGTTGCCATCATTATTGTCGCCGTTGTTGTTGCTATTGTCGCCACCATTGCCTTGATTGGACGAGCCTCCAAATACTATCAGTAGAGGTTAATCGCCAACTTCAAGTCGACTTAGTCGAATATGTGTGGTTAACACATGGCCCAAATTTATAGGGTTATGTCATTTCTAATTTAGTTTATCGTATATAAATTATGTGACATATAATTATTTTAATCTACTAGCCATATTTAATTTCAATGTATTTAATTTTCATAAATCATTTTTTTACAATGTTTAACGTTAAGTTTATTGCATAAAAGTTACAATATTACAAGTAATAAAATAAAATTAATGTTAAGTATTATCATTTATTCCACAAAATTCTTATTCTCATATTTCTCCACTCACTTAATAAAATTAATAAACATTGTCCATAAAATTACAATTTTACAAGTTATAAAATTAAATTAAAGTTAAGTGTATTAAATAAAAGTATAAATTATACAAGTACTTAAATTAAATTAAGACTAAGATTTTTTTTTAAATATATTTTGTCCTTAACATATAATATAAAGAAAAAAAAAAAAAAAAAAAAACATTTGTTGGTTGGGCGCGTTGCCCATCCAACAAATGAAGTGGGGAGGGGGGGAGTGGGGGTCTGGCCATCCAACGCCCCACAATCTTGTGAGGTGGGTGATCCACCTCCCCCAACACCCACCTCATTTTTCCCCTCCTTCATTAAAGTTTATTTTTTCACCATTTTTTTCATGCATGGATTCTCTCTCTCCACCTCAATGGAGATACCCTTAATAGGTAGCTAGCATTAATTAATTATTTATTAAAAAATTGCATTTTCATACCAAATTTCTTGATGGGTTTATGAGTAATGGTGTAACAGTGAACTTAAATTAATCCCTCAAGAAGAAATTATATATAAAACACGATGAATGGTTACGAAGTGGTGAAGAGAGAAGGATTGTGGCAGCAATAATTGCAATTATATATTCTCTCTCAATATTTAGGTATGCTCAATTGCAAATATCATTGAAGATATATATGAAATTGTGACTTAACACGAGCGTGCTTGTCACATGATATTTTTCATCAAAAAACTAAAGGTCGAATGAAAAGTGAAAAAGATTGTCCAATTTTAATATAAAATGTGTCTTTTTGAAAAGTTTTGTGTGAAATATATAAAGTAGACAACAATTTGATATGAAATGTGCAATTCCCTAAATTAATTATTAGCACCATATCATCCCTCGATCCTCCAAAAAATATTGAAATAATAGGCCCAACTCGGAAATTATGTGTCTACCTCGATGGATTCATCTAGGGTGTTGGATGAACGATAAATGTGTATGAGGGGATAATTTTATATCCTCTCATGCACATATATTTATTATCCAACTCCTATAAATATAATTTATCGGTGTAGAATGAATATAGTCGGTCAAACCCATCTTCTTGTCGAAATCGTTTTCCCCATTACTAAATAAAGTAGAAATTAATAAGAATACAACAAGCAAGCGAGTAAAAGTCGGCAGCCGAACTGTAGTTTCACATTGATGTCAAGCCGGACTTGGTCATGTATATATACACTTAATTTGTCTTATATGATTCACTTGATTTTATTTCATTCGGCAGAAAATCTTATTTAAGATATATATTTAACACTTTGTTATGGATCAAAATTTTCATCTTTTCCTTTGAATACATCGAAAAGTTTTCGTTTTTGAATCAAGCGAAACGAAAATAAGATATAATTTTGAAACTATTTGTTTGCCTTAAACTCTGTTATTTATCTAAATTTAGTAACTTTTATTACAAGTTTTCCTTAGTGTTTCCGAAATATTTCCGAAAAATCTCGAAAAGTTTTCAATATTTGGCTGACCGAAACATACACTCGAAACGAAATTTTGATCCATGGTGTTAACAGATATATAGCCCCATATTAGACACTAATACAATATTTTAAGTGCCCGTTTGGGCTTTCCATTTGATATTCCTAGTTAGGTATAGTTAATCAATTTATAAAAGATACTATTCCGAATTCGATTCAACTACACTCATATTATAAAACACTAATATTGTGATTTCAGGGGAAAATGCAAGATAATCTCCTTTGTTATGCTAAATCTGCAAGAAACTACCCTGTAAAATTTTTATTGCGACAAACTTTCTTGTATTTTTAAAAACCCTGCAAAAAACACCTAATTTGTAAAAAATAGGTCGTTTTGGATTGATATATTTCAAGAAATTATTTTTAAAACACTTCAAGGTGGTCCCTACAACTTCACGTGAAATATTTTTGAAATGATTTCTTGAAGAATGTCGATCCAAAACGACCAATTTTTTACTAATTGAGTGTTTTTTGCAGGGTTTATGAATACATAAGGAAGTTTGGCGCAATAAAAATTTCACAAGATAGTTTTTTACAGGTTTAATATAACACAGGGGAATATTTTGCATTTACCCTGTGATTTCAATAAATTTTTAAGAAAAAATTAATCTTTTTAGTTAAACGAATGAATTACATCAATATATCAGAATATTGATTATATTATCAAATTACAATGAATATTTAACAACTAATATAAAATATATAAGTATTCACACTTTTTGATGAAACTCGAAAATAAATAAAAGAAAAGTACATATAAGGTCGGTCCATGTGAATTTAATGAATAAAAAATAAAAAATAAAAATAGTAGAGTGATCATGATCAAAACTCATGCCATGACATACTACCTCATTCCCGCGTGATAATTTATGACTGTTCTTAATTATCAGAAAGCCATTAATTCTCTTTGACTAGTCATGTATATCACTCAAATTAATGGGATATTTTTAATTAGAAGGTCTAAGAAATTTTTTCTGACCTTGTAGTTGAAAAATATTTCATATACCACATCATTATTATGAGCTAGGGGCGAATCTCTTTGGGGAATAGGGGAAGCATAGTCCCCCAAATAAAATGTTTATATAGTTAAGTATATATGAAAATATTAACAAACAAAATTAAAAATTGGTTAAGTGGTAAGGTATTTGTTCAGGAGGTGGAGGATGACGTACTTATTCATGTAATTCAACTATTTTTTGGACATTCTACAGCATATTTTTAGTGGAAGATATTATATAGTAACGATTTATTTAATAGATCGATATTTTGAATTTTCTTTTGGATGTTATGTCCAATGCATAAATCGAGTTGGCTAATAATATGTAGGGCCCAAGAAGATAATAATTTTTTTAACTTAGGCAATATGTCATAATTCATTTGATGAATATTGACAAATTTGAAATGATTATATGATAATCAATATGATATGCATTACGTATATATAGTAGTATAATCCTTATGTTAGACACGATTTTAAGATAATGTTTAACAATTAAATACCAATAGTACATTTTGGTTATTTATGTATTTTATAATTATATATAATTAAATATATTATATGAAATGGATCATTTAAAAACACTTGAAGCATTCAGTTTTGATACTTTTAATTTTTGTCATTTCATTAAAACTACAAAAAAAAGAAGAAAAAATCGAGTTTGTTAAAAAAAAGACTTTTCCCACCACCCAAAGTTCCCAACAAAAGTCATCTAGATTCGTCCCTGACATGACTTGTGAGCATCGCATCATCACAATTAATGAAATTGTGTAAAGGTATATATATATATATATATATATATATATATATGCTCAAAAACCATATAGTAGTATAGATTAATTTATTGTTTTCATACAATATGAACATTGAAAATATAATTATTTTGTAAATAAATTCGAGAGTGAGCTAACACCTAATTAATGCCAATGATACATCTACCGTTGACTTCGAATATATATATACATATATACAGTCACAATTCCATTTCGTAAAACATATAATAAATGTATATGTATTCTTGATATAAATTGAAGAGATCGATCGAGGAGTGGGTAAGGTAAATTAATTAAGTTTGAAATTGAATTTCTAGAATGTCCAGGCTTGAATTCCTCCTCCTCCTCTTCTTCTTCTTCCTGTTCAATTTTTGCTTGGCCGATATTGGCAAGGCGACCCAATACCTCCCTCCATATACACGTAAGTCAATTTCAATAGAATTAGTATATATATATATATATATATAAAAATAAAAATAAAAAGAAGATGGATGAGTAACATTATTTTCATTTAATAATTTAACTATTAGCTACGGCGTGTTACGGCGGTGATTTTTCACAATTTCCGGCGAGCAATCTATTTGCGGCGGCAGGAGAGGGGGTATGGGAGGAGGGGGCCTCCTGCGGGCGACAGTATTTGGTACGGTGCATCAGCGGGGCCTTACCGGGGGCCTGCATAGCGGGCCAAACGATTCAAGTGAGGATTGTGGATCGGGCCCAAACTTCTGTAAGTCGGCCCAAATCAGAGGGGACTAGCCTTGTGTTGTCTAATACAGCCTACCAGAGCATTGCGAATCCTGACGTTTCTTTCTTGAACATCGAGTTTCAACAGTAAGTACAAACAAATCTATGCATTTATTTAATTTCCATCCAGGTTTCATGCATGGTATATGGTAATCTCAAAAAATATCTTTATTAAGAAATAATATTCACCCATTTACCAATGTCTTTCTTTCTTTTTTCTTTTTTTTTTTACCAAAGTCCTTTTAGAGCCAACAAAATGAGGTTTTGCTCTTACAAATTAATTTAGAGTGGTGGTGTTGGGCATCTTCCTTCCCATTGATTCTGGCCTTCTGATTAGAGAAAAAAAGAAAAATTATCATGTCAAGATCAATTCTCTAGAAAAAAAATATTAACCCAAATAAAAAATTGTTTGTTAATCACATCAATGTCTATCTTTCGACTAACACTTACAAAGCATGGATCAAAATTTCGAAAAATTTCTGTTTTTTAATCAATCGAAACGAAAATATGATGTATTTTCGAAACTCAATATTTGTCATGAAATATTCTTTTTTTCTTAATTTAGTAACTTTTTTCATAATTTTCCTAATTTTTCCGAAAACTTTTCGAAAAATTTCTATATTAATTAAGCTGACCGAAACATATATCGAAAACGAAAGTTTGATCCATGTTACAAAGTATGGAATTCTAGCTTAGGTATAAAATATTAATTCTTTTTTCTTCTGTTTAGCCTTTAATTTTTCTTGATGATAAACAATGATTGACTAAATTATATATAGAACTCTTAAAATCGTTGGTTGGTGCCATGGAGAGTAAGAATAAACTTGGACAATAATCAGGGTTTTTTTTATTGTTATCTCTACATTATATATTCTCTGAATTGCAGTAATTTTACGTGTAATTAAGTTTACATACATAGTTGTAAATGTAATGCATTGTAAAATTACTCTTTGTGCAGGGTGGTTTGAAATTGATTTGGAGATTCATCATGTCAAATACGTACCCTGGAAGCTGACTTTTTTAATTTTATATTTAATAGGAAACTTTAGTAGAAGATTCGTAGTCATATATATGCTTTACCTAGCAAAAGTTAATAAATATATATTGAGTACTATATATATTTAATAGAAATGCTTCTTGCAAGTGTCACTCATTTTGCGGCGCAAATTGAATTTGACTATAGGACCTAATAATAATAATTCATGGCATGCACAATGTATATGGCATTCCAGAAGTAAATTGCTAAAGTCTATGGGAAAGCCCTAGAAATCAATGTCAAGAAAGTTATATCACGGTTGCTTCATTTGAAAAATTAATTCAGAATTTAAGAAAATGTGATATTTCCTCAACCAACTCCGCCCAAAATAAATGGATATATATATATATATATATATATATATATATATATATATATATATATATATATATATATATATATATATATATATATATATATATATATATATATATATATATATATTTTATATCTTCAACAAACAATAATTTTCAGAAGTCAAATACTCTATATAATATAATACTCACTTAATAAAATAAAAAAGTGCAATCACAACATTGTATTAAATAAATATGGCTTTATTATGTATTTGAAATATACTCGTGTACCAATTTTTTACATTCTACAATTTGTGGAATTGTATTGGACGAATGCAAATTCGATGTGACCATGGATTTGGAAAAAAAAAAAAAAAAATGTGTTGAATATGTGGGTATTCTATAAAGCAATTTCAAAGGCTATGGGTCTGTTTGTTTGGTGTTTGGAAAATTAATTTGGGAGAGTAGTGGAGGTTTGTGAAATAATTTTGATTTGCGTAATGTTGTTTGTTTGGGTTTTGAGAGAGTGTTTTGAGAAATAATGTAGGCGAATGTTTTTTTTGGAAGATTTAGGGCTTGTTTGTTTAGCGTTTCCCAAAAAAAATTTGTGTTTGGGGAAATGCCAAACAAACATGTTTTCTATTTTCTTAAATAAATTTTTCATCTCTCAATTTTCTCAAACTAATCTCTCAAAACTCAAACAAACAACAATTTTCTTATCTCTAAATAAACCCTATATAAACTCTACTATGATTTGACATAAAGTAACATATCTCTTACACAATTTATCTCACAACAAACATGATTTGACTTAAAGTCTTACACATCTTACACCTACAACCTTAACTCTTCCAAAAAACTTATACTCACTTTATTTATCAAACCACTCTCTCGAAAGCCAAACAAACAACATTACGCAAATCGAGATTATTTCACAAACCTCCACTACTCTCCCAAACTATTTTCACAAACACCAAACAAACAAGCCCTTAGGTTGTAGGTGTAAGATGTGTAAGACTTTATGTCAAATCATGTTTGTTGTGAGATAAATTGTGTAAGAGATATGTTACTTAATGTCAAATCAGAATAAAGTTTGTATAAGTTTTGTTTAGAGATAAGAAAATTGTTGTTTGTTTAGGTTTTGAGAGAGTAGTTTGAAAAAACTGAGAGATAGAAAAATTTATTTCAAAAAATAAAAAACATGTTTGTTTGGCATTTTCCAAACACGAAATTTTTTGGGAAACGCTAAACAAACAAGACATGTCTGTTTCAAGCTACATCAACTACAGATAAGCACATGTGTTATTTATAGCCAAGTCCAACCTTCTAGAAAGAAACTTCAAGTTTTCATTATGCAGTATTAAATTTCTAAAAAACGTCAGAAAGAATATAAATTTTATTTTCCATTAATTTAAAAAATATTTATTTGACTTGTTAGAATTCTCCGCATATATTGTTTTAAGTCCACTTTCATGGACTGAGTCTAACTCAATCTTAAAAGTTAGCTTGTAAGGTGAAAATTGTTCAAAACCTTAGAAGATGATCTTAATTATTATTTTCAACCATTGTGGAACATTTAGTCTTAATTTAACTAGTGTTTATCTTAGTATTTAAATTTTTTATGATCTAATATGCGATTTAAACATATAAATTTTGAACAAGAAAAAGTGCTAGTTTACTTTGTTAATTTGTTTTTTTCTTTTCTATTAACTTGTTTTTGCTCACTAAAATTCATCGGGCCAACCCTAGAATCAAGATCCGAATTGGCATATTGTCACTCTGTTATTACAAATTCTGACCTGATCTAGTAATTTATTATTGTCATACTCTTTGGAAATATCGTGATTTTACCTTTGACTAATCTAAAGGAAAAAAATTCCTTTTAAGTTTAAATTATTTCCCAAATATCTCTACACATATATTTTATAATATTTTCGAATGCTTCGTTAATATTTTCAAATAGGAAATTCAAACATGTCTTAGAAAGAAATCTTTATGCATGAAGCACTCAAGAAGTCAAGATTAATATGAGCGTCCACTTTGAAAAATGAATTTAGAACATATCCTCATACTTTCTTCGTCCCATTTTTTTTTTTTTTTTACAATTAATCAGTCAATTTAATTAAGTATATAAAAAATAATTTAATTAATATATTTCATTAATAAATTAATAATATAACATGGTATCAAATATATTAATATTATAAAGATTTAATACACAAAAAATATAAATAATATAACATGATAAGGTACTTAAATGATTGAAAAACTTATAGTTAATGAAGTAAGAATAATGGGACTATTATTTTATATGTATTAATTAATAATATTAAACATTGAGCCCAGTCTAGAAAAAGAATTGAAGAAAATGGGCTACAATTAGCCCTTGAATATGAGCCATTGAGACCAACCTTTTTGAAAGCCTACAAGGCTACAACCAAACAGTACGTTAAGAGAGAGAGAGAGAACAAGAAATCGATTATCCTTTTCCTTTTCTTCTCTTTGTTGGTCTACTCTCCTGAGAAAAATCGATTTTCATTTTTCGTTAACAAATATCGAAAATTTCTTCAAAGAAATGTCGGGGAAAGGGGCAAAAGGGTTGCTGACGTCAAAAACCCTAGCTTCAAAGGACAAGGATAAAGACAAGAAGAAACCTACATCTCGTTCATCTCGAGCTGGACTTCAGGTTTACTTAATTTCGCGATCCCTTCTATTTCTTTTCTTCTTACTTTTATGTTCCTTTTTATTTGTATTTTTGTGGGTTTTTAGGTAATTATTTGCTTTCGTGAATAATTATTATGACTATTGTTTTGTTAATTTGCATTGAGGTGGATTTTGATATTTGATTATATTTAGAGCTGGAATTGAACAATTTTTATTATGGAATTATTATAGTCAGTATTTGCTCTCGATATTTTATGATGAATGATCGTTGAAAAGTTATGTGGTGGTACACGCTCACGGTTTATACCTATTGCTTGATTTCTCCTTTCCATTTGATTATGACGTTTAATTTAGAGAATCACTTCTCTGGTTTTCGATATTGAATTAAATTGTCCGCTTGAATGTAATGCAAATTATCAAGTTTAGATGATTTTAAAAATTTCCAGAGAACTACATTTGACATTCCATTTTAGTAGTAGTATTTACCTCACTGCATAAAATTGTCCAACTAGATTATCAATATGTAATACGAAATGCTTAGTCATTTTCTGCCGTCCATGCTTATTAATGATTTACGGGTTAGCTGCAAAATGCATCCTTGTTTCTTTGGGTGAGAAGCTGTTGCTAAGTCCAGAGTTCTTGGCTGTAAATATTGAAGAAATATAAGATCGTTTTGGTGTTTAGTAGATAGTAATTGAACAGAGTTGATTGTATAACATCGCATTCTTTTTCCGATAGTTCCCAGTTGGACGTATCCACAGACTCCTGAAGGAGCGAGCTACAGCTCATGGGCGAGTGGGAGCCACTGCTGCTGTCTACTCTGCAGCCATTTTAGAGTACCTAACTGCTGAGGTCTTGGAGTTGGCTGGAAATGCAAGTAAGGATTTAAAGGTTAAGCGTATCACCCCTCGGCATCTTCAGCTAGCTATACGTGGTGATGAAGAACTTGACACTCTCATCAAAGGAACCATAGCTGGCGGTGGTGTGATCCCACACATACATAAATCGCTCATCAACAAATCCTCCAAGGAGTAGTAAGAGGTTTTAGGATTAGGCTGTCTAAATATTAGAATTTCTACTGTGATGCTAAATATTGTTGGTCCGTTTCTGCTTTAAGAGATTTTTGGGCAAAGGACAGAGTAGCAAGTTCTGTATTTATGTTAATTCACAGCTTGTTATCGTCATTGTTGCAAGTATGTGTTTGTGTATTTGTGTTGCTGGGTTTGATTTGTAGCTCGGCTCGGTTTAATGGCACCATGTTTCAAATTAGCACAATTACTAGGCCAAAGAGTATGTGCTAAATCCCTCGATATCTTTTGTGCAGTAGCATGCATCATTTCTTTTCGATGCTGTTAATATTGTATTACTATTTATTCTTGATTTGGTTCTTTGTTGTTGGGGAACTGGAAGTGGGTGCCCCCCTCGTTCAGTCCGATTTGGAGAAACATTTTACATGTCATGTTCAATGCTTGACATTAGCAGTAATTTATAATCTTTTTGCTTGTAGTTCGTACTTACTTAGTTATGATAAATAATAGTAATTAATTGAGTTAAGATCAGACAGAAGTTTGGTAATTGAATTTGAGCTGAATTCTGAATACTAATTGTCTTGTTGTTGCTTTGGATTAACCGACACTTGCAACATTAATTTAAACTTGCATTACGTACTGTAAGTAAATTCATATTTGAACTCAGAAGCTTAAAGTAAAAAAGCACAGCAAAGAAGCATACTGAAATTTATGTTTCAGCTTGAATGAGAGTCATAAGCAACTCACATTGACAGATCATATATCATATATTATACATCCCACCTGAATTGAAGGCAAAAATCAAGAATCCATCACCAAGCCGCATTGTGAAAATTATACACCACATAAATATTGATAATTACACAGCTTCTCAAGCAATGATAATTGGAAAATAGAGGTCAAATAATACATATTCAGGATCAAATCCCTTAATACAAGTCATAACCCTAAAGTACACTTTCAAAGTCATCCACTCCTAATAGAATGCCAATGCCCGAAGCTTGTTCAAACAAGTTCATTGCAGGCTAACTATATACTACTACACCTTCAAATGTCAATTAGAAACAACCATAAATTTCCTAACACCTAAAAATAATGAATTCCTCCTACAATCCGCATTGGAAGCAGCATAATCGAGCTATAGGCCAAGGACGAACAATAGAAAGGCAAAATTCAACAAAATAAAAAAAAAAAAAAAAAAAAAAAAAAAAAAAAAAACCAATGGCAATTTAAGTACCGATTCAAAGAGCCGCGACCTTAGGAACCTCCACAGGAAATTGGTCAATTTCGTTCATCCACGGATTCTTCTCTTTCGCTGGATTTATAGTCCTAAGAGCTTTCCAAACTGCACTGTTACATTTAAAGCCTGATCCAAATGCTATTTGCCATGTCCTATCGCCCCTCTTAATCCTTCCTTTAGCTTCCGAGTACGCCAATTCATACCAAAGAGAGCTACTTGAAGTGTTTCCAAATCGGTACAAAGTCATTCTAGAAGGTTCCATGTGCCAATCGGATAACTGAAGGTTTTTCTCCAATTCATCGAGCACAGCCCTTCCACCAGCATGAATGCAAAAGTGTTCAAAAGCCAGTTTAAAATCCGGGATATAAGGCTTCACCTTAATTTTCAACAGTTTTCGAGCCACCAAAGTGGCGAAGAAAAGAATTTGTTCGGAAGTAGGCAGCACAAGAGGTCCCAAAGTCGTAATATTGGTCTTTAATGCATCACCAGCCACTGCCATCAAATCTTTCGATAAAGCAACTCCAACTTTCCCATTGGGATCTTCGAGTTGAGTTACACAAGAGAAACATTTATCATCAGAACCCTTGTGGGTTCTTACTGTATGAACTAATCTGTACTTTGATCTCCAACGATCGGAACTTTTGTTTGATAACAAAATCGCAGCACCTCCCATACGGAAAAGACAATTTGAAACGAGCATAGATCTCTCGTTTCCAAAATACCAATTAAGGGTAATGTTCTCCATGCTTATTACAAGAGCATAAGTGTTAGGATGCACTTGTAGAAGATCTTTAGCAAGATCAATCGAGATTAAACCGGCACTACAACCCATTCCACCTAGATTGTAACTTATTATATTTCCCCTCAGCTTGTAATGATTAATAACCATAGCCGATAAAGAAGGTGTCGGATTAAAAAGACTACAATTCACGATCAAAATACCAATGTCTTTTGGCTTCAAAGAGGTTTTGGCAAAAAGCTCGTCAATTGCACCAAACATTACAGTCTCAGCTTCTTTTCTTGCTTCCACCATACACGGATTTGGTGGGACCCTTAGTACAGCTTCAGGGAGATAAGTCGACTCACCAAGGCCAGACCTCTCGAGAATTTTTCTTTGGAAATTGAGATTTTCATCAGTGAAGGAACCAGTCAAACGCGACCTTTCCATGAAGATCTGTCTAGTGCATTTCCTATCGTCTTCGGGTTTATAACACGAGAAATTCACGAGGTATACAGGGCGTGGACGTGTGAGGAAATAGACAGTGGATAAAAAGACCAAAAGGGTCGAGCAAAGAATCACCGATATAAGATTGAATCTAAGATGGTCCCAAAGAACATAGAGGTCTGGCAATGAAAACGTGGACAATTGGGCTGCAATAACAATAACTAGAGGGGACAAAAATAGGTACATTCCATGAGTTATAAGGTAATGGTAACCGAGCTTCACATACTTCAATTTTACAGATTGTTTGAAATCGGGGAGCGGGATCTTTCGCGAAGAAGAGGGTGGATTCAAGGGTGTGTTTGAGTTCGATTCGCTCATTTTTGCACAACTTAATCTTCTGACTCTCTGGGGAGAAAGAAAGAAATATTAAGCTCTTTGCAATAATTATACAATTTCAATCACAAGAATCGAATACTTTCTGGATCTAAAGATTAAAAGAAGAAAACACTTCCTAAAAGCGAGTCACAGTCACTTTTCCAGATATATGTTCAAATTAAGAATTTTATTCCCAAAAGAATATACCTTTCTTCCCTCTCTCAATCGAGAACCTTCTAATGCCAGCTCCGAAGAAAAATCTCTGCAGAATCAAATACCCATTGTCACGAAAAACAAACATATAGCCAAAGATTCCAACTTTATCATTAGATTATTGATTAACGATCGGTATTTATGCTCAATTTAATTATAAGAAAAAGGGAAACAAAAGAAAACCAGAAACTAATTATTGCAGAACATACCTCAGAAATAATCAGATCATAATAAGCTTGACATTATTCAGAATTTCCACGGAGAAAACTATGTATGATTGTGTATAGAGAGAGAGAGAGAGAGAGAGAGAGAGTTTGGTTCAGAAAGAAAGAATAGAATGGAGGAGGCCGCTTTGGTTTGGGTTAACTTAATAATGTAATGCTGCGTGTGGCGACAATGGGAAGACGTGATTTGTGTGCATGTTGTGTTTAAATTTGAATTGTATACTAAATAGTTTAATTTGCGTAATAAAATTACTAGTATTATTATTTCAAATAAACTATTCTTGATATAAGAATGATCAATCATCAATAACATATCCAATTTAATTACATATAATCTGGAATATAATTACTTGCTATATGACTAATCAAAGCGATGCTCGACTTAAGAGATAATCCTTTTTAATTTTTCTTAATATATATTGAAAGTAATAAAAGCTTTAAAATGTAGAATTTTCTTCTTATCAAGGTCCAATTTATATAATCGACTATACTATTATGAAAATCAAATTTGATCAAACTTCTCTTTATTGGTTATATAGACATTAGTTCGACAAATCTTAATTTGAGTTTACTATATTTTTTTTGATGAAGAATATATTAATACCTCGATCATGACATCAGAATTATTTCAGTTATAGCCCAACAAACACTAATAATTAACCAGAACAATTACCCACATTGCTAGTGATTGAACTCAAAATTTTTGGGTCGTATCGTATGGCCTCAACTTTGTAACTAAACTACGACTCCAACTTTTTCCATGTAGGGTTCAAAACTCATACAATATATTTTTGGCCAAAATGATTCATAGTGGATAGATATATTGGAAAAAATAAAGAAAAGAACGACACTTCCGCCTTTGCATTTTCCTCTTCTTTTGGAGGACTGTTATCATTTTACGATGATAGGCGGACTTGATCTACAGAAAAAATCAGTTTAGCTGCCTGTGATTGTATGATGAAAGATGAAGAACTGGTGACCTTCTCTTCTCTTAAAAGTAACACGGATTTTAGCTATTAGGTAGAGTAAAAGACAACAGTTGGGTGTAATTATTTCATATGGGTCACGTGGTTGCTCCTCATTTTCTTACCAGTCAAAATGTGATTGCATGAGCTCCATGTGATTGCTACATCATTTCGTAATTTGTCCTAGAATAAAACTAAAAAATTCATTCTTTTTATGTTCTGGAAATATAGTTTCGTATCGAAATAAATACTGTAATATATTAGGCAAAATAAGCCACAATCCATAAATCAGCCCAAACTCAACCAAACCAATCTTCAGGATGAAGTTTATAGAGTAATAAGTCTATGATTTTATTATCTATGATAGTAGCTGTAGTATATATATATATATATATATATATATATAATCTCAACTAGAAAGATGAATTATATATAATGCAAGTGAACCAAATATTATTTATGGACCATGGTAGCGACAGAATTATCTTTTGCAAAATGGGTCAAACACGAAACCTGAGAATGACAAAATCAAATACATTTATTTATTAATTTATTATAATATAAAAAAGCATCATAGCATTCAATGGGCCATAATGCCACACCCTTATCCACAACCAGTACAGGTTGTCTGCTTTACAAGAGATTCGCCAGTTAATGTACAACTATAACAATCAATTAGGAAACTACAGCAAAATATTACGTTAAGAGAAAATGCTTATCATGAAGTGCAATTACATCATCAACCATAATGCATCAACTAATTCATGGATATAGAGTCAACTTTACCATTTACAATGTTGATAAAGAGACTAATCCATGATGAAACTCGCAAACATTTCACATATCAAAACTTGGTCAATATAACAAGAATAAACATATTATAACAAACAGAACGAATCATAAGACCATATGAGACAAGGATTTTCATGGTCGTAAGATTGCCAGGGTTCTTCTCGATTGATCAGCAAACGGTAATGAGTTTAATGCACAAGACAATGTTCAGGATCATCGGCTGGTATTCTCAGAGGTAATATCTTTAGTGAAAGCAAATTCCGAAACTAATGCAATGTGATCACTTCCCCATTTCTGATATATGACCAAACAAACAATATTATACAGGAGAATTAAAAAGAAAGAACACATCAATCTGCAGCACTACTTTTGGGGTTCTTTCTAGATTATGGTCAATGATAACCAAGTCTTGGGATCAGTATAGAATCAATTGTTATTAGAAAAATTTGCATACTTAACAGAGAAGAAATTCAAGTGTGTAAGCAATTAATTTCAGTATGTTGTTCGGACAGTAGAAGCACGGGAAACAAACTCATATTTCAATTCAAAGAAGAAACTTTCAGCATTTAGACCTATTATGTTCGAGATTTGGTTCTGAAAGACTCCAAACTATCCAATCTACCCGTAAACTGTGAGGTTTTTGGTAAATAAGAATATCTTCAAATTCCCTAAGATATCACATTTTACATCTTTATGATTGTATGTATTGGAAATTATACAAAAATTTAGAAAAAGTACAGACAAGCTCCTGATTTTCTTTCCTCTAGATTTGGCAAGTGAACATGGATATTTTTTGACAAAAGCATTTGAAAAAGTTTCTTTTCAGGACAGCAAGAAAATGAACAGGATTGACCATTCTCAACATCTGAAACATTTCGGCCACATGAAACCCTTTAAACTTCAACTTTTGCTTAAAAGAGCCTATAAGAGCAAACAAGCTCACAAAAGTACCAAATTCCTTATATAATTATCTATAGAAATTTTATTGAAGATTTTAATATACTCTGCGTACCTTTGTGGGAAATCCCTGAGTATACTGCATAACATGCTTCGGAATTGGGGCCAGAACCTTGGCAGTTTGTAGACCTTCAGAGTGCCTGGACAGCAATTGATTTTATTAAACTAATTCAGCCCAACTCAGATAGTTTTCCATGTGAAAGAAAATATATGAGTACATGAATGCATCCAGTCAGAGAAAAGACCCCTAAAACTAATGCATATCAACTATCATTATCTCTCTCATGGTCCTCTAAACTTTTCTCAAGTGCTGAGATGCAACACATAAAAGCTATTCCAATTTGATTGAAAAATAGAAGGATTTACCCTCTTCCTCTATTTCAGAAATCACCTTTGCTCAAATTCTTGACCTACGATTAACTTAACCAGAGCCCCCACCACTAGTAGACTGTATAGGAAGTTGTAGGGAGCACTAAATTCAAACATTAATAATTCAGCTAAACATGAAATTTACCAAGACAGTGAAGGTGGCATAACCGGGTTCCTGATTCCAAATATCTTCAATCTACAATGGAAGTTTGTAGTTTAGACTTTAGATGTATCAACATTTTCTTAGTAATATTTTCTTCCCGATTTCATCATGACAGTATCACAAAGAAATGAAAAAGTTGTGCTGTGGTGTTGTAGAAGCTATTGCTTCACTAAGGTTTGGATGGCGGTACGATAGCTCTAGATAATGACATGGCATGTTCGGATATTATTAGTTCTCTTCAGCTTTGGAGGTTCTTTTAGTTTATCTCTTGAACGTAAAAGGAAATATTTTCAAAGAGGGTTTTACCATATAAAGTTAACAACACCATATTGGACAGATGGGATATGGGAAAGCTCTATGACTCACCAGATGTAATCAACTGTCCCTAAGAAACGTCTGTGGTAGCTGGTGACAAGAGGTTCTCCACTTGAATCTCTTAAACCTGAAGAGGCCTGCAAGAGTAAAAAGTTGTATGGTATCATGATTCATTATTAAACACTTCCCATGAAAGAAACTAAAGAGCCTTAGTTTGCAAAAGTGTACCTTAACTTCTGCATATGCACTCGACAATTTCAAAGGGTGTTCCATGACCATGCAGTCAGCATTACCTGTAGCTGTTTGTATTTCCATCGGAGTCCAAGCAGATGGGCTGTAAGGTGATTTTCCCTCAATGGCAACTTCATCTTTGACATATAAAGTATCATTGAGAATCTCAGAATGCAACTCTTGGTTTTGGGAACTAGAATGCAAATCAGATGGAAAGTGACTTTGCCCAGTACTATGTAATTCAGATAAAAATGAGTAGCTATCTTCATGAAGTTCATCCTTTGTCTCATCAACTGATTCATTAAGTGAAAAGCTCTCAAATTTCTCATCCAACAAAAGATCAGCACTTCTAGATTCACGTGAAGCAGATCCAACAGCTGAAACAGATAAATTAACAGCTGGGCCTTCTGAAGAAGAAACATCAAGATTATTACAAGAAGATGAGTCGGAAGACTCTGAAGGTTCCTCAGATTGAGATGCATCTGAATTGAAGGTCCCTGTAGCCTTGAATATTTTAGTAATATCAGTGTAATAATTGTCAGGACAGAAAAGTGTTTATTCTGGTTACCTGAGGCCTCCGGTAATGTTTCTAAATTTGATTCAACAGACGCTTTGACATCAGTTACCTTAGAGTGGATACTTTCACAAGAAGGCTCCAATGCCAAACTTTCATCACTTGTGCCCGTAACAGAACAGATAGGAGATCCTTTTTCACTTTGGGAACCAGTAAGATTTCCAGTGATGACGCCACGATCAGCAGATTGTGCCCTACATCATGAAAAAATGCTCCAACTTCATGACACCCATTATTACTTCAAGAGCTCACCAAAAAATTTCTTTTACCATCAATTAGAAATATACCTAAAATCAGGATAAGCAGGTCTAGATGTTCGTATTTCTGCAGAGGCTTGCCCAGAGACCTTATCTCGAGGCAGTTCTGTCAGATCTAGCTACAGTACAATATTGAAACAGCCTCAGGGGGGTGCGAGTTATGAAGGAATGAAGGAGGAAAACAGAAAGTAATCTGGAGCTGTTAAATACCTTTTGTTTTGTGATAAAGTCGTACATAGGACTCTGAGAGAACAATAAGAATTCATTGACATAATACATATCAGAGCCCAATGAAAGAAAATTAGAGACAAGCACAAATGCAAAAAGTAAGAAGATGGATCAGATGAACTAAAGAGTCTGAAGATAGACAAATAAGAAAACAACCTTCGGAGTGCAGTTAAAGTCCCCACAGATAACTACAGGAGCATCATCCCAAAGCTTAGAAACAGCATGTGCCCTATCTAGAAGCACCCTGATCTAGCAGACAAAAAGGAAGTCCAAGCAATTTAATAACAGGTTACGTTCATTTGAAGATGACATGCAAACTATAATAAAGACAATATACAGTTGATATTGTATGCAGTAATTTAGTTCATACTTCAGATAAGATAGCACTATATATATTGTTACAAGGAGAAGGCTGTACAGGTAGAAGACATAACAACCCTACTTGTGAGGATTTCCATACTAGGAAAAAATCATGAAATTCCCATTTTTAGGTTCTCTCCTACTGACTGTCTTAAGCTAGAAGTACTAGTTCCTCACACAATGCAGTTTGATATGTTTTTGGTGAATTGACTCCTGGGGAGAAAAAGTGAGGAAGACCTCATTGTTCTTTTTATCTTGACAACCTTCTTTGTACCATAAACATAAGTTCATAGTTGATGGATTACAGTCACGTGTAAAAGAGTGTATCAATCAAAAGATGGAGTAAAGAGCCATATGGGGCAGAAGATTCTTTCCTCTCTATAAGGATATCAATATATATTTCAAAAGATACACTTAGTCTCATAAGTGATATTTAAGAGAATCTGGGCCACTTAATCAAAATTTTCATACCTGTCCAAGCTTAATGTCTCCCCTTTTAGGATTGAAAAGCACATGAATGTTACAAACAACCACCCTGTTAGATTTTACTGAGCTGCAATTTATTAAATTTAACACCATCAGCAAATGTCATACGATGTCAGAAAAGAAAAGAAAAGAAAAGAAAAGGAAGACAACAACAATAACAAAAACTTGTGCAGAACACAAAACTGATACTTCTACGAAAATAAATTGAACTCCAATAATATCAATGATCTCTTTGCTTGAATCAGTTCCCATACTCGGATTCGGAAAAATGATTCAAGATAACACAACATTCCAATATATACCATCGAATCAATTTCTAACAAAACTCCACAAAACAGCTTGCCAACTGATTGAAGATAACACAACATTTCAAAATATACCATGAATTATCAGAAAAAATATATTTTTTCAGATAACCTTAATGGAAGAGATCCTGGAGCACTTGTTCTTGAATTCCAAAAGAGATTCTAGACATTATATGTTCTCCAACTTAACTTTCTTTCTACCATCAGAATCAAGGTTTTCTTATGCTCAAGAATGTTTCTTAGGATACACAATGTTGGATGTATAGTACAAGTTCTAACCCCTTTAAATGATTTATATTACACAAAAGTAATTCTGAAAAGTAGAAAATTTAATACATTTCATCAGTTTTATAATTGAAAAGCCATTTCCTCATTTAAACCTTGGTAAGGAAGCATTGTTGAGGGCGAACAATATGTATATCTTGGTGCTAACATGCTACAGTTAAAGACTTCAAGAATAGATCTAGACACAAGATTATGACTAGGAAAAATGTAAAACCCCGAAAACTCATTTATGAATTTTCTTTTCTATAATTTTAAATTTAGGTCGAATTATGTTATTCAAATTTATATACTTGAATTATTACTGGTGTGCAGATTTATGCATTATTAATAGCTCACTCTTGTGTTATTTGAGGATGGAAATGCATAGATAAAATAAAAAGGGAGCTTGTCGAATTGTCCCGAGACTTTGAGAACTAAAAAGTGACTAACCATTTCTTGAGGATGTTAAATGCAAAACACACATTAAATACAAAGAAAAATCACTTCATTACCTCATTATCTTCTTCTTCCACCATTTACACACACTGAAACGTGTGTTTTCACACACTAAAACCTCCTTTCTTATTTTGTTGATAACTTCCTCAATTCTTAACCAAATCGAGCGAATAAGTAGTCTAAATTTATCTCCTCGACGAGAGCTTTCTATTGGTACCATTATTAGTCGGAAATTATTGTCGGAAAAGTAACAGCGGCGGCGGCAAGTGGCGGCTTAAAAGTGGGTCTTCTTGGATGGAGGTTTTTCGACCATCTTTTCAATGATTAGGCTCCAAAATAGTGTTTTAGGCACAAAGGAGAGTCGGATGATAATTTTGGCTCATTTTCCGGTTGCGATCAACGGAGGTCAACGGTGGTCAACGATGGTCAACTCTGGCTGGTCCAAACAGCGGTTTCATCTCGACTCGAGTTTTCCGTATCCGGTGTCCATTTTATGATTTGAGTTCGTTTAGGTAAACCCTTGAGCATATTATGTATTATTTACATTGTAGTTAATTTATGGACTTTATGATTTAGTTAACATGAGTTTGGATTCGTATTTTGTTATACATGTATCTTGATGAGCTCGATATTAGTTATTGGGATGGTGAAGTGATTAAAATGGAAATTTAATTTGGTAAAGACTTGATAATGAATTTTAACGGACTTAATGTGTTATATATCAAATTGATAGAAATGTCGTTCGCGTTTTAGGTAGATATTTAATATCCGTGTTATTGAGTATCTTGCGCTTGGACTGAATCGAGTTGGAATTCCCTCGTATACTTTTGGGATGAGTAGAAGAGCTTTGTTAGGAATTCAAATATTTGACGCGTTTACTTATTGGGGTTTGAGATTCTAATCGAAGATAATTATGTGACAGGTGAAAGCGACAAACAACCATCTCTTTAATCCGTAATAGGTGAGAGCCTTATCTTGTTTGTGTCTTTATGTTTAATTATTGTATGAGCATGTTAATATGTGTATACTTAAATGTTATAGTAAAATGTTTGGAGTTGTGCGTTGGCGATGTTCGCTGTAATTGAGGTCAACGGAGGTCAACGATGGTCAACTCTGGCTGGTCCAAACAGCGGTTTCATCTCGACTCGAGTTTTCCGTATCCGGTGTCCATTTTATGATTTGAGTTCGTTTAGGTAAACCCTTGAGCATATTATGTATTATTTACATTGTAGTTAATTTATGGACTTTATGATTTAGTTAACATGAGTTTGGATTCGTATTTTGTTATACATGTATCTTGATGAGCTCGATATTAGTTATTGGGATGGTGAAGTGATTAAAATGGAAATTTAATTTGGTAAAGACTTGATAATGAATTTTAACGGACTTAATGTGTTATATATCAAATTGATAGAAATGTCGTTCGCGTTTTAGGTAGATATTTAATATCCGTGTTATTGAGTA
The DNA here is from genome assembly GCA_003313485.2 of Penstemon barbatus. Classification (NCBI taxonomy): domain Eukaryota; kingdom Viridiplantae; phylum Streptophyta; class Magnoliopsida; order Lamiales; family Plantaginaceae; genus Penstemon; species Penstemon barbatus. The sequence continues at coordinate 5,788,551 of CM064878.1, forward strand.
TCTTGCACTTGGACGGAATCGAGTTGGAATTCCTTCGTATACTTTTGGGATGAGTAGAAGAGCTTTGTTAGGAATTCAAATATTTGACGCGTTTACTTATTGGGGTTTGAGATTCTAATCGAAGATAATTATGTGACAGGTGAAAGCGACAAACAACCATCTCTTTAATCCGTAATAGGTGAGAGCCTTATCTTGTTTATGTCTTTATGTTTAATTATTGTATGAGCATGTTAATATGTGTATACTTAAATGTTATAGTAAAATGTTTGGAGTTGTGCGTTGGCGATGTTCGCTGTAATTGATCGCACTTGATAGGTGGAAATGAAAATATTACTCATATAATATGATTTATATTTGTTTTGCCCTAAAGAATTTGGTTGGGCATGACGGTAGTTTGTTAAATCCTACATTTCATTTGAACATGCTTCTTGGATTTCAAGTTTGGGTACAAAAATTGGTAAGGACCAAGGTGAGAGCTGCATACTTGCTTTCGTAATGTGTATAATTAGATCGTTTGAATACTCATAAGTATGTGTTATACTTAAGATTGCTAGAGTATATGGAATACTCGTATTTATTGTTTTTGTGCTATGTGAATGTTTTAGTTTACATAAATGCAGGTGTAGATAATGTTCGTTTTATGCCTTAATTGTGACATTATGTGATTGTTGGGGTAATATGCCTGCGATGCTCGCAGTTGATGTTCATTTGAGTGTTATTGATCTCTCAAAAATGTTAGATTAATTATCTTTACCGTTTGCAATAATTGTTGAAGATGAAATATGATAGTAGCAATTATGTGAAATACGTAATGATTGTATTGCTTGTTCGTAAATGAATACTGTTGGGACAGGGGTATATTACTTTATTTCCCCTGTTCATAGTGAGCTACAAGGGTGCATTACTTTATCTCCCCTGTTCATAGTGAGTGACATAGTGTATTTCTTTATCTTCCCTGTTCATAGTGAGCGACAGGGGTGTAGTACTATATCTCTCCCTGTTCATAGTGAGCGATAGTGGTGGGTTCGGATAAATCTGGGGACTTGTCAGGTTGACTCCGTAATCGATCATTATCTAGGTCTCGTATATCTCGATATACGTGACCTAAATTGGCAGCAATGCATTTAGTGAGTGTTGGTAAGATTGGCCCCTTACCCTTAGTGATAAAGCGGGATTTAATATCCTTATAATGAGAAAGTGGTTATCTTGAATATTTTATTGATTTCTTGAACGTGTTTGTTATTTATATAATTTATCAATGTGAAAACCGTACTATTGAATGTGTAAATTATCATTATTGTGAATTTGTTTTCATAACAAATCTTTTAGCAAGTGCATGAAATTCACTTATGTGGCGAGATCAAATAATGAAGTATCTTCTTGGTGAAAGAGTGGTTATCTTGAACCTGATATTATTTATATATTGAATTAATGTTCAACTACATATTATCAAAAGTTTGAATTATCTAACTTGCGGACTTGCTTGTTATAACAAATATTTTACCACATGCATAAGAATTCACATTTACACGTGCACCAACCTCACTAAGTTGATTTATTCAACTTACGCTTTCAATTTATTACTTTTCAGAGGTACAGGAAAGCGAGGAAGTTGAGAAGTGATCAAAGGTTCCTATCTTAAATAGTTTCTTGCTATGATATTTCTTGACAAAATGTTCTATTTGTGCAATTATCGAATTATATTTGTTCAGTCTTAATATTGAAGTAAACTTTCTCAATTTCAACTTGTTCGATACTAGTTTAGATTTTAAATGTTTAAGGCATTTGTAACTGAAAGTCAGTTTACTTTGAGCATATTACTAGGTCGGGCTGTTACAAAAAACATAGTTACGCTAGACTAGAGTTACTTCAAAGTGACAAAACAATCACAATGGGAATATCGATGCTTTAAATATCAAGCGATCCACTAACACTTGGGTACCACTCTAATTCTTTAGTACCTGTGTCATCAGATGTTACTAATAGATCCTACTTCCGACAATGCCATGGGTTTATGTGGGTTCCGACAAAAATCAAGGATCAAAAAGTACGAACAAAAATTTCAGTGTTATGTCCATACTTCACTAGCTGATACAAATGTGATAAATTGTTATCTTAGTTTTTTTAACGAAGCACTTGAATTTCGTAAACATGTGCACAAACTGAAAAATACATGTAAACTTCTGAAACATGAAGAAACCAGAACGATAACAACATACTAAAGGAAAACAAAGTATTCTTACCTGGTAGAGAGAGATGATACAGGATTAGCATTATTTTGTTCCTTCTGAGACTGTTTAACAAGAGAAGCAATGTGAATGAAGGAAATCAAACTGCAGTCATGAAAACATCATATACTTAAAGTCTCTGTGAATATTACTCACAAATACTTTGAAAACTGATGTACCTCAAACACACATATCTGGGCAACATTATCCCGAAGACCAAGCTTATTGTATTCAATTGACTCTTCATGCAGCAATTTGAATCTAATACACAATTTAACTAAATTAATTCCAAGTACAGATCCATTTTTAATAATTCCTGCACCTAAAATGGCAAAATGCAGAATACAGAATAATCACAGCAAGCTATGACATAATGAAATGATTTGTCAACTCTTGTCCAACTCTAGAGATATCAACTTACAGTCTAGATAGTTCAGAATTTGCATAAGTTTCTACCTCTTTCCATATACAATTCAAAAGCAATAACTTTGGGAACGCATTAGAGAAACCCAAAGCTATTAATTTACTGACATTTAACACAGTAATTTTACATTACTATATTCAAACACTAAGCATACCCGAAACATCGCTATGATTCATTTGTTTGCATGAACAAGTAGAAAGTCCAGTTATACAATGAGAATTTATAACTCAACCCAAACCTGAAATAAAAGCATTTTCAAGAAAGGACAAGCAAATCCTTTCATTCTTAATACATCCTAAAAAGAACTGTTTCCATGAGCTGATACTTCCAAATGAACATCTGCAATAAATTGGGAACTAACCTTGAAACTCGCCAAAAGATAGCACAACCATCAACAGGATCACCAGTTCGCATCTAAAATGAATAGAAATGTAATAAGCCTATCATTGTTGGCTACTTCACAACTCTAGAATTACAGCTCGTTCTGTGATGGAACTCTGAACAAGATACATAAAAATGCACAACTAGCCTTCATACCACGCAGAAAAGAACATAAACAAACAACCATATTGTTATAGTTATTGGAAGAAATTAATTTGAGCCATATTATTATCCACTAACTGAGGATATTTTCTGTAACCGGCACGAGGAAAAGATAGAAGCAGGCCAAATTAAAAAAGTTTCCTGATACTTTTTGTTGTTTGTTACAGATATCCATAGCAGCCTTTCGATTATTAGCCCGGAAGAACAAGTCCAGAAAGTGAACAAAAACATATTTTGGAGTTCAAAAGAGCTCAAAAGTTCTTCATCTTCCCTACCTTTCAACCAACCCATTCCAGATATTTCCCTGTTCATATCAAGCTAAACTAGCCCGTAGCCAAAACAATTCTCTCTTCTATTCCATAACAGTAATTTATAGGAAAACACTTAAAAAGTCTTTCAAGTAAGAGAACACGTGTTCAGTATTACCCAAAAAATCTGGCATCAGTCCGTACTTGTCAGCATTTCCATTTCAAGCTGCACCTCGGTTGGGTTAGAACTTTGATGATTCTTCTGAATTAAGACTGTTTGTTAGGTTAACCATACTCAATTTTAACAAACTTAGTTATTATCCATCACCTATGGGTCTACAGCAATGCTTAAAAACCTTAACGTATGTAACCTTCCCCATGCTTAGTCTGAGTCTCTGAAAACCTAGAAAACCATCATAGCTTTATTTTAATACTATACACTACGTTGAAGTCTGATTTTTGCCGCACAAGCTAACAAATTAACAAGAGCCCCCAATTTAGGTGAACTTTAAGAATCTTTACCTTAAAACATAAAATACAAACTGAAATATGTAATATTATAATTAATATTTAGTTGATCTGAAGCTCAAATAAGAGTATTAATAAAAAGGCCTTAACTAAATCTCAAGGAAATGCATAATGCAAAACAGCTAAATCAGAAAATGATCAAAAGGGATGGACCAGATTCCGCGAAACAGCACGAAAGCAACTAGCAGATTAACCTTCCAAATGCCATTGTATCCACGGTGCTTCAGTTCTGCCTCCATGTCTTGGAATCTATCAACCTCCTGGTTTCAAAAAAATATATTCATCAAAACTTAGGCCTAGCTAGTTGATATATCACTTCAAGGAGAATTAAAAAATGAAAAAGCAAAAGGAGATCAAAATGATACAATGGAACAATTCATTCTGAAATAAAACACACGGAAAAAACTAGAAAATAGTAAAATAGGAGAAGATCAAATAAAAAAAGAATAATATACAAAACAAATTATGCAAGAGATACAACGCCACATGGCTGTTAGTCAGACACTACAGATGTTGATAGCGGAATTCGGAAAGAAAATTATATCCGCCAAACAAATTCTCTAACATGTGCATCTTCGCTCTAAAGTTGCCTGCTTACCTTAGCAAATAAATATAAACCACATATAACAGTCTAATGTATACAAAACTCATTAGAACTTCCAATAAAATTAACAGCGCTTCCTTGTTACAGTTCATTGACTACTTAACCGGATCATTAAGGCTGGTTTATCAAGATCGTAGATTCAATGATCACAGTTTTGGTCTATGACTAGGTAAACAATATATTAAGTTTTGTTTTTCAAGCCTACTTATCCAACAAAACTTGCTGGTAATACTACTACGATCTCGGTAGTTCAGTTTGCAGGGTTCACAATGTATTCTTTCACCAATGAAAGAATAGCTTGAGTATAATTCTTCTACTTTAACACGAAGGGCTGAACAGATGACCTGCAACCTGTTCTCTATTAGCTTCTTATATAAACCTACTAATGCAAATGAAACACAAAGACTTGGCTGCAAATTAGTTTATCAGCCACACATGTAAAATTGTATATCTAAGCCCGTAAAACCAATTCCAACCCAACAGGCTGCTTAGAAGAATGCTACCATACCACTAGAAAATGCATGAATGATAACCTGAAAGCACAAAATGTCAGCTGACCATAATCCAAGCTCAAAACTAATACTTCTTCTGCGCCAATTCCAGTCCAACATATGGCGAGGTATGTGAAAGTAGAGGTTTTGCCAGTGATCGTTGGCCAAATAATCAGCTAGTATGTTATATGAGAGAACAGTGAACCGCTCTGCACACAGGTAGCACATAATAAACAAGTTAACCCAAAGAAAAATAGTGACATGCAGAAAGACTCAAGGATAGATGCATGCAAGCCAAGAATCTAAAGATCTCAAAACTGATATATCTTAGAAAACTATATTGAGATAAAAGCTTAGTCCTGTAATTCTAAAAGACATAAAAGCCCATTTCGTTGGTGGTCTTCTAGGACATTGAGACCTACAATCTACTGGAAGAAAAACTCAAAACACGATTTAACCATTCTATCCTTTGAAATACAAGAACTAATCCATCTTATCAACAGCTTGTCATTCAGTTGTCATTTGCAACGACATTTAGCTCTTCCAAAAGCTAATTCAGTTTCTTTATCATACTTACATCAAAAGTTACAACACCTTCAACTAGAACCAAAACAATCCAATTGCTCCAACTCCAGAACAATCAAGCCATTGACGTTTACGCAATTGCACATACTTCTACACCAAACCAACACGCATATTTTACCAATAAAAATGATGCAGTAACTCAGAAAAAGAAATAGTGTCTCATTTGAATGCAATTATAACTACAAAATCAAACAATTCTGATATTTCACTAGAACGATATTAGTGACATAGGCTTTGTGACAAAAACATGACAGCAAACACAATTGTTGCAAAACTCAAGAACTAACAGCACTGACCACATTCCATAAAACTTTTCACTTATCAACTCAGGTTTTTCTATAGCGAGTCATAATATTCAATGCTAAAATTACAAAAGACAAAATCATAATAATTGGATATGTGTCGGTTCATGAGTTTTAACTTTTCAAGATTTTAAAATTGTCTACTATTCCATAAGTTTGTGTTTGAAATATATATCTGAAACACAATTATTGTGCATAATTTTTTACACAAACACTAGAACATCTTACAAGCTGTACATTTTTGAAGTATATTCTAAGACTAAAAATCAAACCAAACAAATTATTAGAGTCTTTCACTTTTGGATTTTAAGATTTTAAAACTCAGAAACAATAGAGCCATGTATACATCCAATCGGGGGATGCTAAAAATTAAACACGACAATTACCAAAATGAGGAGGAGGCACCGGTTTCGCATACTCCCATTCTCGATAATCAGCTGGCTTGGATGCCCTTGGCCTGAAATTCTGCTGCATTGATTGTGTTGGTCTAAACTGTTGATAGTTTCCAAAAGGCTCCCCCGCCTGCCTTGAGTGCCTATATGGGCCCGGTCCAGGAAATTGATGCGAGTTATTCGGGCCAGGACGGGGCCCATTAAACTGCTGGCCCGTAAAATATTGCGGAGGAGGAGGAACGGCACTATAACTTGGCCGAAATCCACGGTTTGCGTCTTGAACTGCACGGAAATGAGAATCGCCGGACACTAATTCTTCCGATTCTGAATCCGAAGGTTTGTTGGTGAAGTATCCTCTTCTTCCCTGCTGAAGGTTACCTCTCCACTGCTATTAAAACAATTTAATAACTTCGTATTTAGATATTGAAAAAAATAAATTCACATTAATAAGAACATTTAGAATATGGATGTAAGTGAGAGATGTCAGTTTTGAAGGATTACGTAAGGGCGACAAGACATGGTGGCTGCGGACTCGAAGGTTGTGGAGACGGCGGCGGCGAGGGGACGGAGGGAAGAAGGTTGGCGATTCATAAGCGGTGGTTTAGCACTGTGAAAAATAGTAGTATAATAACGACGGGGGTTTAAGTATTTACGCTCAGTTGAACTAAAGTCGCGTTTGGCCAAAGCGATTATAGTAAGTAAACCAGCACCACTAATTTTTCGGTATTCTTCCCCGCCTTTCCTTGGTGTAATTTGAGTCCAAAGTCGAGGAGACGGGGAAACGATGTCGTTTGTTACATCTCCGCTCTCACCACTGTTTCACGCTTCCAAACCGCTGAGCCTTCGGGTTCGAGCTTGTGCAGCGGACGTTCCGGATTTCTTTTCAGTCGACTGGTATTGCTTTTCTCTCTATATTTAATTAAATTTTGAAGCAGTGTGCTGTTTGATGAATTTTAGGGCAAATTTCATACTCAGAATAATTTTTACGTATTGTAGACTAAATCACTGTGCGATGTGGAAGTTCATGTTGGTTGGATCCTATTTGCAATAAAATATTATATATTATTGTTTAGAATTTGATTGGATGAAGAAGCAATACCGCTATGAGGGATATAGAAGGAATATTTTGCGGCCTTGATTCATGTTTGGTATTGCAAACAACATTTTTGCATCCAGATAGTAGATTGAGGGAGTTCTTACGATCATTTCAATTTCATTCTCTAATTTTTATGGTTGTCTCGAGCCTAACCAACTATTGAAATCCTGGCATTCTTTGTGGCTCCCTAATACTGCAAAAAAAAGAATGGTTTCCTTATGTGCATGCTTCTCTGTTGTAAAGTGGTAAGCTTAGTCTCAAAATGCTGGAGGAGGTGGTGTAGCGGACTCGAACTTGAGAAATCTGACTTTATATCAATATTTCCATAGATGGAGCAGTGTGCATATGAGCGGACTCAAATTAGACCACTCATGGTTGATGTTTGATGCATAAGAAACTAAGGCGAGGTTTGAGTACATGTTCATTTTGATGTTTTCAAAGATCTCCTGATTTTTGTAATGAGCTGAAAAGTTTGACCAGTTTATCGGGTTGATTTTGTATGGAGTTCTGTGAAATGTATTTGGTTACTGAAGTTTGTTTTCTCAAAATGAGTGTTTTGGTGTCAAATTATGATGATGTTTCCTCCTTTTCTCAAGGAAAATGAAACAATGGTGAATGTTGTTAAATGTAAGTTATGTAGCTATGTTGCCATTAATTTACTCCAGTTTCATTTTAGGTACTAGCACCTTTAAATTGGAAACTTGAACTGGAAATCATCTACTTACAAGTGAGGGTTCCATTTGCATTTATATTTCTTGGTGTGGGAGATTAGATACATGATATATAGGAGTAGATCCCATGGGTTTGCATGTACTGGTAAGATGGGAAACGTTGTCCTCTTTTCAGCCAAGGGTTTCTAGATTTTTCCTTCTCTGTTTGTGCTTGCATTGAAGTTCTGTGAATAGGGTCCTAATTAGCCCTACTAGCTTGGTATTAATCGTTGCAAGACAACATTATTCCTAAGTACTTGATTGTTCTTATTGCAGGCTTGAGTCTCGCAGGAAAAGACCTTTTGGTCCAAGATTAAGTGTACCTTTCAAACTAAAAGCTTGGTCAATCTATATTGCCATCTAATACTATGCATGCTAATTAGATTCTAATTATGTTGTAGTTTAGCGCAGAGGATGCTGTGCGCTACCAACTTGATGCCTTGATGTTCAACGACCAACCTCGACCAGATTATGGCATCGAAGTCATGTATAGGGTATTTATTGCAATTTTCCAATCTGTTAATTATTTTAAGTAGTTTTATCTGATTTTTTTCAATACTGACGTCGTTTTCATTGCAAATCTTATGTTTTAACAGTTTGCCGGATTTGATCCTTTTGAAAGATCTACCTATTTTGGCCCTTTCTTCGATCTAGGGCAGGTGAGCACATATTTGATCTTTAGAAATTTGTAATTCTTTTATCTGTAATTTTCTCTGTTTATAATATCCATTGCCACCTTGTGGAAAAGGATAAAATAGAATATTATCATTTTAGAAAAGTAAGTTAGTAGTAAATGCTTTATTTCATAATTCTTTTATCTGCGAAAATTATGTGGTGCAGTGCCCTATATAATAATGCCTTAATTGCTGATTAATCATGGTTGCAGTTTGAAAGATTCAGGCGGATCTTCCACCATTCAAGCTACCGAGTTTTACTTGGTCACCGCGAAAGAAAGATATTGAGCAGTTTAAATGTTAAGGAGGTTAGTTTGTTTCTCCATTTCCAGTTAACAACTTATGATGTCAGTTGTTTTTCCTCTAATGGTCAACACCGTGAGGCAGGATTGCTATAAGCAGCGAGTGTGGATACGAGGAGCTCGGCCTGAGGAAGAAGAAACCTTTCAATTTACCATGACTCAGGCATATTTAATTGTTTATTCTCCTTGTCACTTACTATCTTCTTCAGATATTTTGCCAATGATGTGAATTTCCCCTAAAGTGAAAAAGTACACTTCTCATTATTAATTATGGTTTCAGAGAGTTGGTGGTTCTTGGGATGGTTATTGGCTGACTGAATCTGTCCTTCACGACGGAGATACCTTTTCTGGCGGTGTGGCATACTGAGCCATTATTAGTTTTTGCTTTGAGATGGAAGCCCCTGTATACTTATATTGTTTGTCCCTCGTTGACTGTAAATTACTCACAGGTTGCTATTGGGGTATACATAGCTTTGCATTTTAAGCTTTTGTATACATGTTATAGCCTATAGCGTATGGAAATTGTTGCAAGGGTTGACAAAACTGATCTATTTGTAAAGATGTAAAGTAAAGCTTTTCTGCAAGTAAACATATACAGCATATTATGTACAGGAATAAGATATTTACACAATGTATAAACTATTGGAGTCTTGTCAAGTTGCAGAGAGTTTATACTTCATATCATCTTTCTTGTCGAATTTGAGATAGTTCTTACTTTTTGTATTTGGTTGTAAATGAATTGAAATAGGGTTGTGATAATTGCGATAATACAGAATATATTTTAACAGCGATAAATGTTGATCAAACCAGTTTCAAATGTTTTCAAAAGAAAAATATTGATATATATTGTGAATTGAGCTAAAAAGATATGCTTAACAAGGGCGGGGGCCTCTAATCGCATGCTAGATAAGTAAATAAATTTCAAGTCTGTTATATTGAACAGTAAATGGTATACTTGTACCACGAAAAACCTCCATAAATAAAGGCAAGCCACTTGGACCTGCATTCTCCACACACAAAATTCACATTTCAATTCCTTCAACTCGCTTCAATCATTAACAATGAAATAATAGATGATACCCCAGAGCAATCTTCTGTCAAGAAACTAGCTCTTCAAGTTGTTAATTCTTGGTTTGAGATTGGGTAATGAACTTGGTAACAACATAGCAATCGGGTGGGGTAATATTTGTATAATAGTTATGGATTGTTTCTGTGATTTCAAACCCAAACTTCTTGTAGAACTTGATGGCTTCCTCATTGTTTGTTTGCACATGCAAGTAGATCTCGCTAATATTCTGCTGCTTCATGCATTGCTCGATCACATGATTCAACAGCTTTGTGCCTAATACCACATTCGAGGAATGAAATCAGTACAGATCAAGCAATTTTTTTGCTAATTCATAAAATACTTTTCTGAATCAGTTCAGTTCAGACAGAAGACAAGCTGATTACTTACCAAGACCCAAACCCCGGTATGGAGCCAAAACTCCCAATGTCATTATGTATACACGAATAGAACCACCTTCCTTCTTCTCCAGGCGGCAGGCAATGGCTCCAACACAAATGTCACTGTAATAGGCTGAAAGAAGAAATATTCAAGTTCAATATGTTACAAGATGAAACATGGAAGCCAGGACTTTACCATGTCCATATGAGCATTTTTTTGTTTTTGTTTAGCAACAGAGTCATTTCCTGTTCATATTATATCTTCTACCACAATTCTAAGCAAACCTTTTTCCATTTGCACAACCTCAAAACTTGCACCATTACCACCTATTTTTCGAATTCCTATTCCTAGCAGATATTTCTAACTATAACATCAGCTTAACTCCTAGGTATGCTCATTATGTTTCTAATTCTCTAATCGCTAATCTAAATATGGTAGATTAGGTGGAAAGAGAATCCCTCATTCTCCACCATTCATATAACCACTGGAAGCCTACTACATTATGCAACTGTCATTTGTTGATATCTTCTTATCTATTTGCATTGTTACAGTAATATACAAACTTGACAACAGTAGGGCTCTTGGATTCTGGTACACATGCCAATTAAAACTAACTGCTTTGGTGTTTGTATGAGAAAGTCGTCTTATGAGATCTAAGTAACAATCATCGAATACTTTACCTATCAAGGATCCCTTTACACCTCATGGGGCGGCATATGCTGAAATATTATGGAGCAATCTGCTCATCGTGTAATATGGACCATCTTACTGTTCATGGCCTTTAAGTAGCAGCAAGCACGTCAGAGTTTTAGAATTACAGTATTCAGTATGGGCTACACAAAGTTGGGTTAGATTTTTAGAGTTGGTTAAGTGTCCCACTAAAACTTACTAGCATCATCCCAAATAACAGACTAAGAACTCAAGACCCCAGAAGCTCAAAGCAGAAATATTATTTGATTATATCCAAATAATTAGAACACTTAAGAGTGCAAAATTCTCTACTATCGAATTAGATCCAAATGTCATCAAAATTACAGGAAACAAACAAGAGTAACACATGTTTTAGAATAAAATATAAGATCAGAACCAATTAGAATCACATAATAAGCACCCCACTCAATCTCCCTTTTCTCCCAACTATGAACCCTACAATCCAAAATAATAGTAGTATTTTTTTTCACCATTCTGGTTCCTTTTTAAATCATTGCCAATTGCGACATGCCTAAAACCCTAAGACAAATAAGCTCAACTAAAACTTAAAAAACGAGAGAAACCCAGTTCATAAAAAGAGGAAAATAAGAGAACCCATAAGTGAAAGCAGACCTAATTTGGTAAATTCACCGGAGGCAAGAGCATCGACATAGTATTTCTCGTTGTATCTAACGGGGAAGAGGGCAGTATTAAGCTTTTTCAGTTGCATCAAATTCTTGTCCCTCACTCCGTCCAGTGAAATTGACACTTCTCTCCCTCCTGCCCCCATTCTATTTACGCAACACCCTCCAATCTGTAATGTTTATCTGCATTTGTAAAGATTAGAATTTCAAAGACGAGATATACAATTATTAAGTTATGCATTCGTTAGTGTGTGTTGTGGAGCGCGGGTGTGTATAGATATAATTTAATGTATGTATATGTAGAGAGTAGAGAGAGAATCATACACTGGGGGATAAAGAACTGAGGAAATTTAAGCAGAACCGCGGAAGAGAGATGGGGTACGATGGGGGATTGAAGCGGCGGTGTATTTTAATAATTTATAAATATTCATGCAATGACAAACTCGACCCTAGATTGTGTATTTGTGAACTTGTTTCTTACCTAGACAAAGTCCCACGTTTTTTTTTTTTTGTTCTCCTTTTTAAGTCCCACGTTTTCATATACCATGAACATGAATAGAAATTATGTGTCTAACCTCAGTAGATTCAATTTATTGGGGTACTAAATGAGTTATATGTGTGTAAGAGAGTACAACTTTATATTCTCTTATGATTATGATTATGATTATAATTATGATTATGTAAGATCAGAATAAAGGCTTAAAATTGATTTCCGTTGCACATCAGATCAAACTCATCCTAAGTGCTACAATTGACATTTTGCTTTGTTGAGATTAATTTTAGAATTTTGGAATTTAACTTTTTTTTTTTTATTGGTTTGTAGAACAAAAATAAGTCCGCAAAGTGCTAGATATGTAATTCACCTCTCAACATCAAAGCTAAAGAATTGCCCAATAGCTCATTAAGTGGATTTACATTTACCTGTAAATTTCAACACATGTGGTACATTTGGTGTCGATAGTTTCCAAACTACTACCCTTTTCAATTTCACAACTTGCAATGATTTTTCCTCCTCACCTCCTTCCAAGTAACCTTCCAAGTAATCAACGATAAGAATAAGATTAAACATGAGCGAAGCAAAGAGGCAAGGAAAGGCAGTGGTGGTGGGGGGAAGCATAGCTGGTATATGCTGTGCTCATGCTCTCATCGCCGCCGGCTGGGATGTGGTGGTGCTCGAGAAAACACCCTCCCCTCCGACGGGTTGCGCCACCGGCGCTGGACTTGGACTCGACCCTTTATCTCAAAAACTAATCCAATCATGGATAAAGAAACCCAGTCTTCTCCATCTCAACACCTTGCCCCTTACCATTGATCAAGTAAGTTCGTAACAGCAATTGGATCTTGAACTATACCTGAATCTAAGAGTTCAGCACTTTTGCAATTTCCCTCTGAATTGTTTATTGTGTCTGATTACAGTACGAAATGATTAGATTGATCCTATTCCTGCCTTAGTTCAGGGTATGGAAATTTAATTTGGAGTAAAAGCCTACATCTGAATCTACTTCTATGTGTAATTTGGGATAAAAATAAAAAATATGTTTGCTTAGCTTTTGTTACATGGAAATTTGATTATTTTGCCTGTTAGGAGTTAATTAGTTTTCTACTTATTATACTCATGGTTTAAGATTCCATTGTTTGGTATACTTTGATCAGTTAAGTATTAGAGGCTTTTCTTGGGAAACATTTTTAAAAGTTGTAAACTACTCAATATGATCGTTACGTCTGACCCAAAAACAGATACTTTTTGGTGTTTTCGGTGGAAACATATGGAAAATTTTAATTCATGCTTATACTTTGTCTAACTTAGAACCAAGCAATAGATGGGGACAAGAAGATTAGCCGAACACTGGCAAGAGATGAGAACTTCAAATTTAGAGCAGCATACTGGGCTGATCTCCATAGCCTTGTTTACACGGCATTACCACCTAATATTGTTTGCTGGGGACATACATTCCTCTCCTTTAGCATTTCTGATGACAAAACTCATGTGAAAGTAAAGATTAAAATTCTTCAAACTGGTGAAATAATCGACACTATTGGTGACGTGCTTATTGCAGCCGATGGTTGTCTCTCCTCAATACGTCAGAGTTTTCTACCTGACCATAAATTAAGGTTTGTGAATTATTTCCTAAATGGGAGACTTGTTGGCATTTTATTTCTGAAATTATAACATGCTCGTTTTTGTTAGATATTCAGGTTATTGTGCATGGAGAGGTGTCCTTAATTTCTCCGACAACGAGAATTCAGAAACCATTTTAGAGCTTAAGAAGGCTTTCCCCGACATTGGTAAATGTTTATATTTTAACCTTGGCAAAGAAACTCACACTGTGTTTTATGAGCTATTAAACAAAAGGATCAATTGGATTTGGTATGTTAATCAGCCGGAGCCGCAACTTAAGGTGGCGTATGCTATTCTTTCTTTGTTATATTTTTGGAAATTAGTCCAGATCTGATTTCTTTTTTGGTTTTTCAAACTCAGGGGAATTCTGTAACTATGAAAGTGAGTGATGATATGATTGAAAAAATGCATGTAGGAGCAGAAAAGTATTGGTTACCTGAATTGGCGAAGGTAATAAGAGAAACTAAAGAGCCTTTCTTGAATGTTATATATGATAGTGAGCCTTTAAACCAAATCGTTTGGGACAATGTGGTGTTGATTGGAGATGCAGCTCACCCAACGACTCCTCACGGTTTGAGAAGCACAAACATGTCGATATTGGATGCTGCTGTTTTGGGTAAATCTTTAGAGAAATGGGGAGTTGAGAATTTGAATTTGGCTCTTCAAGAATATCAATCTATTCGTTTGCCTGTCAACTCGGAGCAAGTTCTATTTTCTAGAAGGTTGGGGAGGATTAAACAAGGTCTTGCTTTTCCTGATTGCAAGCCCTTTGATCCAAGTATAGCAAGTCAAGAAGATTGTGAAAAGTTGCAGCAAAAGAACATGCCTTATTTCTCTGACATTCCTTCTATATTATTGTAAACTATTAAGTTGGACCCTTGATTAGTTATTCCTTTGGAGCATTGTAAGATTATATGCAATGAATTCTTAGAAAATAAGTCATATGATACATAAGTTTTTATGCTATGTATTCTCAGGAAACAATCCTAAACTATATGTAATTATTTAAGAAGCAATTATATATGAACAAATTGTTAGGATTTCAAATTTGTAGAAATTAGTGACTGGAAGAATTTACCACATGCCATTAACCGGCACTAATTAAAATCCTTATAATTTGTTTATATTTAATCTTATAGGATTGCGTAGTGTCTATCTTCTTATAGCATAAAATTTAAGGTATAGTTTGGAATTTTTTTTCCTGAGAATACATAGCATAAAAACTTGGGTATCATTTTGTTATCTGATAATTTATAGTATAAAATCTTGTGAAATCCAAGAACAAAATAAAATCAGATTACCTGCCCTTGTTTTCTGGTTTTTCAGTTACTTGTTAATGCTTTAGCTTCAAAGTTTTATAAGTTTGAACTGTGAAAATGAGTCATGAGAGATTCATTTCCCCAGAAAAGATGGGGGTGGTTTATACCTTTTCTCACAAATAAAAAGTGTACATATGCTGCATGAACTGATACTTACCTAAAAATCATATCATACTAAAAGTTTCACTCAATGGCTGAAGTTTCTATCATCTGTAAACGAACTGTGATCAGCACAATACCTGTGCAACCAGGCAAATTCATCCCTCTTTCAGTTCTTGATCGAGTAATGGAACGTAATCATGTCCGTTCAGTGTTCTATTACCAGTTCCCGTCTGAAAGAAAGTCTGGAGAACTAACTGACAAGCTCAGGGAATCAATATCTGAGATGCTATCTGCTTTTCCAATAGTGATGGGACGGTTGTTGAGGAGCCCTGACGAAGGGCAGTGGATGGTTAAATGTAATGACGCAGGGTTGAGAATGGTGGAAGCAAATGCCAAAGGGACTGTGAATGAATGGCTAAAGAATTTGGATAGAGAAAAGGAGCTGAAGCTTGTACACTGGGAGGAAATGTCTCATAAACCGTATTTCTGGTCTCCCTTTTATGTTCAGGTAATAAACTAAAACGAACAAAAATATACTGTATTATTCATTATGTTGAAAGTATTTGAACGAAGTTGTTAAAAGTGCATCTTTGTATTCGATGCCTTGCTTTGCATCCTGTTTTTTTACAACATCGCTCCTAAATTTATAATGAAAGAATGTATATATATTGATTCTTGATTGAACATGTTTATGACTTTATTCTCATATATTCCTTTGTTTCTTCTTTGTGTTTTCTCCATGTGTTCTCATATTAAATGCTGCAGATGACTGAATTTGAAGGTGGTGGACTAGCAATTGGTTTGAGCTGCACTCACCTCCTTTCCGATCCCACTTCCACCACCATGATCATCAAAGCATGGGCAGACACAACACTGGGCGGGAAACACATACACCAACCACCCTTGTTCCACCCCTTGCCACCGCGAAGACAAGGAAACACATACACCAACCGCCAACCTAACTTGATCAACCACTACAAATCAGCTATACAAAATCCAGTTCCGATATCAAAACTTAAACACAAAACCATTACTCTACTGTTCAATCAAGAAATGGTAAGAAATTGCATAGCCATAGCTGGGATCTCAAATGCACATGATCACGAGAATAAACTAACTCCCTTTGAGGCCCTGAGTGCACTTTTTTGGACGCGTACAAGCAAGGTAAAGGGAATGGAAGGTTCCTTAATCGACATGTCTATAACTTTAGACACGCGAAAAGTACTAGGATTGGACAACGGCTTTTTCGGAAACTGCACGGTTTACAACAAGGTACGAGGAGATGGACTAGATGACAACGAATTATCTAAAGCTGCTTTTGCTATAAAAGAAGTGGTTTCAAAAATGGAGAGTGATGGAGTTATGGACTTGATTGAATGGTTGGAACAAGAAAAGTGTGAAATTCCGCCATTGATGAATGGTTATCATTTGGTTTGTGTGAATTTAGAGAATGTGGATTCATATTCTGCCATTTTTGAAGATAACGTAAGCCCAGTTCATGTATCGTATTACATTGAGCCGAGTGTTGGACCGGGGCAGGTACTGATTCTTCCTTCACCGAGAAGTGAAGGTGCGTTTGGCCGAGTAGTTATGGTCACACTTCCAGAAGATGAAGCTGAGAAGCTTCTTAATGATGAGTTGATTCAACAATTTGCTCCAACTACTCTGATGGGATTGAACTAAAAGCACTCTTAGATTAAGAAAATATGATCTTTATTAGATGTAATAAAGGAGGAAATTTGAAATTTTCGTTTGTACAACGACATATATTATTATTAACTATATAAATAACTTACCAAATGAGGGCATTAATAAATTTTGGCGTGAACTTGTGGAATGAATGGAGAAAGTGGGAAGAATTTAAGAAATAGAAATAAAATGTTTTGATTGAAGTTCACAATTTGTTTTGGGGCACTGTTACTTTTTTTTTTTTTTTGCATAATGGCACTGTTACTTATAATGCATGTAGTTTCTGTAGGTAATTAGAACCTCAAGATATTTGAATCAAGAAATTAAAAGAAAAAACTTATATAAAAAGAACAAAATCCATGCGTCTGCCGGGAGTCGAACCCGGGTCTATTGCTTGGAAGGCAATTATCCTAACCGTTGGACTACAAACGCTTGTTGTGTAATTGGTCCTTCATAGACTAATTAATTCTATATGGTATCATTCCCTCCCCGCTTCTGAGCCCTCATAAACCCGGAATAAAAAAATATTATTCCTCGCTTTTGTTCATCTTTCGTCTAAAAATAGTACAATATGATGAACGAAATTTCCAGATAATCATCTATTGTTTGCTAGCTAGGAAAGGAAAATTGCACTTGTACTGTCTTCTTGCAGTTTTGTGTGTGCACTAAATTAACCCCTCATTTTTAAAGAAAGGTCGCATATCACATATATAATCTATACCCATTAGGTATAAAAGAAATACGTGGTTTGCAATAATAATTTAAAAAGAGAAGCACGAGGCAACAAACTACATTAATAAATAAAGATGGAAAAGAAAAATGCGAAAAACTTATACAAGAACTCTGAACTTTGCAGGTAAAAATATGCACAAAGTCTTATTAGAAAACTTTTGTTTAATTCAATATTGGCAAAACTACCATGGACTTATTAGATGATTGACCTCTACGTATGAATAATTTAGGAGAAACAAAGCATTGATCAAAGAACTCGATATACCTGCACCAGGTTCAAGAGATCTGAACGCGTTATTCCCAGTTTTTCTCGACTCAGTGCATCGCTTGCCTTTGGAAACAACATTGGTCATACTGGAGAAACCCACCATATATACACTGCAGTGAGATTTATTGCATTAATGTTTGGAACAATTTTTTGGGATCTCGGAGGGTTCCATGTATGCTGCCGTACTATTTCTTGGGGTACAAAATGCTACATCAATGCAACCAGTTGTTGCTATTGAGAGAATAGTCTTCTACAGAGAAAGAGCATGCAGCAGGGATGCATTCAGCTATGCCCTATGCCTTTGGACAGGTAAATTTATAAATTTGCATCTTTTCAAGACAAATATCATTCGCCAAGTATCATCATTTTTTTTTTTTCAGGTTGTAGTTGAACTCCCTAACCTTCTCATTCGAACACTTATATATGGTGTGATAGTGTACGCGATGATTGGATTTGAGTGGACAGCTACCAAATTCTTTTGGTACCTTTTCTTCATGTACTACACATTCTACGGGATGATGACAGTGGCTATAACACCGAATCATAATATAGCCGCCATAATCTCATCTGCTTTCTATGGATTCTGGAACTTTTTCTCCAGATTCATCATTCCAAAGACAGTAAGTTTCCTGAAAATTTTCAAATAAAATAATAATAATAGCAAATGTAATCAGCTTAACTTTTTAGTTTTTCTTTTTATGCTTGTGACATCAGCTTACCTTTCTCCCATTGCTTGGACACTATATGGACTAGTTGCTTCACAGTTTGGAGACATCGAAACTGAGCTCGAATCAGATGAAACAGTTCAACAATTTATAAGAAGTTGTTTCTGATTTAGACATGACTATGTGGGACATGTTGCTATCATTATTGCTGGAACAGTTGTGCTGTTCGACTTCATTTTTGCATTTTCTATAAGGCTGTTAAACTTCCAAAAAAGATAAACAAATACCACGTTAGAAGATGGTATTATACTATAATGTAAATTTTTATAACGATACGTGCTCCCAAGGATTTCTTTTTTCGTTTATGTACATTTGACATCCTAGATATTAACCATGTAATTAATGAAGCTATCTTTGTTATGACATTTCCAGAATAAACAAGATTATCATAAAGTTTCAAGTCCTCATAATTCTAATCTAAGATTTACTTTCATACAGAATTTGAATAACAATTCTGCAGTGTTTCTTTAATATGCTATTCTTCATTAGCGGTATCTTGGCTCCAAATAGTAGAAGTACAAATAGAAACAAATGACTCATTTAGGCAAGGCAGATTTGATAGTCAACATTACCAATCTATCTGACCTGAAAAACTACTTATAATCTATTCTACCTAACATTTATATAGTAGTCTATACTGTTTGATTTGGGAACCCTGATACACAAGCAACATATAGATGTAAAGCTGTTTTCTTTCCTGAAAATGAGCAAAAAACCCACAAGCCAGAATTGCTTGAGATACATCCATTAGCAAAAAAGGGTTCACAAGAAGATCCCACCAGAAATGAAGTCAATGTGAACATTATCTCTAATGTTGGAAAAGAACTAGCCTAATAAATCAATAACAGACCAAAACAAAAGGTGTGCCCTTACGCCGCATATGTTACACTTGAAAATTACATCCTCTCACGAGATCAAACAAAAATTATAAATAAAAAAGCTACCAAGAAAGAGGATAAGGTTAAGAATCATTCGTCACCATCACAATTCCCTAAGCTATCCAAGAAGCTTTGCAACTCTTTCAACCCTTCAGCAGATACGCTCCTTTGTACTCTTCCACGAGGAACAATCAAGTTGGGAGGTGGTTGAGCCTGGAAACAAACAACCACCACAGACAAATTGTCTCCACTTTTTCTCTTCAAAGCTTCGTTCACAAGATCCTTGCTACACATCATTGGATCATTGTGCTCTTGAAGTCTTCTACGTGCAAAATCCACAGCATTTTGACTCATAAATACATCCCAAAGCCCATCACAGCCTATGATTAGAAACTCGTCTTCCTTTGTTAATCTTGTGCTCATAAGTTCTGGCTCCGCACTAAGGGGCCCACCATCCTGGCCTTTTAATCCATCCATATGCCAGTCTCCTAATGCACGAGCAACGTTGAGCTGTCCATTGAGATAACCATCGTATACATATCCTCCAGAAGCTTCTATACGCCTTCTTTCCTTTAAGCAAACAGGTTTATGATCTCTTGACATTTCAACAGCTTTACCCCTACGACAAAGTACTGCTCTGCAATCTCCAGCATTTGCCACAACCAGTGAGCTGAATTAATCATGAAATACAGACCTTTTTAGGATTCATTTGGGTTGATGGATTTGGAGCTACGGATTTCAAAACCAATAAACACATGAAGACAAATCTTTTGTAGCATCAACAACCATGGCTAAATTTTTTTTTTTTTTTTGCAGAACAAAAAAACTCAAAAGGATTTGTATAACTAGAAGAACTCTGACCTTCCAATTACAAGTGCGGCTAAAGCAGTGGTACCAGAAGAAAGATCTACATCCAAGGAGCAAGCTTGAGCAAAAGCAGTATCAGTCTGCAGAAATGCTGATGCAATGACTCTCTCAATCTCCTGAGGAAAATCATCATCCTCAACAATGAATCTTGGCAAATGATAGCATGCAAAGTCAGCAGCATGCTTCCCACCATGTCCATCAAAAATCTGACTCAGGAAAAAAATTAATCAAGTATTAAGTTGCATCCTTCTGCAATAAACAGACAGATGTATTAAACAACATTTCATATTTATAAATATCCCAATGCCTCAATCCTCTGCCAGGAATGAAATGCTAACTCAACCTATAAACTAAGACCTTTTGATATCCTATTTGAATACAACAGTTGTCACAAAAGCACATCAATATGCACGTGGTCAAATTTGCTACATAATCACTCAGATAAGCTACTGATTGGTTTTTTCATTCTGGAAGTTTTATAGAAAAATATGCCCCATATCTATAAAAATTAACAATCAAGAAGTTCAAAATCCGTAGAATTTGAAAATTAAACCTATAAATAAAACCCAGCTGAAAAATCAATGCAATCTGGCAACAAGCTACCAAAAGGAAGATATGGCTCTTCATCGTTGTTTTTCTCTTGCAAGGTTAAGGAAATGAATTACTAAATTTCTAATCAAAATGTTTAATTACCGAAAAACTCTAGATATTTCTCAAATGCAGTTTTTCCCAATCATTTTCCACTTGGACCCCATAATGCACTGTCTGAATTTAAGCTTGAACAGATGAGTGAAAGGAAGAACAATAGCATTGAAAATTCATTTACTTTTTATTTCAAAAAAGGACATCATTCCTAGAGTAAAGTTTTTTTTTTTTGGTTTTCCAAGGGTATCCCTTTCGAGGCGGGTTGGGCACATTAAGTTGGTACCTCTCCCAACAAAGATTCGAACCTGTAGTGACTAGTCCCTTCCACTAGACCAATCTACCTGTTGGTATTCCTAGAGTAAGCATGACAGCAACTGAGCACAATGAAAAAAGAAATAAACATAATAAGTAGTCTCATAGTTACATCCATGTGATCATTTCCTAAATGAAGTGGAATTTTTTTCTCCAGAGAGTTTTGTTCACTGAAACCTGAAGTACAAACACGGTGTTGATATAAAGAGATCAGATCAACATCATAATAACATATAGCAATCAATTTAGAAACATTATAATAGAGTCAATTAATATGTGAAAAAGAAAAATTATATAAGTGAAGCATAAATAAAATCACAAACAGATTATCAGAACCAAAGAATCCCTGCACCAGCAAATCTAATTCAAAATGATCACAACCTATATCGGTGATCACTAACAATAAAACATGTGGACTTAGGAATAGAAAAACTACAGGAATGTTGGTGTTAGACGAGAAGAATTACCCCATAGAAAGCATTAGGACTTTCATTGGAATTATCAAATCCGTAATCAAGCATCAAATTGTCAGCACAGACATAGACATCCTCCATGCTTGAGCGAGATCCAATATCAGCCCACGCACCTGAGCGGAGTAGGGGAGTGAATTCAACATCGCAAACATCTTCATTCAATCTCGGTTCACTTGAAATACCTGAGGATCTGGTTTTTACCTGCTAAAGACTTAGTCAAATGTAATCCCCACATGTAGAGATGGACAATATTTACAAAATCGATATTTCAAAGGGAAGGTAAAATGTATTCATGCTAGTTAAAACCAACTTTGGGTCTTCATATGTTTCACTAAATTAATAAACAGCAGATGTAAGATAGATGCATGCCTAAAATTAGTAACCAAGAAACCATAATAGAAGGTACACTATAATCAACTACAAACAGCACAAAGCAAGCAATATATTCCAAAAGAGCCAACCAATTGTTAGAGACAGTAATAGCTTCAAATTTGAGTTAAATATTCTGTGCAACTTAATAACCAGATAAAATCTCCATCGTACTAGTTTCCATGATTGAGGATGGTAAATTTAGGAAACTATGACTCTGAGAAGTTAGACAAAATACTATAGATTTACACAAACTTGCCAAAACTATAAATAAAAGTAAAATGAGGCAACAGAAGAATTGGAATATAACTTTGTAAACCTTGTGTATACAAATCACCAAATGCATAAAATAAATATCTATAGAGGAAGATAGTCAATGTGAGTTGTCTGTGTCCATTACGCATCCAATACTTCAAGTTTTGCCTACAACTTCACTCCTCAAAATCCTCTTATTTCCCATATATAATTCTACTTAAATTTACTATATAGACAAGTCACTCTAAAAACCACATCTAGGAGGGAATAACACCCCCCCCCCCCCCCCCTATTTTGACAGCACCAAAGAATAGCTTTCTACCAGATGGAAATGCATTTCCTATGATTGATGCAACCCCTAGAACGTAATCCTAATTTAAAACAATCCTAATTAAGTACCCCCTTAAAAACACTGTAATTCCCTTACCATTTATAACACCAATATAGTGATATACTAACTTTCATTGAAGCATAGCAAACAAAAATTATCTACATCTAATTAATATGCAATAAGTGGATCTTAACTCATAACTGTTCTCAACAACCGAGAACATGTATAGAAAAATCTTAATTAATACTAATGAACGTTTAGTCGTTTCAAAACAAATCAATATACCTAACTCGGTAACCATTACAAACTTAACTTGAAAATTTGAATCCAAATAAGCCAGAGGGAAAAGAAGATCGAATTTTTACTAAGTTACCAAAGAGGGGTGTCGAAGAAGGGACTTAGTAATCAAGGAAGGCGTGCCGGCAGAGCTCAAGCAGCGTCGGTAGGCGGCGCCACCGCCAGGGTTACTGGGAATCGGCGGTCGTCCGTCGGCGGAGCTATTGCTATCTCTGCTACCACCGACATTATAAATATTTTCTCTACTGTCTTCCATAATGAATCTCAACCATTACTACTCTAAAAGAAAGTCTCGAATTTTGAGTTTGAAAGATTAAGAATGAACGAGAGTGAAGATTTCCAATTCGAACGCAATGTGAAGAAATTTTGGGACCTTTGACAATTCTAGTTCCTAGGGTTTCGATTTGGGGATAGGGTTTTATAATGCAATAGTGAATATAAAGAGATACAGGTGCATATAGAAAGAGATCTTGTAGAGAGAGAGAGCGTTGAATTTGGTTTCCGGTCAGGTTTGAGTAATAATGCCGTTACGAGTCGCGTTTGTATATGGTAAAATGGGTGACGTCACATGTCAAAAACGACATCGTTTGTCTGAGGTGACTGATGTGCGTGCTTTCCTTATTTCCTTCTTGCTTTCTAATTTTTAATTTTTAGTGTTCATGGTAAGTACTTTTGTTCGATTTGAAATCAAATTTTCGTAATACGCATCTGATGGAAAACAAAGATAAGAAAAAAAAATGTATGAATATTCAGGAATCAAAACTATTATTGTTAACTCTACTTTTTAAATCAATGTATTTATTAAAATTGAACAAAAATTGATCTTATTTTAGATAGAGTTTAATTAAATTATTAGATTTCTCAAAAAAAAAAAAAAAAAAAAAAAGCATTAGGTCAATGACTTTTTTTTTTTTTTTTTTGGAGTGAGATCATTGACTTTATTTAATAGTAAATAAAGCTATCTTAAAGATTGATTGAACCAAAAAATAATTTTGCACCGTCGTCGATGAAAACATATGAAAGACTTAGTTCATACTATGATTAGTATGGATGCATTTTGACTAAAATTTATTAAGTTTAAACTTTTGAGTGTTGCGAAAATGCTGAAAATTAATTTGCCAAAAGAAAAAAAAAATGTAAGATTTTCTGAATTAATTTATGTCCATATATATATAACTAGATATTTTATTGACATAGAAATTAAAACATGCAAGCTTGTATAGGTTTTTAGAAACATGAATGTTTCGGATTTTACTTTTGATATTTAAATTTCAAAAAATAATTGAAGTCATATATCGTTTCAAAATGTAATTGATTGTTTGGAGATTTTTTAAATTTATCAACTATATTTATTTGAAAAGAACAATTCGGATAAAGCAAACAAAATACATAAAAGTGGGAACTAAAATTCAATTTATGAACAAATATTTAATGTATTCATTGTTGGTGCAATAATGCAGCAGTTCAATAATATGATAGATAACATGTGAGTAAAAAGTTCATACAATAACAATTCAATGCATCATTCGTGTGAAGATAGATAGTTTCCCAATCTCACATTCCAAAAGACATTGACCAAAATATGGTGTGGTATAAATTTACTCTCTGATATTTCGTATACTTGGATGTACATTATTGATGAATTTTCAGACATAATTTGTGTATCGTAGAGGAATGGGTTGTTCTGTTCTGGTTCAGCATGGAATTGTCTTTTCGAATTTTTACAAATCATTCCTACTAATGAGCCCAACCTGCCCATAATGAATTTATGATAAATGGTTTTGACGTTTTTAACTAGTAACTTCTAAAGACCCGGCCCGTCCTCTATTAGTGGGATCTGAACTTATTACGAATTTACTTAAATTGACTGGTCTAACAAATAAAATGGGCTTTATTTATTTACTTAAGTAGAGAACCGATTCCAGAATTAGGCCCATCCTATCTATGACATTAGGACTGTTAATGACATTGATTCAATTCCAACCCGATATGTATTAAATTCATTTTATTATGAATTTTATCCAATTAAAGACTCGATAGATCTGATCCGATTTCAAATTAAGATCTATAATTTAAAATATACGGAGCGAATATGAATCTAGACCGATTTAATTCGTATCTGACAATAGAACGTAATGTTTTATTTTGATTAGTAACATAGATATTGTATAACTACCAGTCTAATGACTTCTTTTTCCATTAATAATTTCATTTGTGCATATATCCATCGATCTAACAACATCAATAAATTTCCATATCTTACTCTCATTTTTTTCATTAACTCTACTAAGAATTATATTCAATTTCAAAGTAAGTATATTGTACTTATCATATATTTACTTTAAATTTAGCCGCCAAATTCAAACTGGGTAAGAATTTTCTGCCAATCAGATAATGCGGATGGTTTTTGTGCATTTTACACGGTGTTTCCAGTTCGACAAGCACAACCCATTCCCAACAAACAACTTGCCGGCGACTTTCAATTGTTGTGTTTTTCTAATTAGTCAGCAAAGGGATATATAGAGGGCTGTCATGTCTTGGTCTTCGATTCATACATTTAATTATTGCCTTTATACATTGAAAAGTTCAACAATTAATCGAACACGACCGGGCGTGACCATGCACGTCACTAGCCTAATTAGATGGTTTCTAGCTTTGTACTCGATTACTTGCACTTCATCCACTAACTAACGACTTTCACATATTTAATTTGATTAAATAAAAAATTGTATCATGTCCCACACAAGTTGAAAATGAACACTAAGTTCATCTTATCTTATAGGGTTTTGAATGATTCATACCATTTAAATAAAATTAACTTTTGAGATGAATTAGACTCAAATCATTCAAATATTTAGTCAATCCAAATATATCTAATACTATAACTAGCCTTTTTTTAATAGCTAAGATTAATTTAATTCGTATCGTTTGTCAACTTTAGGCCAAGTAATTCAATAAGTCAAGTGCCAATATTTTAAAGGGTAGTTCATCTGGGCGGCAAATTTATTTTAAAATAGTCAGCTTACGCGTTAGAAAACTGGAGCATATATACAAAAATTATGGCTACATTTTAGACGTTTTGAGAGTGCGCCAATTGCCAGACAACGTTCGAGATGTGTGTATTACTATTAGTTGCAAAATTTAAATTTCGTGGCTGTGGAAAAAAGGTATGAAATTCCGATCCATCCCTTTACTGGGTACATACAGTCATATATACAATTGAACATGTCTTTGGATATATATATATATATATATATATATATATATATATATATATATATATATATATATATATATATATTGTATGTTGAATGAATACATACAAATTAAAAGATCATTATTCTAATTTGATATCACATTCCGGGGCTATACATAAACATAATTTATGACGAGATATAAATATTGCATGTACATTGACGATATGTTTGTACGTTTTACTATGTTATGTTAGTTTCCTAATTAATTTTACCGAGTTTAATTTTATCTTTAAAGGATAGGAAATATATATATATATATATATAGGCCGGTTTGTTCATGAAAAATTAAGTTAGACCATGTTCTTAATTTCCTGGTCGTTAATTGAATGCACAAAACAAATTAAAAAATGTCGATTGAGTTGGAAAATCAGTCAATAAAATTGCATTGACTCACGATATCCCACTCAGAACCTGCAGGTAAGCCTGCTGCTAGACCATTATATTTCTGAACTTAATTTAACATACTATAAATCTAATTAATGGAAGAACGTACGAACGTAGATTTGTGTCCAAAATTCAACATCAATTACAGCTGTTGATCATCTTTCACACGTCCTACTGAGTGGGTTCGACGTGGATATTTTATCCCAACAATTAATTAATGCATATATATGCGATCATTTCCGATCCCCCTCACATATATAAAATTAATTAATTGTACATATTTTGCTTCTAGTAATTAAACCGTACACCACAAAATAATTAGTGGTGGCAAACGGGCGGGTCGGCCCTTAATTTAGTCTTCATCATTTAAAAAAAAAAAATTCCACAAAAGATCGTTGTAACATGGATTGAAAATGAAAGTAGTTGATGCCGAGATTTGAAAGAATAAAACTAACATACAAATTCGGAGATATTAATTACATGATATGAAAAATATAATTTTTTTTATTCTCTTATATCTAAGAAATATAAGAGAATAAAAATATAAGAAATTTATTGAGTAAAAAAAAAAAATATAAGAAATCCTTTCAAGAGTCGATACCAATATTTTGTTAGTCAAAAGTGACCATAAAATTGGTATAGAAAAGACGAATGGTTTTAAGATACTTCAATAAAAAAAATTTCTCCTAAACAAAGGATTAGTAATTACAAATAAGAAAAGTGGTTCTAGCCTTCTAGGCCTTCAATTTTATGATATGAAAGAGGACATGGTAGGATTTTCTTTGCTTTTTTGGAATTAAAGATGGTAGTCAACTTGCTTTTAAATTGGCCTCATTAATTAATTTTATTTTTGTTTTTATAAAATTCATTAATCGATCCACTAGGAGACTCATTAAAATTCCATTAATTATAAGATTGATTTAAGACCAACTCAATCCAAGAAACAAAAACATCTAGGGGTAGGACTTGGATGGGCGTAGACGGGTCACGGGTTAGCCCACGGGTCCAGACCCATTTTGCCATGCCTAATAATAATACTCCGTATATGAAAGTTTGTCTATGGAATT
Source organism: Penstemon barbatus (assembly GCA_003313485.2). Taxonomy (NCBI): domain Eukaryota; kingdom Viridiplantae; phylum Streptophyta; class Magnoliopsida; order Lamiales; family Plantaginaceae; genus Penstemon; species Penstemon barbatus. The sequence continues at coordinate 5,816,548 of CM064878.1, forward strand.
AAGTGGAAATTTCCCAAAGTCAATTTGATAATATATAGTTTGTAGATGCTTGTCAGCATCCACGTCCTTATTACAGTTTGATGACATGGAAATCCTATCCCATTAATTATGAACGAAGTTGAAATTCATCTATATATGTATAAACAAAACCCTCATCGTACGTATTGTCTCGAAAAAAATTAGAATCGTAAATTTTCAGTTTAGACAATAATTAAGCTTCAGATTGACACAAAATAGTTTATATATGTGGATATATATTCCAGCAGCTTATACAGCAAAGTAATTAGATATACGTACTGTATATCGAGATCAACCAGCACATGATGGAAACCCTCCATTAATTAATTAATCTGTCATGGAGTTCCTATTTTTTGTGAAAAAACAAGATTATTTTTACTACTCTTTGATTGGAATTATCATTTTTCTCATAAATGGAGGAAGTATTTGTTATGACGACTCAATTAGATAACAAAACTGATTGGGTGATTGAGTTGGAATATGTGTACTACAAACGGCTGTGTCCGCGTATTTTGCCACCTCGCAAAAGTCGGAGTGTTAAACTTTCACGGATCATCAAGCGTTGTAGGAAGCACGGAGCCAACTGGGCCATCCGTGTTCTAATTAACAACGAGTTTACTGGAATTCACATAACACCGGGGAATTTACTGTATCACACGAGACTTGTATTTGAATACAAATCTCGCGTTGTTAATAATGATGCAGCATTGTTTGATCTTTGTGTGGTAGGGATCCCGGAGAAGGCCATCGACTACCTTCTCCGCGTTGAGTTATTGTCTAATCCTTTTAATTAGTTATATATATATATATATATAGATCTTCTTCTTTAGATTTTTGTGTAAATTTTTTTCTTCTTTTTTTTTTATATGTAATCCCTTTTTTTAATTAATAGTATATATAATACAATAATATATGTAGGGGCATTGGCGGTCTGTTTCGGAGGAATAATATTTGGAAAAAGAGGGCTTGCGCTCGAATCGCAGTAGCAGACCCAAAATTTGCGATAGACTTGAGGTTAACATGCTTGTAGCACGCTGCACTTAACTTATCTTTTATTTAATTTTCTGTCTTTGATTTCTGAAATTAAGGTAGAAATAGATATTTTGTGAACTATATAAAATTACACAACTGAAACATATATATATATATATATATATATATATATATATATATATATATATATATATATATATTTGTGTGTGTGTGTGTGTGTGAAAACTAAAAATTATTTGTACAAGAACTCTTCTATATATTCTTGGTTTTATGCTTATATATACATGCAATATTTATACTAATCAATTAGGTTAAATGTGGAAACTATATACTCCATTGACAGAGTATTAGTTTCAATTTCTAATTAATTATATATAGGCACAAAGAGTTGGAAGATCTTTACCTCGTGACACCATTATTAAGAGATGGTTATAGTACTTTGGAAAACAGGTAATTAATCACTAATATAATCCTCAATTCCGTACAAGCTAATTGATTTGTTTATCAGTACTCTGTTCATAAATATTTTCAAACTTTTGGATATTTCCTGATCCCCAATTTTTTTTTTAATTCTTTAAACAGATATTCCTGATCCCCATTGTATATATGAAGTTGTGTATTAGTGACTAGATTAAAATTGTCATTCTTGTATAACATCCAATTAGAAAGAATTATATTTTTCATACCAAATTTTTACCTACTTTAGGCATTTAATACCGAATCTTAGAAAAATATATATTTAATATCAAAATTGAAGGATTTTTTTCACATTTGCTTGAGATTTAATGGTGATTTTATGTATGCTTAAAATTATGCTCAAATTTTGTTATCATAACATGCTTATCATATCTGAAATATTATTGTGGCATGATTCCCTAGATTATGATATATGATTTAATTTTGATTAATATCCCGAAACTTTATTAATTTTTTGCGGATTATTTATTGCGTTTCATGAACTGAAACTTGTGCCATTAGGTCAAAAGCTTTCCAGCCATATAAAGAATACAAAATTTGGTCCCGAAAAATTGACATTGAAAGGAAATGTGAAAAAAATCATTCAATTTTAATATTAAACGTGTCTTTTTTTTAGGTTTGGTACCAAATATCTACCAAATATCTAAAGAATGTAAATTTGTTTTGATTTTAATAAAAACTGTGAAAAAGATTATTTTTTAATATATTTTTTTAAGAAAAAGGGTAAAATTTTCAATTTAGTCGATATATATATAAGTTGTAACATTAATGCAAAGTATCACAGGTGTTTAATTTATTGACATTGACGATATAAATGGTCATAAATACGGTTATTATCAATTAATTATAGGACGATTTTTTTTATTTTTTTTATTATTTTTTTTTTTTTCATGATCACTACATGCATCACATATGATTAATATTTCGAAAAATCATCATTATTGATCACTTAAAAGGTTTTCTAATTGAATTTAAATGTGTTTGGGCCGCTCGACAGAACTACAGAAGCTATCAATCAACATGTAGCTTCACCTCCACTGGCAATAAATGACACGAACTTACCCCAGGGGTAATTAAACAATAAACCTTTAAATAGATAAATATGATTTGAAGTATATATATATATATATATTAATTTTAATATCTTCGATCTCTTAGTCAAAGTACTGTCTCTTCTGGAGGGGATGGGGATAGGATCAATATTATTCCATTTATATCGGAGGAGGGAGAACGGAGAAGGGATGTTATATCGACAGAGCATAGCAACGGTACCGTTGGTAGGGTGATGAAAGCTATAAGACGATGTACTTCACCATCACCTTATAATCATCCCGGCTCGACCACAGCCGCGTTGCGTGTGCCCGTTAAGAAGGATAGAGGTTTGAGTTTTGGGGTGCAGAAGGCGAGGGTGAAGCAGATATTATTACTTCAAAAGAGATTGATCTTGTATCGGAGCCGCATGCACAAGTTTCATCACAACATTATGAAAATCAACATGCATCTTCTGTTTTTTGTGTTGGCTCTAGGGTTGGTTATTGGATTCACTCGCCTACGTGTTGCATGTCCTTCATTTCATTTCATTTGGGGGAATTAATTAATTCAGATGTATTTACTATCTTATTTAATTAAAATATATCAATGTATTGGATTTTATTATGATAATTTAATAATTTGTTGTAAATATTTATAGCATGATCAGTTTAAAGATATATATATAGATAGATAGATATATATATAGTCATTGTAAGGGAAATTATTATCCGGTTTGCGTCATTATATTATATATTGCGTGTTGCCGGCCGTCGTCCAATGTGTAAATAAAAATTGAAGTTGATCATAGTTAGTGGTGCATGCTGAATTAATGAAGGCGATTGCTTAACAAATTAAACTGATCCTTAATTTGAACCTTGTATATATATATATATATATATATATATATACAAATAGTTAATTGAAAATCATAGCTAGCTAGTCTATATAATGCAATAATTAAACAATTAAACGTTTTCCACCTTTGAATAACATACCTAGACAGACTCTTGATTTAGATTATAATTTTTGTAACTAAACTATTAATTAATATGTTTCTATCACTAACCATTTTATCCATGTCAATTAATTTACAAGATCACAAAGACAGAGACATGTTTTACTTACATAAAATCCTGAAACCCTAGTTTTCATTCTTATTATAGTTTTGAAATATTCTACAAACAGATAGAATATTAATATTTAAAATAAATTAATTAAGAAAAAGAGTTTGGTCAGTGAAACTCTATACGTACCAACTACCAAATCATATATTACTGCATTCTAACTTGATCCGGTCAGAACAATATAATTGATTATATATAATACTACTAGGACCAATTCTTATTGCATTCTATACAAAACTCAAAACAAAATTAACAATTAAAGTATGAATCCTCCAACGCAAGAGGAAGCAGTACCAGAAAGAACGGCTCGAGTCGAGGAAGTAAGCATTTTGCTTCCTTCTTCCGACAATGAGTACTGTGACTCGGATATTGGAGAAATAAACAAAGAAAGACAACAACAAGTTCCAGAAAGAGGCTTTCCAACTAGCGAACTATTATTTCGTCTTTCAAGGCGTAATATTCACTGCCTTTTACAATACCCCGTCTAGTCTCAAGTGCAGGTACCATTGGATCCCGTTCACATTATCGATCTCTTCTGGCTGGAGTTCTCAACTTGTTATAAATACACGTTAGACGACATAGATAAATGTGCATGCGATGAGGTGTGTGCGTGGTAATCATCATGCGCCTCCATCAGTAGGAAGTGGAAATCATGACCGTAATATTAACGAGTCGATTGCGGTGAAGTGTGCTAGGCATTGGAGGCTGGTTTATGTTGTAGGTTGCATGGGACTTTTCGTTGGTTTTTTTGTTGTCACGCTTATAGGTTGCTGGAAGATTACTTGTGGCGAGACTAGCTAGTTTTAGGGCCACCGCGCCACAGGCTAAAGCTCCATGATCGAGTGACACAATTACATACTAGAAGCAATACTTATGATCTGTTTGTCTTGATTTTCTGCAAGTCTTTGAATGATTTTGTAAGATTTATCGATTTTCATATATTGAAGAATATTAGACTGCAGTATATATATATATATATATGTGAGTCTATCATATATAAATATTGAGAAATAACATTAATTTCGCTATTGTACAAACAGAGCTTCATTATTATTAGAACTTGTTTCTTGATGTGTCAAATGTATGATTTTGTATTTTCGTTTCAAGTAAATGAAATTTTTCTTTTTTAAACACACAAAACTACTAGAAAGTAATTCAATCTAAGGAAAAGGGTATGAGATTAATTTTAATTTTTCAAAGTCGAGTGGATCATCTTAATTTTAGGTGAATAGTAATATACGTAAATAGACATTATAAAACAATTATGCATACCGTACTACTCCAAACATTATATACAATTGGTATATATAATTAGCTAAGTTTTCTTATTTAATTAAAGTTGTATAACAATAAAAAATGAAATCACTAAATACTAGACTTTACAATATATTAATAAGATTTGTTTTCTTATCATACATTTAAATAAAGGAAAATGTTTCAATGTCGCGCGTTCTCACTGAAAATATCATGTATAAACATAGGGTAGAAACTCATAATTAATAGGGAAAATATTTTTCTGTAGTCCTTCGGTGAGTCATTTTTTTTTAATAAGCTTCCAACATTTCTGAATTATAATTTTAATTAATATAATTGAATAACGTTTAGTTTTTATTTTGATTATATATGGAGCAGTAGAGTAGAGTACATCTTCCATAAATCTCTAGGCTCTTAGTCACTAATACATTATTCAAGGCCAGGGTGGGCAATTGGGCCTTTGGGCTCATTTTCAATATATCAATTACTATTAATTTGTTGTCCACTTAAATTTTTTTATTTTAAAAAGAAATACAAATACATAAACCCTTCTAACTTTATCTTCATCCTAGTCGCTTTTCCCTTTCCTACTCGCTTCCTTATCTTGATTCCCCATCATATTTCCTCATTTTTTCTTGAGATCAATCAAACTTCAATTTCTTTAAAAACACTGTTGAAGGATGATCCGGACCGAACAGGCTTCCGGTTAGTTGTTGAACCGGTCCAATCGGTCGGTCCAGTCCAGTTTAAAAAACACTGACCAACTGTTGTGCTACTACTGATCTTTTCATCTTTGGGTCAGTTTTCTAAAGTGTTTCACTTGTCCAGTTGTGTTTGGATCTCAAATTGGGCTTCCCATTATAAGTCAAAAACCAAAAGCCCATTCTTGACATATTGTTATTTTGTACTTTTTGATGGTTTAGATAACGCTGGCAGATCTTCACATAGCCAACTAGCTAGCCATTTATGCTACCACCTCACAATGTTGTGTAGACCATGTAAATTGTTACTTTATGTAATCTCAAAAAAGAAAAAGAAAAAGAAAATGTTACTTCTCATGTGATTGCATAATTTCCACCTAATAAATAATAGACGTTCTACGAATTATTTATTTATCTAGATTGAATTAGTCCAAATTAACATGTCCTTCTTCTTTTACTCTCTAATAAAGGAACATTGAGGAAGATTTTGAATTCATTCCATCACAAATTTAATTAATTCCTCTTATATTAATGATTTCTTACATATATTAAAAGTTGCAAATAAAAAGGCCTACTATAAAGGTGTGGTTATAATTCCATAGAAAGTCTCTTTTTGGAAACACAGTCCATTTCTTGAAATTTTTCCCTCTAGTTAGCAAATTCTTTTCAAATTTCCCAATCACAATTTCCGTTCATCAATTCATTTTGACTAATTAGATGTAAGAATTTTATCAAACCAGGTAAATACATAAAATGGTTTCTCAGAAAAAAAAAAAAAAAAAAAAAAAAAGGGAATTCATGAAATGCTGTCACATGTACGAAAACTCGAATTTCTCTCTCTACTGTTTGGCAGAGTGAAGACAAAGCTGAAACCGACTTTCTTTGGACTTATTTAATCAGAATATGACGTTAGTAATTTAACTCAATTTTAGCACGTAAACGCAACTAAATAAACCTTAACTTTTTGTCCCAACTCAAAGCATGCATATTATGCCTTAGCCACCTTAATTATTTTACTATATTCTTTGCAACTATTTATGTCTTTTGGCGATTAATGAAGAGGCTTTTGTCAATCGATCGTTTATTAAAAACAGAGAGGTTTTTAACATTACTGATCTGGATTGATCTGGATTTTGTTTTATTAGTGAAATAATATGCCAAAACCAACTCCTATTCATTACAAAAAAAATATTTTTTTATTGCAGTTACTTTATAATATTGTATTTAATAATTGTCAAAAATATACAGTTAACAACTACTATTTATATTATAATATTCAACCAATACAAGCCGCGAACCACAATTACTTTTTTTTTGGTTACAATTAATATTGAATTGATCAATTTATCTTTCATTACATATATACACATGAAAAATATTAAATTGTAAAAATATCGATAGCTTAAATATAATTTTATCAGGCTGCACGGTTGACGTAGATATAGCACGAAGCATTTCCCCTTTGACTGAATATTGTAAGAGATTTTTGGCATTTTATATTAACACACGAATTAATTTGTTACACAAATACATTATATAATTTCTTGAAGTGATCGAATTACAAGTAGCAACAGAAGAAATTGATCAGACGATTACAATGCTAAGTTTTGATCGTCTTTACATAAAATAATTATAGAATACATATCATTCATTAGTAATAAACAAAACATTTTTCCTAACCTCAACCATTCTTAATTATCTATTATAAAATTGATATCAAACATAAGCTAACTAAAATGATGATTTTTTTTTTTTTTTAAATGGTTCAATTCCTAATCAAAGTAAGTGCCTTTTCAAGATGCTTGCTCTTGAGACTAATATACTCTTTTAAAGTAACGGGCCTAAAGCAAGGAGTTTGAAACTTTGACATTAATGGTGCAATTATAGAATCTGTAGGAGGGCCATAGAAGTATGCAATTGAGAATCTATGTCTAGTTTCGTTTGGTACCACGCGATGATACACCGTTGGAAAATGTGCATTCGAGATTATATGCATAAGATCGCCCATGTTGACAAGTAGGGCACCGGGCACATGTGAGACCGGGACCCACCTGGTGCCCTCTTGGAAAATTTGGAGGCCACTTGTGTCATTCTGGTGAAGGATTGTTAGAAGCAATGAATCCGTGTGAGGGGCTAAACCGACGGCTCGATTAGGGTTTGGGCAGCAAGGGTAAGAATTAAGCTGCAATGCACCCTCGGATTGGTAAAATGAAGGTGTACAATTTATTTCTTGATCTTGATTTTTATCATCCACTTCCAATGCCTTGAGGATGAGAAGCAAGATTTTGTATGCTAATGATTTCATCTTTTTCTGATAATTGTCCATTATATCACTGCAAAAGTAACAAGTTGAGAAGTGTAATTAATAAGTAATTAAATAGAATTTGGTTATCTTAATTTCTAATAATGATGTAATCAAATGACAGTTGTCTACTTCCTTGGTGTTATTTGATTTTTTAATTTCTTGATTTTCGAATTGGACAAATTATTATTATTGGTGGTCCACTATTAAGGTTGTTATTAATTACTAATTGATTGTAAAGTTTAACCCTTAATATTATATTTAGATATTTCCAAAGAATAAGTTATGTAAATTTAATTTTATAATGGAAACTTTGACTTGGGACTCAAAGCCAAACTTTAGGGTAAAAGATTCTTACAAGTGTATTCATTACTCCCTCCATTCCACAATACATGTCTTTTTAGGGAGAAAAAAAAATTTCAAAATACATGTCACTTTAGGAATTCAAGATAAACTTAAATGCTATTTTGACATTTTTACCCTTCTTCATTAAAAATTGGAATAAAGAGATGGGTTATGGGGAGTTGCAAAATATTTAATTGTTTCTCGAGGGTACTTTTGTCCAACTACACTTTTATTTTTCTAAAATTTAAAGCATTAATTGATTTCTTAATTCTTGTGAAAAAATCTTAAACGACATGTAATATGTAATGGAGGGAGTATTAATTTGGGGACGGTGAATTCCAAGGAGGAGGGAAACAACCTTGCGAGGTCCGAATCTCAAACAATCAAAAAATAATGCAGCCTAATCATTGAGAAGTTGTGTTTGGATTAAGGAGAGACACTGAATTTTAATTATTACATTATTTTATTAAAATGTAACCACTTCATCTATGAACCTTTAAGCAATATTTTCTATAATAATGATGTATGTATGAATTTTAATTATTACATTATTTGTATATGCAAATAACGTCATAAAACACTAAACTATTATTGACATTTCTAGCATAATTAATATAGATATTGATACTAAGAAAATATGCATATATAAATAACCTAATCTCCCATTCATATATTCTTCTAGGTCAATCTTCAAAGCTTCTATCTTTATAAAATCCAGTAGACATGCTCTTAAGTTTTAATTATTAATATATTATTAAGCTACACTTATTCTACGTTTTCTTTTTTCTTTTTTCTTTTTTCCAATTACACCGTACAAATTATTTCATACATCTATTGTACCACGTTACCAAGTACATGTGATATACCTAGTCAATCTGATAATTATATGTGTAGTAAGAATTCACGTCAATTATACATTGTCGATATGTTCATTATATGTATCTAATTATAATTTTCTCAAGAGTCCGAGTAAAACAGTAATATGAATTTTTAGTACGTACTCACATTTATTATAATCAATGTATCACATATATATGTTTTGTGGCGTGGGGCAACAATTAAATAGATAAAACAATTTCCCATTCGCTCATGATTTCAAGAAACTAGATAGACAAACATCGTAAACCATAAAAAATAATTAAGTTGAGCAACAATAATTATATTTACGTGCATAAATATATAATATAGTGCATGGACTTACCAAAACTCTTCATATTCATCAGGCCAAAGTTCTTTAGCATGATCAACTGCGGATCCCATAATGGTGAATCCTTCATGCCACATTAATTTCGAGAAAAATGGTGATATCCGAGCAACCCCATAGCCGGTGGCTCCGCTAGGCGAACGCAACGCCTTAAGCTTCCGTTCAAGCGGAAGGCCAAACAGCCGCCGTGCGTGCGCCTCAGCTTCTTCAACAAGACTCAAAGGAATTCCATGGTTTATCAAATGAAACATTCCCCACTTTTGACACGCATTTCTTACAATCTCCGTTGCATTTAGGGCATTTAGGTCAATAACGGGTATAGATACTACATCCGGTTTTTCAGACAAGAGATCTAGATTGTCTTTTGTGGTCCATACATGCGACTCGGGGAGGTCGTGAATCGAGTCGAAATCGAGGGGGATAATGTGTTTAAGTTGAAGAGTTGTGTCTCTATAGGCCTCTGAAAGAGATGTTGCCATTTGTGCAAATTAAGTTTGAGAGGTAAGAATGGGCTTTAATATTATATAATGGTTTGATATGATTTGGTTTTTATTGTTATTATTGCACAAAAATATAAAGAGCTGAGGATGTTGATTAGTAGGTGGATTTTCATCTTGATTTGGCAACATGCGGATGATGGGCGGCTCTATGGACTATGCGTTGTCTTTGATTGATTTTGGAATTTTTCATAGGGTCCCACCACACGTTTAGGGGAATATTAATTTGCATCCCATTTTTTTTAATTTAATACAATCACCTAGCCTAGCTACTCATGAATTTGAAAATAAATTCGAATCGTCATATATTTTGGTGTCAATATTTTATAGAACATGATTTAGTACTTCTATACATCAATATATGTAATAGCTTGACACTACTCATGTGAGGAAAAAAAGCATGATAGAAAATCTCATATACTAAAGCCAAATTGAAACATTATTAAAAAATCTTGTATATACAGTAATTTCATTGTCTTTTCAGAACGCTATGATTAACCAAAACGCTGTATATATTGTTTAAGTCAAATTAGACAACATTATTTGATCATACAATTCTACAATGAACCAAAAAATCTAAAAATTATATCACATTGAATTTCAAATTGCTCGGTCCAATTAAGGACACATCAACTCTATATTTGAGTTACAAGTGTCTTGGACTTAATACCATGCAAAACGCCATAATAACTTAATATTGTAGGATCTAAGTTTTATTTATTAACGGATCGATTTCGACTTAAAATCAGATACGCCATAAATTACCACTTGCATCAAATTTTGATCGATTTAAATGCATTGTCTACTAATTATTAAAGTTACATGCACCATTGAATTCAACATTTCAAATTAATCTTGTGTTAGATTTGATTTGAATACGTGAACATAATGATCAAATAAATCTGATTCGATTCATTATCAAAAACTAATTAATTATGATGCATTTATGATCTTCCACCTAATATACACCACAAGCCATATTTCCTTGTAGATGTTTTATTAGCGAATATGATGCTAAAAATTTGAGGGTTAAAATGTAAAAATACAAAACTAACAATAGTGAAGGGAAAGTTTAATGAAAAGTTAAAATTGTTTCGCTGGTGGCCCGTGTAATTTCCAATTTCTATTCCAACCCTACCTAATTTCTAGATTTAATACATGACAAAGAGATTTGGGATATGGCTACTTTTTAGATAAATTTCTTTTAAAAATGTTACTCGTCTTTGTCGAAAAAAATTGATAAAGCCAGAGTGGATTTGTCCTTACCGTTGATAAACAGAATAATTTTTTTTTCCTCGGCACAAATTGACAAATAGGAAAAAAAACAAAAGAAATAGTGATATGAGAATGGACAATACGTAGTTATCCTCCCATGAGGGGGTGGGGGTGGGGGAGTTGATTTAAAAATTCATTAGTACAGGTTAGTTAATTGACTTGATTCAAATTATTTAACATTTATAGATTGTGGTATTAAATTCATCGTTGGTAAATATAGTGTTAAACTTCTTTCTTCTCGTTACTGTTTTGATTCATCTTAATTTTGTGTATTGACCTTATAACAAAATTTGTTGTTACAAGGTTTAGGCCTCTTGATTTTGTTGAAGTCATTGGTCATGGACTTGTAACTTATTTGTTTTAACTGATCCAAAAGACGGGGAGTCTAGGGTGCGACCCTCCGTAACTGAACTCATGTGCGGCCACCCTTTAGAATCGCGCCATGTGGCAGCGTAACTAAAGATTATTTTTTCTAATTATTTTCGATTTTATAAATGTCCAGAATACCCTTTTAATTTTTTTTTTTATGAAAATTTAAATTATCACATAAACCCGAAATGTCTTTTATATCCTTTTTAATTATCTTAATTAAAACAATTGTTTCAATTGGGTTTAGAACACAGGTCTCCAAGTTGAGAATATTAACTGTCCAACCAATGTTCAAACTCATATTTTGTGATTAAAATTGACAAATAAATGTACAAATAATATATAATGAGATTTACTTCCACATTTGATTATTTCCATAAAAAATTCTCAAAATAAGATTTTGACAAATATTTAGGCATGTGCTACATTATGATTTCAATTTATTTATTCATATTGTTTAAAAAACATTATATAATAAAATATTGACATTAAATATATGAATATTCTTATGAAAATGATATTTGAAACTGAAATTTTGAATTGAACCTTCATGTACATTGGTTAAAAGATTTTGGTGCCAAATATGTACATTTAAGAAATAGAGGGACCTTTATGGAAACATCCAAAAATGTTAATCTCAAGTAGACTTTTTATGCAAATGAACTAATGTTATATGAAATTATTATACAAGATTTTTTTAAAATCTAATATATAAAATGTCTTATAGACATTGATATTTGAAACTGATATTTTTTATGTTTATTTCAAAATTGAGGGACATTTGTTAAATATTAAAAAATGTTAATCTCTTGTAGTATTTTTATGTAAATGGGCAAAATTTATATGAAATTATTGTACAAGATTTTTTGAAGTGTGTATTTTCTAGCCGGGACGTTATTAATGGTATTAGAGCTTAGTCTCCGAGTCAAGATAGGGTCCTCGGACGGGGGTAGGGATGTTTGTTAAATTTAATATGTAAAGTTTCTTATAACAATTGATATTTCTAACTTATATTTTGCAGTCAGACTTGAACGTAAGCTTTTACGGTACCAAATTGATCAACTTTATTTTTTATGGTACCACAAGTTGTAATCGTTATATAGTTTGGTACCGCAAATGCAATTCTCTCTTTATTTAGATGAAAATCTTCGGAAAAATTATTTATGAACAAATTAATAACTATTATTTCATTAAATAAAATTATTGATGGTAAAATATTATCAATGTTACTTATTTTTATAAAATACTATGCATACATATAATTTTATTTATTTATTGTCGAATACGGATCTCTTAACTAATAGGATCGACCGAAATTTAAACTATTATCTAAGAAATTCGAACTTAATCGACCGAATAGAAATAAATAAACAAAAGGGGATTAAGGATAATATACATCAAAATTATTGATTTGAGATATTGATTTCGTGGATTCAAAGTTAATTGAGAATTTCATTTTTTTTATAATTCGAAATTTGTAAAGCAATTTTGGAGAGGATTCATTTAAGGTACAAAAATGGTGGTGAGATTATTGAAGGCATGGATGGTGTAAAAATGGTGGAGAAGTAATAACAAGAAATAATCAATTAAGTTTGAATGATTATGAAATAAAAGGCAATTATTTTTTAGTTTTGAAAGATTATGAAAGAGAAGGAAATAAGGAGCAAATTAATTGTTAATTTCTATTTTTAAGTGGGGGGTATAAACGTCTTTTTAAAACATAAAATTTAATGGGGGGCAAAATGGTCTTTTCTATTTTCAGTCGGTTTTTTTTTTTTTTGGACAAACTAAGTAAAAGGGCTTAATAGTCAATTGTATTTTTAATTAGAAATAAACCAAAATTAAATCCAAAACATTTAGTTACCAATCCAACGGCTGCCATTTAAGTAAGCCGATCTAACGGCTGAGGGAGTGGACCGCATGTGAGGCCGTAACTAATGGGGCCGCAACCTAGAAAGATTGTCCAAAAGAAATGGTAAAATTTCAGTTGATATATTCACATGGGATGTTAAACCGGGTTTGCTAAGGGCAGTTCAGCGTTCACCATACATTATTTGCCATGTGGCAAACAATTTACCTATTACCTGATATATATTTATACTACACCAAATACGAAATTACTTAAATACCCTCTTCTTCTTCTTCTTTCCTTTTCTTTTTCTTCCATTCTTCTTAAAACGCTTTCTTCTTAAAACAGAGGAGTTATCAATTAATCAATCATCAAATTTAAGTAAAAAAACACCTGAAATTAAATACTATGAACCAAAAAAAGCAATGTAGAACAAGAATCAAGAACAAAAACACTTAAAAAACCGCTAAAATCGAAGAACCCGAAATCTGATTTGAAGCCCAATTTGCAAAATTCAACAAGAACTGTTGTTAATTGCGTAGGAAATAGGCTGTAATCAAACCTTCGAACCAATTTTGAATGGAATTCACGGCCCGTTTAAGTTCTTGAAGGCCCGAACCTATGAATCACTTAAATGAACCCGGCAAACAGCAATTAAACACTCCAGAAGTGTTTTCCAATCAAAATTGAACAGAAATCTCACGGCCCGTTCAAGTTCTTCTCGGCCCGAATTAAATTCCAGCTCAATTAGTGTATGTAATGCGAAATTAACTTCGGAAACACTCTACCCAGGCCTTAGAGAAGAGTAAACGAGCAGCAATTGTCTCTATGTGAAGAATTTTAATTGTCGAAAGATTTTATATGATTTTTAATTGCAATTTCGTTAAAGACAATTTTATATTCTTTTAATTTCACTTTCGGAAGAACATAGCAGCAGGTTGTTAATATAAAATGGATTTTGCAATTAAAGATATTATGTTAATTTCAATTCTATTAAATCAGGTTTTGCGAAAATTATATTAGCAAATGTGGTCTATGTTTGCTGTTTGCTGTTTGAATCCATGTTTGAGTACAATAGAGAAGGTTTTATTAAATTTCAATGTTATTAAAAAAAAATTATTAGCAGCAGGTTTAATTTCAAATGTAAGTTTATTAAAAATGTCATAAACAATGTATAGAAAATTTATAGCAGGTTTAATTTATTATTTAACCATGTGGCATATATATATATATATATATATATATATATATATATATATATATATATATATATATATATATATATAGCAGGTTTAATTTCAAAGGGCAAATGTGTAAATGAAACAAATGTGACCTGCTATATTCAACCGGGTTAACAGGTCACTTTTTTATTATTAAAAAATTCCAGCAGTTCAATTTTGAGGAAAACTGCCAGCAGAAGCTCCCATGTTAAACACTGTATATTGAAAAACATCATATTCAATTTTTGAATAATACTTGGTCCGTGAAATTAAATAAGTAAACTTCTTAATATCAACAAACAAAAGTCCTCATAATTGTAATTTTATTTTTTAACTTGCTGAAAAGTTGTTGAACGATTGATTTGATGTTACTCTTTCATTTCATGTACAACGCTTTGAAATCAATCAAGTTCTAGAAAGCATAATTCAAAACATTTAAAAGCATAATCAGTTAAGTTAAAATATGTAGACATAGATGATGAAGCATTACCAGAACAAGATCAAAGATTGTTACCCTCCCTATATAATAATAAACTCTTTCCTTTCCTGATGCAATTCCATTCAATGTTCTCAAACTTGATAAACAAATCAAGACATTCTTTCTCACTCAGAAAATCGCGTGATCCATTTTCTTTTCTAAACTACGATGAAATCTAAATCGAGTGAACAGTGAGAAAGAAGATAATCTAATTTGAGCTCAGTAGCTGATAATGCAGAGTATGATTAGCCATTCTTTTCACAAGCTCGATAGGTACGTTTATCCTTGGTTCTGTTGCCCCCTTGCCTATAATATTAAAGAAACCATTAGCACGCAGGTATTTAAACGATAGATAAATTAAATGAACCGAAACAGTTAAAATACTGGAGCAATTCGGAACAATAAGGCTAGACCAAAAACCTTTGTCGGATGGCCTCCCATGCAATGCAACTCCCTCATAATAGCATTATTACAAGGTATGCGGTTTTCTGGCTTAGCTGCTGAAGAACTAGGCATATAAGACGTTGTAGACCAAGATCCTCCGTTCGATCCAGCCAAGCTTATTATAACATCCACCTGATATTATTATATCAAAGCAATATAACAAAGTATATTTCTAGAGTAGCTAGCCTTTTAATTACTTCAACATGAAATCATTTTAGAAATTTGGATGTTCTTTCTTTGTATATATGGATCATTAAAAAGAGATGCAAAAAAAAAACCTTGTTGGGATGAACATTGTCGAAAACATGAGCTTGACCACCGTAAAATATAGTCATTTGACGACCACTGGTTTTTGTTCCAACCTCACTGCATTAAATTTTTAATCAAGAAAGCAAAAATCAAGCTTGATTAAAACTCGTTCGATCAATCGAGTCAGACATGAAACAGATGAATTAATTAACCTGAGCTTAGGCGAAGAGTCTGGTTCAGAAATGCCAGATTTTTGTTTACCACTTCGCATGAGCACCCCAGAAGGCTGTTGTCTAGCACCTGCTGGGGCAATAATATTATTCACTGTGCTTCCTTTAATTCCAGTTCTAGATCCTTCATCAGCAGCCGTCTGTGATATGACAGAAGGGCCCACATTTACGTCTTTGAATCTATTTAACGGTGCTTGATATCCACAAGGGGTAGCACGTGGAGGATATTGGAATGCAGGGCCAAGAAATGAGCCTGAAATTGGCCTCGTCTGATGCATACCTAACGATGCTGCTTCCTTGTCGATTGGCCATCTAGCTCGCTCTCCTCCTGAATATCGTAGGAGCTGAGCTTAAACATTATTAGCGTATATTGAGGACATCGATGGAAGTAAAGTAAGTAGACATGTACTGCACTACTACTTTTTCAAAAAGAACACACCTTTGTTAAAAGCGGGCTATCTTGTGCATCGCCTTGCCCTATTGGAAATTTATCTCTTGATGAAGCCATAAAAGTGTCGGAATTACTTCGCTTGTTCCCTGTGAACCTATGACTGCTTTCAGGCCCTCTTGATCCATAAAACGGTATTCCTTCCAAATGATCACTGACATGTCTTTCTAGCATAATTAATTTGATGAGAAAATTATGAAACCACAATTTCGCCAAGTACGCATCTATCAAGCATCAACAATTGATTGGATTGCCATTAAGTGATATCAAGTTCAGTCTCAAATTATATTGAAGAATGGCTCTGATTATCAAATGATTGAACAACCGGAAGCAATTTACTTTGCGTCTTCTTAGGTTTGATGGTTAAAGTAATCAGCGAACATTTCTATAAATACTTGTAAAAGAAAATTGCCCAAACACCAAAGAAACACAAAGAGGTCGAGACAACAAATACAGCAACTTCATATCAGCTTTTAAATATAAATACATGATACATGATTCATGATACATCACATATATATACACAATAGTATAAGTAAACCCAACTACTCCATCAAATGACATCACATGAAAGTGAAACCACTCCACTGCAAAAAGTACCAATTCACCAAAAGACAGTAACATAAGTTAAAGAGCTCGAGGACAGATTTACACAAATGCATTCATATAAATGTAAACAAATATGAATACAATCATAAGTACCCATTGAAATTCGAAAATATATAAAAGGTTAGTGCATAAACTTGCAAGTAAACTACACACAGCACATAAAAGTACACATTTAGGTGCAGAACAGGGGAATACTAAAGCTACTCAGATAAACAAACTAAAAAACAATAACAAAACATTAGTTTTATGTTTGCTTTTTTACCAGAGCCTAGATCAGAAGTGGTAGACGGCGACACCTCTTGCGGAGGCCCTGCAGCCGCCGGAAAAGATTCCGGGCCTTGATCCTTTTTACCAAGAAAGTCATGAAAAGTAGTGAGATTTACTTCACTTTCACCACCACCATTAACATTATTAGCATTTGCTTTGTTATTTTTACTGTTACTGTAAACATGAGCCATACATATACACAGATATATGTAAACTACGTCAGAAGTAAAGGTGGCTTTTTTAACATTTTGAAAGCCAGAGTCTTTAGCAAATTAGAAAAGAAAAAATAAAAGCAATAATTGAGGGGTTTCAAGAGAGGTAAAGATTACAGGTATAAAGATGAGAAAATAGAGCGATAAAATGGAAAAGTTTTGTTCTGGGGGCGTATCCAGATATAAAAGTGCTTTCTTCTTTAATACTCAATTACTAGTACTAACTAGTTTCTTATACATACATACATGCATACATACATACAGTGTATATATGTGGAGTTGACAAGTGGGTTGTGTTGTTTTGTGTTGAATGAATAAATGATGGGTCTGTTTTTGTTCTTTCATAAGAACAGGCACATTGAAGAGGATGTGTGAGTGTGTGTCTTGTGGAGAGGAGGAGGAGGAGGAGAAAAGAGGTTTAGGAATGGTAATTCGGATGGGTAGGATCCGCCCCAGATCCAACTCATTGAGATTAATAAGATGTAGTGAAATCATTCAGAATAGAGAATATGGCAATCTCATCAAATGATTTAATAATAGTATCATTAGTGAAAATATCAATGATTAGAAGATTATCGTGGTTAAAAAATCATTATGCATTGTTTCCCACATTCACGATGATTTTTAGTCTTATGCAATCACCATAAACTCTGAACAAGAAAAGTCTGAAAAATTCTTGCTTGGCCAACTCATCCAACCACCAAGCAAATGCATTGCATTCACTTTGTGATTTGTCACTTTTCTGAGAGTTATATCCACTCTCAAAGTAAGTAAGTGTATTGCACTTGTCTTGTAGTTACTTTGGGTTCAGCCAAACCCGATGTGGATAGAATTTCCCGAAAAGTCTTATCATAATTATTTTTTTAAATAAATAGTAGAAACATTGAAGCCCATCTTTGCTTTCCCATTATACATGTCTCGATCTAGTATGCTGATAAATAGTACTTCATATTTAGGATTACCAAACTCAGAGAAAAGTCTATACAGCTTCGGCTTAAGAACTCCAACTCCAATCTCATAAATTTACAAGTTATAGAAGAAATGCCGTTCCATCTTAATAACATAACGTAATTTAGGTCCGTGTAATATTATGGCAAGATATCTAGAAACAAAATTTGAAACTAGCTATCAATAGGAGAAGATTTTTACGAATATTTATATGAACTCAATTCGTTCCAAATACGATTTAAGTATAAATGACTAACTTAAAGATAAAGTAGTTTAGTCAAATCCGTCTGGATTATAGATTAAACTTGTAAATAACGCAATCTTTATAACGCAATCTTTATCAACTCAACTTGTGGAGGGTTTTTTGTTGGGTATTTGGAGGAGAGGTAAGTGGGAAGGAATTTCGGAGCATTGATTCTTTCTCTCTCACAAAGTAAATGTGTAGTGTGCGAGAGAGGGCTCCTCTGTACTATTTTTAGTGTACCACTATTGTGTACCACTAATAATTAATTGCCACATGTACATGTGACAATTAAAATAATTATTAAATATACATGTGACAATTAATTATTATTGATACACAAATATGGTACACTAAAAGTGGTACAGAGGATCTATACCCGCGAGAGAGATATATACTCCAATAATTATGTGAAAATGTGTGCAACCTGCAACCACTCTCTCTCTTTTCTCTTTCAACCTCTGCCCCAGTACTTGGACTTTGCTTTCTTACATAGGCTTTCGTGTTTTTTTTTTTTAAATTTTATTTATTATTATGCTCAAAGATTCTTCCAGCTTCTACGCTCGATTCTTGCCCTTGCCTATCACATCAAACTAGTTGGTATTGTTTAAAATGAAGTACTACTAAATTTATGGACCTTTTAATTTACTATATTTGAACAATTATAAACATAAAATAACTAGTTGGTAAGCTGTGGACTAAAAGTCATGCAAATTGAAAAGTTGAGACATAGGACCATTAAGTAGCATAGCAACCCTGTCTTGTAAGAATAGCATAATACTACTATTAATCAATTAACAGCAGTGCATCCATTCCCAGCTTACATAACATTTACCCAAATTTGTTCATCTTTGCTTAAAAGTGTAACCTTATCTTCAATTAGCCCAGAATTGATTAAGTACCTGAACAAGTTTCCATGAGCTGTTGGAATAAAGAAATACATCAATGGTTCCTTTTCAAATCCCATTTCTCTTTGACTTGAGCTCATTTGAGTATATCATTATTTCTGCTATAACACAGTTCAAGTTGCTCAAATACCAGATTTTCAATTGCTTCAAAGCGATATTCTTCCCATAAAAGACACGGTTGAACTTCTTTCATATCAAGCATAACCCACATCTATACTCTGACTCATCTGCGGGTATAATAGAATAGTAAATCAATGACCTCCCACATAATCATGCACTCAATAACCTAATTATCAGCATGAATTTGGAACTAATCAAGATAATTGTTGAGTGTTTTCATCATATATGATGGCTATATCCAACTATATGCTTTACCTCATGTTGGCTTTTCCGTGGAAACTAACTTTAGTTTCTCCGATTGACTTCTGCGCTTGACAAGCTCCCTGGAGCTTTTACACGTCTTTAACATATCAGACATTGTCTCAGCTCTCTGTATTATGGTTTTTTTTCTTTCAAGAGTATCGATTTTCGAACTCCTACATGTATCAGGCAGCTTTGTTGAATGAGGGACCGATGCCATTAGATCATGCATTTTCTGTGACATTTCATTCATTCCTCGTTTCTCCAATTCCTCTGTCATTCTCTGATATGTGAGATGCTGAGGAACAATGCCTCTACGAAACATATCCTCAAACTCAGAAAAAGCCTCATCATATCGAAGCATTTTGCATAGAAAGTGGATCAGCATAGTACTTGCAGCCAAGTCCAAATCTAATCCCTTTGCTCTCATCTCCTTGATAATTTGCAATGTAAGATCCAACTTTCCCTCATTGCACAACATTTTCACCAGCAAATGATATGTTAGCCGATCAGGTTCATAACCAGATCGAATCAATTTGGTGTAAAGGTTCAAACCCACCTCACTCTCCCCGACCTTTGCAAAGTACTTGAAGAAATAACTATAAGTTGTAGTAGTCGGTAAACATTTACTAGCCAGCATCATTTTGAGGATCTTGCAGGCCTCTACGATATCCCCTGCCTTGCAAAACCCCTTAACCAGCGAATTATATGTAGAAATAGTAGGACCCGATTCTAAAATCGAAAATCTTTCCAGCATGCCCATTGCCTCTTTAAACCTACCAGCTTCTCCTAGTGCATCTATTATTGGGTTATATACAATTGCATTAGGTTCAACTCCTTTGCTTTTCATTTCATTAATTAACTCCATTGCCATTTCAGGACGACGCATTCGGCATAGTCCTTCAATAAGTGTCCCATAAGTTATAACAGTTGGTTTTATGTCCTCCTTTTTCATCTGAACCCAAAGTTTCTCAGCATTTTTTAGCTTTCGTGATCGAAACCACCCATTTAGAAGTATATTATATATCCGGATAGATGGTGACCAGCTTGGATCCTTTGCCCTATACTTATCAAAATACTCAGAGGCTATCCTAACATGTCCCTCTTTGCATAAAGAGTCTAATAGAATGTCAAACAGATTCTTTGTGGTATCACAATCATAAGAGATATTCAAACTAGATGCATAATCAAATGTGCGAATGGCTTCCAAGGGTAGACCTGTGTGTCCATTTGCAGAGTCAGAGAACAAACAATAAAACCATATAACCAAACTCTAAGTGAAGTTTGAGCATGAATAGGCAGAAAATGTGCAGCCAACATTCTAGTGCAAACTCCATGTTATAAATCATTATATACCAAGTACTCAAACAAATAAGAATGCAGTTGTATACATATTAGTAATTAAATGAAAAATATCATGACATTATACTATATGAATAATAAACAAAAGTCCACACATTTTAAAGAACACATATAACACTCCAACCCAGTTTGGTCAAACCAAACCAATCACAAGACGTGTATTTTTACATATCACAAAACATGTCAGGTGTAATTATACTTTTTCAATCCATTAGTAACTTGTTTTAATAAAGACTCTAAACCATGTTTTGGTTCGAATTTCTCAGATAAAATTAACAATCAAATAAACCAGTACAAAAAATTACAGAAACAATATGTCAAGTTTATTTATACCTTTTCAATCCATTAGTAACTTGTTTTTATAAAGACTCTAAACCATGTATCGGATCGAATTTCCCAGATAAAATTAACCATCAAATAAACCAGTACATAAAATTACAGAAACAAAAATAAAATAACAGTGTTCCTTTGAAACAATATGACAGTACACGAGAAGTAAAAAAATTCACATGTTATGAAGTTTGATGTCTAATACACCGTGATAATAAATACCTGCGCGCGCATATCTCCTAATCATGATAGCGAAAGTGTCCAAGTTGAGGCTCTTGGTGGCACCTCCGTAAATTTGATCAAAAATTAGAGTCCAAGCAGAATCGAATTCACGGGCCCTGCAAAGAGAATTAACCATAGCATTGAAAACAGGAAGTGAGAATTCGTAATTGGGCTGCTTCTGAGACCAATTGAAGAGCGTGAACAGGGGTTTTGGAGAAGAGTCGAAGTGGTTGAAGATTTCGAGTAAAAGATTGGAGCATGGATTTATTTGGGCCACGTTTAGGGCTTCTTCTAGCTCAGGCCCGGGTTTGAGAGCCGGGTCGGAGAGGAGGTGTGAAATGCGAGTGAAATTAGGATTTTGAGAAGTCGGAGGTATTAGTGGTGGGTTTTCTTTTGGGAGGGGAGGTATGGGGATTGAGAATATTGGGCGGGTTGAGGGGGGTCTGCGGCGGTGAACGGCGGCAGTGGCGGCAGTGAAAGCCGCGCGTCTGGTGTTCATTAGGGTTTTGAGTAGAAATTGCCGGTGGCTGTTTGTGGCGGAAAAGATAGCGGTCCTTTTGGTGGTGCTCTCAAAGTTTAATTTTACGAAACACTCACTTCATCAACGTTAATAACCAAAGCTGATTTTTCAGTTTTACATCCTCCTAAATCTTAAAATCACTTCAAATATAATTATTGATTTTATTGTAAAAGTGCAATGACATTGACATTTATTGTACGCTAGGTTAATAAAGACTCAACTTGCAAGATTTTTTGATTTTATATTGTCCTAATTTTTTGACTAAATCACACTAATTGTCCTTCAAGTTTAAACTTTTAACACTTTTATTTTTTATGTCAAAAATTTATATACTGATATTCTTACTATAAAATATTGTTACATCGACCTTATCTCTAATATTTTCCGGCCAAAATGACTTATTTTCCGACCAAAATGACTTAGTGCCATTTACAAGACTTTTAAGAGAATAATTTGGGTACTTCGATTCTTGAGTTACACTTACTCAAATTCAGAACGTACAACAAAAGATTTTGCATGGTCAAGATGAGGAAGACTTTTACTAATTTGAGTTTGGATAAGTGTAATTCAGGAGATGAAGTTCAGAATTATCTCGCTTGATAATCATGTGAATGACACATGAAGTCATTTTGGTCGAAAAAATGATAGGAGAGACGAAAACATAAAAATCATGTTATCTCTCCATCAACTATAACTTATTTGATGATGAATTGTCCCATTATTTATAAATTGGATGACTAAATATGTCGTTTATGAAACTAGGGTGACCATTGTATGACTAGATTTAAACTTGAGTGACTAAATATGCATTTTTCCCGACGGACAACGAATAAAAGACTCGTAAACAAGACACGACATTAAACCATGTTAAGCTCTAGGTCATCGATAAAGGTTTGTTTTGGCTCGATTTGTGGAGCAAATCAAATAAGCTTAAATAACATTTTTTTTTTTTCATTTGAGAACTAGACTTCATAAGCTGAAAATTGATAAAAACACTTGTAAAAATATTAAGTTTCAAGATCCCACTTTGTGAAAAACTCAAACATAATTTTAAGCTAGAAATAAACTTCAAATCTAACATAAACATTGTATTTATGAAACTACTCATCTAATTTATACTATTAGGGTGAGTTTGGTCTAGAGGTTCGACAAGCAATTATAGGAGAATTAATTTTATTAAAATAGATTTGACAATAGTTGATTATAATAAAAATTAATTATAGGATAATTATTTTTTGCAAAAGTAACACTTTATGAGCTTCTAAAATAAATTGATCTTTAGCTTTTGGAGATCCCATAAATAATTATGACATTGGGGGTCAAACACCAAGAAAATCACGATTGATCAGAAGTAATTTTTATAATTGGAACTCAAACACTTTAAAAATAACAATAGAAATCTAGAAGTACTCCTACCGCAGGGTCAAACTCACCCTAAATTCTAAACTAGTGAACTAAAATATAATAGCCGAGGGACGTCAATGGTCAATGGATGCTGGGGTTCTCACGAAGTTTAGGTAATGTTACCATGATCCATCATTGTGGCGGAGCTTGTAGCAATGACGGAGGACCTTATGTTGGTTTGGGAAGAAGCAAAGGATTGAGTTGGAAGTTGACCCAAAAGTGAATTTGAAATCTATACAAGAAGCGGGTGTAAGCTTAATTCACTTCGATCTATTATTGAAGATTGTAGAAGACTCTTCAAAATTATGTAAGATAGTTATAATGCCCACATTAAGAGAAGCTGTAGCATTGTGTATGAGAATGCTTTGGCAAAAATGGGACATGAGATTTTCAAAGAAAGACGAAATTGGGATTGTTTTGTAGAATAATGGAATGTAGGTATTTCCAATGCCTAAATTTTAAACTAATTTTCAGTGACCATTGATCTATCGATGCACATGCTCAAAAGAATATGAAATTTTTTGATCTGTAATCTTACTGGGTTCTTAATTTTTTTATGGAGTAATTATTTAATTTTTAGAAAAGAAAATCTTAATATGAAAACATGTCAAGTATTTCAGAATTTGAATTCATCCAATTCCATAACCAAGAGGGGAAATTAAAACAATAAAAAAGAAAAGGACTGAAAATCAAAAAATCTTGTAACAACCAAAAAATTTGAATTGTTCCATGTTCCAGTCAACTAGGACTGCAACTTTACCAAATAAATTAATGTTGTAATGTAATATAGAGATCTAAGACAAGTTTATGCATAGAACATGCTATGTTGTCAGACATGGACCAGGAAATTAATATTACTGCCTTGCCCTAATCTACTCTCCCCAATAAAAACAAATCTCGTTCCAAAAAGGTGAAATCGCTCACCCCGGGCGCCCCTCACCCCCTGTCCGACGGGATTGTGAGAGGAGGTAAATCATGGTGACTCAACCGGCAACAGAGGCTGGGACCAGTACTCACTGCGCACAAGGAGCCCCCCTCATTTTTTGAGAGGTTGCTCCCACACTGCCGCTGGTGAGGTTCGATCCGTGGTCACTTGTTCCAACTTCCACCTCTGAGACCAGTTGAGCTGCCCATGCGGACAATAAAAACAAATCTCCATTGCTACAGCAGGAGGAATTAAGTGAGTTTGACCTAGCGATTCGAAAAGTAATTATAGAAAAATTAATTTTATTAAATTGATTATGATAAAAATTAATTATAGAATAATTGCTTTTGTATAATAGCTTTTATAAAAGTAACACTTTAGTTGTTTCTAAAATAAGTTGATTTTTTGCTTCTCGAGATCCCAAAAGTGATTATGATCTTGAGGGCCGAACAACACGAAAATCACGATTGAACATAAGTAATTTTTATAATCAGGGCCAAACACTTAAAAAATCACAATAGAGATGTAAAAGTGATTTTAAGAGCTCCAATCGCTGTGCCAAACTCACCCGAAATGTTATATTATAAGTACGTTTTAGTAATTATTAATTTGTGTTTTGTGAAGAGACAGTGACTTGTTTGGTCAAACTGTGTTAAAGAATAAAGAAGAAAGTTCTAGTTAGTGGAATTAGTTATTCGTAGATCTCGAAGAATTTCCCCATTTTTAAGCTATCCAAAATTAAACATTAATCCATTATTTATTTGGTTTTTCTAATCCTACTCCTTTGTTTAATGGTTAGGGCATCTCCAAGAGCCTTGCTAAAACTCAAATTTTAAGAATTTTACTAAAAATATGATGAAAAGTGCTCTCCAAGAGAGCTTGTATAATTTAAAAGTTGTTAAAATTTATAACTTTGGGTTGCCAAATACCCATGGCCAAAAATCTTTTGTACTTTCCTGCAAATGGAGTAAATTTTATTTGATATAATTAAATTTCACTAGACAAAATCTCCAAAGCTAGTCTTTATTTTATCTGATATAATTAAATTTTATCTGATATAGTCTCTATTTAGTGATAATATTTTGATTATTATTTTTGGGGCATCGTTAAATGTCAATAATAAAAATTAATCTTTTTTTAAAAAGATTATTTTTTTATTATGAAATAAAATCAATTAATATTACAAATATATCATTATTATATGTATAAAATAAATAAAGTTACTTGTTAAAATATAGACTAGCTGTTGGAGTGAAATTGTATAGTTGTTAAAAAGTAGTCTCTTAAAATATAAACTAGTTGTTGGAAAGCAGAGTAAAAAATGAAAATGTATAATACTGTTCATTAGTTATATTTTAAGATAAGAGGCTGAAATTCACGTGTTGCATGCGAAGTAGAGCCGTAGAGGTTTCAATATTTATTTTTTAAATACTACTGTATAAGCTAATTTAATACAGTATTTCATCACAATAAATATAATTCATTATTTTTAATTTTTGCAACAATTGCTCCGGCTAACGTGATGACATTCTCAAAGTTAAAATTAATAAAAATATATTATGATCAAATAGATGTACTAACCTTTTTTTTTTTTTTCGTGAAAATAAAAACCGAAATCATATGACATATATACTACAAGGTTTATGAGGGCAAAATCTAAGGTGTATATATATACTCCTACAATGAGATCTATATAGTCCTCTTTCTTTCCTTTTTTTCTTATCAATTATACCGAGAACTTGTGAATTTTTTCAACTAGCCTATTGAAGTAGTTATATTATGAATTTTTATAAAGTTTTTAGATTTAAAAATAATACAACGGGTCAGCATTAAAGAGAAATAATAAAACTCTAATTTCGTTTGAAGTTCAAATGCCCTATATAAATGGGTCATGTTACTCGATCGAATAAATATGAGAGACATGTAATTGTAATTTTAAATTAATCAAGTTGCATGGTATTTAATTTTATTTATGGTAAATATGATATTAGAGATATATTGCACTTTTAAATTAGTCACTAGTCAAGTTACTTTTCAAAGTTTCTCAAGGTAACTTTGTAATATATAATATGATTTATTTTATAATAGTGATGTAGATGATTTTTTAAGGTAAATATACGAGACTTGCTACAAATTAAATTTTAAACTAAGAAATCCAGTCAATTTTATTCACAAATTCTCTTAAAGTAAATATCTCAGACCTACTATAGTTAAAAGTAGAAAAACTAATCAACTTGATACACAATTTCTTAAGGTAAATATCTGAGACTTATACTTGCAACTCAATCAAATTAAATAATTGTCATGGATTTGACATTAGAAGATCGTATTTGTCTTCAAAATTGATTTTGTATTAGCTATTTTTTTTAATAACATTTGTATTAGCTATCCCTATTAGATTCTTCAAACTTTTGGCACATTGGAAAAATAGAAAATTGTCAATAAGCCAAACAAACTGAAACCTTTCAAATTTCAAATTAAAAAATGTAAGGATCATAGAAAATTCTACCAATAATCAAAATCAACGACAATCTTAGACCATATTTAGCAATATTTACTCCAAAAAAGAAGGATCAATTTAAAAATGAACTCCCAAATCAATACCTCTAAAAATGTAAAGCAATTATAACTTAACAAAAGTAAGAAACCTATCACAAAAAATACAATAATTCCCACTAAACACATATTCAATCCAAGTCAACCTTTTCATTTATTATTCAACACATAAAATAAATCAATACATACTAAATATAATTTTCACATAATCATATTCAAGTCAAAGTACACTGTTTTTTCTATATAAAAATAAAAGAAAATACATTAGTACCATTTAAATTTCTTTCCAGTTGTTTCATTGAAATTTAAAATTAAAACTCTCCTTAAACAGTCCGGTTATTAATATGTTTCATCATTTTCCCTTTTAAATTTTTAATTGTTCCCCCTTCTTGTAATTTCCTTTTCTGTTTTCGTTGTTAAGAAAATTCAGGAAATCCCACTTGACCCGATAGCGTTAAGACACGTGGCAGATAAATTAGAAAGGAATATAAATTAAAGGGGAAAGTCTGGAAGTAGAAAAATCAGGTGTGGAGATAGAGGGATTTAATTTTTGTAATTCTATAGAACTTTTTTGAAATGTGTCTTTATCCCGCTCTCACGCTCCTCACTCTGTATATAAACAACACACACAATTCCTTCTCACACTCTCACTCACTCTAAAAAAAATACACACAGTGTATAGTGTGTGTGTATATATATACGCTCCCGTATCAATTTATTTGAAGGACGAACGATCTGTGTATATCAGAATCCCTAGCTCTGCTATCGGAGCTGTTGATGTAGATGCAGAGTGAGCTCAGCTCCTTTCTAATGAATCTGCACATTCCTAGATATATTCTTGATGTTTTAATGTTGTATATTTTATCATTTTTTTGGGACGATTTTTGGTCTTATTTCGAACCTTGTTTTGAAATTTTAGGATATTTCCATAGATCTGTGAAGCTGAGCTGGGGTTTAGCTTTTAATTTGACTTTATTTTATTTTAACTTGATTTTTGAAGCTTTTTGCTTTTTGCTTTCTGTAATGCAGCTTGCAGATACTTTTTTTTTTTTAAAAAAAAATACTAATAAAATTCTTTGGATATTTTGCGAGTGAAAAAATGGTTTTAAGAAAAAAACATGAAGTTTTTCTTGTAGGTTAATTTTTTTTTTCTTTTAAATGGAAATGATTTATATACCTCGTAGATCTATAAAATTGAGCTCATGGAAATGGAATTGGTAATATGCATTTGAATTTTGGATGGAAGCATTTCTAATTCCAAACCTGAGGCTTTAATTAATTAATTTTGAACTGTTCCCCAGAGAAATTGTTGATTTCGAGCTAGTGAATTTGCATTTTGTAGTTTCATTGCTTGTCTCATGTGTCGATTCAAGCTGGGTGCAAAATCAAATCATAACAAGTGTAGTGTGCTTTTAAATTATTTTAATGCTATGGTAGTTTTCTAACTTTCTTGTATTATCATCCTCAGAATACTTTCTAATAGGATTAAATGTGTTGCAGGTGCTGAAGTCTACTTCTCCACTCTATTTGGTTATGAGGATGATTTTTTGCTTGTTTAACACTCAAATAGCATCTTCGGAAACAATGCAGGTGATTTTCTTGCTTCTCAAGGGTTGGTAATCAACATGTCTCATTTTGAACCAGAATAAAATAAGAATTAAGAAGTTCTCTTTGTTTTCCTTTCCAATGAAGTTTTGGTTGACCAATGAACTCTGGTGTGAGGGATCCTATCATATTGAACCTCAAAATAAGGAAGTCCAAGATTAAGCTCTACAGTGCTGAACATCTGTCACATAAAAGGCTTACAAGAGCCAAGATCATTGTATTCAAGTCAACTAAGATTTGTTCTGTGGGTTTCTTGCATAATAGTCTCTGAAAATTATGCCTGGGTTTCTACATTGTCCATCTTCCATGTTGTTTGATTTCAATCTTATGTTTCTTGACATAGGGCTCAGTCTAGGCTGTGGCTTTAGTACCTTCGGGTAGTAGGAATGTGTTATTATATTATTTGGATTCTTATGTACACCAAGCTGTTTTATAATATACTAGATATGACTGGTTGTAACGTTGCATTCATGCTATACCTGCAGAAATGGTGAAGGTATATGGTTTGGTTTTGTGAACTGTCATCCAATGAGGCATGCAGTTATGAATGACGAGAATAGATCATCCAACCTCAGTGAAGCCACTGTGCGAATCACACGAGCACGGGCAAAAGCCTTAGGCTCGTCAAAAGGATTGCCACCTTTATATCCTTCAGAAAAACAGGATGACAAAAGGGTTTTGAGAGCAAACTCGAAAAGAGCCGCATCAGATAACAATAATCCTGGAGCAAATTCAGCTGCCCGTCCTCAACGTAAGAAAAGGGCTGTTCTTAAGGATGTAACTAACATAGGTTGTGATAATTTGTACTTAAACTGCATCAATGCAGCCAGAGATCAGGTGAGTCTGTTATCATCATTCATTTAAAAAAAAAGTTAAATTAGTTATCTAATTGCAACTTCAAGCTTTTGTCTTGATTGATTCCACAATTTGTCAAATAGTTTATAATGGGTATATGCAATGTTCAGTCAATTTTTCGCATTAAGATATTACTATCCCATGTGTGAACTGCAGTCTTTAGACTGAAAATTTGGGCTATCGTCTTCTTTATTTGCAGGGAAATGCTGGTTGTCAGCCTATCAAGCAGGATAGAAAAGGCTACATACGGAAACAGGTAAAAGTGGAGCCTGCTTGTGTTGCTATACAGTCTCAGGTTCCAGGGGATAAAACAGGAAACTCCATGGAAGGAATGGTCAAACCAAAGGTGGTGGAATCAAAAGAAGTTGGTTCCACAGTGAACTTTACGAATGAACCAACTGAAAATATAAGCACAAAAGTGTCAGGTCCAGCAGGTCGGATTCCTAAGAAGATAAATTATAATAGGCACATTCGACTGCTAAGTCCATGCACTAGAGGTTAGATTTTGTATTAAGCTTTTTCAGAAACAAAACATGTGGAATTCTATATGTTACTGATTACCCTATACAGACATAGCATCATGTTTGTGATTGATAATAATGCAAGTTTGATTCCATTCACCATGGTGAACATAATTCGATACAGTAAGGCTGCCTAGGAATTCTTACAATGTAAAAAAAGTATGTTATACCTGTCAGGAAATTATTCGAGTTTAGTGATATGCCAATATAGCATTTTCATGTATACGGTAAATCTACTACCTATATGATTCATCATTCAGGAAACCAAAGAAGTTGGCACCTATTGTCCAAGTCATTTGATTTAGTATATAACAGTGAGAGAACTATACCTTGCCCAGTTCTTTTGTACCGATCACTTTTGTTCTACTCTCATTTTAAATGAGGAAAAGTTTCTATTATGTTTAGCTTAATTGTTTAATTGTTTATTTAAGTGACCCTCATTCAAATTCCTGATGGAAGGAAAAAATTTGATGATTGATCATCCACAATTCATAATATTGATTTGATCAATCTTCTCTTTTCAAATGATATCAATACATCAACCATAATAGTATTAAATTGGTAAAATGTGACTTGTGTTCAAATAAAAATCTGTACTACAAACTGGGACTTACCCCTGTCTTTGCTAATTCATGAGATGTCATGAAGTCTCAAGAAAACTATTACCGTTTTAAATTGACTTAAGGAATGTCTTAGAATAAATTAGTTGATTTCTCTTTTAACAATATTTGGCAGATCGTACTGAAGATCACAAGTTTTGCAAGGAACAAGAAAATTTGGAGGATAGGGGCATTACCGATATAGATACGGAACATCGGGATCCCAAGATGTGTAGCCTGTATGCAGCTGATATATATTCTAGTTTGCATGCTATACAGGTTTGTAAGGCTGCTCATTTTAATTAATTATCTAATGTTTCATGCTTAGTTTTTGCTGCTATGAATTGAATTATGTGAAGCTTCAAGCTTGTCATATAATTATATAAGAATCCTAGTGTTTTTCCTTTCACCAGTTTCACAATGCTGAAATGCAATATAATGATAGCATAGCATAATCAATTCTTTTACTTGGATTGGAAGAAACTAAATACTCTTTTTCGCTGCAGACAGCGCAAGGTTGTTAAAGGAGCTTCTATTTAGCATGCAACCCTTTTTCTTCTCACTGACTCTGATGAATTTTGATCTTCTCTCAGTTTGACCGAAGGCCTTTATTTGATTATATGGAAAGGCTGCAGCGGGACATCACTCAGGGAATGAGGGGTATCCTGATTGACTGGCTTGTTGAGGTTGGTTAGCTCAATTCAATGTTGTCAGAATTTCTCTTGAATTGCAGTCTTTTGTTTGTAGGAAACATTCTGTACTCTTTTTCAGATCTATTTGACTTTCATGTTCCTTTTCAATTTGCATTTGGTGTTCATCTGAAGTTCTGAACTAGCATTGCTGTGAAAAAACTAACATGTTGTTTATCAGTTTGCTAAAAAAACAAGACCATGGCCTTTATTTCATTCTTCAGGTGTTTTCTTTTATCTCCTAGCACTGGCCTATAGATTCATGTGGTTTCTTGTGCATTGCCTATTTTTCAGGTTTCTGAAGAATATAGACTGGTCCCCGATACACTCTACCTGACTGTAAATCTAATAGACAGATTCCTATCTGAGAATTATATTGAGAAGCAAAAGTTGCAACTTCTTGGAGTAACCTGCATGCTAATTGCTTCGTAAGTTATTTTCTATAATTTGTGTACAGAAGTAGAGAATCAAACAGTATGCTAGATTTACATGTGGTTTTTGCTGCGCGCCACTAATTTTAAAATTTTAATATCATTTTAAATTAACACAAAAATCATGCATATCACTGTACCAATTATTTTCTTATCAGTTATTTGTTTACTCATTAATTCTAGAATTCTAAGATGGTAGTAAAGTTGAATAATATGTGAACATAACATGGGGTTCTGATTTGATGTTTAACCTGTAAATGTCATGGTAGTTTTTTCCTGTATAGCAGCACTAACTTTTTGTTTGTGCTCTAAAGGAAATACGAAGAAATTTGTGCACCTCGTGTGGAAGAATTTTGTTTTATCACAGACAACACTTACTCTAAAGAAGAGGTAAACCCTTGTCTTTTTTGAATAACCATTTCCATTATATTCCAGTTTACTATCAGGCTTTAGAGTAGTATCTCAGATTGAAGATTTTCTTTATAATTCAGTTCCATACTATATTTTTGTGGTTGCCCTTCCCTTATTATAAGGAGGATAATGCTCACCCCATATTCTTTTTTCCATAAATGTTGGTCCTCACTCGATTAACATTATCCTCATTCAAATTCTTTTAATTCATTTGTGCTCTCGATCAAGAGAAGTTATCATTTTACTGACTGACTCGTGGGATGTGACAGGTTGTGAGAATGGAAAGTCGTGTTTTGAACCTTTTGGCATTTCAATTGTCTGTTCCAACCACAAAGAAGTTCCTTAGGTAGCTGGCGTATCTCAACTCCACAATATCAATCTTTATTCATTGTTATGTTGCTAAATTCAGTATATCTCAACTTTTTTTTATTCCATTGTTGGTTATAGGAGGTTCATTCAAGCAGCTCAAGCTTCTTATAAGGTAGACAAAACCATGTTTGCACTTATCTTTTTTCTTATAACGAAGCTATTTTGACTAGACCAATTACTTCATTTCCAGGTTCCTTCAGTTGAGCTGGAATTCTTGGCTAACTATTTAGCAGAATTAACACTAACCGAGTACAGCTTCCTGAAATTTCTCCCATCACTAGTTGCTGCCTCTGCTGTATTATTAGCCCGATGGACACTCGATCAGTCGAACCATCCATGGGTAGGCTTTCTTATTCCTCTTGACCCTGACGATCGTTAATGTAATTAGTAATTACAACAATAACATACTTCTTTGCAGAATCCTACTCTGGAGCACTATACAAGTTACAAGACATCTGAGCTAAAAAGCACAGTTGTAGAATTGCAGGACTTACAGCTAAATACAAAAGACAGCATGCTTAATGCTATTCGTGACAAATATAAACAATCTAAGGTAAGATTTAAGAGCTTTTATTACATCTTATCCCACCTTCAACTTAAATTTTTGCTTCTTAGGAGCAACTGAACTTTTCCATGGATTCAAAAGCATTGCTTGATAAGCTATCTGTGGATTGCATTGATATTGTTTCTTTGATGGCAGTTCAAGTGTGTCTCAACTCTCCGTTCATCAAAACCAGTTCAATCAATTTTCGAAGCATAACAGATGGTCTGAAATGACAATTGGACATTCATTAAATCAACAACTGACTTTCTTCTACTCTGGAGACGATCAACACCAGTAGATAACTAAACGATAATGGATGTTTTATCATTCTTTATTTATTCATCTTGAAACCCCTCACCACCATTGTTGTACTGTTGTAATCAGTTCTGGTGCTTCCAGGCTGTTTGTTTAATGCAAAGACGTAACGGCAAGTTTATAGAGCTTGTTGTCATTTGTTGGAATGAATAAGTGCTTTCGAGCTTTATTTGTAATAGCTTATTGGTTTGTGGTAACTTATTTAAAAGGAGCTAACTTCTTGATAGCCGGTTCTTGTAGCTTCTGTATAAATACTGAGGATTGAACTTGAATTATCATTCTGCTAATGGAAAAAAAAGAGGAAAAATAGACATCTGATTCTTGTATGGGCATTTGCCTTTAATGGTTTCATTTCTTTTAAATGATTTCAAAATAGAATTATTTTGTTAGTTAAATTTAAATCTCAAAGGAAATGTGGAGCCTCAAGATTTGAATTTCTGTATGAGAAAATTTTAGGTTCAGTATGAGTTCATCTCCAATTTTGGGGGAGGGCTCAGGTCTCTAGAGCCCGGGGGCAGCCCTTGTCCCCACCTCGAGCTCTGCCTGATCGTTGTCTTCAATGACAGAGCTCTTAAAATAATTTAATTAAATTTCTAACTTTTGTCCATTCTCACTTACAATTATAATTTTTAATATTAATATTAATAATACTAATAACTATTTTAATAATATAATTAAATTATTAATAATATTAAAATTAAAGAAAGTAACATAAAATTAAGATTAATACTTAATAAGAAATACAATAGCCAAGAAATGAAATACAAGAAAGAGAATTAAAATAAAATGTTGAATTTATTTATAAATGATTTGTCTATAAATAAATTTGACTACAATTGTAATAAATTATTAATAATTTTAATTTAAAGATAAATTTTATTATGTTAAATAATTCAATTAAATATTGATGACTACATATATTCATTTAATACTAGTAAATAAACTAACAAAATTTATTAAATAATTCAATTCCATAAATTTAATTTAATTTAGGAGGAAAATTTAATTTTATTATATATTCTTTAAATAATTAAATTTTCCTATTTAAAAATATTAAAAAATAATTTTAATTAAGAAATAAAAAAAAAAAAATCCAATCAAAGGACGCCACTTGGCGTCCCCTGACTTAAAAGAGGGGCGCGTGAACCTCACATGGGAACGGGCAGCAGCCAGGACTCGCGCGAGCCCCTGCCCTGGCCGGTTCCCACCCCGACCCCAGTTGCGGGAGACGGCTTCCCTTCCCACCCCCAGCCCCTCCAAGCACCATTAGAGATGGCCTAACAAAGTGCTTGATACTACATAACTTCCAACTGAAAGATCTAACTGCTGCATTTAGTAAGTTCAGGAAAAAAAGAATTTTAAAATGAAACTAATGATTACATGGAGAAGCGGATTGATGATTTAGATAATGTGCCCCATGTTTTTTTTCCTTTTAAGCCCAGAAACCCTATTGAGAAAAAAATAGTCTAATAATCATATGGAAACTTGTTTAAAAAAATTATTCAATACCTTGTGATTAGCCACTATAAAGATGTTATACCAACTCAATCAATTTAAACATGTCCTATTTTCAAATAGACACACACATTCACAAAGAGAGAGAACACCTATCAGTCAACACACAAATGATACATCAAGAATAATCATAAGAAGATAGTAATTAAGAAAAAAGAGGGAAGATGCTAGATTCTTATCCACCAGGAAACCCTTCTCATGCTTTTTTCTGGGGAAGATAACATATTTAAACAGAAGCAGATTACATTTTGTATCAACAACAGGCTGTCTTTTATTTGGATCATCCAAAAGAAACAGCCCTAAGAATCTGGTCAAGTCTGGTTCCCCAAAATCAAAACAAGTCCAAACCGAACCAGAAAAAGACTTTGGGCCATCACCATGACAAACGGCTCTTAGCATTACATTGAGGATGCTCAATGAGTTACCAGAATAGCAGTGTTTCGAGCTATTGACTCTACTCTGGCAGCATTTTCTAACAGCTCCCAAACTTCCTTCCGTTTCTCAACTGCCACGTCCATTGTTTTTTGTTCCTTTTGGTAATTGGAAATGCAAGCCGAGACCAGAGCATCATCCATTTCTACGAGTGTCTTCTTTACATTTACGGTTAAGTTCAGAACTGCCTGGTTCCAGTGGTTTTGTGCATTGACTTCCAGAGCTGGAAATACTATTGGCAGTATGACTTGCCGGTTATGAGCAACTAGTTTCATAAATTGATCATTGTTCCAAAGGAACAAAGCCCTTTCAGCTACCTACAATGGTAAAGGAGATTATAGTATCAAAATTAGATCATATTTAGAGTAATTTATTGGTTTAAAAGACTTGAGAGAACAGATGAATATGGAAGGCAGCCATAAACCTCAATTCAAAGACAAGGTTTACTCGTTAATGAAGCTTCTAGGAGAAGAAAAGCAGACAAGAGACAAGAATGATCAACAACGTTGTAGAAAGGAAATATAATAAGAATACGTTTTACTAAAGCGAGTAGACAAAGTGATTCACAAAAACATAACCTTTCATGTCTCCTTTAAATCCCAAGGCACCATAACAAGGCAGTATTAATAGAACATACGAAAAGATTACAAATTTTAGCTCACCTCCTCCAAGTGGCATAACAAGGAAATATTTCAAGTATGAAATCAAGCCAATTTACCCTCATTTCCTTAGTAAAAATGACTAGTATCGTCAAGAAATCCCATATAGGAGAGCTATATCTATCCCTTCACCAATCGTACACTTCTTATTAACTGTAGATATTCTATGGATAATAAAAAAACATTTATGCACGGAGAGTGTCAAATGAGCTAACAATAGAATTTCAAAAGTTAAGAAAAATTACCTGAAAATGATAGCTATTAATACATTTTCTGAGGCGCCAAAATAACGGGACCATGACTTCTTGAAACTCAGCCATGTCAATTACTTCAAGAATCTCCTCAAGTTCTCCCAAAAACATAACCTCCTTCTGGCTATTCGTAATCGGCCAATATTTCAAAATCCCTTTAACCACTGTAGTAGCCAACTTTGGCTCCTTCTCAATAAACTGAGTCACGCAATACGAAAGCTGCTGAAAGTAAATCCCCAATGACTTCGGCTTGTGCAGAGGAATCAATGCCTTCCAAAGGAATATCCTATGCTCGTCTTTCAAAGGCAAAGCAAATCCCGTAATCACACTCCCAAAGATCTCCAACAACTCTGCAATCCCATTATGCTTCTCTGTCTCAAACACAAACCTATAG
This sequence comes from Penstemon barbatus, assembly GCA_003313485.2. Taxonomy (NCBI): domain Eukaryota; kingdom Viridiplantae; phylum Streptophyta; class Magnoliopsida; order Lamiales; family Plantaginaceae; genus Penstemon; species Penstemon barbatus. The sequence goes on from CM064878.1 coordinate 5,853,511, forward strand.
AACACATTGCTTACAGTATTCCGTATAAATGGTCGATGGATCATAAACTTCCCATAAATCCTATGCAGGATTGCTTTCAAGCAATCCCTTTCTCTGGGATCCTCGGAATCAAACAAATCAATAATTTTCAGTATAAAAGAATTATTTATATACTTCTTTGCGACCTTAGCTTCTAAAGAAGATGAGGTCACAAATTTAAGTAGGAAATCGTACACTATCTGCAAGTGAGACCAAGCAGGATCAAATGTGGGCTCGTCATCATTATCATGTTCACCTGAACTCGTGTTACTTGACCGATAATTAGGTGGGAAAACACGGAACAAATTGATAGAACACATTTTACAAGATGCTAATACTGCAGGCTCTGAGAATTTCGGGGGGTTCTGTGATACGAAATCAAGAAGTTCGAGTAATGTTGCTCGTTTAAGCTCCTTTTCTTGAATATTCTTAATAGGATCAGTGAAATCAAATACTACACAGCAAAGACTCAACTTACTTATGAAGAGATTCATCTTTTCAGAATTGGTTACATCCTTAAAAGCAAGCAATGGCTCAATACCTGCAATCACACTGGCTGGAAAGACTGCGGCCGAAGCCCGTTTGGCAGCAGGGTTTGCAGAATTGGCCCGGCCCGAACCCGGAGAAGATACATTGGGATCCAGGTTAGGGTTTCTTGATGAATCTCTATCCGATTTATGAGATTTCCGAGGGAATTTACTCAGTATTTGCTTCCACATTCTGGGTTATTCAAGTTTTGTGTCTAAAGTGGTGATAATTTAAAGAAATTATTCAAAAAAAAAAAAAAAAAAATTGTTTGGAGGCTATAATATTGGGGATCTGATAAAGGGTTTACTGCATAACTTGAAGAAAGATGGAATCTTTGAACAATTTTTTGAAAAGATGCAACGAACCCTTTGAATAATCAATCTATGCTAAACATTTCAGCTAAATTAGGCAAGAATCTATAAACATCCCACCATTACCATTATAGAAAACTATAATCCCCACACCCGAAGATTCCTTGTATATGTATGTAAACTTAATAAATAGTAACTACTACTGCATGTGAGTGTTTGAACTTTTATTAATGTTTTGAAGGGCTGAAGGAGTATTTGAAATATAAACAACTTAGGATTCTCCAAAGAGAGAGAGAAGAGAAAGAAAAGAAATGGGGAAAAAACACATGCAGGTTACAGGGGAAAAGCTGGATCTTGAATTATAGAAGAGTATTATATTATATATGAGTGTGTGTGTACTTGCATAGAGAGAATTAGAACGAGTAAGTTTTCTTTTTTTTTTAATTTGTAAATTATGAAATTTGCCATTGATGAAAAGAGAGAGAGAGAGAGAGAGAGAGGGAAGATTTTCAATAATTTCAGTTGGAGTTGTTTTGTTTTGTTTGTTTGTTTAATCTCTCTCTGTTAAGGTTAAAAAGAAAAGAAAAGAAAAGAAAATGATGGTTGCACTTTTTCACAGTCGGCAGATCCACCATGAGATTTTTGGCTTTTAACTTTTCTTCCTTTTGGTTCTACTGCTACTGTTACTGCCATGTAAAAACTAAAATGGTGCATGCCATGAAATGAATCTCAATCAACCTTCTCTTTTTTTTGATAGTAAGTACGTACAGTAATAATTTAACCAAGTCAAGTAAAATTTAGGCACGATTTTTCAATTACATGACCAAACTTACCTTTGATTGTTAATCGTGATGGAATATTCAACTAGAAGAATATTACTAAATGTAATAATTAAAACATCTTTAAGAAATGTCATTTAATTAAAATAAAAAATGTGCAGAGTCGCCTAAAGAGAAAATTTATTCGCTACAATGATCAGTTTAAAAGAAAGAAAAACAAGAACTAAAAATCAAAAGTGGAGTAGAGTAGTCCACATGCAAAGTAAGTAATGGGTCGATCGTCGCCAAATGGTAGGCCCAGTCCAGAGCGGCAGAGCCCGATTCTACAATTATTTTATATATATATATATATATATATATATATATATATATATATAGGACTAAGGAGGAGGGCCGCCCCAAATGGTGGAAATCTTAAGTTAATTCCATAGCCAATAAAAAAATGTAGTAATTCATTTCATTCAAATGAATTTGAGTTTTCAAAATGTAATTCGTACATTCCCATTTCATGCCATCAGGCAACATCATACTAAAAGACGACCCATAAACTTTTTATGTGGAATATATTTGATTGTTGATTTATTTATAAAACTCTACTACTACTACTACTACGTTGTCAATTCAAGCTTTGTTTTTGCCAATGGGACATGTGACTTGGTCGTACAAATTCTTCTAGGACATGAATGAACCTAACTTTTTATCTCAAAAACATAAATAAAGTTGGTCTGCTTCTTCTTTTAATAAATGTACAAAGTCAATATAGACAACTTTCTGAGTTTTTATTTAATGCAACTATTTATATTAGGTAGTACTAAAACTATTTTTCTTAAACACAATAAATAATTAATTTGAAGGATTCATCCAAATAAAATGTAAAGAGTATATTTTATTCATGAATATAATGAGTTTAAAAAACTACATAATTAAATAAATTTAAATGTTACGGGTAAAATAAAAAAATGGTGTAGCATGACGTGACTTCTCTTTTTATATATACATGAACGACATATTTTTTAAGATTAATTTGAATTTTATATCGAACTTAAAATTGCGTTTGAGTTTTGTTTGATTGTTTAATGAGCCAAAATCAAACGAATTTTTATTAAACGAGCTCGAGTTGAATATCAAGTAGTTTTATGTGTTCTTTCAGTTTTTAGCTTATCGAGTCGAACTCGAACTAAATTTCAAAATTTATTGAACGAAAAATATTGTTCAAACTTATTTGAATTATATGACGAGTCAATCTCAAATTAATTTTTATTAACGACTTGAGACATAAATACGTCTATCTTTACAATGAGTCAATTCAATAAACAAACTTGGGATTAGTTTGACTGGATGCTATGCAACACACGATTAGTGTGATTCTTATTGAATAAATTAAAGAATAGAGTGCACTAATTTATGCTCATATATAATTAATTGGAAATCCTGGTTCAGTACTTGCAACAAGTAATTCCAATAAGTAAAGCATCTCAATATTTATTAATATATAATTCCACAAGTTACCATATATTAACTTGACTTTCGCAAGAAATTAAATTACCTTGTGGCAGAGGTATGGTGGTTGTGCAAACAATATTGAGACACGAAGATGGAGTTGCTTTCCATGTTTAAAGACGTACCCTATAGCTAAGGTTAAGGGACCTACTTAATTATAGGATTGCTACCAAATTATATATAGGGATTTTTGCACGTCACCCCCCAGTTTTTTTCAATTTTTGCACTTTCCCCCCCGAAACACATTAAATGTGATCATGCCCCCTGCTTTTATGTATTTTGTGCACTTACCCCCCCGAAACGTCTTAAATGTGACAGTGCCCCCTGCTTTTATGTATGTTTGTGCACTTACCCCCCCCCCCCCCCCGAAACTCTTAAATGTGACTGTGCCCCCTGCTTTTATGTATGTTTGTGCACTTGCCCCCCCCCCCCCCCCCCACCCCCTCATACCAAATTCTGACCAGATTCTTCGCCGGAACTAAAGTACTTGCAAAGCACACAAAATTTAAGAGGGCAAAAGGGTAAAATTATCCTTATTTTCCACAAAACCTAAACATCAGTTAAAAACGTGAATTAAAATTGAGAAAAAAAATTACGGTTTATCTCAGTTAGGCTCAATTTCTCCTCCATTTACTGAAATTGAGTGAATCATGAACAATTTTACAAATTCATATCGTCTCTCTCTCACGCAAAACTCATGATTTAGAGAAATCAATATCAACATTTCTTGTTGCTTTCTTATTTATTTTTTTATGGAGACCCCTTCATTACATATATACACCGAAAAATAAAGTCACCTAGGAATTGGAACTGGATATGGAACGTTGCCGCACCGCTGGTAATATTATCCTTTTGCCCTCTTAAATTTTGTGTGCTTTGCAGGTGCTTTAGTTCCGGTGGAAAATTTGACCGGAATTTGGTATGGGGGTTTGGGGGGGGATAAGTGCACAAACATACATAAAAGCAGGGGGCACAATCACATTTAAGACGTTTCGGGGGGCTAAGTGCACAAACATACATAAAAGCAGGGGGCACTGTCACATTTAAGATGTTTCGGGGGGGTAAGTGCACAAAATACATAAAAGCAGGGGGCATGGTCACATTTAATGTGTTTCGGGGGGGAACGTGCAAAAATTGAAAAAAACTGGGGGGTGATGTGCAAAAATCCCTTATATATATATATATATATATATATTGTACTGTAATTATATGATTAATGCTAATTAATCTTATGGGCCTGTTTGTTTGGCGTTTCCCAAAAAAATTTTGTGTTTGGGTAATGCCAAACAAACATGTTTTTTATTTTCTGAAATAAATTTTTCATCTCTTAATTTTCACAAACTACTCTTTCAAAACCCAAACAAACAATAATTTTCTTATCTCTAAACAAAACATATACAAACTCTACTCTGATTTGATATAAAGTAACCTATCTCTTACACAATTCATCTCACAACAAACATGATTTGACATAAAATCTTACACATTTTACACCTACAACCCAACTCTTTAAAAAAAAAATTATACCTACTTTATTTCTCAAACCACTCTCTCGAAACCCAAACAAACAACATTACGTAAATCGAGATTATTTCACAAACCTCCACTACTTTCCCAAACATCAAACAAACAGGACGTATATTTTTAATAGTTGCTTATCAAGGAAAAGGAAAAGATATATACATTATAGCTATCAAACCAAAAGTAAAACCCCGCTAACGAATAATATATGTAACAATTATTTATATTAACAAAAGTTTTTAAACTAAGACTAAGAAAATTATATTTATAATGGACTCTACTAAATAGCAAATAAATATTTTCATGTGTTTTTTTTATAATTTCTTGTTTTAAATAAATGGCCTCATTTTTAATTTCGTCTAAAATTTTAAAAGGAAGTAATCTTAATCCATTACAGCCTTTAAAGATTATCCTTGTAATTTTGAAGCAAGTACTCCTTTTCCCACTTCTTAATATTGATCATGTGTATGTCAAAAAAAATATTGACCAACTAAAAATTTCATTTTATGGAGGTTTTAAAATATCGGTTTTTCTAAGTTATTTAAATTTAACAATAATTTGGAAATTTAACAACGTTCTATAAAACGCATTAAACGTTGAACATATAACCTGTCAAAACCAAAAACTGCTCTGGCAACAGTCAAATGCAAATCATAGAAAAATTAATTTCCGACTTCAATAAAGGAAATAGGAAATTAGATATTCTATAGGATGATTTTACCAAAGCCAAGCAAAAAATAGAAAATATAAAGAGCTCCCATTCAGCTGACGTCATAATTACTCACACCAAGAAAATCAAAACAAAATAAAACCATCTAAAGCGCGTGGAGACAAAAGTATCATTTGGAAAAAGTGGAATTCATCTATCGATTCAAAGCTTTCATTCAAAGAAACTTCATCGATTTTTCCCCTTCCTCAAAACCCTCTCGCTTTATTGTTCTGGTCAGTAATTTATTATATTTACCTTTTTGAACAACTTGTTAATATCCACGATTATTTTGTAGATAATATTATTCACCACCGTTAATATTGATGGGTTTGTTTTTGCCATTTCATTTATGTGTTTGAATTTCATGTTGAATCGGTTATGATTTTTGGTAGATATGTATTAGGAAGATGGTCAACGATCTAATACTGCCAGGGATTGTGTTTTTGGGGTTGTGAAATTTGCATTTGATTATTATTTCTCCATTCTTTACTATTTTCAGCTTTTAGATTACTTGTTTTAGAGTTAATGATGGTGTTATTAACTAGTACTCCTATTAGTATTTGGAATCGTAGTGACAAATGCAAGGTCATCTTTGTGGTTAAATTGGTACTAGGTCAAGATTTATGAGTATTGTCTGATGGGATGTTCCTGTTGAAGATATTGAAATATTTGCCTCACATTATACGTTGTTCAGTTAGTTAGTACTTTTTTCCCTTGCTTTCATGGGTTAGGTTTGCTTAGAGAGAGCTACAATCGATTCTTAATGTTTTCAAATCTAATAGTATATTGAGTGATGAGAAGTTCTCTAACCAAGCAAAATCACCTAAGGTTTCTTCTTGCATTAATTTCCTATGGGACCAGGATATAGCATAGTTTCATGAATGTACAACAGAAGGAGTTAGATTCTAACTTCACTTCTTGCGTGCTTTGAACAGGATGAGGATTATTTTTCCTGGGTAGCATTGATGAAAACTTAGCGTTGCTACGATTCAAGTGATTAATATATTAGCCATAACTTTTGTCATCAAGAGGAAGGGGTCTGAAGTTTTTAACTACTCTACTGTCTCATGTTTTCTGTGCGTGGTGTATGGTTGGCAGTCTTGGATGGCTCTTCCCATACTGGGACTTCATCGTAAAAGTCAAACAAACAAAATCCCTTTGTTAATGGAGCGATCAGATAATCGTATTGATAATGAGCATGTTATTGACATTACTAGTAGCAGTGATGCTTCTTCATCTAGTTCATCCCATGAAAGATTATCCAGTGGCTTGGAGCAGCAACATGTTGAGGATCAGCCTTCTACTAGCTCAAGGGTGCCAGTTTATCAACCTCCACTTTTTAATGCCGGTGGATCAAACTCAAGGAATTCATCACTAATTCGAAGAGGGAATACTCGAGGCCGCCAAAGGAGTCCATTAAATTCTGGTTTGTGGATATCAGTTGAGCTGGTGTTGACAGTCAGCCAAATTATTGCAGCTATTATTGTTTTGTCTTTGTCAAAGGATGAGAAGCCACGTGCTCCTTTGAAAGCATGGATCATAGGTTATACATCGGGTTGTTTGGCTATCCTTCCCCTTTTATATTGGCGTTTTAAACATCGTAACCAGGGTTCTGAACTCGATTCGTCTCAGCATCGTCAGGATTCATCTCAGGGCAACAATTCTGCAGTTCCTTTGACTAGGAGAGTCACGGAAGGGGAAGATCGCCGGACAACTGGTACCGCAACCAGAGGCGCTCAAAGTAATGGATTAGCAAATCCAAGGTATTCGCAATGCTTCTCATTAATCTGTTTCTTTATTAAATTCATAATGTTACTGCATTATATGAATTCAGTGCCCAAAGAACCCTATTTTACTCGTCATCTGAATGAAACTGGAAGTGTTTGAAGTGCTACATGCCGCAACATAATTTTTTTATGTTATTGAGTCTATATAGTTTTCAACTGTGTTAAATTTTAAAGTAATGAAGCATGTTTGTGCGCTGTGGCGTACAAAGTAAAAGGGTATCAAATAACTTGAACAGTCTAAGTTTGACATGATATTACAAATATGATCTTTCACTCTATCACCTCTTTGGAAACCGTGCTTCAGATTCTTGCAAAGTGTAACCACAATGTTATTCGTCTTGAATTAGGCAGACTCCTTATCACTTGGGTGATGACTGTATACAAACTGTGTTGAAAAATCCTTTGTTGAAAAGAAAGAAACAGAAAGAAAAGTGTTATAGCAGTGTGACGTTTTCATAATTTTAATTACCTTTTGATGGCGGAGTGGAGTTAAAAAAGTAAAAAATGTATATATTGATTGTGCCCTCAAAAGTGTAGTTGAGAAGAAGTAGTGTCATATCGTTACTTTATTTGATATAAAAAGAGTCATGTTTTGAGACATTACTCAAGAAAATAGGAGAAAGAAATTGGAACAGAAAGGGTATTGATAGTGTTGAAATATATAAAGAATCATGAATCCATGTTTAATTATTAGAAGCTTCATTTTACAACATGTAATATAAGGAACAAATTTTTCTAATGCTTTGAATAAAAATTATAGTAGTATTATATCTGATATATTAGTTAAATGAAAAAAAAAAAAAAATACATTCTATATCTATATATATATTTTTTAATTTAGATAATTACTTTTGATCTCATATTACTATGGGGATTTTTGCATGTCACCCCCCAGAAAAGTTTCATTTTCGCACTTTCCGCCCTATAATTGAAAAAACATGTCAGTGCCCCCTAGAAGTTGACAAATTAATGTACTTTGCCCCCTGATCATTTTAAGTAATTTTCAAAGGGTAAAAACATCACTCATGGGGTTTTGTGCAATGACAAAAAGCTTTTAGGGGGTTAAGTGCACAAAATTTTAAAATATCCAAATGTGACTTGCAATTTGATAAAATAAAAAATAATAAAAAAAATATTTAGTTATATTTTTGTACGAAAATTCAAATTTAGAAGTTTCTTTAACGAAATTTTCATTAGTCCTAATTATGTATTTATTTATTTTTCAAATAAATCATCTCTATACTAAAAATGTTTTAATCAAATCAAAGAAATTTGAAAGTAAAACAATTAAAATATAAAATATGCTATAAGACTAAAATTAGATTACGATGTGATTATCAAGGTAAAGAATTATATGAAAATGTGATTAATAATATTTTATGCACAGCCCCCCGAAAAGATTAAAATTATTGCACTAAACCCCAAATTTACATTTCTATACTTTGAAATCCAACAAAATATTGACCAGGGGGCAAAGTGAACTCACTTATCAACTTCTAAGGGGTACTATCATGTTTTTTCAATCATAGGAGGGAAAGTGCGAAAATCAAACTTTTCTAGGGAGTGACGTGCAAAAATCCCTTTACTAGGGAATGAATAGTGATAATTTACTTTTAGTTCATTGCTAGAGTTTTTTAGTATTTATCATTAAATTATAAAAAACACTTGAGAGGCGCTCCAGTATTACAATTTTTAAACTTCTTGGCTAAATTGTCTGTCCTCACTTTGCAGGATTAAAGTATTTGTAGAATATTTCAAGATGGCATTGGATTGCTTTTTTGCTGTTTGGTTTGTGGTTGGCAATGTGTGGATTTTTGGAGGGCACTCATCATCTGCTGAAGCTCCCAACCTATACAGGTTTGTAACGCATACTTGCGGAACAAAAATACAGAAAAATTTGTTCAGTTGCTTCTGTAATGTGCTCATTTCCCTTTCTAATTTCTCATGTACAGATTGTGTATAGTATTTCTCACCTTTAGCTGTATTGGATATGCAATGCCCTTTATACTGTGTGCAACAATCTGCTGCTGCCTGCCTTGTATAATTTCAGTCCTTGGCTTCAGAGAAGATTTGTCTCATAATAGAGGAGCTACTCAAGACTCAATTAATTCTTTGCCGACCTATAAATTTAAGTTGAAGAAAACTAAGAGTGGCAATGATAAGGATAATAGCTCAGCTTCAGGTGAAGGTGGGATAGTGGCTGCTGGAACAGAGAGAGAGCGTTCAATATCTGGAGAAGATGCTGTAAGCTTCATTTTAATTTTGTCCCTAAATTATCTTGAAAAAAAATGAAAAACAGATATCTAATTTTAATACCAAATCTTACTTGGTCCACAGGTTTGCTGTATTTGCTTAGCAAAATATGTGAACAACGATGAACTCAGAGAGTTGCCTTGCTCTCATTTCTTTCACAAGGATTGTGTGGATAAATGGCTAAAAATTAACGCAACGTGTCCACTTTGCAAAGCTGAGGTTGGTGAGACCATTTTGAGTTCACTTACGGAAACAACTGCCAACCTTCGAAATAGCACCGTATGATAAAATGCTGAAGAAAAAAAGAAAAAGGAAAAACTCTCCGGCATGATTTGTCAATCGATAATTCCAATGGATGGTTTACACACTTGTTTATGGTTGAATCTGTTGATGCCCAGAAAGTTCATCTCATTTTCATAGTTTTGGCTTGTTCATTTGGGTTCTATTGTTGTAACTTGTTGTGTATATGGTAATTGCTTTGCATAATTTCAGACACGAAAGAATATTGTCACAATGATGATAAATTGGTTATGTACTTCTTACATAAAGAACGATACTATAGATTTAGTGATGTTTCTTCAGTTTTTATGTTGATTTGCTTTATCTGCCAACAAATTCTTAAATTACCGCGAGTCAAAATCTATCCACATAGAGCCTTAGTTTGCGGCTTTAGGGTCAGGGCTAGTAATTCGAGTTCATATTTATGTGATATTTTTTGCTAGATTGTTAATGGGGTGAAATTAAGTTCGGTTCGATTTATTAGGAATTTGTATTCAATCAAAGACTTGATGGATCTAATTCAATTATGAAGATTCGTGATTCGAAATACTTGGAATGAATATGCATCTAGGTTGATCTAATCTATTAAAAATTTACATTCGACAATAATTTAACAATTATAGATAGAGAGAGAAGTGCACACGTAATATCTAAATTTTCTTATAAAATTGATGCACAAAAATAATATAATTATAGGTATGAAGTATTAGTTATAGCTTATTTTATTTTCTTTAGTTTGTTAAATTTAAATTTTAGCAAACTCATTCATTGCATAATTTATTTTAGTCTCTCGTTGTCTTAGTCTTCTTAACTTTCTCAATGTATGCATCCCTATCTTAAAAATTAATTTAAGTTCACATATTTTTGTTTAGTCTTCGCCGACATAATACATTATCTGCCATTATACATAGTTTTATTTGGAAGGAAAAATAAAAATGAACATTTAATTTAAATAATCAATGAATATATTTATACCTGATTTTGATTTCAATAATTGATGCATAACCATTTATGAGTGCAAGAATTGAAAGTTTATCCACAACTTGAAGAACAAATTAATTTATTTTGTGGAACTTTCACCCACGACTTGAAGCACCAATTAATTTTTCTTAAAATTTTATGAAAAGAACACCGAGTAAATATACTATTTAATATATTTTCTTTTCATCGTATCAATTCTTCGTTGACATAATACATTATTTGTCATATTACACAATGTGACCGATAACTTTTCCTCTTTGTACTATTTAATATATTTTCTTTTCATCGTATCAATTCTTCGTTGGCATAATACATTATTTGTCATATTACACAATGTGAACGATTGATTCGACCAAATTTTCAAAAAAATAATAGTTAATTAATTTATTTCAATATTATAAGAAAATACAATTTGACAAGACACTTAAACTTTTTGACTTTGCAATGTATAAAACATTTTTTTAATAGAAAAAGTGTTTTCTATTTGCGACAGAAATACTTACTTTAGCTGTGGAGTTTTTTCATTCTCTCTCAGTATATTTTTCATGATATATTTTTCTAATTAAATAAAATCTAGATGCATAAAATTGATGAATAATATGTGCCCAAATTTGTTGACTTGAAATGATAAATAATCACAACAGATGAAAGCTTATGACTAATATGTCGGAAAATAAAGGGCCAAATTTGTTGACTTGAGCAACATGTGTCGAATGAGGATCAACATTATTCAATATATTAATTCATATTTAATTAGAGATCAACACATGTTGTTCACTAAGGGTGAGTTTGGACTAGCGATTCAAAAAGTAATTATAGGAGAATTAATTTTACTAAAATTGATTATGGTAATAATTGATTGTGATAAAAATTAATTATAGAATAATTGCTTCTGTATAATAGCTTTTGTAAAACTAACACTTTAGTTGCTTAAAATAAGTTGATTTTTTGCTTCTCGAAATTCAAAAAGTGATTATGATCTTGGGGGGCCAAACACCACGAAAATCACAATTGGACATAAGTAATTTTTATAATCAGGGCCAAACACTTCAAAAATCACAATATAAATGTAAAAATGATTTAAAGAGCTCCAATCGCTGGACCAAACTCACCCTAAGTCTAGAAGGCATTACTAGCTAGAAGGTAACTCCGAACAATTCATTTAAAATAATCATAAGAAAAATTATTTAGTGCAATCGCTACATCACATCATAAGAGAATCCACATTAGTTGAATATTTTATATAAAAAATCTACTTTTTTTTTCCCAAGGAACTTAATATTTTTTTAGGCATGTTGGACACGTTAAGTAAGAAAATGTATGATATTTGAACTTGTGTTAATTATATTGTAGTGATTAGTCTCTTCCATCAAACCAATCAAATGTTGATATTATAAAAAAAATTATATAAACTCTATCTTTATTTTACATAAAATAACTTGTCTTTTACCATATTCCACTCACATGACAATTTTGATTTGGCAAAAGCAACAAATATCTTACACTACTTCTCTTATTTTCATTGTCTCTTAAAAAAATATAACAATTTTCTAAACAATAAACATACTATCATGTATCTCTAAAACTTCATATAAATATATTTTTCTTGATACACAAAAAACTAGAAACATCTAAAATTATCTCTAAACTTATAGAATCACTCTTAGAAAAATGACACAAATAGGCCCGCAGACTTGTTGTCATATCATGGGTTTCAGAGGAATAATATGTACTTACTTAGATTCAATTCCGGTGGATTTAATCCATTGGGGTTTGATGCCTTACACATGGGCATGACAGACAAAAAAATTTTCTTTCATGCCCATGTGACATTCATCCAACACCCCGATGGATTAAATTCATCTTGATAGGCACTACTTTTCCTGTACTTTTACGTTTTTACATAACATATATTACATCACATTATACAAAATTTTGTTTTTAGTTTCATGTCGTGAAATTTAAAAGAATTAGTTTACTTCTTAGCTAAAATTAAATCAAATTATTTGATATTCATTATAAGTTTGATCAATTAAAATTGTTAAAATTTATTGAAAATCTAGGTATTTAATTATTTAATTTATGTAAATCTATTAATTATGTCACAACATTAACATGGAAAAATGAGAAAAAAAAAAAAAAAGCTTCAGAAAGAGAAAAGGAAAACCTAACCCAGGACCACAGAAAGGAATTCAAAGGTGGTGGCACCATTAGACCAGCTCACACAGATAACGTGTCTAAATACCAGACCCACCCAAACTTGTTGAAAAACGCTTTCAAACTCGCACTAACAATTAAACGATCTATATTAGACGGGGACCGGCTCATTTTTCTAGGGTTTCTACGCAAAGCTTCACAATTCACCTCTCTCTCTCTCTCTCTCTCTCTCTCTCTCCCTCTCTCTACTCACAGACGCATATGCATCTTTATCACTGTTCTTCTTCAACCTCCCCACTTGTTCTTGTAAAATCTTCTACGTTTTGGTAAAAATCTTATCTCTGTATTGTTCTTTTTTAAATTTATTTATGTGGTTTTATAATTGATTGTCTATGCGTAGAACGGTAGAAGTGAATCTGTGTTTGGGGTCATTAATTAGAGATTATAAGCCTTTTTCTTTAATGTTTATTTTCTCATGTGTAGATTTAAGGGTATTAAAAATTGAATCTACTGGTTTCTTATGTGAATTTTAAAATTATTTGGGATATGTAGGGATACCGGTACCGACGAATTAGAGTGGAGTTAATTTGACTCGCTTGAATTAAAAAATAGGGTTTATGAGGTCCGAGATTTATATAGATGTATCCAGGAGCTTATTATCTCTAGATGGATGGTTTATTGAATATGGGTCCCCTGTACACTTCTATTGTGTGTGTGTCAGAAGATTTTTTGATTAAATTGTGATTTGATGTTTTAATATTTTTTCTGTACATTTGTGTTTTTTCTGTTTGCATTTCAGGTGCATGTTATGTTTTGATTAAGTAGTGTTGTGTTCTCTTTTTTCGATTCTCATCTGTTTGTGTGTAGATTTGGTTTCCCCTGTGTTGTCGTACCGTTTTTAAGCCTGAATCAGTGTAACTGTACCACTGTTGTTTTCGTCACTATTAGTGTATATGAAAAAGTTCTAATCTTGCATGGTAGAAACTGTTAGACTTGTATTTAAACTCTCTTAGGTTGAGATAGCTAGGCTTGACAGTATAATTTTAATTATACTCATATTCATTGAGAACTTTAGCTCTGCTTCAGAATTCAGTAGAGGGGACTGCTTATAGATATGGCTGTAGATTGTGCTGAATCAGTCATCTTTACCCTGCTTTTTCTCGCCTTAAATTTAATTGAACTCAAGTTTGCTTTCGCTTTTTAATCCAACTGCACATAATTTTCATTGAACCAGTATACAAGTGTCAGAATTCAGTAGAAGCATGTATTCCTATTTCTTACTATTTGCTTGTCTTTTCTTAAATTTGAGTTTTTAGCTTTATTCTACATCAAGTGGTGATGACTTGACTGTTTTATTTGGCTGAGTCTATGCATATATAGTAGGTTATAATTTCATCTCTGAAACTGCTATGGTTGCCGTCTGTTTTATGGTTAGCGCATCTTGTAATATTTGAGTTATTGACTGTTCAGGCAGTGCTGATGGAGCATTTCTCCGCTGCTCTGGACTTGCCAGTGTCAGAGATGCAAATGAAAATGGTAGGCCATGTGCGAAATCATTCTGAATCACAGTACTTCACTGTATCAAAGGAGCAAATGAGTATGGTAGAGCCAGTGTCTAGTAATCCAGAGTTCAAACACTTGATGATACCAAATAATCAAGTTGGGCATACTGAATCTTCAGGTGGTAGTGTGGGTTCGAACCCTATGTGGATGTCAAACCAATTAGGTCGGGAAGATGCAAATATGGTGAATCGAGGAAATACATCTTTGCCTGTTAAACGGAAGGCTGAAGTGGGCCCTTTGTCGAATAATTCTCTCTCTCAGCCGTGGTTATTGCCTAGCAAGCGCCCAGCACACATGGCAGCAGATAGTTCATTCCCACACCCATCAGTACTCGAAAGAAAAAGTGCACCAGCTCATTCTAAATTGGGTTCTCAAGGTCTGCAAGCTCAGTCCTTGAACAAGAAAGTGACTAGAAACGAGTCCATGACTGGTAAATCTGGACTGCAAAGGGGGCAGAGTGCAAAGAAGCAAGTTACTCAAATTGGATCAGCGTCAAAAGCTCAGCCGGAGTCTTCTGGAGCTGTAAGGTCCAAAATGAGGGAGTCTCTAGCTGCTGCGCTGGCGTTGGCATCTCCAAGTACAGGCAATGTTTCAAATACCGAGAAAGACCAGATAATTGCAACTAGCACTGATCTGGTGCCTGCAGATTCTCAGGCTTCTGGTTCCAATTCCACTGCAAGTGGTCTGGTTCCTGCATCTGGTTCTGACGAAATGTTTCATTCTAAGGAATCGTCTTTAATTGGTAAACCAAATGATTTTCAGGTATCTGCTGAGCTTCCTCCTAATGGAAGCAGTGGAAATGGTGAAAGGATTTTCCAGGAATTCCCGTATAGTTCTATTTTGCCTGATGAGGATACTTCATTTAGCAATCATTTTTTCGATAAAGATGATCTTTTGCAAGGAAATGGGCTTTCTTGGGCATTCGATTTCGATGTGCAGATGATGGAAGGTAAGGAAGCTCAAGTTGCTGAGAAGTCCCCGTCTGTGAAACAGGAAGATCAGGGGCACAGAGACAGAAAAGTGGACACAAATTTGACACCAGAAAACCTGGCTATGGAAATTGAAGCAGAACTTTTCAAACTTCATGGTGGGGTGAACAAAAAGTACAAAGAGAAGGGTAGGTCTCTTTTGTTCAACCTTAAAGATCGTAACAATCCAGAACTGAGAGAAAGGGTTATGTCTGGTGAAATATCGCCTGAAAGGTTGTGCTCGATGTCAGCTGAAGAGCTTGCTTCCAAGGAGTTATCGCAGTGGCGTATGGCAAAGGCAGAAGAGTTCGCACAGATGGTTGTTTTACCTGATACAGAAGTTGACATTAGACGTTTGGTTAGGAAAACACACAAGGGTGAGTTTCAAGTAGAAGTTGAACATGATGATGGCATTGTTGCGGAGGTATCTGGTGGAACATCTATGTTGACGCGGCCTATACCAAAAAAGGAGAAACCTGAACCCCATTCTCCTCCAAAGGCAAGTTCTAAAGATAGAGAGTATGTTGCAGGTCAGGAAAATAGTTCAGAAAACCAGGATTTTTCAGGTAGCCTGATAATCCCGACTGATGGGGCCGATTTAATGCAAGGAATGATTGTGGATGAATTAAAGGACCCGGATTTTCTACCTCCGATTGTTTCATTGGATGAGTTTATGGAATCCCTCAATACCGAACCTCCTTTTGAAAATTTATCAGCAGATTCAGAGGTGAAGACTCCTTTATCAAATGATAAAAGTCCGAAGGCTGTGAACAACACTCTGGCATCTGATCGAGCTTCAGACTCTCCTAGAGATGGTCCCTCCAAAAATGTTGATATTGTTAAGAAATCTGAGGTTGGTATGCCTATGAAATTGTCTGGGGGTCCTGCAAAGCAGAAAGTTCTACCTAGTACTAAATCAAAGGTCGAGTATATTTGGGAGGGAAACCTTGAGTTGACAATATCATCATCAATCACTGTTGGTGGTCTTTTTCAAAGGTCTGTTTTTTTACATGTTAAAAATGCGATTTATGGTCATTGTCTTGGTTCATTTCAGAAATTTATTTGCGTACTGTCTCTGTTTTATCAGAATATTTATTCAAATAGATCGGCATTCTACGTTTTAGTTTCTCATTCAGTTATAAAAGCAATATTAGTTGTTGCCTTGTAGGAAATTATATTTTCTTTTGTTTTCGCTATACAAAGTTCTTATATCTGTTCTTAATGTTGTGATATCTCCTACCCCAACCTGGTTCTCAAGTCTTCATTTGGCTTTCTAAATATTGATTTGAGCATATCTTCTGGTTTAGCTTATGATGGATTTGCCAATGAAGCTGCAGATTTGATTGATTTGAGTCTAGTGGTATCAGATTTGTGTGCCTAGATTTCGTTTTTACATGAACTATACTTCTGATACTCATTTACATGAACTGTCTGTTGATATTCCTTGTCACATTACTGTCTAATATGTCTCTTTACTTGGAAAATTGTGCATAAGATGAATAGTGAACAATAGAGCAAATGAATTGTACATGGCCTATTCATCTGATATGCTTTTTTTGTGCTACAGTGGTGAGAAGACCTCTACAAAGGAGTGGCCCAAGTCTCTTGAGATCAAAGGAAGAGTTAGACTTGATGCATTTGAAAAATTTCTTCAAGAACTCCCAAAGTCTCGAACCCGTGCAGTCATGGTATATAAAGGCCTTTTCCTTTTCTTTGTAACTAGTTTCTGCCTCCTCGCTAACTGGCCTTTGGCTTTTTCTCTGCAAAAGAGGCAACGTGGCCTCCCATTGTCCACGATTAATAGCATATATCATAGTCTAGTATTATCAGTGGTGTGGATGTACAGGAGCTTTTCTAGGGGGAAATATGCGAAAATTTTGCTGGATGTTTTTGTTTTATCATATAATCGTGTGGAATGTGATGTTATTTTGTCATAAAAGATCGAAAATAGAATCTGAATTTTAGTATTTGCAACTTTGTTTGCCAGTTATAATCGATCAAGAACACATTGTTTACTCAATTGCAAAACAAAGCCTTGGGAAAAAAGAGTCGAAGTGAGGCAGTGTCTTCTTAGAGATACTGTTATAGTTTAGTGTAAGTAGAGACGATGTTCTTGTCGGTGCTAAATATAGCTAATCTAGCCAATCTCTTGAAGCGTGTTATTCTGTGTTGGGGATTACAATGCACACAATATTGTTAAATATATAACATAGGTTTTGAATGTGACCAATTTCTTGTCTGATTGGGTTAATAGTATTTTGATAGCTTATTGCAAACAATCGGTCGAGATCTGGGATTGTGGTTCATGGTTTTGTTGGTAGGGTACTTAATTATGGCTTTATGTGTGAATAAACATGATTTGGGCAAGCAAACTCTGACTGTCTTAGTTAATTTGATAAGGTTTTGACATTTGGGACCCTTGGTTCTGGTTTTATCCACAAAACCATACTATTTTTGCTTAATTCTACGTTGTTTAAATTGCTCAAATTTAATGGTAACTAAACTGACTCTTTCTGCAATTAAATTGAAAAGACTACTGTACAGCTTAGTTGCCAGTTGGGGTTTGTTTAAGAGAAATATTCAACCTGTGATATTTGATTATTTGTGTGATTAGGTTTCGGCGATAAAATTTGTTTTAATAAAAAAATTCCTCGTGTGATACTTGATTATTTGTAATTAGATTACGGTGATAAAGTTATTTTCAACATTAAACGCTACACAAAAGTCAATTGTGTAACAATTTTGCTACGTAAGCTCATTTCAAGCAATTTCATTTATTTGCAGGTTCTCCAGTTCGTTTTGAAGGGCAACTCATCCGAGACTGAACGTTCCAATTTTGCTGAGGTAAAATATAGTCATCATTTTTTAATGTTCTTTTCTTTTACTAATTTGATTTTTATTTAAAGCATAGAATATTTATTCCCGTACAGGCTGTTGAGTCATTTGCCGAGGACGAAAGATTGGGATATGCGGAGCCTGTTTCTGCTGTTGAACTCTATCTTTGCCCTCCAACTCAAAGAATGACAGATATACTAAACAAACTAATGCCCAAGGAACGTCCCGAAGCTAATAATTCTATCGAAAATGGACTAATTGGTGTAGTTGTATGGCGAAGAGCTCACATAAGTAACACAATATCACCTAATTCATCATCACACCACAAACACAGCATGAAAAAACAACCATTTGCTCCTCCTAAGAGGGTGCAAGATTCACCAAATTTTAATGCAAATACCCCAACTAGGACCCCCCCTCCTCGCGTTCCTGCTCAGCCCCAACCCCAACCTGAAGAGGATGATGATGTCCCACCTGGGTTTGGCCCCTCTGCCCCTTCAGCAAAAGACGACGATGACTTGCCCGAGTTTAACTTTTCCGGTGACATAAACCCATCTGCATCTAAGATTCCGTATCATGTTGCGAGAACACCTCAACGCCCAGTAGATAAAGTAAGGGAATTAATTCAGAAGTACGGGCAAAGTGGAACTAGTCCAACTCCTAGTTTGGTAGATAATAGAAGTCTAGTTGGTATTGAACCGTGGAACGATGATGAGGATGACGATATACCTGAGTGGCGTCCACAGGCCCCACCGCTGCTGCACCACCAATCATATCCAGTGGTTCATGGCCGGGCACTGCCAGTGCACGTACTTCATAGTAATCCACATATGGCTCCTCCCATGGTGGCCCAAACACCAATTAGGGGACTTGCGCAACCCCCACAGGGCGGTAGATGGGCGCCGCCACCTGGCCCCTTACATGGTACGAGATGGAGGAATCACTAATTAGACTAGTGGAATAATGTAATGTAGATAAACTGTTTTGTTTCCTTTTCTTTCTTTCTTCGTTTGTTGTTTCAGTTGTAGGACCCCTTGTTACTAAACATTTTTGGACGTCTGGTAACTTAGTTTGGTCATAAATTAACTTAATTGACTTTTTTTGGAGTTTCGTGCGAATGAATTTGTCTTATAGATGCGGTCGATGTAAATGTTTAACTTTTCTAATAGTTTAAAAAGGAGAAATATGTCTCAAATAATCAAAATTTCGAAGCTTCTTCGTTGATCAGGTCAGGTGTAAGACTTAAAAGTTCAAACAGAAATCTCAAATCATCCCAGTATTTCAAATGTCGTCCCTACAAGCTCTTGAAACCACCAGTTCGAGTTCATATGATGTGATATGATAATAAATGATGAAATTATTTCATCACAATAACGAGGTCTTGCCTGGTTTGGGTTTAGAAACAGGACCTGAATTTTTTTGAAAATGATGGGTAACAACCTCAATTGTTCAAAACCAATTAAGCATCATAAACAAAACAAAGAAGATAGAAAACAGGAATGACATACTTTATATGCTTCTGAGATTTGGTCTCAGCTTCATCTTATTGATGAGATTCTTGGATGATCAATATAATTTCCTCCAAGCTTTTTTAAAAGATCATCCTCTCTAGTCCTCCTTCAATACATTATTATAATAATATTCCAACCCCATAAATTAATTTCCTTCCTTTTCTTTGATCACCCTATGCTCTGTATCTATTCCAAATATGGATTATCTCTCTTACAAAATCTAAAAGCCTCCTTGTTTCTTCCCTCCTCGAACATTCATGCATGAAAATTAAAAAAGCCAAGATTTGTTGATTTTCTTCGAGCACGTCTTGGATTGAAGATGTAGATCGATTTTCTATTTCTAGAAGAATTGTTTAGGAAAAGATAATGCCCATGTGCTTGTTATAGTCATTTTTATTAGATACTATATGTCTTCATCGAAGGACAAAAGATTCTTTTTTTTTTTTTTTTTAACAATTTGTCAGAAGACCACCACATCGATCTAAAGGGAGTCGCAGACTTCCATTTTCGCACTATTACATAGGACCTGGTGTGACCACGATTTATGACAAACCTTTTGGTGTCTTAAGTTTGTCTCGAAAATCATTTTAACAAAAATTGTCCAGTAGTATTTGAACTGTTATAAGAATAAACTTGAGAGAGAATATTGTAATATTGGTTTTGTAAAAGTGAACTGGATTTGACCAACTTCTTGTAATGTGGTGACACAGGGGATGAATATTCAAACACTTGTTTAATTGTTGCTTTGTTTAAGTTAAGTCTTTTCTAGATCATGTATGTGATTAAGGAACTCAAAGAAGGTCTGCAGCAGTATTAGCATGTTTGTTGTCCTCAACAAAAGGGCACCTGAAACAAATATAGAATAATCATAACTACACAAACTCTACATTTTTGTTCCGACTTGATTTGATAATAATAGAACTACATCCAAATCCAATCTCAAATTGTAAAGACAAAGGCACAAGAAGAGACAACCAAGCATTCTCGATGAACAGGACCATGATCCATCATACCATCCAGTTAAAACGATATTAACAAATTTGAGATCAATCTCAGATCCTCAATGACACAAACAGTTGGTTGTACTTGTCAACCAAAGAACCAGAATCAGTAGATACAGCTACAGGCTGTGCAAAAAAGGCAAAGGGTACTAAAATTAAAAACGAAGAAGTAAAAGAAGGTTTCCCAGTGTATGATTTATATATCCATTATCCACAATTTGAAAAGATCCCATGAAACTGCTAATATGCTGAAATTTAGCACATTAGCTTAATGAAGACAAGTTTGATGAACCAGATGCTGAGGGTCCAGCTTTTGCTGACACATCCTTTAGTTTCTGTGATGCTAGCTCACTAGAAGGCCTCGATTCTGGCACGTCGCCAATGTCCAAAGTGTCTGGAAGCTTATCTGATAAATCATCAGGGTAGAGCTGTAAAATGAAAAATGGTGCCATTTGTCAAAATGAATATATAATCACAAATATCCATACAACAATAAATCTTATTTCAAGTGCCGGGTAGTTCCAGTTGAGAAAATGGGCCTCTAAAGACAAAACTTCTTTATGCACCGAAAATATATATGGCGCAAGAAGTAACATATTTTGAGAAGAGCTGTTACAGTGAGCATCCCTCCACAGTTGTGTTGCTTTCTCTAATCCTACAACCCAAGCTTAAAATTCTACCCCCTATATTTGGCATTATCTCCCAATCCTTAGAAGAAAAAGAATCCAAATAGACCTTTTATCCATATGATATTAGAATGTAAGTAAACATTATGAGAAACTCAAACACTAAATGGACCAGCAAACCATCTGGTATAACATCGAGTATGATGAAATAATAATACATTTTCATAAAAAATTGTGAACTCACATGGAATAATCAATTACACAGGCACCATTGAGGTAGAAGAAAAGATTAGCACCAAACACAAACACAGATTGACAGACAAAGAGAGATGAGTGATTCAGAAAATTGCCTCAAGTTGATTTAGCATATCAACTGCAGCGTCCAGATCACATCTGTTGGCTAAATAAACATCAGAAAGAGACTCCTCTGATATGCCAGGATATGTCATCAGAAGATACGCTAGGTCCATATCAGAATCTTCATCAAAGTTTGACTTTTCAGGCATCTCATTTTGATAATGTGACGAGGAAGCATAAAATTCACCACCATGATGATCCTTCGATTTAGAAAAATCAGCAGCTCGGAAAGCACCAGCACCGACATAGCTTTGAGGTACTGTTTGGAGCTGACCTCGTGTCAACGTTTTGTCTGGTTGATGTCCATACCAAACAGTCTCATTTCCACTCTGTAATTCTTGAGTTGAATTAATATATTTGCTTTTTCCATCAGTAGCCCCTCTTTTTGAGAGTGGGACATAGGATGTTGCATATGGATTTAAAGAGGATGCTCCTTTTTTCATTGCTGCAAAATGAAACTACTCTGCGTCATTATACGAGACATTTTTCGAGATAAGATAACAAAACGATGCAAAATAAGGAGATAATTTGTAAATATTAAATAAAATCTACAAACTTAAAATCACAAGAGCAAGTTCCTGCAAAAGAAAAGATAGAAAAATGGTGAGCTATGGTTCCAAAAACATGGATTGGAGTTGATTATCTGAAAGCATCACATAATTGTCTATTCTTTCTTTCCGGGTGGGGGGCTCTTGCCAATTGCAAGAAAAACGAACACCATCCTATTATCGTATTATGATAAGTTTCTCAAACTAAGCCCAAGAATAAAAGAAGGCCACCTCATCAGACCAGTTAGTCTCTTGCCAGCAGAAGCTGCAAAACTATGATTTATTATAACTTGCTCTTCCCATTGTTAAGCAACCTTTTTTTGCAAAGTTAATTGCAAAATATAGACAAATAAGAACAATCAACTACAAAAACAGGGATATTTATGAATCTACATAGTCGTGCTACTCTTTTACAAATGTAACAAACTGAAGTAACACAAATGTCACATTATCTGGTAGCATAAATTGGAAACAGTGCAGTATTACACAGCATCCACTCTCGAGTTATTCTGAAGTTATACTGAAACAAATAATGTGCATTATACCACAAGAATCACCAAATAATGTTGCCAAGTAGCCCAAACAAGAAGTTTCTATAGATCCAGCTTCAAAAAATCAAACATAACAGAATGAACCAGCTTTTCACATCAATCCTAACTCATTACTGATTCTAATACATGCACAAATACCTGACTCCATATCGTTAAATTTTCACCCAAGAAGAAATACTCGTATAATATGCAAGTAGAACTAAAAATATTATCAAATTGAAATCAGAAAATAACCATATCGATTGCCTCATAGGACCAGAGGTTACTGATCAATGGTCCCAAGTACCCGAGTAATAAAATTGTGATTCCAAATCTTACTCTCAAAATTTGTTATGGTTACCGAATAAACAGATGGAAAAAAAATCTAAAAACAAACCTAAGCGCAATATGAGAAATTTCTCAAATACCTTCTGAGCAAAAGAAAAAGTTCAATAAACATAAAGCTCCTGTCACAAATACACTTGCAAGCACGCACAGACTAACATTTAGTAAAGCTATTCAGGTCTATAATTACATGATTTTATAGGGAGAAAAAATAACTGAAACTCATTATGTAATGATCTTACGAAATTAGATGATCACGTAACGAGAAGAGAATAGAGGATTGACGAAATAACTCACAAGCTGAATAAAAAACGCGAGGATGAATTTCGGTTGAACGAGAAACCCTAGAATTTGTGATCGCTTGAAATTGGGAAGAATTAGCGGAAGAAATCTGATAGTCGTATACGAATGAAAATGAAAAGAGGTTGGTTATTAATTTTTGATCTACGCCATTTACTTGGTCCTTTTCTGGAATATGACGTCAGCTGATTTCGCTATTCCCACCACATAATTGCCCTTATCTTTTTAAATTTCATAATTAAGCTATGTCCATTTATAATATAAATAATTCTTTATCCATTTGAAATTGGAAAACCTTAGGTTAAGTTGCATCTTCTTTCTACACGATATTAGTAAGTTATATTGAATTTGCAAGCTTAGATTTTCTTTATATCAAATTAATTTGTATTCATTCGTCCAAAAAGAAATTTGTGACAAAATCATTTCTTTTCGAATTTTACTTGTTAAAATGGCCGAAAGGTAGAACCTAGGTATTTATTCATATTGAGTCAGTACAATTAGTACACAAAATATTATGCAAGGAACCATGCATTATTTTAAATTCCACATATTCAAAATTAAATCTACTTCTACATTTTACAATGTCAATCTTGCTGAAAAACCAAGGGGATTAGTATTTAGTGTTATTTTTCATAATTGCACGTAAAGTCAAATACTGAACTATCAAGACTTTGATTATATAATGCAACACACTTTTAATTTAGGTAATAATAATATTAGCAATTTTCATTTTGGTGATTGATTTTAGTTATTTTCCTGCAAAACATTTTAAATGCTTTTACTAAGTTTTCAAATTCAGGATTAGTCACCAAAAATAACCTATATTATATGATACTTTGAAAGTTCTTTAAAATATAAATATTAATATTTGTTTTGTATATTGAAGTAAATTAGATAAATGTTAAACATGTTTACTTAATATTTAAGTGTTGTACTTGTACATATAGTAGTCAATAAGCAATAAGCCAAGTGGAATAGAATAGTAAAGATGATTTAATGAGAAAAACAACTAAACAAGTACATATTCTCATATAAGCTCCGCATTTATTCAAAATTCACAAAAGATATCTACCATTTTTCGGTTATCTTCTGAAAAGGAAGGAACCACAGTGGATGAGCTGACACAGAGCGAAGTAAACTCTTCAACCCAAATGGCAACAGCTTTGCTTTCTACTGCGAAATCCCACAATTCCGTCCTTCCAAATCTTCCTAATTTCAGGCAGGTATCCTCTCTCCTCTTATGAGTTCTTTCCTTTTTTTTCTGGTAAATTTAAAGTTTTTTTTTTTTTTTTTTTTGGTTTGCAGGAATAATAATGCTGATATTATGTCCATTTCAACCCATAAGAAATCTAAGTATGATAAAATAAATGGAAAAATGAGAAGAACAAATGCGAGTTTTAGTGATTCTTCGAGACCCTTTTCGCAAGATGGGATTCTGAGGAGGGATTTAATGTTCATTGGATTATCTTCTTCATTCTCTCTCATTTTCCCGCCTCTAGGTAAGTATTGAGGAAAAACTGCATTCCTTTTTTATCTTATCTTGAATGGGAATTGAAAATTTTACTAATTAAACCGTCAAGTTCATTTTGCCATTGTGATTTTGTACTGTAATAGTTTGAGATGGTACATTGTTTGTCTTTCTAAGTTTCCCTTAGCTGAAAATGTTACTAAACTTTGAATTATTTGTCCTTGAAATGGAAATTTGTTGCTCTTTCAATTAATTATGTTCTTACAATGGGATTATGAGAAAATTTATAAATTAATTTTCAGAACTAATCATATATTGTACTCAGGCTTATGTAAATCATACATGCTATCTATATGATATCATGTATGTTAAAGTTTTTGCGGAACAAAATTCATGTGTTTTGACTTTTCTTTCATAGAGTGCATTGTGCATATATACATCCATTGCTGTTTATGTGGGAGTTTAATAAGATTGTGTGGACTACACAAAGATTTAACTCAGAACTTTCCTCCAACTTTCTTGAAGAACTCGATTAACAGGGTGTGTAAGTTGTTTCTTGGATGTTTATATTTCTCAATTTCCAGGTTCTGGTGCTCAGGAGGAGCTGAAAATGGATTTAAAAGTTGATGAAACAAATGCTTATTCGTATTTATATCCAACAGAATTGCCTTCCGATAAATTTGTCTTCAAATGGTAAATGTATACATAGTCGTCTTGATAATTGGTTATTTTGCTTCAATTACTCAACATCTTTGTATGATTTCAAAAGATTGACTAGTTCATGTCTCAGCAGCAGTTTAGTTAACAAATTCCAAGTTGAAATTCTTGCATTCATTACAAATACCAGTAGGGGGGCTTGTAAAACTAACTTAAATGGAATGGTTGTTTTGTTTCATGTGGAGAGGACTTACTATTCCTTGTAAAGTATTTACTAGATTCAACACAAAATGTTCTCTTCTTCATCCTCTTGTATCTTTAAATTGTAGGAACCTCACTATTTTCATCTATTTGAAGGGTGGAATCTAGAAAGTCGGAGCGTTATTCATCAGCTGCACCATTGTCCCGTAAGCAAATTCATCTATCTTTAAATTATGAAAGTCAGAAATGTCAATGTTTAATTTAAACTTTGGCTATTTGGTTATAGTATTGATAAAAAGAGATTTTGGCCCATCACTGTAACTTACCCGTACATTTTATTGACTATCATACAGCTGATGCACGCCTTCGCATTGTGTCTGAGAGAGTTGATTTTATGGACAACCTCATAATTTCAGTTACGGTAATATTCTACGACATGCCACCATTTTTAACAATATTTTTCAAGAGCTTTCCTTTAAGATCTATACTTGTACTCATTTTTCAGATAGGTCCCCCCAATTCACTGTTCTTGAAATCTAAAGACAAAAGTACATGGAGTGCTAAAGATGTTGCTGATTCTGTGTTAGCTGACAAGTCTGCTCTCAGGGTAACCTCTACTCAAAGAATGGATGAAAGTTCAGTACTTGATGCACATTCTTCTACCGTAAGTTCTGTTGCTCTTTTTTCGAATCATTGCATTGAAATTGCCAGTGCCTCTAATCAACTATGCACTCAATTTTGCTTATCTTTAACTCATTGTATATTCCTCCCCATAGGTTGATGGCGAGCCATATTGGTATTATGAATATCTGGTTCGCAAGTCACCAACCAAAAATGTATGTCTACCTATCTGTTAGCAGATAAGCGCATAAGAATATCAATTAAGTATAATTGATTATCATATCTTATGCTGAATGATGCAGGCTCAGGAATCGAACCTTTACCGACATTTTGTTACTTCAACAGCCGAACGTGATGGTAAGCATGTTGTCATCTAATGATTCAAATGCAGACTTACATTACACGTTTCTTAATTTATTTGCTACTGATGATGTATCACAATATCACAGGTTATTTGTACTCTCTTAATGCTTCAACTCTAAGCAAGCAATGGGACAAAGTAAGTATAACTTCTTAAGGCAAATTTGGATCTCACCCCCTTTCTTTCAAAAAGTCTCAATTTCACCCTCTTATCTTGTTAACAGTCTTCATCGTTGTCTAAGAAACTTGGGTTGTTTATCGATATGTTTTATAATGCAGATGGGACCATTCTTAGAGAAAACCGTAGCTTCTTTCCGCCTTCTCCCTCCTACGGAAAATTATGTTCCTCCTTACCAAGATCCCTGGAGATTTTGGTGACAAATTTTCCTTTATTCTCTATCTGCAGAAACAGTATATTCTTTTTGAAAGTATAATGTAATCCTGATTGTTATTGAGCCTATGAAGATTAACATTTTTGTAATGCCATATTATTTTAGTAATATGAGATTGACCATCTACCATCTGAAATTCTTCATCAATGCGACAATTTGCAAAGAATAGTGGAATATTTGAGCAAAAAACAATGAATTTTTATAATAACCTCTGTACATGCAAAAGTCACTGCATATGCCTGTGATGAGACAAGAATTAAGGATTAAAGGCTATATACACTAAAACATACTATCATTGTAGGGCAGATGTTTACAACTAGTAAAGGGCTTCATTTATTTCAGCCCTCAAAATGAAGTATATATCTAGCCAACTAGTCTTGTGAAGTTGTGGAATATTCAAAGAGTAGACGTTTGGATGGGGCTGATTGTAGGAGCACCCGTAGACGACTGGTGAGCTGGTAGATCAAAGTCCACTGCATAGCCATCTCCGAATCCTTCATCTGCCTGACTACGGAGGCCTGAAGACGTTTTCCCAGCTGAACTTCAACTTCAGTCCCAAATGAAATGTTGCTAGCAAGAGACTTGAGAGGATCTACTGTTGGATCCACAGAAAGCAAGCTTGGAATCTGAGGAGCATAAACTAGCCTCCACCTTGCCTGTCCAAATTCTCCCTTGCCCTCTATTCTCGGCATCAATGTCTCAAGTGTTGCAGTAGCCAGCTTCTTAAATGCAAGTTGCCCATCACCTTGTAGTATTGATTCAGCTAATTGGCTCTCGAATACTCTAGCCGCCTGTTTAGTTAGATTTAACAAGTGATGTAAATTCATCTCTGCAGATCTTCATGTTAACATGAGATTTTAGCATAAAAAAAGTTACCTCAGTAGTCGAGAGGACATCTTGTTCCACAGAACGTGTTGAGGTAACGACCAATTTTTCCTGCCACTTGCTAGCTCGACTTTGAATTCTAAATTGCCATTCGGATCCTACCAAGGCTAAATCCAGCGTTGGATCAAGTCCATTGTCAGGCTCAAATTTTGCTATATTAAGATGCTCTCTCTTGAGCCTGACCTGGATTTTGAGATGCAGCCAAACAAATTTATATAGACTACATTCAAGCATTTCAATAAGATTATATGATTTGAGAAAAGATCATAAGGGTATTTACATTTCATGTAGAGAATACCTGTGTTGCTACGAGATTCACATCACCATTCTCAAATGTTAGAATTCCTTTTGGTTTTATCCATTTGGGATGAGCTGGGCCATTTAATTCAAGTTCTCCACTAACAGCAAAATTGAGTATCAAAGGATAAACTATCCTCAGTTCCGGTCCAAGAGCAATCCTTAAGTCTGTTAGGCGAATATCAAGTTTTGGCTTACTATTTACCAGCACCATTTCATTCTCAACTTCATCGTGTTTACCTGCAAACATTTGTATTCTATTAGCCCTAGGCTTTCAAAAGTTATGCACAGAAGAAGACTTTGCCAAATGTTATATTTCTTTCATGACATATATTGCTACAGCAAAGGATTGGCCCAAAAGTTACTTTTCTTTCAAATTTTATCATCTGTTGAGTCAAAGAATTAAATCACTTAAATGTTACTGTCCATGGTTCATAAACTAATTGCCAGATCGGGATCCAAGTAAAGATCAATTGGCCCAATCTTCATCTTTTTATGTATGTAGATCAAATGTTCAACCTCCCGACCTTCTAATAGAACTTCATGGCATATAATTTTTTATGATTCCAATTTCCAACTTTCTTGCAGAAGTAGCCTTACTTTATTGAGTTCTATAAAAGTTATTCTCTGACATCAGGTAAATTAAATCGAGTGCTTAAAATCAATAAAGGTCCACCGCAAAAACCAACTCAAAGCACAGACTCTATTTCGTATATAAAACGTACCAGATGGTTGACGGAATGGGATATTTGATGATGCAGGTATTAGGTTGAGAAAACGTGAAACATACTTTGACGCAACCATATGACCATAACCACCAACTGGAAGCTTTGGTTCATTTGTTGTGTCCCTATTGAAGGGAGCAGCACCACTACCCTTGTCATGTGGTAGATAAGCTTCTCCTTGGCTAATTTTTATTTTTCCAGAGATGTTTGGTTGCATAATCGATCCTGTTATTTGCAACTGCGTATCCACCTGACCACTTTGTTAACCATAAATTTCAAAGTTTAGAAGGAAATCATAATAACTAGAAAACGAAAGAGCAAAAGCAAATTATTATGCAAAATGGGAATATAAAATACCTCAAGATATTCCTGGCACGCACTTCCAGAACCTCACATTTTAAGTCGAGTTTGTCACCAAGAGACGCTTCACTTGTTCGGAGGGGCAGATTCCCTTTCACAGACAATTTTCCCTTTCTGCTTACTCTACCCTCTAAAGATCCAATACGCAGTCTATTTGAATTGACACGAACTGTTCCTCCAAAATTTGTAACTGGCTTTCTAAGTACAGGTGAAGACACAGTAGCCCTGTGAAAATATGCAGACCCATCCAATACAGGCTGTTCCACAGTACCCCTTACCTACAGAAGAAAAAATCAGATAATAAAACTATGGGGACACAAATCCTAGGGGCTAGGAAGGCAATTTTTATCGGAATAATTACATATGCACAACCCCCCAGGTTAGGTGAATTTACAATCGGCTCTAAGGTTTCAATAATTGCCAGCACACCTCTCCCAGTAAATTGTGTTGGTAATTACTGAAATCTTGGGGGCGTGAATTTAATTATCCCATTTCCATTTCCTGTTAGAACAAAAAATTGCAGTAAACTATACCAACCTGAAGCATAACTTCAGCATTGCCATGGAGCCAGTTAGCATAAGGAGACATTGCTGTTAGCAACATCATACCACCATCTTTAATGTCAGCATCGACCCTAACTTCTCCTGCATCCAATATGTTCCAGTTCAAACCTTTGAGGCCCTCTGCCAATTGTGTGTCCCATACTTCTTGATTTTTTTCTCTGAATCCCTTTTTATCATTAGCTTCGTCCACAGATGCTTTACTTCTCTCTGTATCCCAACTTCGAACCCACGTGGCTTCACTTTTATCCCTTTCAGAAGTTTCTTCCTCCAAATTATCATTGGGCACAAGAGTTAAAGGAATGCTTCCTTGGATATGTACATGCCCATTTTGAACAATAGGTTCAAATTTTGCATTAAATAGAAAACGACTGCTTGGGGTAAGAGAAGCAACAACTTCAGCCCTACCAAGATCAATCCCTCCAATTGCCCCATCCAGGAGCCTTACTTGCACATCACATTCTGGTTTAGCTAGATTTCCTTTAAGATCACCTTCCATGTGCAGTATGCCCCTAATTGGTGCTAATAATTGCCTTAGAGAGTGAACAGCTTCAGTGGCAGAATTTTCAACGACCTGAACTAGAGTAGGAACCAAACTGACCGGGAAATTTAGAACAGCAAAATGTAAATTAGTCTTTGGCCCTAATAGCGTCCCATCAGCGTGGATTGTGGCATTATCTCTTTGGATGAATATTTTCTCAAGACGCAAACCATCATTATTGCTGTACATACCAGCTGCAAGAATGCGCTGAGTTGTATAAGTTCCCCACTCCCATTCCTCTCCATGAAAGTCAAATTCTGCCTAAAGGAAACAAAAGAAAACAAGGAATGAATTAGGAGGATAAAAATTGCATTGCTCAAAGCTATTGATCATTAAGAAAGGAGTCACGGTTTGCCACAATTAATTTTGAGCTTTATTTGCTACAAATTCCATAGTTGACGCATCTTAATAATAATAATAAAAAAGAAAAATGAGTTTGATAGCACACAGGGTTCTATGGTTTAACAAGTATTGAAGATGCATAAATAATATTAAAGTTATTTGAAATTTGTTGAGTATTGTTATAGACAATGACCAACATACTTATGGTTTCATGCTTAGAACAGAAGGAAAAAAAACTTCATGCAGCATTGTCACAACGTAGCAAAAGATTCATTAATAAAAGAATGCTAAGAATCAAAATATAAGCATATAACCTCTGTGTTAATGTATGAAAGTGGCCAGCTAAGACCAGAAACAGAAAAAAAAAATTATCCTAAAAAAATTAATTGCAAGGTGCACAAATATCTACCATCGTGTCTCCATTGCCTCCTCCACTTGCATCTAAGGAGCCACGCCAGCGACCTTTCAGTTCCGCTAAACCTGGAAGATCGAAATCGTCAAGGACCACTTCATATGAAGTGGCAGAATGACCCCGAACTTCCTACAAGATTTTATACAATTAAACAATTTTAAAATGGAGAAATAAAGAAGAGAATTAGGATAAAAACATTCCACCTGCAAGCCACTATAAATCCCATGCATTATTTTTTTTCAGAATTTTGGCAATCAAAACATACCTCAAGCAGCTTTTGAAGGCTTTCAGCACACAATCCAACTGACTGCAAACTTTGCATGAAAAGGTCCTATAAGCCAGCAATGAGAACCACACAAATTAAAACTCCAGCATACATATGTCGTGAGATTTAACAATTAAAAGGGCCTTTTCAACAAAAGTAGAAGTGCATGGACAACAAACCAACCAAGGGAGATTCTGAAAAGATATAATGCGTGCATAGACTACAGCGTAGTTTCATCAAACTCAAATGAGTAAATACAAATCAGCCAGCTTGATGAGCATAGACTTCATCATGAAAAAAGTTCTACTGGTATAAGAATTAAATTGAAGATGAGAGCATCACTAGACCAATTTGGATTTTCCTTTTTTGTTTTTATTTAAAAAACCTGGAAACGAATTCATAAAATGTCATTCAACTTCACCAAAAGCTTTGTAGTTGTATTCTTCCCTTTTGCATGCAGAAGAGAATGGAAAACTTCAATTAAAAAAATAAAAAAACTGAAGTGCAAATTATCCTGGCACTCCAGAAGAAAGATATACATCATTTACTAAAAGAGTAGCTTGATGATGCAAGAGACAGCAAAATTATGCCACAGATAATGAGAATAGGGGTAAAAATGACAGTATACATAACTTTGTCAATTCTGATCGCTCAACATCCTAAATATACTGAACAGGAACATTAATTATGCAGGTAGCATGTAGAAACTGATCTCTCTAGATCGATAGTACATAAAAAAGAAAACAACCTGAAATGCGACTTTGGGAGCTAACTGAAAATATGAATAAGAAACCAAGCTAATTCACAAACTCATACGCACTCCAACAAAAATTGAAACAAAAGAATTTATCATGAGTCATAAGTAGACTACAACCTTTGATCTAGATTGAACAGCAGGATCAGAACTTCGAGAAAGAAGCCTAGCCAGTGGAAGCATCTCAGCAATCTCAGCATTAGGAACCTCGAGTCTCATTCTCCATCTACCCATTGAAGAGATCATACTACCCAGATGACCAGTAGTTACTTTTTGGAACAAGCTACCTTTTTCCTTTCCAGCAGGGCTTCGATCCCGGGAGCCAGGTAATACATATTCCCCTTGTAGTTCGTATTTACTGTTGCTTTGCTCCAAGAAAGCTCTTTCAACAGTGATCTGTAGCAGGGAAGTATTAAGCAACAACTAAAGAAGAAAAACATCATTTTTCCATTTTTACTATTAATATAACCATCAGAATATAAAATGATACAAGGCATCATGAAAATGGTAAAACAATCAAGACAGAAAATGCAAAACAAAAACAGGTGTTCTTCTATGTTAACCTCTCTCTTTTTGTTTAAGTAATGCATTTAAGTAAAAGTGGTACAAGAGGACATTTAAAGATAATATTTGACATTTTAAATTCAACTTATCAAGTAAAAACATTTGCAAAAGGACCAAGTTTCACACTAAAACTCCTCTGTTTAAAATCTTTGAAAGATTGAAATTACTTAACCGAGGATTAATAGCCAGTGCTAAAATTTAACCCTCATAAAGAAGCCAGATTGCTAAAATTTAACCCTCATAAAGAAGCCAGATAATGTTCAATCTGTAATGAATATGAAGATACTTACTACGTCCCCACTCCATCTCGCAGCCACATCTAAAGCTTCACCCAACACACCGCTGAATTTTGGCCGGAGGACAGATAAGACACCATGACCCCTTCTTTTCTGAAAGTTTAACTGAATTTCCGCCTGAAAGAAAGGGGGTTTGGGGGGAGAGATAAAGAAAATAAAATCAAACTTTAAACTGGCAGTAGACAAACAATATTTAATAAAAATCATTACTTGCACTTATTTGACTTTTTATTGAGTTTTTACTTAGATAAACGTGTACCTTCTACATCTACAGGCATTATTTTCATCTACTGATGATAAATCGATATTTCATGGAAAAGATTGATGTTTGTTCAAGCCTGTAAAATAATTCAGTAGGTCTAGACTTTGGGAAGTGTGTCAGTCTACCAAGAGATATTAACCAACTCATTTATATTAGTTTGAAGATGTATTTAAACACATATCATTGAGGAATCTAGCCATAAAATTTATCTGGTTACATGAAATTGGCAATATACACATTATGGTGGTGGTAACTGACTTTGGCGGCCCTACACTGTTCTCAGGTGGTGGTAACTGACTTCGGCGGCCCTACACTGTTCTCAGGTGGTGTGTGTTGCATAGAGTTTTAGATAATCTTTTATTCTTTGACATTTTTCTTCTTTCCCTTGAAACTGTACCATGTTAGTAAACTAATGTGTAGAGATAAGACTTTCAGTCTACCAAGGAAGATTGCTGACCTACTCTTATTCATATTAGTTTTGAAAATGCAGATAAGCCCGTACCATATATAAACATAGATACAATGATTATAGGCACATGAATCTAGACATAATGAGCCTGGATATGTACGAACCTTGACAATCTTCGACAAAGTCATTCAGGTCCTACAGCAATTTTCCAATCTCAAAAAACTTTGAGACAACTATGCATCTCTCAGGTTTTTTTTATTTCTTTTGAATAAACAGAAGTGAACAACATCAGCTAAGTCATAGTCACAAATTTAGGCCAGTCAAAAAGCATCAACTGGAAATATGCAACAAGATAGATAAATTTACTAATTGACTAAGCAAGTCAAACAGCAGGTAAGGAGATGTTGGAAACTCATTTAAGAATTTTTCGTACATTTGCAAACTAATGGTACAAACAAATTTGAGTACTTTAATGGGAAATTTACTCTTGAAATAGCTCCGCGAAGTGAGGCTAGCTCCAGTTCGTCAAGTGGCAAATGGCGCACCTGATTGCATATACAAATATACATATTTTGCATCAAATGAAGGAAAGAACTGCATCATAGAGATTAAACTGACTGAGAGTCACAAGAAAATCAAGTCATAAAATAAAGGTGGAAGGACCTCCAAGGTAGCTGAATGTAGGGGTCGATAAC
This sequence comes from Penstemon barbatus, assembly GCA_003313485.2. Taxonomy (NCBI): domain Eukaryota; kingdom Viridiplantae; phylum Streptophyta; class Magnoliopsida; order Lamiales; family Plantaginaceae; genus Penstemon; species Penstemon barbatus. Next base: position 5,887,984 of record CM064878.1, read on the forward strand.
ATGCATTAGCTTTCAGGTGACCTTTCTGCAGAGAAAAGGACAGCAACTTTCCAGCCATATTTTCTTCAGAAGTTGACTGCAAAGGTCCTACAAGTTCTACTGCAAGACTTTCATCTGGACGACCAGTAGCATCCAACTGCATAGCAAAATAAGACAAAGAAGACATTCAAGCAATACACTGGTATCAAAATCAGGATGAAGGATCCTGTTACTCCGATATGAAACATATATATTTCTTAAAAATGGATTGGATATAAATATCATGCAGAACCTGCTGAGTTGTGTTTATTTGGTAACATATTTATAATGACTGGAACTATATTTGTGAAATCACGAAGTATAAGCATACATCTAAAATATGCAAGTGAGATATCATTAGAAGACAAATATATACTCCAAGGTAATAACTCTCTAAATTCGTGATAAAGTTTATGAAAAGAAAAAAGGCTATTACTTTACTAAGGTCCAAACTAATAAAAATGTGTCACAGGGCATAATCAATAAGCATCGTGTTCAAAGGCCTGGGATTAAATAGTTGATAAATTAAAGAAACAGGAGTAACAATCATCGACATTCCCATTACAAAGTCAATTTTAGTCCATAGTCAGTAACCATTTTAACAACAGTTTGGAGGGGAAGAAGTGGTTTTTGAAAATGAAAATAAGTTTGAACCTGAAAGCATTTATACTTTTTTCAGGATCCCCTGTTGAAAACAGCCATGCTTATTGGCCAGTTACCTGAGCTAGAAGATAAATACAGCAGGCTAGTCTCATTTAGGGATATTTCACCAGGTCCAATATGAATATGACATCTTTCAGGAGTACTTAAAGGAACAACTCCTGAAAGGGCAAAGGGCTGTGAGACAAACCTTAACACCATTAGATGTTATGTTCAGCACTCCAGCTAACTGAGGAGCCAGCATCAATTGATTGAGTTTTAGACCGGAGATTGAAACATCACCGCAAAGAATCTTTGCAACTTCATCACCTTCCATCTTATCAGACTGCAAGACTTGCTCATCAACGTCACAGCTATTCTTTTTAACTTTGCCTTGAAACTTAATTCTTCCAGTTGCTTTCAAATGCACAGGTCTCAGAGAATCAAATGTATAGGAAGAAATCAAATTGAAAAATTCAAAATTGCGCATTCGTAGATCCAATTCCACTCCTTCCACAGAGATAGGCATGGCAACAAGTACTTTATCGCACTCTCTCCAGTTTGACCAGTTTTCATCAGGATATGATGTTAAAACTTTTGTAAACAATTCAAAAGCGGCAGATGAAGAATTGACAGAAATGTAATCATGTGAAATTATGACATCTCCACGAGCATCAGAGAGTGACCCTTCAGCTCTTGGTGCAGTCCACTTTATATCGAATCTCCTATATGCACAAAAATGATCAATGGTCACATTTAATATTGAGATGAGTGATTCGATCAACATCTACAAAGTCCCAACAAGAAATCTTACGGTCTTAGCAACGATCCAGAAACTTTAGTTTCTCCATTCAGATCCCCTAATTTAAGGGGCATGGCTTGAAGATAACCAGGTATATAACGATGCATTATTTTATCAAAACATAAATTGCCTGAAAAGTTAACATCCATTGCTGTGTCATCAAACTCACCCTACAGTGATAAAAGTGTCTTAACATCAGATTAGGCAAGAAGCTTATGTATTTAATGGAATGATGGTGAGAAAAATTTGGTAAAGATATACTCAAAAGAGCTGATCACACGGCCCTAATATAATGAAATTTTCAGTCTGAGAAACATATCATAGATAAATAAAGCATAATACTATTAAAGCATGGCAACTTCTCCTAAAAGTCTCTGAAATACTGATTCAACGTAAATGTCTCTGTTTAAGACATCACAACTAGGCTCTCACGACTCATGGCTGTAATAAAGTTAAGTCATCTTGTTTAGTCACGACTTCATCCTTTAAAATCTTGACAGCTAGTTTCCAAGTGAAGTTAGCGAGTTCAATATTGTTATAGAATGAAGTGGCAGAACTAACCTGGGTTCGACATATAGCTTCTTCTTCTAGATACAATTCTAAGGTAAAAACATAAAACCTACCACGAAAAAACTTAAATAAATTTACAGATGATGTTAAAATCAACTATACTGTCTTGTAGGAAGATGAACACCTCAGGACAAATCCAAGCATTCCCTGCTCCGCGAATTTCACCACCATCAATAAGTGTAGCTCTAATTCCATACAGGTCAGCAACCTTTCATGTCCAGGCAAAAAATGAGTACATAGATAAATAAAAGGATAAAAATCAGGCCAATCTTGATGTACAGACATCTAATTTTTTGATAAATTACTCACACAATTATCAGTGTTAAAGGTAAAGTTGGCGGAAACATAAGAGAGTGGAACATGGTCAATAGCTGCCACTGCACCAGCCTCTTTATTATTCATCATTGCCTCATAAGCTGCTGATTGGGGAGTATCAGCAGACAAATGAATGAGTTTCCTTGAGACCAAGGCGCTCCCTACAAATACAGGGGCATCCAATGGGCCTTGACAATTGAACACAGCTGTTACTGATCCAGCCAACTGAAGTTGAATGTAGGATTAATTAGATTAGATCTAAAGAAGAACAAAAAGGCTAATCATAGTGATACCAAAATAAAAAAACTCCAAAAAGAAAAGAGGTCCTTCATAATCCAACTAGTAACTAAGCTAAATGAAAACTTAGAACATGACTTTTCACAAGTTACGAGATATAACTTCAAGTTTGAGATTACAGGAAAATTAAGTGCTCGCCTATGAAATTGTGTGTGAAACACACTCATACGCATACAGGAATTTGAACTATAAGCAAAAAACTTCTCTTAGTTCTTGGCTACTTGAGTTGGAAGTTATGGTTCATAAGGAGCTGATATGCCGGTTTTGTGGCGTCGCCAGTGGAAGTTTTTTTTTACACCCCAGCAATAGTCATGCGGTCATATTCAATAAGTCTAGTTTAGGTTTCTGGTGTTCAAGGGGTATATTAGTTGTTTTATAATGGTGCAGGTGTGTTAATTCGAAGAGAGATTGATGGTGCTTTGGTGGACATACTACTGGAAATGGTCATGTGGTAATAGCCAATGGCACAGGATAAGTAGGTTTCAACAATAAGTATCAAATACTGTCACTACTGAGATGTGGTAGCAGGTTGTGATAAGTTCAGTATTGCAGGAGTCAATATTGTTGTACAGGTCATAAAAGATTAAGTGTCTAGAACAAAATTCATTGAACGGTTCAGAGTATAATAATACAACTTCAAATTTTGTAACCTATAGAAAAAAGAATACAATTTCAAATGTCAGCAAAATTAATTCTCACATCCAATTAATTACAAATGAGACACATACCGGAAACAACAAAGGCTTCATCTTGAAGGTTTTCATTAAGGCATTCACTTCTATCGAGGGCACCTGACATAAGACCCAGCATGTCAACAGTTAAACCAAAACTATAGGAATGAGAAAATGAACTGTGTATGGAGTCTTTGTCACACAATAAATATTTAATGGACAAAGATAAACACGAGGGACCTGTCTCACCACATATCACTTCCAAATATATCTATAATTGTAAGGGTGCAGCATAATTGACCAAGGACATAAGTGTCCTCTTACTTTTCTTAATTCTAGATAGCTCAATTCAACTTGATCAATTGAATCAAATGGAAACTATAACCTTAAATAAATTAAAAATGCAGTAAGCTGCAACAATTACTCCCAATAACTTTTTTCAGCTTCTCACCATTTACTTATTGAGTTCTCTTCATAAATGGGATCCTAGACTCAAACTGAACAACCACAGATGGAGAGGCTGATAAACATAAATAATAATATATTATTCATTAGTAATAAGAGTACAAACCAACTCATATTTAGTCATGTTTGCGAGCGTGAATGCAGTAAGAAGAATCTATATCAGAAAATGTATTCCATGTCCAAGTAGATAAACTAATTTGTGAACAAAATTACTAGCAACCAACGCATATACATATCTGGAAATAAAACTCCTGCTCCCACCTTTTTGACATACCTTGTCTGGGTATTAATATTTGTATGAAAGGTTTGCTTGTGTACCTGTAAGCTCTTTCATTACTTAATTACAAGGTGGGAAGTAGGAGTACTATGTATACATACAGAAACAAACCTGATTTTTATCTTTGATAGTATATGCTATAACAACTGACCATAAAAATCATTGCCCTTATAAATGCAGCCTAATTTTAAGTCTCTCACTTCCAAATATATATTTTTCTTTGCCTTACCAATTTTTAGAGAACAAGTTCTCTTGCATGTTTTTATTTTGATAATTCATTTTTTTGTGTCATTCACTTTCAACTAAGTGAAAGCCAGAAGTTAATAATGAGAGAAAATTGATCAACTGAAACAGACCTTGTAGAAATTATAAAGCTAAATGATCTCTGAGTCTTTACGAAAATATTTTAGGTATTGAAACACGCAAAATAACTTTTTTGTAGAACTAGGTATTTTCCGAGATAAAACCTACATCATTTTAAAATGGACAGGTACATTTTCAAGTCAATCAAGATGAGGTAACTCAGTTCCAAAACATAATATTAGCAACTCTATTCAAGCCATAAATAAAGTTCAGCAGTAACTTCCATTTACAGTTTAACGTCAAAACATGATTTATACAAAGATAATAAACTAATAGGTAGGTAGAGAAGCTGATAGCATTCCTTAGTTCTAGATAAATACAGGAAACACTATTATGAGAATTTTCTGAAGCAAATTTGGGTGACACTAAGAAGAACAAATTTGCTCAAATTTTATAACAATACTAAGGGATAATAGTTTCCATATTATCAATTACTATAGATCAAATTCAAAAGCAAATGCTAAGAAACCTTGCGGATACATTCGGTTTTAGACAGAACAACATTGGGTTAAAATATGTCAAGCTCAGCAACCATGGTAATGGCAAATTATCAGGTCTCTCGAGGAGGCTTTCAGGTTCTTAGTTCACATGCACAAACAAACATATGCAGACATCACAGATTAACTAGAATTTCAATTCCATGCATTTTCAAATCATGTAACATTTTTAATCTGTCCTAGACTAGTTTCTAACATCACTAGTACATTTTACTTTTCAAAATAAACATTGGAACGACAGATGAGAGAGGAGGGAAGCACATAATAGTAGCCACTCCAGAAAACGCATACGATAAATGCTGGTTTAATAAGGAATCTATTGCTTGTTGTGCCAAATCATTATTCTACCTGACACATAAGGTGATATTCTCCTTCCCCTGGATCAAGTCCGAAATCCCCAGATGCTTCTAAAGGAACATCACCGAACCACCCCCTGGCATTGTGCAAAAATATCCGCTGGGCACGAAAGAACAAACTTGCAGATATATCCTGTGGAAAAGAGATGGCAAATAATGAATAGAGTACTTCAAAGAGATAAGTACTAGATATAAAACTGAACCTCAAGGAATGACCCAACAGAAGTTTTTGTTTGTGGTATTCAGAATATCAAGTCTTCTTACAAGCACATTCGATAACTCATACACTCTCATAACATTATTCTCTTATTTGACAAAGTAAGAAATTAGAGCACCGCACCCATGCGACTAAGTGCAAGTGTGATAATTTTTAATGTGTCCTGACCGCCACCCAACAAGATAACACGCCTTTAATGACTCTTAGCGAGGAGAGATATAAGCCACAAAAGAAAAAGATTCAAGGGGAGAGAAAAATATGGCACAAAACATCTGTTACAAAGACATACAGAGAACCGGGATGGTGCATCATATATTTGAAACGCCAACCCTGTTACATCAAGCTGCCCATGGAGATTAGGAAAAGTTTCTCCTTTTGACATGCATATGTGAACCTGTCAACAGAAAAGTTCAATGTTAGAAATATACTGCATATCTGATCAGAGTTTCTGCATGGATAGCTTGGTTTTCTGAAAAAACAATAATCTATAAAGAACAACTGGGAATAAGAAAAGACATGACTACACAAAAAATTCTCTCACAAGTTGGGAAAATCAAAAAAGTACCCGCTGTATAAATGTCAAATAGAGAGAATATAGCATTTGTAATACTCCATACAGTGATAAGACATAACGCTAGTTACTTGTAGAATTGACTTCATGGTTAATAAACTTGAAAGTAATACATTTGAGCTCTTTCTTTACGGGGTCCCAAGTGATGTACGCTGAGAATGATTACTTTGTAATCTCAACCCAAATAAATAGCAAAATTGTTGGAGGCCATGGAAAGAGCATGAACTAATGCTCGCTGCGTAAAACTTTAAAAAGTGGATCAAATAAGCCAATGATCTTCACTGCAAAGCCAAATAACAATCAAGAATTTTATTCAAAAAAACTCTCCGAGAATCAAATGATCCAACCCCCTTGACTATTGCAAGGGTAGAATCACCAGACAGGAGACTATGGCCCCACCACGTTCCAAATCAACAAGATTTGTTCTAGAAGCAAATTTTTCCCCCATTTTATGCATATATCCAGTCAATTTGCTAAGATAAACACTTTAACTATCTAATAACTTTATTTTAAGAATATTGCAATAATTATTATCTGGCTGGCTTGCTCACGTGAAATCATCTTTTTTTACCTGCCATTGGAAGAACATCTTGAAATCTATAAATATAGTTAATAGGAACTAGCGTGACAGCAAAAATTTTAGCAAGCTACCAGCACTGGAGTTATATCTAGTCTAAATTTATATGAGAAATTTACTAATGACCCAATAGTTTCTTGTATCTTAAACCAAAGCATATGAACTCTCCGAGAATTTTTGGTATGTCATAGTTTGATTCTAAAATTGACCACATAAACATGCCAAAAAAAATTCCTCAGATTGAATTAGTGTACAACTAAACTGAGCCATTTCTTAAAAAGAATAGGTCAAGTGGCTCCGCATTAGTTCGATATCTTCAATAGATACGGAGGCCTTGAGATGGAAATAATAGCTCCATATAGGTCACCCAACAAGCTATTTTGCGTCGACGGGAAAAGTTCAATAATGGATCTTCCTTATTAAACCACTAAATTTGAGAAAGTGGCACAATCTTGTTTCATCTCAAAATATTGAATCAGGAGATTTTACGAAATCCTTGTAGTCAAAGAAAAGTTTATAGCTTTAAAAAGGAAAGTAGAAATGCAAACAAAAAACAAATGAATTTTACGGCAGCTCTTCACAATTTATATAACCAAAATATTTTTATAACACCACCCAAAGGGACTACACGCCATGTAAGTGTATACATTTCACAATAGGAACTGTGGAGTTAGAGTAGCACCTCGCCGCTGGCTCTTCCTTTGGACCATGTAATTGGAAGATCTAAAATTCTCTCGAAAAGCTGCACAATAAATAAAAATAAGGTTCCACGACATTAAATTGCAGACAGAAACATGTCTCAGTAGTACAGGAAAAAAAGTTCTGACATCATCCATGCTTTTTACCGGAACAAAGAGATTTACAACTTTCAGATTCGCGTGCCATTTCTGCTCATCAATATCAACATAAACATCAGTGGACAACCACCCACCATCTTCGGAGATCAAATCGGATCTCCACATCTTACAGTTTCCATTAAGTTGCACATGCACACGCCCATAGTGATTTTGAAACTTCACGTGCCCACTCGTAACATCCATTTCTCTATAAAAGGAACAATAATTACAACCAAAACTTGGAATGAGGCATCCCATATCTGTAAGAAATCCAAGTAAAACATGCATATAAATGAATAATCCATCTTCCACATAGTCACAAACATTAAGAAAAAAAATAGTTGTTTAAAAATCATTTTCATTGGAAGATTTTGATTAATGAACATAAGTTTGGCAACTATTTCAAAAGGAACTTCATATATTTGAATGCTTTCACATAACAAGAATTGTTTTATACAAGGTAGAGGTTCTCCAAACATTTTAATTTTTTTACTAGCATCAAATTTCAGTCTTGAAGAATGAAACCTAGTGGATCAAGTACCTGAAAAGCAAGGGAGGGAACCTTAAAGGTCTGGTCACGTAAAATTTACATATGGACTTTGAAGACAAAAAAATTACCTTGGCTCCATATCACCATATGCGAGCAGCATCAGTGTACCACCTTTAAAATGTACAGAATCGAGAACAAGGGGAATCATTTTGTCTATTGCTGAAGCATTTTCTTCACTAATCTCATCAACTAGCTCTGTTGATATATTTTCTACTCTAACACAGATTTCAGACTTCAGCCTTTGCAAAGGATTGACAAGTAAACGCGACCAAGCCTCGCCCAAGATTTTAGAGACAGATAACAAACTTGAATGCGGGATGAAGTGCGAAAAACTTTCCAGATGGTTCAGTTTCGAAGACTCAAGCTCGGGTAGATTAGAACTACTAGAAACATGCCCCCCTTGACTGTTCAAAATATCACCATTAGGATCTTTCACCTCCTCCACCAATCTATCAGTTTCATTTCTGACCTCTGTGTTATTGATATCATCAACTTCCAGATTTTTAATACTGGAAGAAGACTTGTTGGCACCTCTAGTATCTACAACACTGCTGTCTGATGAAAAATTATGACTGGAGCTTGAAACTTTACCATGTCTAGATAAAGTAAAAGGAAAAGGATCGCTTAAGCTATTCATCTTATTCCTAGACTGCATTTCTGAATTCTTTTTAGAAATAGAGTCAGGCTTTGACTCATTTCCCAACTCCAAGATCTCTTTATTGGTCAATACATCCATATTAAATTCAACTTCTCTCTTATCAAGCCCATTTTCAGCCTTCACATTTTGATACTCAGCTCTCACATCTGGTACAGAGTTAGAGGCAGCAGTTTCTTCCCTGTTTCTCACTGAAAATATCTCCGAATTCTGAGCATCTAAACCTGCAAACATATCATCCGTGTTCCATGTTGGAGGAATCTCCTTATTCTGAACTTCAAAACCTGCCGAGCTTCCAGACTTCCCGAGGTATTGTCCTTGGAAATATATACGAGCTGCGGTTGAACTACGCTCAAGAAGTCTTCGCTTAGATGCAATACCTACCATTGACAAATCCCTTCCATTGGCTTTCCTCTTGAATTTTTTCCTCACAGATCCAGGCATAAGTTTGGACCAGATGCTAGTTTCCGAGGATGAAATCTTTGAACCAAATGATCTCTCTAAATCAGCATGCTTCAAATCATACTCCGCACCAGCGTCCATGCAATGGTGATCTCTCCAGTGCAATTTCTCGTCCATATAAAGAAACGGATCCAGAGTCGCTAATCTTGTGGGAAGATACATACTCTTCTTCGCAAGATCATCCTCACCCAGAACACAATTGCATTCAGAATTCGCATAACCTTTTTCAGCAGATACTCTAGCTGCATCATCTCTTTCCCTTTCCCAGCGCACAGAAGCTTCCTCCCTCGCGATCCTCCTTGTTCTTGTGCGATAATCAATTCCTTCTTCAGCCGACAAGTGCCTCTGAGGACCGCCTTCAGAATAGGGTATTCCCAACCAAGTGTAGTTCTTCTTTTGCACTACCAATAAACTTGGATTAGATAAAACAGCATCAATCACAATCTTTCCCCTTCTCAGGCTCGCAAAAGGACGAATACGAAGCTTAACAGTGGGAACCTCTCCACAAGAGAACTCTTCACTGTGAGGCCCGATTGAGCAAGACTCCAAAGTAATGCTTAAAGGAGAAATTCTTCGAACTTTACCACAATCAAGTTCTCTCTGAATATGGTCGCTCAGTAGTGTACAAATGGAAGGCAACAACTTAGCTTCAATATAAGATTTGGCTTTTGACTGCCCATACCAAACCAATAAACACACCCCAGATATCACAGCACAGAAGACGGAGCATCTGAACAAAAATAATCCCTCTTCCCATACTGGATTCATATACTTAACCAAAGTGTTGGTCCTCACAAAAGGCTCTCTCACAGAATTAATCATCCAACCACTCCTCAATTCCAGTTTCTTCCATAACAACTCGACATTTTTTCCACAAAAGTGCATAAATTTGTTACCCTGGAATATCCAGTCTTGTTTCTTGCCACACTTACAAATTTGTAACTTTGAACCCTTTTTAGTGGTCTTTAATTCAACTCTTCTCAGGTAAACACATTCTCCCTTGTTTCTTCGACCGAAAACAGTGCACTTAAGCGGAACCCCGAAAAATGGATTCTCAAGTTTAACACTCATTATCTTGAATTAATAATCTCAACTTGTTTTGCAACTCATCCACAGGGGACCAAGAGCAAGCCCTTAGTCCCCCCTACACAACCCAAATTGAAAAATTTTACAATTCAAATCCAGTTCCCAAAGCAATCAAAACCTGAAAAGAAAAGAATAAAAAAACACAAGTAATATCCTGACTCAAAATTTCCTTCGTTTATTAGACAAAAATTTACATTTTAATTTACATACAGCCATTTGAACTCTACAAACAAACACACTACTTAACCTTACTTCAGAAGTATATCAAGACAAACAAGACTACTTACAAATATATTTCATGTTAACTCCTCTCACTCGAATACTCTCACACACACAAAAATAAAAATTATATAAAAAAAAAACTATTACTTATTTTTAGACAATATAACAAGGATTGTTCACAGGCTCGAAAACAAATCCAAAATCTTGAAACTTTCTCAGAATCTCAATCATCCAGAAGTTCTATCCTCCTGCTTCACATGAATTCCAGATTGAATTCAATACTAAAAAATATGTTTACTCCCTGCGTTTGTTGTGTTGGAAAGAAAGTAAGACTAACCTGTAATAGAATAACGAATACAGCATTCCACGAGAAATTAATGGCTGCAGTTGCAAGGAATCTAGAAAAACTAAGAAAAAAAAGGATTTTTTACGGGTGTATTAATCTGTGTGTGTGTGGGAGGGAGGAACTGATGAATTCTGGTTTCCTAATTGAGCAAGAAACTAGAGCGGTCGCGGAGAATATGTCCAGTGAGTAATTAAATTACAACTTTAACCTCAAGAATCATCAAACAATTTAACAAACATCGATACAAAAATAAAAAGGTTCTTGTTCCAAAACTTGAGGATGCTTTATGTGTTTACTTATCCAAAAAAAAAAATGATTTTTTGTATTTTACTTATAATATAATACGTATTAAACTGTTTTAATACCATTTAGGGCTTTTCTTAGTATTTTCTTATTTTTTTATTTTACTTATAATATTTCTTTATTTGTCCTATTGATATTCTTATTGTTGCCTTCTGAAAAAATTACAAAGTTATAGATTACGAGGGTGTTAATTTTACAAGAATGATATAAGTACACACATTTTTAAATACTTAAGAGTCTTAACTTGTCACATAGGTCTTTTCTAGACAAAAATAATTTCCCGTTACAAATGAAAACTCTTACTTAGTCCTTTTGAATTATTTTATATTTCACCTTCTCATCATTTACAATTGTACATTCACCTAAAAGATGGACTATTATTTTTTCTTATTGAACCATAAAAAAATGATATTTCTTGTATTATCACTTATCAATATTAATTTAATTTCACGGGAATACGTTATACTGTATCGATCCAATTTTGTCGCTTATAACCTAATTATGTGGGTTGTTAACCTAAACTAGTTGGATCTCTTTTGTTATATTCTGTTTTGTTTACTTCATGTTAGTATTTTTTGTGATAGTGGTTATCCTATATTTAACTTTGGTGTACCATTTATTTATTTTTTCATGAAATGAAATGTTCAATTATCAAAATAAAATGTGAACCATCAACCGTTTAGTGTCAAACACAAAAAGGCACAAGCCTCTGTATGAAAGTAGTTTAATTTTACTCAAAACGAGTTAAATCTCTTAGGTAAAAAGTTTGAAGATGTATGAGTCCAAACTCAATATCATGCCATGAAATCTACACAACCTACTTAAAAGTTACAAAAGTTATTAATTTCACACATATGTCATCCATTTTTCACATATAAAATTATTGATTTGAAGTTTACCACCTACTTTTTCCTTTGATCCCTAACAATCAAGCCCAATCCAAATCATATTTCTAGACATTGTTGCCATGGTTCAACTCCCAGGAAAAGCGCCTCATATTTATTTTATTTCTTAACAATTTTCTATACTGATTTAGTCTTTTCTTTCTTGTTTTTTCAATTTTTTTCTTTCTTAGTGATCGTCTATGAAGTATTTTTTTTCTCTTCATAACTGTTTTTCTTAATAATTTTTTCTTTTAATTCCCTTTTTTCTTCATATTTATTTCTTTAGTCAATAGAATTCAATTTTATAACATGGTTTCTCCTTGTTATTTATTTATTTAATACATAAGTACACAAATTTTCGTTTCCCCATAAATATTTATCTAGCTTTGATTTCAGAAAATAAAAACTCGACACGGTCAATTTTGAATGTATTTGGTGTCATTAAAAAATTTAATTAAGATAAGTAGATGTTCAGTTTTTTTTTTTTTTTTTTGGTTCATAACACTTAGCTCTTCACTCTTAAATCTTTAATATATGACATTGAAGATTGAAGATTGAAGATTATAAATCTTTAATGGCTTAGCTCTTCACTCTTAAACCTAAACAGAATTTCATATTTATTAAAGTAAATTGTGTAGGTTATTTTGTCTAAATTCACCTCCTTTTTTTTTCCTCCTCATATACATTCTCGTGAATGAAATATAATTTCTAAGTTTGACCGTTTGATTATTTTTTTTTCGTATTTGAATTATTAAATTTATTTTAACCTCCCACTACTTCAAATTTCTAGATCCCCTGCGTACACCTCAATCATAAACCTATAATAATAATTGACACATCTACCACTTTTTTTTTTCCGTTGAAATTGTCTTTTGAAGATTTCATTGAATCCCAAATCTATCTTAGGAAACCAAAACCATTTGAAATCGAACCAATAGTGATCCATATCTGCACGACTTCTCTTCAAAAACGTCAATTATCTTCCCGTTGATTTAGAACATGAAACCTTGAAACTTGAATGGGTTAAAGATTTTACTTGCCCAGAAATTTCCCCAAGAGTATTAGGGGTGAACACTTACGGGTATTTTTATAGAAAGATCAACCCGACTCAACACAAACTTTTCAAAATGCGACATATTTATTATTTCTTCAAGACGTGTACATCGGGTTGATCGGGTGCGGGCAGATTGACGGATTGATAATGTCTATGAGTAATTATATCAATAAAAATGTAAAATCAAACACGTACCAATGTTGACGCTGAATCAATTAAAAGAAACATAGACATTTTCTTCACCACATTTAAGAAGGCTAAAGATTTTGCTAAAAAAAATGCTAAATATTAACTATATAATATTGCAATACTGTGGGTCCAAGAATGCCGAACATACACATTTTCTACTTTTTGAAATACATTTTTTCATCTCTCAATCTCTACAATTTTCTAATTTATAAATAAAATCTATACAAACTGTATTATGATTTGACATAAAGTAATACAATTTATCTCGCATAACAAACATGATTTGACATAAAATCTTACACATTTTACATCTACATCGTATACTCCTACAAAAAAAAAAATACACCTACTTTATTTCAAACCACTCTCTCAAAACTCAAAATAGCAACATTACACAAATCGATATTATTTCACAAACTTCCACTACCCTCCCTTACTAATTTTCCAATCACCAAACAAACAGGCCCTGGATATTATTACCAATTTATATGTCGATTATAACTTGAATTTATTTTCTGTTCCAAGTCATTTGTTGATAAATGTGATTTTTATTAAACCCAAATTTATGTGTCAATTATAACTTGAATTTATTTTCTGTTCCAAGTCATTTGTTGATAAATGTGATTTTTATCACATTTTTATTAAACCATATATAAAAAGTGCATCAAGGATGATGCACTTTTTGGAATTTAAATTGCTAAACAATATATAAAAAGTGCGGTTTACGGTGTGTCAATTTTGGAATTTAAATTGTTAGGAAATTTCATTACTTAAAACATTAAACAGGTAGGATTGACATCAATTCCCCACATTTGAACCATGGGAAAGCATCTCGAAGCAGCAGGCTCCTATAACTTAACTCCATTCTTCCTGTCCAGAGCTCTGTTTGAGCACTTACTTTGAGAAGAAGAAAAAATGCGGGCTAAATGGAGGGATATGGTTCAGATGCTATCGAACACGATGCATAATGAGAAGCCACAAAAGCAATAACCCTCAGGAATCTCCATCAAGATTCAAAAAAGTTATTTCATAGATACACAGCAGCAAAGAGACACTAATATGTTACAAACTGCTCTAGGAAGTTGTTTAAAGAGTAGTACCAAATGAGAGCAATTTTCCAATAACCAAAACCGTCTGGAACATGTAAACATTATATTAATGTCGTCTATAGTAAAACTAAAGGCAGGAGCTCGAAGTTTATTAATAAACAATAAAAACCCATCTCCAGCTATGCATATCCCCAACAATGTTCTCTTACCGCATTGGCTGCTGGTTGTAATGGTTCTTCTCTTTCTTCTTAGCAGCAGCAAGCCTTGCGTTCCTGGCAGCAGCCTCCACAGCAGCAGCTCTAGCAGCAGCATCCATCTCCTTACCGGATTTCTTTTTCTTAGAAGATGCCACCTTCTTGAGCCGTTCCTTCACATCAACAGCAGATGTATCTTCCTCCCCCTGTTCAGTTCCAGCAGTTTCCTGTTGGCCATTAGGAACATCTAAGGTATTTGGCTGATCCTGAGGTTCCTTCACCTCTTTTGAAGCCTTATCCTTCTTCTTTTTCTTCTTTGCATTCTTAGATTCCACGGGGGCATTATCCTTCTTCTCTGCATCTCCATTCAATTGTCCTTCTTTCCCTTCTTTAGAGACATCTACGCGTGCATAAAGAAAAGACACTTTCAAGTTTGAAAAGTAACTACCACCAACACTACTTCTACAATGTTGACAGAGTAATAAGGCCATCATTGTGCCAATATTTTTTACAAGAACTGATGAACAGAACTAAAGCAAGCATTATTTTCATAAATCTTAAAGATGCATCCAAAAGGTATACCAAATAGTAAAACGGAAGACTTGAATTTATACATCCTAAACAGCACAGACATAATTGAGAGATTTCACAAAGGATATAGGTATACAATTACCAGATGGCTCATCATCAGCTTTGTCTTTTGGGTTGACTCCAAAATCAGCTAAAATCGCCTCCAGTTCAGCAAGCTCCTTCTTCCTTCTTTCCTTCTTGGAAAGCTGTCTTTCTGTTTCCTTCGGTGCAGGAGAAACTTCTACCGGCAATTTCAACATTTGCTCTGGCTGTTCCTGCACCTCTGGTTCAAGATCATGCTCCTCTTCCACATCATCATCACCTTCATCAAGAAGTTCATCTTCGCTTTCGCTTTCCTGCTATTTGATGGACAGCCATGAGGAATCACAATGAAAATCATACATTTCATCCCAGAATAGAGTCATGTTTGCATTATTTCATGAATATATACTTGTGAGAAAATTTCTTGAGCAAAGACGATGTTGCATCAGATAATACAATCCACAATTCTCAATGAAAATACAGATACAGTATAAGAAAATGGTTTATCATTCTCTAGGTTAACCGATGTATCTTTACAGACTCTTGCAATCAAGTCATTATTAATTTCTTCCCTTTCATGACACACCCTAGATATATCATGCATGATGTGGTGGTAAGCGAGATTTTTTGTTATTAGAGTAGACAGAAAAAGACAAATGAAATCAACATAAACGTTCACACAAATAGAGAAGAGAGCACGTGGAACCATAAAGTGGTTGATATGTAGAGAATTTCCGGTATGGAGGCAGAAAAGGTGATTCCACTTGGAATAAGTTATACTTAAAAATGCTTCTAGAAACACTTATTTCTTAGGTAGTCCAGAACATTTAAGGTTCAGTGACATCGTTTTATAATACCGGTACCCAAAAAGTTCAGTTTGTTAAAAGAAATCATCAATTACTGCCTTATCTCTAGATAATTGCAACTAAAAAATGTATTTTCTGAAAAGTGCAACACAGCCCAGGTATATGATGTGGACAATATAAGGTAACCAATGGAAATAGGATAGTAAATAGTGCATACTGGGTTATGCTCATAAACATGTAATCTGTTTGGAAAGAATACAAGAAAAATTACTGAGATAAATCAAATGATGAGTCCTAAAAGCTCAACAAGAACTGGAAAACACACTTTCTCAATTTTGCAACAACTAGTAATATAAATTTCCCTGTTGTGGCAACATCCATAACATTACAATGGTAAAATGATAAGGTGCATGAAATGGAATTTGTTGATAATCCCCAAAAACATGAATACCTGGGACACATGCAGCAGCATTTGATTATTATTACACTTGCACAAAAAAACCTTAACGGATAGGAAAAGCAAAATCCAACAGTAAATAAGTTGTTATATGTCTGCATTATTCGAGAGCGTTTTATATGATATAAATCATAAAACCACAATTCCAACAAAAAAATCCCCCGGGGCATGTCATCCATCGAGTAAATTATTTTCAAATAGAACGAGTATGAACTCAATTATAAAGGAACAGTGTATTAAAACACCAAGAACAGAGCAGGCAAATAAAGTTAGTGATGATCAAGAAAGGAAATATAGATCTCAAAAGGATCGGAAAAGAAGCCGAAGGATCAGGAAAAGAAATAGACCTCATAAGGATTAAGAATAAAGACAGACCACATCAGAATCAAGAGAATAAAAATCTATCAAATGAGTAGTCCGTTATGCAATACAAAGGTTTTATTGAATCAAAAAGTCGGATGAATAAGTCCAGAATAATTAAGAAAGAACTAGCCACGCATACTAGCAACTCAACATCATTAAACAATACACCACCACTGCAGCAACAAGCAAAACAACAACAAAATTTCATTCTTAATGTACCTCCACAGGATCAGGTTTCGGAGACAAACCAGAGCCTCCCCATAATGGCTGGGGAGGAGCAGTGGTGGCATAATAATCATCATCGTCCTCATCATCCACATCTGCCCAAGACTTCGTCGTCAAAGGAGCAGGAGCCCAGAACACCTGCGTCTTCTCCTCCTCTACCTGCTTTGATTTCCCAGCAACAGATTTTGACCCACTCTTCCCCCCCTTCGATTTATCAGACTTCTTCTTCTTCCTCAAACTCTCCAGTGCTGCAAAAACATTGTTGTTGCTCACGGCAAAAGATCCCTCATCCCTCCTATTCCCGCCTCCAACCATTTTCTGTTGTCACAGGGGCAAAATTGTAATTTCAACAAATCACGATAACAAATCCTATTACAATTATCGATTGTTTCTTTAATCAGAAAAAACCGTACGGCGCGAGGCGCTTGAAATATAATTTCCGAAATTAAATTATCTGATTTATGAACATTCGACGAATTCAGGGAATCCGATAAAGACCCTAGGGTTAACAGAGGATTAGGGTCTCAAAAATAGAGAAAATGAGAAGCGGAATGTGCTAGGGTTTGGAGATATGGAGAGAGGTATAAATGTAAATATGCGTTACATATAGATACAATACGGATGTATGTATAGATATCGAGAGAGAGAGAGAGAGAGAGAGAGGCTTGGGTGGCACTGGGTAAAGGAGACGGACATAAGAGGGTTGTACCGTAGGTGTGCTTAAGATAGATACAATATGAGGGATGAAGCGAGGGGTTATATATATATACTTGTTTTTGTATACAATTGAAGGTATGATGGCTCCTGTAATTTGGATTATTTGCATTTTGGTCCCAAAACAATGAAACATTCTCCTCAATTGTGGGTTGAATTTGGTATTTGAAGGGTATAATCTGATTAGTTTTTCCTTTGAATCAGTTCTACTTCTACACTTTGTATTAATTTTCTAGATTTTTTATTCGGTGCACATTTACGATTAAAAACTTGTCAAAATATTTTTCTAACACTTTCTTATCGTTTACTTATCGATGACGATAATTTATAGATTGATGGTAAATATGCACTCAAAGAGGAAAATTATTATCAATAAGGTAGAAATGTTAATGGAGGATGATCTTCTCAACGAAAAAATGGAGAATGATAATGATGATAAATTACTAATTTACGCATGAAAAAGCACATATGCTTTGTAGTTCACTAACAATGTAAAGACTGAGATATATATACGATGTAATGAGATTTTTTTCCATAACGATGTAAATATAAAGTTTAATATTCTAAAAAAATGATGCATTACCGCACATTGATCGATACTTTCCGATTAAAATTTAGTAATTCCTACGTAGTATGTGAATTTCATGTCAAAGACAACATAAGCTCGAGAATGATTTCCCCTAATAAAGAAACATACATTCAAATGAAAAAATTATGCTAATAAAACATTATTGTTGTTGGGATACTGCAAAGCATCAATTTTTCACAATACAAAATTTGGTTTCGTAAACTTTTTTTGTTTAAGTTTAATTTGTTGTTCTCTGCCATCTTATTTTACTTTTTCATGCATAGTTATCTTGTAAGATTTACACTACTTTTCCATCAAAAACTATAAAAGCATCTTTGTATTTTTTTTTTTAAAAAAAAGTTGAAGTAGATGGATTCTAAATACATATATTCCTATTCATTAATGAAAAGTGAAACTAATTAGCTTCTAAATTCATTACGGTAAAACAAATACAGATCATAATATTATGGTCAACCGTTCAGGGCATCTCATTAATTTAATAACAATAATAACTTCCCCATTCTCATTTTTCTTCCAATAATAATAGTAATAATAATAATAATTTGAAAATTAATGTGTGAGCTTTTTTTTATCGAAATTAGGTTCAACAATGTTTTTAGTATGCAATTATTTTTATTTCTACGTTTTTATACTTATCAACGTACGTTTTTTTGTATACTAAAATTTAACAAAAAAATCGTATTTCTACATTTTATCTTAATTGTGCCGATCGTAATCGGACCAATTACTAGTTTGGCCTCACTAATTAATCAAACTGAATTAATTTGTGGTCTCATTTTTTTCAAGTTTGACCCAACTAATTAATTTCTGGGGGGAGAGCTCATATTGCAATCGGGCCAATTAAGGGGGATGGCCCACCATTTCGGCCGATAACTCTGGGCTACACGAAAAATAGTTGGCCCAACCAAGTGCGAAATTGGCCTGTTTTATCTGGACCAATTAATGCAATGGGGCCTAATTCAATGAACTGAACACAGCCTTAAGATTTTAAAATTTAAACTAACAATATTTAGACTGCAATGTTATAAAAGTGAATAAATATATGAAAAATTAAATTTTAAATATTTATAAGTTGTGTCAAATTTTACTTTCGTGTATACATTTAAAAATTCAAAATTAAAACTAATAATATTACATCTTTAATTTGAAATTTCTTTTTATCAAATCTTACACAAATTTATAAATAAATTTGTCCATTTGTGATTAACTTTTTTTTTAATAAAAAAATAATGTTTATATATATATATATATAGTAGGTGGCGTGGCGTCGCCTGCTGCTCCGGGTGGGCTGAACGCGCTAGCAAGCACATCTAGCAGCTTGGGGGTTGTCCTAGGGCATGGATGCACTGGGGGTGCATTGAGGCATCCTCGTGGCATCTCTCACCCACCCCTGGTGGATTGGAGATGTCCTAATTTTTAATATTTCCATGATAGTATTTGTTTTAGTGACGAAAATGAGACCCCAAGAGTTCAAATATTTGGATACTGGTATTATCATATTTCATGTTAGTCATTGCGTATTGTTTTGTCTATGGGTGGTCATTGGGTTTGGGTAACTCAAACTCGTCCCCTTTTTTTATAAAACATTAACATGACTGGTGTTTTAATTTTGGATACCCGAATTAAAAAGAAAAAAAAAAAAAAAAAACTCCTATTATTTTGTTAGGGGATTGCGGGAAGAGTTTAGGAATGAGTTTCCAATCCCAAATACCCGAACCCGCCTAGTTCATTTGGTGGCCGTTTGGTAGGATGTATAAGATTAATGTGGATTAAATTGGAGCCGGATTGAAGGTCATATTAAAACTACGTTTTATAGATTTGATTGAGTCATATTACAATAAAACAATCTACCATAATATGTTTTTTAGAGTTATGAGTTTATGCATATATTAATATATCTTCACTACTTAATTTAACATATTATGTTAAAATATATTAATTCATCGAAGCCATTTGTTTTATATGTATAAGAGTATGAGTTGATCAATGTTTGTTCAATAGTTTAGTTTGAATGCCTCCATGTTAATTGTAAATTGATATAAATTTAATTTGTGATTTATTTACGTAGAATGTGTTTCCATTTTCAAAGATTTGAGAATAATTTATGATATTTAATGATATGTTAAAAAGAAAATATATAAATTTGAGATTATAAGTGACATTTTATCTAATCAATATTCATCCGGATTAAAACTAACCCATCCATGTCTGGATGGATTATAATATAGTCTTAATACTGTGTCATAATAATTTAATCCATTTGACCCGATATTAGAGCAATATCACAAAATATTATATTAATATGACATATTACCCCTTGTTACATCCTTCCAATCGGCCCCTTGTAATATAGTCCATCTTTATCCCCAAACCCAACTCATCAACCCAGCCCATATACAAGTATATGATATAAATCGTATGTGGTATTAGTTGATTAAAATCGTAGGATGTTTGTCCACCACTATTGCAAAAATGGATACATGTTGTCAGTAACTGATTCACAAACAATTCATTTTGCATCTACCCTTTGGAACTTGGAATTGGAAGTACTTGTATCAACTGGGTCACTGGGATACCACTTGTACTCATTTTTGCATATATTATTCAGAAAATGTTGGGCCTGTTTGTTTGGTGTTTTCCAAAAAAATTTTGTGTTTGGAAAATGCCAACAAACATGTTTTTTATTTTCTGAAATAAAATTTTCATCACTCAGTTTTCTAAAATTACTCTCTCAAAACCCAAACAAACAACTATTTCTTATTTCTAAACAAAATCTATACAAACTCTACTATGATTTGACATAAAATAACATATTTCTTATACAATTTAGTTCACAACAAACATGATTTGACATAAAGTCTTACACATCCTACACCTACAACATAACTTTTCCAAAAAAAAACCTACACCTACTTTATTTCTCAAACCACTCTCTCAAAACCCAAACAAACAACATTATACAAATCGAGATTATTTCACAAACCCCCACTACTCTCCCAAACTACTTTCCCAAACACCAAACAAACAGGCCCGTTTAGTTTCTAAAGTTATCTATTTCAATTTGCAAATTAAATATTATGACAATTAACAAACATTTTTTTCCGGGTACCCACAATCTCGTCCGGATTCGTCTTTCATTTATACCCGACGTATTTGAAATTTTTCAGTCCCAAAATTTAGTATATCCATGTCTTTGGTCCTGAATTCGTCTCGTTTCCCACCCTAGTTTTATTGAGTGCGATTTTCTAGTACAGTCAATTTATATTACGAATTTACCATTTTCCAAAGGAAAAAAATATGAACTTTGTATTAAAATTATTTCTCTCTTCGAAGCACCCTACATTATGATATGCCATACATAAAACTAAATAGATAGCTTGAAATATAAATACTACTATAAGAAAAAAAAACTTTCCATGCTTCAAATATTTAAAATTAGAATTATTTAGTTGTGATTGATATGATATCGAAAATTATATGAAAAAAATATCAGACAACTTGTCGAGTTTTTAATACATCATTTTATTTCTTTACCAATAGGTGTGCGAGGTCCCATTAAAAATTCCGTGAGTTTCAGGGTTTTTTGCACTTTGCACCCCTGAAATATGGAAAATAGGCACTTTGTACCCCCAAAACTTAGATTTAGCACTTTGCACCCTCGAAATATGAAAAATGCAGCACTTTGCACCCTCTTTTATTTTCAAGCAAAAACTCAAGGGCAAAATAGGTAATTCTATTGTAAATCTTTGGCACTTTGCACCCCCATAATAAAATTAGCACTTAACACTCCTTAATTAAGAACAAATCAACAACTAGCACCCCCGAAACACAATAAATGAACACTTTACACCCCAAAACACAAAATTAACACTTAACACCGTCAAATTAAAAAAAAAAAAAAAACTCAAACCCCTCGTTTTTTCGGGCAAAGATGACCATTAAGGTGAATAACATTTAAGGCAAAATAGGTAATAATTTATGGGTCTTTGATATTTTGAAGTAGACAATAAGTCTTCGAGAAATTTACTTGTACTTTATTTAGTTATTTATGGTTATATTGTTGAAAAAAAAGATGGAGAGAGAAATGAGTATTCGAGTATTTATAATTGTATTTTGCAAAATTTAAGAAAAAAAAATGAATTACCTATTTTGCCTTTGATTTTTTTCACTCCAATAGTCAACTTTGACGAAAAAAATGAAGGGTTTGAGTTTTTCTAATTTGAGGGTGTTAAGTGTTAATTTTGTATTTTGGGGTGCATATTGCCCATTTATTGTGTTTCGATGATGGAAGTTGCTTATTTGTTCTTAATTAGAGGGTGTTAAGTGTTAATTCTATTTTGGGGGTACAAAGTGCCAATACTATTGAATTACCTATTTTGTCCTTGAAATTTTGCTTGAAAATAAAAAAGGGTGCGAAGTGTTACATTTTTCATATTTCGAGGGTGCAAAGTGCTAAATCTAAATTTCGGGAATGCAAAGTGCAAAAAACCTGAGTTTCATCTCCAAAAAAAAAAAAAAGTTTACCTGATTTTTCCCAAAATGAAAAATTAATTAATTTAGAACTGTATTATTTATTTAAATAATTAAAACTGCGCAATCTAATATACGCTTCCGTTTTTGCCTCAAGAAATTTGGGGGTATAATTGACATTTCATATCCAAACCGAGAATAAAAATGCCCTAGGTTTACACACTTTGTCACTTTAAATTAGGGTTTGTACCTCAATTTCCCCTAAAACCTCTTGCCGCCGCTCCTCAACAGCCAACCACCGCATCGCCATGGTTTGTTTCTTCACTTTCAACACACACAAAAACACACGCACTGCCGTGAACATGTATATACGCAATGTATAGTTTACTACTACTATACTGCGGAGCTAATTTTGCAATTTATTCTACAACAGGCGTCAGAAAAGAAGTTATCGAATCCAATGAGAGAAATCAAGGTGCAGAAGCTAGTTCTCAACATTTCTGTCGGTGAAAGTGGAGATCGTCTCACCAGAGCAGCTAAGGTACGATGTATTTCTGTACCCGTATTTAATTAGTTTTTGGTTATGATTTTTTTATTTCGTCTAATGTTATTTTTATTATCAGGTGTTGGAGCAACTCAGTGGCCAAACTCCTGTTTTTTCCAAGGGTAATTTACATTTATTTTTTTATTTATATCATGTGTACTAATTCTGTCTTGTTTTGTTTATTGTGATGTTTAATAGAATGTGAGAGTTACTATATGTTGGTTCGGTGAAGACTTTTTTATTTTGGGTTCTTTTTAATTTGTTCCGTAGTTGGTTGAATGATGCATACATTACAGTGAAGTTTATCATTTGTATACTTAATTTGGTGCATATGGTAGAAATTGGAATCTGTTGAACAATGACATAAAACTGCTTTAAAAGCTCACTTTATTAAGTTCAATATTATGAAATTTGAATGCGCCTTAGATCCAAATTTGGCTGAATAGTCTCTGTGGAATGTATTCTTTTATCAAAACTAAAAAAACTTGCAAAATAGGCCCATCTGATTATGTGGTTGGTGTTTGTAAATCCAAGTCCTAATAACTCAGTATTCCTCTTTATATAATAACTATAAGCTGGTGTTTATCATTTGGAATCTTCAATGTTGTTATATTTTGTACAATGGTTCTCCACCAATTCCATTTAGGTAGGAACCTGATCAAACGGGATTTACACATTTTTAGGTACAGATTCACAGTTTTCTCTCTTTTCTTAGATCTTAATTTGTCCTAATAAATTGTCAATTTGAAGTAGAAGTACAATTTAAGCATTAACGATAACTAGTTGTTTAAATGCCAATGCGATTTTGTATAATGGTTGGCAGCAAGATACACCGTTCGGTCCTTTGGGATTAGGCGTAATGAAAAAATAGCATGCTATGTCACCGTCAGAGGTGATAAGGCAATGCAGCTCCTTGAGAGTGGTCTGAAGGTCAAGGAATATGAATTGTTGAGAAGGAATTTCAGTGACACTGGATGTTTTGGTTTTGGTATCCAGGAGCACATTGACCTTGGAATCAAGTAAGCAAATCTGTGGTCTGGCCTTAATTGATTTTAACAATTTCTATCGATCTTGTCATAAAAAAAATTCTGATAGAAATATGAACGGGATTGGTCAATTGAAGAAGTTCTAAAACATCTGCGTATTTGCTTATGTTCTCAGGTATGATCCATCAACTGGTATCTATGGTATGGATTTCTACGTCGTATTGGAGCGCCCTGGTTACCGTGTGGGCAGACGCCGTAGGTGCAAGTCTCGTGTCGGAATCCAGCACAGGGTCACCAAGGATGATGCAATGAAGTGGTTCCAAGTGAAATATGAAGGTGTCATCCTTAACAAGTCATCAAATATTGTTTAGGTTGAGAGCAGTATCAGACCTTATGATCTTCTGTTTCTATTAGCTGAATGGCTTTGCTCAAAATTTTGTAGAATTTCATTTATGTCTGCAGACAATTTGTGTTGCTTCCATCTTTTACATTTTCATGAAGACTGGTGCTGTTGTGCTTGGACGTTTTAGTTAAATAGCTAGTTGTTTTGGTTATTCAAAACTCTGGAGTGTTGATACATTTCATATTTTCATGGAGACTATCATGAGCAAACGCATAAATATACTCCTGAAAGATACACTGATATAAGAATTGTTTTGTTGAGATCTCGAGCTGTAAATATATTTGGATTTCTTCCATTTGAAACTTGATTTGAATCAATGATAGAAGATTTGCGGGGTTATCAAATGATACACAGGGAGATAAACTCAAAACAAGGTATTTTTGTAAGAATAGATATGCTCGGAGATAGGTAAACTTCTTGACAGATTTTCTTCCCTCTCTTTTTTTCCAATTGAGTTAATTTGCCTATGTTATAGAAATCTTTTATTTTTAAAACCTAATTGCTCTTTTGATTACGGAAGAAATATTATTGACTCTTAGCTACTTCTTGTTCGTTGCTTGTGGTACATTGGAAACAGACGACTTCTTTAATTGCAAGTATTGACTATTGCGTTCTGAAAAGAAAAAAAAAAGAAAAAAAGTATTGTCTATTGCAGTAGAGATATGTCAACTTTAATTGATATTACTAGTATGACAACAATATGCCTTCCGGGTAAGTTATGTCACACGCGCGAGTAAACATATAGGAGTATATATCTTGTTCCAAAAGGTGAAATCGCTCACCCCGGACGCCCCTCACCCCCTGCCCGATGGGATATAGGAGTATATATCTTTTGTACAAATAAAGGAAATCACTTGCAATGTAAGTGTTATGTTACCCAAAATTCATGTATATGAGATGAAGACCTCAGCCCTATATATATATATATATATGTATATATATAATTTAATTTTAAGCAATTAAATTCATATATCTGAGATGAAGACCTCAGCACTATGAATCATAATCATACACATCCAAGGGTGTATACTATAAAATAATGGGGTCCGGATGCTACCAACCCTCTGTCAATTGTCTGAGTAGCATCGATCGAGTCATCCATGAATTCTAGTGTAATAAGATATCTTTGCTATTTTGCCATATAACCTTTGGTAAAAAGCAAAATTCATTTGAATGACAATCTAAGAGAAATAGCAAATTAAATTCACACTCCTTAAAAAATAAAAATAAATATTAAGAAAAGAAAAGAAAACCCTTACCTTAAAGGACTGTAAATTAACAGCCAAAATCTAGTGACTTAATTAATGATTCTCATGTTTACGTTCCGCTGGTTACTGACCTATTTCCTTAATCTATTTTCCAATCACATAATCTTTAAAATTTACAAAAAATGTCATTAAAATGCTATAAATTTTTTTTTAATATATCATTTTTACATCACATAGTTTATTGGAGATGAACTTGAGTTTCTCGACAATTTTTTTTTATAAAGTTATTAGATATTCAACTCGTCGATTGGAAAAAGTGTGTTTGTGCTTCAATATACATATAAAAAAAACATTAATAACATCTATGATTTGACAATTTTAAAGTTACGCTCTAACTTGATTCGATAAGCTATTTTCTATAAAATATACGTGTGTATTATTCTATGTCAACTCATGTTTTAAAGTTCGTTTGATCTCAATTTGATACTTCCTTCATTTTTTAATTTGTCGCTTTGGATTTCAATGTAAAAGTAATGTTCTTTTACTAATTTTATTTTTCTTACTATACTTATCATTAATGCTAAGTAATGCAAATATTATTTGATTAAAATGGTAATTTGGAATTTTTACTTAAAAAAATGATTATTTATAATATTTTTTAATTCGTGTGCAATTCAAAACTACAAATAGAAAAACCGAGGGAGTATTGAGCAAAGTCAAACAATTTAAGCTTATTGGCCGCACTAAAAATAGTGTAGCAAATATATGTTGGTAAATGTCATTGTTAATGGTTATCATAATTATTAATATATTTTTATTCATATTTTGACTTTAAAAAGATAAAAGAATACAATAAAATAATTTGGATGGGTGTTAAGGTAGGTGGTGTTTGCAAATAATGTGAATGTGCTTAAATTTTAGAATCTAAAAAGAAAAACTAAAAATTATAGAAAAGTAAAAGTAGGGTGTGTTTGCAAATTATGTCAAGAATCTTAAAAAAGATCACTTTTATGTATCTGCAAAAGAATCTATAAAATTCACTTATTTCTCCCATTATACCAAGAGTGTCATTATTTCCCTTGAATTAGAAGCATTTTTCTTCAAATAATTCATTAAAAAAATCTAATTATTACAAAGAAGTAGAATCACATAACTATGAATTGATCAATTGGTAAGGTGAAATTGGGTGAATAGTAATGAATCATTTAGAAAGTAATTGTGTAGTAGATGAGGGTAACTTTGGAATAAAATAAAAATATTGAGGGTAAAAAGGTCCAATGAAACTTTAAAAAAATAACAACTTTGCTACAAGAAGCTAAAAGCACGTTCACTTGTTTCAATTTAATATGTACTGTTTGGCCTCTTTAAGAGAAGTAGAAGTAAATATTCATTATGCGCATATATCGATTGAATTTTGTAAGATTAGTGAACAAACAAATATGCGCAATGATACACGTATTCATGACATACCTAATCAATGTCTTAAATTTATAGTTAAGATCTTTATACCATGACTTTTGATTTGAAAAACTCAAAGTCTTGGCAATAACTATAATGAATTTTGATGGTTACATATTTTTCTTGATGATTTGATAATGTTTCGAATTTGTATGTAATAATGCATAAATACTAGCTAGTGAATAATAATTTCTCTTAATAATACATATGTTCACATATTTTACATTGTTTGTTCCATGATTTGGTCATAAAATACTATTGAATAATATTTTCTTTTAATAATATGTTCACGTGTTTTGCATTGTTTGGTCAATGATTTGGTCATTTGAACTAATTAATGACAAAAACATAGTGTATTTTAATTTAGTGATTTTTAAAAGATAGTTTTATTGTAATTTTGCTAGTTATGTGTACAATCAACGAATAATTGATATAGTGGAATAAACTAGTCTCTAAAGTGTGGCGAACTCAGATTCAAAATTCTCGTGGGGCGATTTTTTAGGTAATGTGTTCGATTCACCTTAAAAGAGATTAAGTCAAGTGTAAGACCAGCATATATTTGGGAAGGGGGGAGGGGGAGGGGGGGGGGGGGGGGGGTGGAGTTGTTACAATGTGAAAAATAAGTTAATTTGCCGTACTTATTAACCTCTAGATAACTTAATTTGTGTAAGAAATTACGTTACGTCGATTATCCAATCACACTTGTCATTCATGCAACACGTAGTAAAAAAAAAATTAGTTCAGATACATGACAGAAATAAGATACACGAACCGTCAATTTACTCATAAAGAAATAATTTTCTTTATATTCTTTGACTTTTCAAAGTTTTCAGTTTGATCTAAGGGACCAGTAATGATAAAACGAGCCACCATTCTAAAATTATGTAACGTTTTCGATTAGGTGTTTAGTTTTGAACGACTCTATTAAAATATATAAGTTTTATCTTAAATAACATTAAATTTTAAACTAAGTAGGTAACAATACTATCATGATCTGAATGTGCATGTATATACATTGTGCAATCAAATTCGCGTATCGTATGAATGATAAACTTTTTTATCTAACATTTTATGTTTGATATTTTTCTTTTAAAACAAGTATATTTACGTACTTATTTTAATTTTTGTTGTATACAATCAATCTACCATCATGCCACATCGAGTAATATAAATTCAATTTTATTTTAACAGCTTGATATTTAAAACATTCACGGATTTGATACAATCACAATCACAATCTCATATTTTCTTAACTTTCTATAAATTATTCAAATCAAATGATAATTCATATTTGCATACTTAATTTTTGTAGATAAATAATGACCATTTCGACGTGCATATTAAAATCATCCATGATATAAATAAATACAAATACTTTAATCTACATCAAATAAATCTTAGACATTATTTTACATGTTCGATTTGCACCATAATAAATTCGCGGATTTCGATTTATGAACACAATTGGTCAGAAGAAGAACAACATTTTAAGTGAAATAATTATACCTATACATTGGATATTTGATTAAGGAATATAAATTATATATTATGTTTTATTATAACACAACAGATAATATAATCCTAGATGTATATTTAAATATTTTTGTAAAACAAACAAGGTAGACAAAATAATTCTAGTAGCTAATGAGTGTTGATAATTTTTTAATATTCATTTTCTCCTTAAGATATTTTCCTCGTATTTGCACTAGACTGCCAAAATCCGCACATGATTTGACGTCAGATTGTGTACTACCATAACAAACCGACATTGATATGCAACACTAGAAAGCAAAGCGAGTATACATATCTTTCTACTCGAGACGCTTATGCCATTTTCAATGACTTCCTCCTTGAAGGGATGAATATGACCATCTTCATTGATTCAAGGGGAGATTCCCTTAAATTCAACCACCCATTTCTGAAAGGGGTGTAGCAAGCTTGTCCCATCCCTTGAATCTTGAATTCAATGATTTTTTGTTTTCATTTATTTTTAATTAATCATATTCTTTCTTTTTTTAAATAAAAAAATTCTTTAATTTATGATTAATTTTAAAAAGGTTCATTTTAATTTTAAAAATGTCACCTTTAATAAAATTTAACTTTAAAAAATTAAACATTAAAAGAACGTAATTTTTAATTCAAAAAATTTAACATTAATAATCTGTAAATTTAATAACATTGTAAGAACCTTAAATATAATTTATTTTTATAAATGATAGTGGAAAAAAATGAGGATTGAAATTAAATGAAATGGATAGATTGAATCATTTGAGATGACTATGAAAAATAATGGGAAAGCTGGACTTAGGCTGAAGAGTCACTGGAGATGGCCTTAGTCCTATTTTCGTAGTTGGCCTTTTTTTTTTCTTGTTGGAAGTAAAATGGTACTTTCGTGATTTTTCCTTCCTTCAGTGACACTATGTAAAGCACATTTATTTTTTCTCCTTTTTAGCTAAAATATATCAGCATTTACTGGAAATTTTAACTATCAAACAATTTTTAAACAAATGCCTCATATCCAGTCGAAGATGTACGTAATCTTGAAATCAGACCGTCGATTTGAAATCAATGAACTCAACTTATGCAATCTGATTAGGGCTCATTCACCAACTATCGATCTCTACCGTCCATAGAGAATCTTTTGGTTGTTATCGTGCCACGTGGTCGAGCTATTTACCTTGCATTCACTATTTTGCCCCTGAAATTTTGATTAACTCCCCATATGTCCTCTCACTAAAACAAACCCTAGCATTTTTCTTTCTCTATATAAAAAGAAAATGATAAAATGTTTGAGAAAATAAAAAGAAAAGAAAAAACCAGTAAAATCAAATTAGGGCTTGAAATCAGTACTGAATTTCTTCAATTCCCTTTCTCCAAATTTCTCTCAAATCAAAACCCTGTATCATGCTCGATCTCCATTTCAACATGACGTGGTTGTTAAATATCTAAATTTAGGTAAATTTTACGTTAATGTGTTTAATTTAGAGATTATACTTGCATGTCAAATTTATGTATGAATGTATGTATTTTTCGTGTTTTTTCGTTGAATTGTGTTGTTTGATCTTATTTATTTTGAGAATTGAGCATTGTTTTTTGTTTAATTGCTGGTGAATTGGTGTTAATTTTATGGTTAATTAAAAAAAAGTTGTGTGGACTTGTGATTGCAGATCTAAATGTCATATGGTACTGAGGGGGATAGTGTTGGGGTTATTGGGTTAAGGTTTCGTTGATGGAAAATAAAAGTAAGAAGTCTGGTGGTGTTGAAATTTCCAAGAGAAACCGATCTTTGGATCTTAAGAGCCTTTACCAGTCTAGGGTTTCTGAAGTGGAAGAGAGTAAGAATAAAGTTTCTGAGGGAAATGACATAAAAAATGTTGAGAAGAAGAAGAAGAGGAAGAAGAGGAAGGAGGTTTCTTTAATTAGTTTTGAGTCTGATGCTAAGAAAAGTAGGAAGGAGGACGTGAATGGTGCGAGATCAGAGACTGGTTTTGGTATAAAATTGAGTGGTGGGGGTTCACATGGTATTTCCCTGTCTTCAAAGTCTGATGCTAAGAAAAGTAGGAAGGAGGACGTGAATGGTGCGAGATCAGAGACTGGTTTTGGTATAAAATTGAGTGGTGGGGGTTCACATGGTATTTCCCTGTCTTCAAAGTCTGATGCTAAGAAAAGTAGGAAGGAGGACGTAAATGGTGCGAAATCAGAGATTGTTTCTGAAAACAATTTGAGTGGCGGGAGTAACGGTTCACATGGGATTTCTCTCTCTTTAAAGTCTGATGCTAAGAAAAGTAGGAAGGAGGACGTAAATGGTGCGAAATCAGAGATTGGTTCTGGTAAAAAATTGAGTGGCCGGAGTAAAGGTTCACATGGGATTTCCCTGTCTTTAAAGTCTGATTCTGAGAAGGACGTAAATGGTGCGAAATCAGAGATCGGTTCTGGTAAAAAATTGATTGGCGGGAGTAACGGTTCACATGGGATTCCCCTGTCTATAAAGTCTGATGCTAAGAAAAATAGGAAGGATGACGTAAATGGTACGAAATCAGAGATTGGTTCTGGTAAAGAGTTGAGTGGCGGGAGTAACGGTTTGCGCGGGATTTCCCTATCTTTAAGTGATAATGCTACTGGTTTTAATATCCCTAGGCGACCACGTGGTTCGGTGGGGCGTAAAAAACCAGAAAGTGATCAACTTTCTAAATCATTGGGACTTCCGGTTTCTGTTGATCGTGTGGGTCCAGTTAATATCAATGTAATTAGATCTGAGGATGATTCTGGCCCCAGTGACAGATTAGTTAACAATGTAATTAGATCTGAGGATGATTCTGGCCCCAGTGACAGATTAGTTAAGTTTGTTGCTCTTTCTGCCGTTAATGATGTCATTTCAAATTCGAAATCCGCGGGAAAAGGTAGTCATTCAAATTCGAAATCTAGTCAGAAGGCAGATTCAAAATCCGCTTCAAGTCTTAAATTAAAGCGCAAAGCTGGAGCTGATGAAGTTAAGGAAAGAAGGAATGGTGGGTCTGATTCAGTTTTGCATGCTCAGAAAGAAGAGAATCTTGTTTTAGATAATGGAGACAGGTCTTCTAAAAAGCGGCGGACAGACAGTAGGAAGAAAAAGGACTCAACAGCAGGTAAAGATGGCAACGGAGCCTTAACTAAGAAGAATGAGCCCTCTGTGGGTAATTCAATCTCGGAGATTATCTTTATTGATTTGTCAGATTATGATGATGATGAGGAGGAGAACCTGGAACAGAACGCAGCCCGGATGCTTTCGTCTCGATTTGATCCAAGTTGTACCGGTTTCTCGTCAAAGAAAATAACTTCCACAAATAAGAAGCCTCATGGATTATCTTTTCCAGTTTCACCTGCTCCTGATTCTTTTAATCAAAAGGCCAACTTTTCTGGTGGTGAGGAGTCTGCATCAGCTGATGATACGAGCAAACATCCTGGACCTAGGAAACGCCGTCATTACTATGAAATTCTTCCAAGAGACTTGGAAACAAGCTTGGTTCTAAACCGGAAAATTAAAATCTTCTGGCCGTTGGATGAGAGTTGGTACGATGGCCTTGTGGATAATTATCATGCAGAAACTAATCTTTATCACGTAAAGTATGATGATCGAGATGAGGAATGGGTTGATCTTCAGGAAGAGAAGTTCAAACTCTTGCTTTTTCCTAGTGAAGTTCCTGGCAAAGCAAAACGTAAAAGACATAAATCAAGGGACAAAGTTGTACATTCAGTAAAAACAGTTCCACCGCCGGATAATGATAGCTGCATAGAAAACAATCTTGACTCACAGCCCATTGCTTCTTGGCTGGCTCGCTCAACTCAACGAGTGAAATCTTCACTTAAATCGAGGACCTCACAAATGAATCTGCCTGTGTCACAGCTATTGTCATCTGATAAAACTGACAATTCACATAGCAATAGCAATGTGTCTGATTCTCACACAGCTAAAAACCGGGCAAATTGTGAATCTGCACTCCCAGATCAATTAGTTGTTGATGGAGGGGTTGAAAAATCTGTGCTGCAAGATGCCAGCAGCCAAAATGAAATTTTTATAGTTTATTCTAGAAAGAAATATAAGAAGAGGAGTAGTTCTACGTCTCTTGTCCCTGTTAGTTTGCCGACCACAAAAGCAGATAAACGATGTGAGGATTTCAAGAAGCAATTGTGGTCAATTGACGATAAAGGTTACTTGAGTTTCAATTTTTTGTTGGTGGATTCTAAAAAATTCCGAATGCAGATATGCCTACCAATATTGCCGTTTTTGGAGTTTTCAAATGGAACAGAGGATTTTTGGCTGCTTCATAACATATTGATGCTTCAACATGGGACTATAGTAACTAACTCTCCTGCTGTTAAAATGGAGATTTTCTTATTAGATAGTACTCGTGGATTGAGAATTCTCTTGTTTGAAGGCTGCCTAATGCAGGCTTTGGCCTTTGTCTTCCTGATCCTGGTAGTGTTCAATCCACCTGATGAACAGTGGAATGGCGGTGTGCAATTACCATTGACCTCAATAAGCTTTAGACTTTCTAGTGTTCAAGATTTAAGAAAACACCATGTATTTGCATTTTACAGTTTCTCCGAACTGCGAAGTTCAAAATGGCTTTTCCTGGATTCAAAGCTTTTGCAAAGCTGTCTTCTCATTAAACAACTACCAGTCTCAGAATGCACATATGACAACATTAAGGATCTTGACAGTGGGAGTTCTCAACAACGCAAATCTCATATTGGTTTAGATGTGTCTTCATTCCAGGTATACCATTATTCTTTAGCACACTCATGATATTGATATTATTTCCTATTTATGCTATGCTGCTGTTCTGATCCAATTTGAGTAATGCCACTATTTCTTGTTTTCATTGCGGATTGCTGAGCCCCAAAAAGGGAAAAAATTGAGGATAGGCTGATTGCAGTCATAGACTAGATCTCTCATTTCCTTCTTGGGATTTCCACAATTATGTTACATTTCCTAAATAGGTATTTACATGAGATATTTTAAAGTATCGATGCGACTCCCTTAAATTCCCACCCACTAGGTTTTTAGGGGTTTAACTAAAAAATCAAAATACCTTTCAACTTATATTTGAAACAGGTGACTCCCATTATTTCTCTACCGTTAGCTTTTGTCTTTTGAGGATATAACTTTAAAAACCTCCAATATTACCCATTCAAGTATAATAAAGAACTACTAACTAATTCAAAAATCAGCAAATTTATTCTGGCATGCTTTTATTAGGTTAATAGAATTTGAATAAAAGAGACTTCATATTTCTTCATAAATTGGTTAGTTTGAGGAATATTTTGTATGTTAAACTAATTATGTTGCAGTTTAATTGACAAAATTGATTTTTAACATCATGCAATTCCTTCACTTCTGTTAATATCAGGGTTGTAAGAAGAAATTTGTTTCGGCCATTTTGCCGACGTGTTTTTCTAATGAAGCCTGTAGTAAGAGGACGAGTCTGTCCACATTTGATCTGGCTCCGAAGCTTGGAAAAGTTCCTCAATTTGCTCTTTCCTTTTCTGCTGCACCAACTTTCTTTCGTGATCTGCATCTCCAGTTACTCATGCAACACAGCTTTGCTTGGGTCAACCTTCAACATCTTGACACACTGTGCTCAATAGAAAGTTCAGAAAATGGTAACCAGCCAGTTGGTGAAAATGACACTCAGTTTAAGCCCAGCTTGGTTCATGTTGAAGATATTGCTGCTGAACAAAGTTTTGGAACATTGGAAACAGAAGTTCCTGAACACGATATGGGGACGAATGTGTCGGCAAACAATTCTACTGCGAAATTTGAGTCTTCCCAGAGTCTTCAGCTTCAAAAGATAAATCGAGACAGTGCTGGAAGAGAAGATACACTTGAAGTCATTGCTCATTCGAACAAGGAAGATCCAACCTCTAATTCCAGGTGTGATTCCAGATTGGGTGGCATGATAGTTGACATTCCATCTTTAGACCAAGTTGATATGCCGTTTGATGGTAAAGGATGTATATCGAGACAGACCTCTGATATGGAATGGAATCCACTTGATGACTTTGTTGACAGCCCTAAGTCGTCGAGACGCGCCAGAAGCAGCTCAATTTCTTCTCTTCTCGGAAATCTCTCTCCTGTGTTTTCTGATGGGAAAACAAGCTTCATGCGCAATGGATTCAGTAGTGGACCGAAGAAGCCACGGACTCAGGTTCGGTACACATTACCTTATGCAGGGAATGATTTCAGTGCAAAGCAAAAAATGCAAAACAAGAGAGCTATTCCTTGCAAACGAATAAGGAGATCTAGCCTCAAGAGGTTGTCTGATGGTTCTAAAAGTATCCAGAAAAACTTTGAGTTGTTATCTTGCAGTGCAAATATTTTAGTCACCCTTGGAGACAAGGGATGGAGAGAATGTGGGGCACATGTGGTCTTAGAAGTTGCTGATCATAATGAATGGAGATTGGCTGTCAAACTCTCTGGAATTACTAAATATTCGTATAAAGTTAAACATATTTTGCAGCCTGGATCCACTAACCGCTACTCGCATGCTATGATGTGGAAAGGGGGAAAGGACTGGTTATTGGAGTTTCCTGACAGGAGTCAGTGGATGCTGTTCAAAGAGATGCATGAAGAGTGTTACAATCTGAATATCCGTGCTGCTTCTTTGAAAAACATTCCTATCCCTGGAGTCCAGTTAATTGAGGAAAACGATGATTGTGGGACTGAAGCTACTTTTGTTCGGAATTCTGTGATGTATTTCAGACAGGTTCAAAATGATGTTGAGATGGCTATGGACCCTTCTCGCGTTTTATATGACATGGATAGTGATGATGAGCAGTGGTTTCTGGCTTACAAAGCATGTACTGATAAACATCGATGTGAAGAGATAACTGAGGAGTTTCTGGAGAAGACAATAGGAATTTTCGAAAGAGTTGCATATATTCAGCAACGAGATAACTTCACAGATGCTGAAATTGAAGAACTTGTGATTGGAATAGGGTCTACCGAAGCTGTTAAAGTCATCTATGAACATTGGCGACAGAAGAGGGAGAAAAAGGGCATGCCTTTAATAAGACATCTGCAGGTACTAAGATTTGTCTTTCTAGAAAATAGTTTTGATTTTATGAGTGTCCAATTAGTATACTTTCTCTGTTTGCTGTATTTATATATAACAGTTTATTTTATATACAATGTCATTTGCATTACTTGCCCAATTCTGATGCGACTTAACTTCCTTCATTTCAGTCCCCTCATTGGGAGAGGTATCAACAGCAGTTGAAGGAGTGGGAGCATACTATTGCCCGAGGCACAGGTGCCATTTCTGTTCCCCCTCCTGAAAAACCTCCCATGTTTGCTTTCTGTCTAAAACCACGGGGCTTGGATGTTCCTAACAAGGGTTTCAAACAACGGTCGCACAGAAAATATCCAGTTTCTGGACACCATCATGCTACCTCAGGGCATCCTAACAATCTTCTTGTTTCCGGTAGTTTTCAGTTCTTTTCTTTTGCAATACCAAAGTTAAAATACGGTCTTATATTTTAATATCAATCCCTATTGTAGGGAGAAGATCTAATGGGCGCACTTTTGGAGATGGGAAAGTTGTATACCGAAGCAGTTTACATGAATATAAAAATGGTTCACCATCACTCCAGGCTTCGAGAAAGGTGTTGTCCCCTCAAGATGCTCATTTCTCACCGAGTGGTGTTGCTGAGTGGAACCATGATCGAAAGGTTAATGGAAACAAGCCAAATAAGCTTGGATCAAACTCCTCTTATTACAACCAGAGGACAGTACTGAATGGAAATGAAGTACACCAGTGGAACATTGGTTCGCCTGTATTGTCCAATCAGAGGCACTATTATTATAAGCAAGGGATTGAACAACTAAACGGCGCAGAACTTAACGAGTTTCAGTTACGTGATGTATCAGGTGTGGCAGAGCATGCAGTTAAAATGGCTAAGCTGAAACGGGAGAAGGCCCAAAGATTGCTTAATAGAGCAGATGTAACTATCCATAAAGCTGTGGTTGCTATAATGACTGCTGAGGCAATCAAAGCTGCTCATGAGAACACTAATGGCGACAATTAAAATGATGGTTCAACTCTATTTTTCTTGTCCATAGAATTTAATAGTATTATTAGTAACATGATGGCTGGGCAGATATCTGAGGGAAACAAATTTACTTCTGCCTAGTCGGATTAAAAGTTTTTTGGCACTAGGCCTCGTCTCTTGGCACATTGTTTCTAGCTTTTCTGCGAGCTTGTCGTTTTCCCCAGAAGACCGGTTCTTCCCTTTCCCCAGTACAAATGGGACTTTTATGGTGCTTGGGGAAAGTGGCATTTTGGTTGTTGTCATTTTTGTACAGAATTTCTTGCTTATCGTTTTTTTTTTTGAGAAAACAAAATAGCCCTAGTTTGGTGCTTGGTACTGAAGGAGCAACTTGGCTACATCTCATTTGGAATTTTACATTATGGTTTTTGAGATTAAACTTTGGAGCCGCAACGTTGTTGTTGTATTAAGCGAAACATTACATGGTTATAGAGAATTTATTACATATTGGATTCTTTGCTTATACATGTTTAGCATTTCTGAAATTTCAATTGTTTTAAAGGTAGGCGTATTTGGTTTATTTCGTAGCAGTTTTGGTGCTTCTCTCAGGTGCACTGTTGTAGAGGCTGTCTCCATTACAAAATGAGCTTGGCCATATGTTTCGTGAAACTCAGATATTGAATTATAAGTCATAGCCTAATAAACATCAAACCTACAAAATATTTGACATATATCATCTATTTCTTTCTTTATATAAAAACATTGATTTGAAACCTTTCAACCTTCTTATCCTCAAATTCCATATATATGATATCTCCGCTTAAAAGAAAAAACATCCAAATTTTATTTGAATGATATTTCAAAGTTTCATCCAATTTTTTTTTTCTTCTTTTATATTAATAAACTAAAACCAAGTTAAAATCAATTGAAATAGACCATTTATGGTTTTTTAACTGTTTGGGTGGAGTCAATGAATAGAGTCATTTTTAAAATCTCGAAGGTCCAATGCTTGCTCAGAATCCGCCCAAATCCAACCAAAGAAACCCAACTTATGGTCTGGTTCTAGACCCGGATTGAATAGAAAATACTACCAAGCCGGCGGGTTATAACTCGCAAACATAATATGGATGGATCAATCAATCAATCAATCAATGTAGTACACGATGAAACAGTGGTGAAATCCATGAACAAGGATTCGTGGATTTAAGATCCGCTTCCTATTTTAAAAATTCTGAAACTGTAGTATATTTCGACAACATCACTTTAAGTTTTCAAATCTCAAAAAAGGTTCGAAATTACTGAAATTCTATGTTATTGCTCTATGTTATTTTTTTAATTAATTATTTCAGGTCAGCTGGTTTTATAAATTTTAGCTTTTTTTCTTCTTAAATAAAGGTGAAATGAAAAGAGCAACCGTCAAAACCGCCAATTTTCCCTCCTCACCTCTCCGACTTTTCCCCATTGCACAATTATAATGATTAAAAAAAAAAAAAAGACACTTCCAAGTTAAGTTTTTCCTTGTCTTTAGTCCACAAGTTTAATGTTCCACCAGCTGAAATTCAATGGAGAAAACTTCAATTGATCAAAGCACATTTCAGAATTTTTTTTCAGGTATGTTTGCCTCAGTTGCCACAATTCTTTTCCCCTTTTTTTATGCCCTAGAATTTGATTAGAATAAGAAACCTATTGCAAAATTGAGAAGATTCATATCACTTTCTTAAAAAGAAAATGAAATATGCCAAACTGTTATGAGTATGCTTTTAGTTTTTGAAGATTATGACCTTGAAACAGGGCAATGTTGTGATTTTCATATTTATAATGATTTTTGTGATTGCTTTTAGGAATAAAAAATTGAAAGATTATTAGCGAAAATATGCTACGCAAAGGGAAAGAAGAAGATAAAACCGAGAAGATCATTCGTTGTCTTCTCAAGGAACCAGAGAACAGAAGATGCATCAACTGCAACAGTTTGGTATATTTTCAAATTTATATTTGAAGATTGGAAGAATTATTTTATGTTCCTTGTGTTGCATTGCTTTTATTATCGTCAAATATCCAAGTTAGTTTCTATATTTGTTCCGATTTCTGATAATCTTTCCATTGTAGCTGACACAAATAGTTGTAGGCCGAGAGTCTTTTTGTATCTGAGTGCTACAAACAAGATGAATAACTCCAGACTGTTTGCCTTTGAGCAGGGGCCTCAATATGTGTGTACTACATTCTGGACATTTGTCTGCACAAATTGCAGTGGAGTTCAGTAAGTTACAATCTCATTATCATATGGTTAATGAAGGAAGGAATTTATAGAAACAAAGAACCAAATATAATAATGAATCAATTAATGTAATTAAGTTACATTGCATTCAACTGTTTTCTTTCTTTTGCCTGAATGGTTACAGTCGGGAATTTTCACATCGTGTAAAGTCAGTGTCCATGGCGAAATTCAAACCAGAAGAAATTAGCGATCTTCAAGCTGGGGGAAATGAGGTTAGCACTCTCGGCCATCCAAGGGTGATATGTGTTTTATTTTGTTTGACTTGAATATAGATCCAAACTTCTTGATTTTACAGCGAGCAAGACAAATTTATTTTAAATCATGGGATCCACAACGAAATTTTTACCCCGATGCAAGGTAATTTGCTCTTAAAAGTATAGTACTAAACTTATTCGCAATGAGCAGGTTATAATATAATTATTATTATTCTTCATTTCAGTAATCTTTATAAGATTCGAGAATTTATCAGACACGTATATATAGATCGGAAATATGCTGGTCAGAATAGTTATGACAAGCAATCAATTGCTAAACCTGTAAGCTAGCTTCTCTTTAAAGTCATTCTTCTAAATATTTAATCAATCAGAGAAATTTGGAGTTTTGATGTGATTTCTTATATCATCGACAATACAGGATCGAAAAAACGATTCCAACGAGCAGCGTTCTCCAGATACGTCTAGCTTTGGTGCAAGGGATGAGTTTAAAGAGAGGCGTTCTTTTGGAAAAGCTAGTAATAGTGGAAGGGATGAGTATGAACTTCGTACAATTGACAAATCTAGTCCTTCTAAAAGGAATGAGGAGAGAAATTTAAAAAACATATTTGAGCAAAGAAGTCCTCGACACATCCAAGAAAATGTGAGGCCCGCCAACCACAGGAGTCGTCCTACTCGTTTTGAGATAGTTGATGACAGGTTTCGGGAAGATGGAAGTGTGAAGCATTATGACCGGCATTTACAAAGTAAAGAATCTAAATCCGGAAGCAGATCACCTGGTTCTCAAGGGAGTGGAAAGACGAGTCTCCCTGCAATACAACCTATACAAAATATAATAGGCGACAAAGTCCCACCTCTCTCCATTGGTGAACCTCCCAAAGCCAATAATGAGAAGAACAATGAGGGCACGGCTAAAGTGCTGGTGAGTTCATCAGCTTATCACTGTAGATATTAAGAATGATATAGTTTAGCATATTAAAATTTACTACTAAATTTACTTAATATTTTTTACTCAACTCTGGTATATTGAAACTCACAATGTTGTGTTATTTCTGTTAATTTTGAGGTTACTAGATATCATACTTTTTCGGTGATTAATTATGGCAGAAGGTAGCTAATGCTACAAATGAAAATACTACTAATGAAAAACAAAAGGAAGATAAGCCAGTGCAGTATAGTAGCTTGATCGATTTTGATGCCAACCCTGAGCCCACTGGTACCCTAGCTGAGCCTCAGGCACAGACAATGGCTTCAAACAGCAATGTTGAAACAAGCTCTGCTCCATCAACTGCAACTGAAAAGGCCGCTGTAGCTTCAAAATTGGATTCGGTGGAATCATGGTTATTTGAATTGTCGGCTCCATCAGTTGCAACTGCTGCTCCACTGAACAGTTCTGAAGCTACTAATATTGGTTCAAGAAAAGGCCCTGAAGTTTCAAATAATGTTGGAACTCTTGCTATTACGGTTGTGGAGAATGATCGAACATTGGATAGCAATAACAGCAATTCTATGGCGCTAGTTCCAAGTGTTCCACTTGATCAATCGCCGCTAGCTGCAAGAGCAGGAGATGGGTCAAAAACTAGTGGAAGGAAGGAACTTCCAATGGTACTGGCCTACCTACTCATAGCATTTCTGAACTCTATCAAAATTTAACCAAGCACCCTTTTACGAATTGTGAATACTATTTGAATGCAGGACCTTTTTGCTTCAAATTTCACGGCATTCACTCCACCCGCTCCTGGTTGGCAAATGCGTCCACCTCATGGAATTGGATACGGCATGCAATTCCATCCTCCTGCAATGGTATGTGAACAGATCCTTAAATCATTTCATCTTTAAGTTTATAGGATGATATAAGGATGTTATTTTACAGCCCATGGCGAGTTTTCCCAATCCCTCAAAGCCAAGCAATCCATTTGATATTGATGATAATGGACACCAAGTTCAAGCAGCAGTGGTAAGCACGTATACTCTTCTTTTAACTGATTCGATGGTTTAAAAAATTATCGTGATTTTGTAGTTCTAAGATTTTATATAGAATCATTTCAAGAAGCACCGTGTTCAGTGAATCTTTAAAGAAATGGAAATATTCATTCAATATGTTACTGCAGATAAGAATTTGCATGAAGAAATAAATATTTTACTCTATATGTTAATGGAAAAATATAGCGGTTGTTGGCATTAGAGAGTAATATCATTCCTATTTACTAAAACAAATTTGCTATAACGAAAATCATAGGGGCAAATACTAAGGTGAAGACTGAAAAGTGCACATTAATTGTTGTATTTGCTGATTAGGAAAGTGCAGATGATAGACCTCGCAAAGAGAGAACAGATATTTTTAATCCTCCTTTGAAATGATGATATATAACTAAACTATACTAAAACTTCAAATAAGCAGTCAATTTCATTTTAAACTTACTAATTGCAATCTCATGTTTCATTAGTTTCCTTCCATGTCGTCATTGCAAGGAGCTATGCCAAACATGCTAGCGGCAACAGCTTTACAGCCTCGGCCATCACATTATGCAACAGCATTGTCTTCACACGTCTCCCCATATGGGATGAGCATGAATCCAGGTAAAACAGAATTTTTGAATTTCTAACATTCATATTTACCTTATCAGTGTTAATAGCAATTTTTCTGTATGCGCTCATTTGATTATAGTTCCTGGAGCTTACATGGGGCAGCAACCAAATAACATGTCACTTACCAGGTAACATTGGACCTGTCTTCTCCAGATGTTTGTTGCATTAAAATTACCCCGCACATATATAGCTTTAGTTTGGCCATGCGGTTGAACCTCTTAAAATCACATTTAGACCTCTATCATAAGATGTTTGGCCCTAAATGAATATCACTAGTGTATGTGTTTATGTAGCTATTATGGAAAAAGATTTACCATTTTCCTAGTGGCGTTTAGCCTCACAACAATAATAGATGTCAAAACGGAAAGGGAAAAAAAAAAAAAAAACTTCCCGGGAAGCTACAAAATGTAACTATCTACCAACATGATCATGTCTCATATATAATTAATGGTTTACCTTCCTTTTTCTTTTAAGATTATGGAAAGCAATGAATTTCAACTTATTTAGCAATTATTTGATGCATATATATTTTCATATAAACTTATATTTCTTCTGTACGTGGGATTCTTAAGTATAATTTCCTATATATATAGGCAAGATTAGGCAGTTATTTCTTGACTAATGTATTTATATGTTGTTCGATCTGTTCCCTTGAAGACCACAAGGCTATGGCGGCAGTGAAGACGCCTTTGCATCTATAAACCCCATTCAGCAAGGAGACTCATCGCTCTCTGCAACTAACTCTCCGTTTTCACGTGGAAGAAATCCATTCGGATAATGGTCGTATATGATATATTTTATGAATTTTAACCTTTACTGTGTACGTGAAGTTAGAACTTTTCTTTTTATGCAACAGGCTACAGTACGTGTAGATGATATATTAATAACAAATCAAGTAAGGCACGTCAATACAGCTAAGCCGAATGTACACTTTGTAAATCTAAGAAAAAAAAAAAAAAGGAATGTACACTTTGTGTGGATTAATATTATAATATATATATTGTGGATTAATTTTCATGATCAAGAAAGTCTTAATGTATTTTCATTTTAATAATTTCCGGAGGGACAGACTACTTAATTGGAGTTGGAGGTCTCTCTAGATCTTGTGTTACGTAATTGACTGATGGAATATATATAATTTGTTTAATTTTAAAAAGAAAAGAAAACTAGAAAACTGACTAAATCGATCTTGAATTTACCGCACATTAATTTGTATTAGACTTCACATGGACTGTGATAATGATTTGGGTTAATTCGAGGGAAAAAAAGAGATTGTCTAATTATCTAAGGTGAAGGTAGTGATGATTTTCAATAGGTTGCATGCGGGGGCCGGGGCAGGCATTAATTAGTCTCGATAATTCGAGCAGGTAGAGAAAAAGGGAGGTAGAAAAACACAAATAATAAATGTGGCGTGTTGAATTAGTAGTTACGTATTTCAGTAACTATTTCCCTTTTGTGTCTCTAAATTAATTAATTAATTAAGATGGACTAATGTAATGTGATGTGGATGTTGTCATGATCATAATTTAAAAGTTTGTTTATATGGTTAAGCAAAAGAAAGAATGAATGCATTGAATCAGGTAGGTAGGTAGGTAGGTGTACAATTAATTAATATATATCGATCATGAATGAATTAATAGTAATATTACTATATGGTACGTAGTAATTGTGAACAACCAATTCCTAATTTTGTCCAATAAATAATTAAATATTCATCAAATGAAATGAAAGTAAAACTACTGCAGAGTTACATGAGTACGTACGTTCTAATTAACCCCCTGCTCCCTCCCTAATCTATCATAAATGCAATGGACTAGTGGGGCTAGCTCAAAATCATCATTTAATGTGGACTTGTGGATCGAT
This sequence comes from Penstemon barbatus, assembly GCA_003313485.2. Classification (NCBI taxonomy): domain Eukaryota; kingdom Viridiplantae; phylum Streptophyta; class Magnoliopsida; order Lamiales; family Plantaginaceae; genus Penstemon; species Penstemon barbatus. The sequence goes on from CM064878.1 coordinate 5,931,751, forward strand.
CGGAGTATATATATTAATTTTCACCTACCTACCTATGTATATATATATGTAGAAGAGAAGAGATCAGAAGAGACCTACATATATATCTACCTATTTTGGCTAGCTAAACAATAATATATAATAATTTAAAATATGAAAATGAAGAGGGGAGGAGGTGCATTGGTATTGGTGTTGGTTTTGGTTTTGATGTTGGCAAAGGATTTGAATGCACAAAGTTATTTGTGTTGGGGAGGATGCTACAATGAATGCTTTCTTGGTAATGAGAGACCTCCCCTTTTACAAAGATTTCCATGTTATTTTCAGTGCCTCGTCGGCAAATGCGCTTCTTCTTCAGCTTCAGATTCAGCTTCACTTATTTCCAATTTTCGAAACTACTGTCAACTTGGATGTTCTCTTCATCTCTGCGCTCTTACATCAGATTCAGATGTCGACAAATGCTTTCACAACTGCACCAATCTCTGCAACAACATCTACCCATAGAACCAATTTTATTGTATGCAATGCATGTTCATTGGCGACTTTCACTTTCAATTTAATAGTATAATAATAATAATTTTATAATTATGTATGAGCTACTCTTATTATTATGATTTCACTTAATTAAAACAATATTATATTATGATACATTTTGTTTGTGAATTCAATAATATTTAATATTCACGTATTTTGATTATTATTCCAACCTTCTTGTTACCAACACACACAATTAAGGCTAACAAGACCTGATCATAATTCTTCAAATTTATTAATAGGTATGGAATATAATTAAATGTAGTAGTTATCTCCATCCAATTTTATTGTATTATTCGTAAGCAGTGACATCTTCTATATGCTAATTAATTAATGATGTTGTTATATAAAGAAACTGATCAACTTTCTGAGGACGATTTTGTTTTAATTTTTCTTTTATAATTAAGTTTTGGTGGTGGCCGGACGATTTTATTTTAATTTTTCATATATTTCTTAAAAATAAAGTTTAAATTACATTTATGGTTTCTAAGTATAAGATATTTTGCACTTATATTCCCTTTGATTTGAGTTCCTTTTATATATTATATAAAATATGTTATACCCATCAATTTAAGTTTTGGCACTTTTCCGACATAAATACAATCACGTGCAAGTCACGTGACTTTTAGTAAGGATATTTGTGAAGTTTTATGTGTTATATTTGGCTTGATGGGGCTGGGTAACTCATTTTATTGGTGTAATTTGACAGAAAAAGTGTCTGAAATTTGATCGGTGTAACGTTAACACATGTTATATAAGAGAGACTAAATATACAATTTTTGACAAGAGAGATATAAATGTATAATACTTTATACTTGAGGGACCATAAATATGATTTAGTAAAAACTAAATTTTGCTAATTATAGATAACCATATTGTATGAAGATGTATAATACAAAATTTTACACTATCTTATTAAAACGTAGGAAGTTTACGATAAAAATTGAAAGTTCTTAAAATCTCACTAACTACTTCTTTTAAAAATTTCGAAATTAAAAAATTGTCGAAACTTGGAGGACTCTACTTTGACCTGTCTGCCGCAATAAGAATTTTGAGTTTTTTTTTTTTTTTTTTTCAAAATTTCATTTTATACTGTTGGGTTTGATATTCAATCATGGGCCAATGTGGCCCAAGAGAAAGTACCTGAGATATCATATCCTCAAAAAGTAAAATGACACGTTCGTGTATTTCCATATTGGGTGGTTAATAAAATGGATTCAGGTCGGATCATACTTGCCCAAATGCAACATTATCTATATTTTTCCGAATGGATTCATATCTAATATGGATCTAATTTTTTGTGTTCATTTCGAACCCAATAAATTTCTGTTTTCAAAGTTATCTCAACTTTTCTTTTCGAGTCCAATAATATCACTCCTTTCAAAATCATTCAACTTAATTTTGTTTTTGTTTTTTTAGAATAATCATTCAACTTAACTCAAACATTTAAAGTTAACTTTTTTTTAAGAGGAACATTTAAAATTAACTAGTTCCTAACATAAAAAGATTAAATATATACAATGAGTTTAATAACACGTTGAAAAATTATTGAATGAAAAATCAAAATATCTATATTAACTAATGTTGTTGTTACTTGTTAGATGAAAATCTAAAAAAGTAAGATAATGAATATCAACCGATGTCTTATCAAACTGATTATATTCTTATTGAAATATTAACCATATTCTATTAATTTTTGTTTTTGATGTAAATTATCATTATGTAAGATAAGAACAAAAATAGAAAAGAAAGCAAGTGAAAAGAAATACATTCCTTTCCTTTCAATCAAATAGTACATTCCGCTGAACGAAGTGTACTTCCACAGTAACTTTTCTATTTGGCTAAATTTAATTAGAAAAAGGGGAAGAGAGAAGAAAAGAAAAAGAAAGAAAACCCAAGAAAATTGATAAAGTATTTTTTATTGCACAGTGTTTACCATTTCGTTTTCTTCTTCTAAAATGTCCAAAATTATGTATATGTAAGCATCATTTTTTTCTCTTCTAGCTTAAGTTGCTTATATATGTTGTTGTAATTCTCTCAATTTATTCGAGAAAAATCTAATATTTGTACAGCCCTCCAATTATTTGTTGTGTATTGTACTTCACACTCAAAGAAATAGAAGAAACCTAAAATCTTCTTTCATAGTTTTGGATTCTTGATTTCTTTCGTTGCCGAAAAGTGTGAAGGTGTGAAGATTTTTAAAGAAAAATGAAGGGTCATGAAGCAAAGGTACAACTTTTACTCATGTATAAACTAAAAAAATTCTTTTTATTTTTGTTTATATTTGTTCCTCTTATGTGCTATCTGTTTTTGTTAAACTTGGCCTTAGTGGGATAGAGCCTTGTTTGGATGTCATTACTTCTTCTTCACATATTCAAGAATGAAAATATGTTTTTGCTCATGGTGCTTATGGATTTTGGTGAGTTTATTTTTATTTTTTGGTAATATGTTGTTCCTATTGTGTTAGGTGGCAAGGATGGAAGACATTTTAAGCCTTCCAGTGCAGGATCCTGCATATGCAGAATTTTCCTCTGTTCATTTAAATTGGGCAAAAGTCGAAGGTGGTCGTCAAGGCGGTGATGACATTGCATTAATTCCATTCTCTAGAGTTGACGATTTTGTAAAAGGTGAATCCAGAAATGCAGATTGCCCGGCTAACTTCCGGGTTGAATCAAGAAGGAAGAGACTTGAAGGGAGCCTGAATAAACCAAGAGTCGATGCGTATCTCGAGTATACACTGTATGTCACTCCTTGTAAGTCTTAATTCATACTCATGTTATATATTGAAGACGACCCTTGTCCCAGACTTGCACGTTAGAATTCGCTACCCGGTATGAATAATCTTGCTCAAAGATTCATGGAAGACAATATTACTTCATTCATATGGTTGTTCTACTCTTATTTTAATTTGTCGAGTTCTTCTATAAGAAAAAAGTTCTATTTAGGATCTTCGGTCCCCTTTCTAAAGAATGCTCATTCCTACATGAGTTGTCGCCCATCACCTAACCTGCCCACACACAGGAGGCCCATATTCAAGTGATTCTCCACCAAAAAACTCAACACATGATATTCTAAAAAAGGTCAAAAGCAGATGGAGCAGGGGAAAAGGAGCTACTAGAAATTTATTACTTGTAACACGTACCCTCAGCCTAACATGTGTAAATGGTTATTCAAAGGATTCAAACACAAGACTTATTGGTCTGACTCTGATACTGTATTGAATGGCCACTCATCTGAAACCTAACAAAACCCAACTATGAGAGAGGGGAGACATTCAATAATTAGCATTTATTAGTTTTAAGACTTGCAAAAGATTGGAAAGAAATATAACGGGGAGACATCTCCACTCCGCTAACTTTTTCTCTTGGACTTGTAGGTATTGGTGCTCCTATGGTCCTGAAGACTACAGGGATAGTGAATCTCATATTGGGGAGAACTCAAGCATAAAACCTGCTTCGGGTAAGGGAAGTAGGCCCGGGAGACGACATATGATGAGGGGGTGTCTTTGTCATTTTACTGTGAAACGCTTATACACTCGTCCCCAACTTGCTCTTATCATTTACAACCAAAGAAATCACTTTGATAGAATGGGAGCTCCATGCCATGGAATACTCGATCAAGAAGCTGTGGGAACAAGAGCTATGTATGCTCCTCGTATATCAGAGGAACTACGTCAAAAAGTTATGGCCATGCTTCATGTTGGAATATCATTAGACGTAATACTCCAGCATCACATCGAAGAAGTGCAGAGGCATGGGGGCCCACACAATCGTGATGATTTTCTGACACGTAATGATGTACGTAACATGGAGAGGCTCATACGGACTTCCTCCCATGAATTACATGTCAATGACCAATGCAGTGTAAAGATTTGGGTGCAACGCCACCATAAGCATGTTTTTTACTTCCAAGAGAGCTCGGATTCTGAACCTTTTATATTGGGAATTCAAACAGATTGGCAGCTGCATCAGATGCTTCGTTATGGACATAGTGGATCCATGGCTTCTCATTCGAAGTTTGGCTTGATGAAGCTTAAGGTTTTGTTTGGTTTATCATTTTTCTTGGTTATGGTGTTTACTACTCTGATCTGTATTAACCACTTTTGCTCTGACTTCTACAGTATGATTTGTGCTCCCTACTTGTATTTGACTCATCAAAGAATGCAGTTCCTGTTGCCTGGATCATTACTTCCTCTTCGCATGGTCAAAATATTCACAAATGGATGCCATCTCTTGTTGAAAGGATACGAGGAAAGGACACAAGGTGGAGACCTAATTCAGTTTTACTTGATGATCCTTTTGTTCATGCTTCAGTTTTTGGGTAAACCATGCAATTTTGGTTTTCAATTTGTGTCAATTACTTGAAGTTTTTTGAATGAAATGGCCTAGTAATATGCTTCTTCCTCTCAGAGAGGCTTTCCAATGTCAGGTTCTATTATCCCTATGGCATATACGGCGTGGTTGGCGTAAAAGCCTGTTAAGAAATTGCAACAATTTTGATGTGCAAAGAGAGATGTTTAAGCACCTAGGGAGAATTTTGTACTGCACAAGAAGTGGGTCGAGCATTGTGGATGCAGTTGAAGAGTTCCTGCAAATATATGTTGATCAATCTGCATTTATTGAATCCTTCAAACACAAATGGTTGCCCAAAATAGGTATGCTCCCTCCCATTTTTCCTTCAATTTGGTTGCGTAATATTCTTATCTCTTTCCAAGTAAGAAAACCTCTTCAATAAACTAACATTGATCTTTACTAATCAAACGTGATATGGATTGTAACAAATTGGGTAAGCGCTTAAAACAGACATTTAGAACTCGTTTGGTAGCAAACACTAAGCGAGATTAAGCTAACTTTATCACATGATTAATATTGTCATCATTATCTTATATTTACTAACATAATAATCTTTTTCTAGCAGAATTGTGGGTGAACCGTGTTCGGAGTCTCCCACTGGCAGGTCAAGAGTCTTATGCTGCAATAGAATCCTATAACTTACGATTGAAATCTAGAGTTCTGAACTTGCCACCGGCAAACACATGTCAAAGACTCGACTTTTTGATACATACATTAACAACTCAGCTTCATTACTTCTACTGGTTCGACCAATACATCTCGGAAACCGGTTATTTTGACAATTTAAGGGACCGGTTAAGCATAAACAACCCGTGGTCTCAAGCTATGCACATCCCCGACATGGACGTGCTACTTGACGAGGAAAATCTCTCGTTAGCAAAAGTTGTTTCTCAAGTAGATAATACTAGAGTATATACAGTTTGGAATCCCGGTTCTGAATTCGGGCTCTGTGATTGTTCTTGGTCGGTGGTGGGTAATATTTGTAAACACGTGATAAAGGTTGCGATCTTCTGTAGAAATCGTCAAATAGCAAGGCCGTTATTGTCTGCTCAAGTTTACAGGCAAGAGTTGCTTAACCTGCTACAGAATTTGCCAGATCACCCTATAGTTCTCGAACATGCCATTTCTCAAGTGACGCGATTACAACACGACATCAAGAGATTGGAGGATTTGTCGAACCGTGGATTGCTTCAGCCACCATCGTATTCTAGGAATACTGACCCCACAATTGGAGATAATATGAGAAGGATCAGTTAATCAGCAGGATTTATTATTGTTTGTTTATGAAAATATATATCATCAAACTCTTTCTCAAAGATCGATCGAGTCCGTTTGGAAGCTCGCCTTCGAGTTCATCTCACTGTATGGCAGTGATACTTCAGGCTTGGTAATCAGAGGATAAGTTCCGGAACTTTCCCGCGAACTGGTCTAGAAAAGGAGCTTAAAGTAAACGGAACTCCGAGGAATTTTAGTGCAAAACCCGTTTTGAGTTATTATCATATACAGATCATCAAAACCTTAGTTCAGACAGGTTATTGGGTCACACCACTATAAACGATTCTTCATTTTGGGTTCACAAAGTTGAGTCAACTGTAGATTGTTTTGATGAGCGTTTGTTTAGTGATAAATTTTATTGCAAACTTAAAATGAAATCTTATTTTGAGAAATTGATTCTAGAATTCTAAATTTAGGTAGAAATATGATACGTGTAGTACCTGTTTGTTTGGCTTGAATGAAAATATATATGTAAATTGTTAAAGTCCCTTTGCAATATATATATATATTATAGATAGATGATGAAAAGTGAAATTAACTAGCTTCAGACGACTTTATTTAATTAGGACATGGATAGGTGCAAGAACAATAATCAACAAATAAGCATCGTCCATCAGCACCACGTCCCTTCTGCTTCAAACACTCTTTTATGCATTCAATCGAATCACATATATCTCTTGGGATGTTTATTCGTTCTTCGCATCCCTTAACTCTACCCATCCCTGCAAAAATATATACCAATTATATATATATATATATATATATATATATATATATATATATATATATATATATATATATATATATATATATATATATATTTACTTTACTCAAACATACACTAGCTAGACAGCCATAATTAATGTGTATAAATGTAAAAATATATATAATAGACATGATTAATTAAGTTAGTTAACAATCAAATTAATTTTGACCATAACCTTAATATATATTACCATTGTAAACTATTAGAATTGATAGCAAGAGAACAGCAGATGCAGATGGAAACACAAAACACTTCATCATCTATCTAGCTGGGGGGTTAATTTTCTATGTGTTGTTGGAAATGAGATACAATTACAGATTAATAGTTGATCAAGGGACGATCTTATAACATGTACACCTTTGGTTGCATATAAGTTCATTTGTTTGACTTGACGTAAAATGACATCTTAAATGTTCAGAATATGCAGATTCTAGTAATCTGATTGCAGAAATCTGATTATATTTATAGCATTTATAAAAGTGTGCCTTTCTCGTTTTTCAAGTAGCATTTTCATGCTTTCTGAAAAACCTAACAAAAACTATTTTACTTTAAAAAATAAAATTATCATTTCACAGTATTCAATAATAACCTAACATAAAGAATTTATACTTTGATTTGATATAATGTAAACTTTTATTTATGTTAACTGATAAATTTTAAATGACTCATCTTTCCAGATAGAGTTGGTCATTCAATACCTTATATTAATTATCTCGCATAACAAACATTATTTGGCATAAAATAACATATATTTTACTCTATTTTTCTTCTTATCATAATCATTCAAAAAAAAGAAAATACTCAGTTTCTGAAACATATACCTAGTACTATTTGTTTCACCTCAAAAAACCAAACAAATATGACAATATTGATATACAAATCTCTCTTCTTTTTTTTTTCAAGGGTTTAATTCCTTTCGAGGCACGTCGGACACATAAAGTGAAAACCTCTTCCAACAAGAATTCAAACTCGAGTCCGCTACTTTGTAGTGACTACCAATCACATGATGGCATACACAAACCTCCTAACCTAGTTATACTTTTCTTGAATGTAGTTTACCAAATTTTGTGGTTTACTTCAATATCACTATATAATTTAAATGAGGTTTATAAATGTCTTTTAAGTTTTTTCTTTATTATGTTTTTAGTGGAGTTTTGAACATCATATTGGATTTATTAGGTAGTTTGGTCTATATGGTCGAAAGAATAATCTTGTTTAATAGGTTGAACATAGTAGTCCAATCTTAAGATCTAATTCTTAATTAATAAGCATACAAATTATTAGCTTATTTGTAGATCTTGCCAACAAAGAAATTGGATTTTAAAGAATCGGGCTAAATTATTTTGTTCGGGGATTGTATATGACGCGTTTCCATCAATTCAGTTATTGCAGATAATGCATGATAAAAATTAAAATTAAATTTTTTGAAGTATCTACACTCTTAAATTTATGGTTCCTTAAGAAAAAACACCCTTCATTTTTTGGGGGTCAGAGGTTCAAAAAATAAGTAAAAGCATTTATGGAGTAATGTATCTTTTTTAGTACATTTGCGTTGTATTTACGTCATTAATGCATTAAGTGCAATAAATAATTTATTGGAATATATGATTCAGGACAAAACAAGTTCAAAATAGAGCGCTATTTGAAAGGATTTTGGTTCGATTTTAAATATATTTTTTATACATTTTTTATATAGATTATATGATAGGTGTCAATTTATAATTTTATAAATTTTAAAAGCATGAATATAAATTTATGAATAAAATAATGAGTTTCGCCGAACCACATATAAAAGAATTTTGGACTCCATTCTGAAAGAGGAGTTGAGAGTAAGTTTAGCATGATCCACGAAACCGGGCCAGAACTTTCCAATAAACCTTTAATTGGGCCTATGTTGGGTAATGCATGCCCACGTCCCTCACATTTGTGCTACTAAAAAGTACCAGAAAATCAAGGGGGCATGATGGTAACTTTACATATGCCAACACACGCTATATTGCCCTTTTCGTCCTAACTCAGAAAACATTTCCTCAGAATTATATTATTACAGTTCTTGTTCATTCAGATTGTAATTAATTTTGTTATTTTTATTCACGCACTAAACACTCATAGTCATAGCGAGTATATATTTGTCTAAATATAATTATCTATATATAATTCTGTTATGTTCTGGGATTTTGAACCTCAATCTCTGGATTTTAATTTCGCGGCGACGAATCTCGTTAAATCAACCTTTTTTTTTGGTGATTTTCGGCTCTTTTGTTCACTGATTCGATTTAAAAAATATTTTTGTTTGGTTAATAATTGTTTGTCGTTTTTCAGTTTTCGAGGTGACGGACGTGAAATTCGGTGTAGTTCAGATATTGCAAAAGTTTCTGTCTCAAAAGGTATATTATTTGTGCATTTGTTGCTGAATTATATCGTCAAGGCTTAAACATTTGGCTTGTATATATATTTGACGAGCCTTAATTTCTTTTTTCTAAGGTTATTAATATGCTGTTTTATAGGTGTTTATGAATATGCGAGAAAACTGCTATATGTTTTATGTGAAACTTCAGCCAATTTATTAATTTTACTTCTCTTGTTGTTACTAAAGAACTCCTTATTTCTATGTTTGTATATTGATTAGAAGTGGGCCTATTGGAACTTCTGTTAAGGATTTGTTGACAACAGAGAATGATTTCGATTTCAAATGGAGGATTATCTGATGTCTCCAACAAGAGACCTTTGGAGAATGGTTATACCCCCAAATATAAACCCAGGAAAGTATCTGCTACCCGGGATTTTCCGCCTGGATGTGGCCCCAATGCTATGCCAACTAATTTGAAGTTCAAAGAAAATGGTGCTAGTGGAGCTGCCATTGTGGAGGTTAATGGTGGTAAAAATTCTGAAATCTTTGATGCTGTATTGAACAATGGCGTTGGAATTCCTGAAACGACCAATCTGAGAGTGGTTGAGGGGGTTGGGAATCCTGAAATAACCAACAGAATGGAGGTTGAATGGGCAAAAACTGCTGAATTGCCTAATGATGTGAAGCTTAATGGGTTAAAAGAATCTGGGATAGAAAATTTTGTGGAGTCGATTGGCATCAAAAACTCTAATGTCCAGGTTGAGCTTCCATCACATGAAGCGGTAAATAGTCCAATGGATGTAGATATAGGCAAATCCCTTGACGCATTGGTGGAAAAAATGACAGCATTTGCGGATGATATGATTGTGGAAATTGGACCAGTAGAAATTCAGTTGCAAAATGAGGTCGAGGGTCAAACAGAAGTAGTAACAACATCTATTCAAGGAGAAAGAACTGAATCATTGGATGCATTGGTGGGACAAGTGACGGTTGATAGTATCTCGATTGATGTCGAGAAATTAACACCAGAAACCAAAGTCGTCGGTGTTGATTTTCTGAATAACTCTTCTCCAGGTACCAAGGCTGAAGGTCACACCATCCTCAAAGAGTTAAATATGGAGGCAAAATCCGTGTTGGAACCTGTTGCTTCAGTTGATGGAGTCATCTTGCGAGGTCGCTCTCAGTCATTATCTTCATTGTCTGGCAGTATTAAGCCAGAGATTTCCATTAGGCCAAAGGATAAATACCGTAGGCGAAGAGTGTCTGCTGTTCGTGACTTCCCTCCAAACTGTGGGAAGAATATCTCTTTACCAGCTGAAGTAAAAAAGAAGAAGGTTACTTCAGGAAATGATTGTCTCAATAGATTTAAGAAAGTTGAAGTGCAACCAGAGGCGACTGTGTTGAGGAATGGTTCAGAAGAAGGTGCATTAGGAGATATGCTGACGACTTCTCAAAAAGGTCTGGATGGGGTTGAAAGGGATCATGTTAAAACAGAAACAACTGAAAAAATCAATTATGGTTCAGGAAGAGGGCCTAGGGCAGAGAACCAGGCAGGGAATTATAAAACTATTCCTTCTCGAGAGATGCGGGAAGCCACTGTGGAAGTTGGGCACTTGGGTTCTAAAGAATGCAATGTAGGTCCAAAAAATAGCAATATTGAGAAAACTGAAGCAAGGAGAAACGTGCCTGGATCAGGAACCATGTCCAAGGCTCTGCATGATAACAGCATTGGAAATGCTGGAGGACCAGTGCCGAAAGAGTCTATCGTTCACTCACCGGATAGCAATGATAAAGTACGTGCTGCGCATAGTGATTTTAGCTCAGGAAATGAATTACACAGGGAGGTTGTAAATGCCCTGATGGCTGCATCATGTTGTCCATGGAGGAAAGGAAAAGGAGCTGTAAACAATTCAGATGGTGGAACAAGTGCAAGAAAAAAGAGAGAGCGAAATCGGAAACAGAAGTCCAAAACTGTTGCTTTGGATAACGATTCTAAAGCAGATATTTCAGGAGGAACATCGAAGAAGAAGACAGTGTTTCCCGATTCCAGTGATGCATACAGAAGTCCTGTTTCACCAATCTTCATGGGTGATGGAATTCGTGGTGTCTATGATGAATGCCCAGCTGAAGTTACTCCTGTTTCAGTTACTCCTGTTTCCATGTTCAATCCAGCTCTTGATTGCAGTGATGAGGATACTGCAGGACCAGTGGGAAATGAGATTGTTGTTTATTCGCCAGAAGAAAGGGATAAAATGACGCCTTGCTCGGCAGATGAAGTGGATAGGGAGATTGTGAGTGGTTTGATGGCTGCATCTTGTGGAGAAAAAGCGCGCAAGCAGAATATTTCTAGGCAAAAGAAGAGCAAGGTTGTTGCTAAGAAAAGTAATCCTAGCGGAAAATTTTCAGCAGGACCATCCAAGAAAACAAAAAAAGTTCCTGTTGTTAATGATGAAGATGAGAGTCATAGTGCACTAATGCTTGCAGACAAGAAAGGTTTCGACACTCCTACTAGCCACAAACCACAAGATTTTGATGTTAGATTGCCTCCTCTAGGTCCCAACAATTCTAGTCATGGTGATGTCCGCAACAGAGTGAGAGAAACTCTTAGGTTATTTCATGCTATCTGTAGAAAACTCTTGCAAAGAGAAGAAGCAAACTCAGTGCCAGATGAGGAAGGCAAACCAAACAAGTGTGAAAAAATAATAAGAATTGATCTGCACACTGCAAAGATTATAAAAGAAAGAGGGAAAGAGGTAAACACCGAAAAACAGTATTTGGGATCAGTACCTGGAGTTGAAGTGGGCGATGAATTTCAGTACAGAGTTGAGCTTGCAGTTGTTGGTATCCATCGCCTTTTACAAGGTGGTATAGATTGGATGAAGATCAATAAAGTACCTGTTGCTACTAGTATTGTTGCTTCCGGGGGCTATGCAGATGATATGGAGAACGCAGATGTCTTGATATACTCTGGGCAAGGAGGTAATGTCATTGGGAAAAAGAAGGAAGCTGAGGATCAGAAACTTGAAAGAGGAAATTTGGCTTTGGTTAATAGTGTAACAGCAGGGACTCCGGTTCGTGTTGTTCGTGGATGGAAGGAGACAAAGTTAGTTGACCCTCTCGATTCAAGGCCTAAAATTGTCACAACATATGTTTATGATGGCTTATACACGGTCAAAAATTATTGGACCGAAACTGGGCCCCATGGCAAGAATGTTTTTAAGTTTGAATTGAGGAGGAATCCTGGTCAGCCCGAGCTAGCTTGGAAAGAATTGAAGAAGTCTAGTAAGTTCAAAACCAGGCCTGGTGTTTGTGTGGCTGATATTTCAGGAGGAACAGAGCCATTTCCTATATGTGCTGTGAATATTATAGATGAGCAGAAACCTCCTACATTCAATTACACTTCTAAAATGATGTATCCTGATTGGTACCATCCCATTCCCCCAGCAGGTTGTGATTGTGTGGGGCGATGTGCTGATTCCAAAAAATGCAGTTGTGCAGTGAGAAACGGAGGAGAAATCCCATACAACCGTAATGGGGCTATAGTTGAAGTGAAACCTCTTGTCTATGAATGTGGCCCTTCATGTAAATGCCCTCCCTCTTGCTATAATAGAGCAACCCAACGAGGCCTCAAATTTAAGCTTGAGATTTTCAAGACAGAGTCGAGAGGTTGGGGAGTGAGGTCCGTAACTTCCATTCCTTCGGGAAGTTTTATATGTGAGTATGCAGGGGAGCTTCTTGAAGACACGGAAGCCGAACAAAGGATCGGAAACGATGAATATCTCTTTGATATTGGGCAGAATTACAATGACTTTTATCTCAATACTGAAGAACCAACTGTGGTTGAATTTACTGAAGGTGGCTACACGATCGATGCTGCGCAGTATGGTAATATCGGGAGGTTTATTAATCACAGCTGTTCGCCTAATCTTTACGCTCAAAATGTTATCTATGATCACGATGACCCGAGATTGCCACATGTAATGCTTTTTGCAGCGGAAAATATTCCTCCATTGCAGGAGCTTACATATCATTACAATTATACAGTGGATCAGGTACGCGATTCTGATGGGAATATTAAGGTTAAGAAATGCTATTGTGGTACTGCAGAATGTACTGGAAGGATGTATTGAAGCGGTGGTGGTGTGATGATGTCAAAATTTTGTGTCATCAGACTTTGCAAGCCCTAGACTTTGATCATTGGATAGTGGATCCACTTTATTTTGCTTGCATATGGAATATGTTTGATATATTGAATTGAAACAGGCTATGATATTATGTTCAAGAACTGCATTTGCTTCTTATAATATTAATATATTATGTTCATGAACACCTTGTTGCATTTGCTTCTTATAATATTATGTTCAAGAACACCTTGTTGCATTTGCTGCTTATTTTTAGTTGAATGCACGTTCTAAATTTTTAGAACTAATTCATTTTTTTTTTGGGGGGATAAATTTTAAAGTAAATACTATGAGATTCAGGAATTCAACACTATTCTAGTCCATGTGTGTTGACTGAGAATGAGTTTGGCACAACAGTATTTCCTATTTGTTTGTAAACGTAATCATTAGATGTGTTTCTTTATCGATTATTATAATTTTCAGAAAACCCACAAGATCGTTTTAAAAAAGTCTTTATATGATGAGGATCCGGATAAAAATGATTTATAAATCTCTGATCATATTGTGTATTCTATATTCTAATATGTATATTATTGGTGGAAAGTGAGATATGAAAATGAAAATATTAAAATCATAAGTATTTTATTAGATGACAGACCTAAGTCACTCAACATTATTTATAAATAATGTAACTTATTAATCTAAATATTCAACGGACCAAATCATCTGAATCCTATATTTGATCGGCTTTATTTCAAATATGACTTTTCTTTTATTTTTTGAATTGGGAAAGATGCATCGAGTTTATTTCCAAAATTGAATTCTGCTTCATCCACACTCGTATCTATGTCATCATCAAAACTTAACTAAAGCACCAAATCCCACTAAATCATTTTACTTCATGGTCATGGCAATTCAACCCAGGAGGTCCAGAACAAGGGCGGAGGTTTATAGCATTCTGTATTCTCTTAACATTGAACTTCACACTTATTCCACATTTAACATGGAAATCGCAAACATTCAATCCATAGTTACCAAGGTAAAGATCGATAGCACGCAACAAAAGAAACATATATTTCTATCTATATATATGTATTCAAAATAGCCATTTATATAGATTCAAAATTTGGTTCTCATCGAGACATAGAACAACAAGTGATAAAATCGAGAAGCCACTTAAACAACAGGCTACTACCCTTTAAAACATCACCAAAATCTCTTCCATCCTATATATATAAAACTCGGAATATACTTAAAACAAAACAAGCTGTTTCAATACATTACACACTATAACCATGAGAGATGAAACACAATCAGCATTTATAGACACACCACAATCCTCCAAGGCCGCAGACAGATACAGATACAGCTCTCTTATTAAACAGAAGATCAAAGGTGCTTATACGTGCCTCAGTTTCATCAATCATGGGCACAGTGTTAGAAGTAATGCAATCGAAGCAGCAGACTATGTTAGAATAAACAAGCTGCTGCTCTTTGAAAATTCTTCGCAGCTGTTTGACTTGTCTGCAATTTCTAAAAGATTATTTTTGTTTGTCTCCGTCTCTGTGTCTTCATCAATCTCAATCTCAATCTCCTGTGAACGGCAATCACAACTGCAAAATGCTTTCTCGCCTCTGTAGAAAACCAAACAACCAAGATAATCGATAAGAGTCTCTATTAAGTACGTACAATGAGAATTCAATGAGGGGCTAACCTATACATATATATATCTTCACCATCCAATTCCTTCTTGCAAGAGTAACAAAATTTAAGGAAATCGTTGGTGGAATAGGAGTCAAGAACAATTGAAGGACTAGCTGCCTCATTGGTTGCCAGGTCATCTTCACTTTTCTTGGAAAAATTAGTTACTTCATCATTGTGACTTTCCAAAATGCAGTCACAGAAGATATGCGTAACTTTCGGATTAGGTCCGTGAACTCTAACACATGTATAATCCTCAGAAAGCTCAATTTCACTAGCTGGAATAGAACAAATAAAACCATTTCCAGGAGCAATTGAACTCGTTTTCCCTCCAAAAGAATTGCCTATAGTAACGCTACCTCCGAGAAATTTTAACTCTGAAGGAACTTGGTTCGTTATGCCACGAGGAACCAAATTACCGGACCCAAGTCTAGACTTACGATTTCCAAAATCGGTTATGTGTGATCTATACCCTCTGGAATCCAATGAACATGCGCGGAAACTTTCAGATGATTCCGGATCAAAAATGGCTGCTTCTCCGATTTCAAACAAAACATCAGAATCGCCCTTTTGGATATTAGCTGGTTTAGCCCGCATATTTGGAAAAACACCAATGTTTTTAGGCAGTGATTTAGGCGTCTCCAAGGAACTAACATGGTTACAAAAATTTGGACCCTTAATACACATTTGGCGTCCAATAAGAATATTTTTACTATTAGATGATTGGTTATCCTTGCTCGGTTGTTTAGTTTCATCATCAAGAGAATCTATGATGCCGAGTCCTACTTTACTACAATCCCAGCTCTTTTGGCACCCCTCATTTTGTGATCTTGGGTACCTAAAGGGATTTCCGAAACTCGAAAATATTTTAAAATCTAATGGGGAGGTTGGGCTTCTTACTGAATCAGATTCTGAACTTTTAGGATTGAATCCCACAAATAGACCAGGGACACTAAAAAAGGAGTTACTTTTATGCTTCTGGGTTGAAGTATCAGAGTGAAAATATGACTCCGATAGAGCATCAGGAGTAATGTGATTCATGTGTTGGTCTTTTTGTTGTGATCTGGTCCTCTTCCTCAGCATTATTAACCAAGAACCCTTCAGCCTGTGTTAAAATAAAAAGAATCCCTCGGATATTAATGCATTTTCATTGAAAAATTGAGTATGCCATGAAGACAAAAGTACAGCAGGAAATATGAAAACCATGAGCTGCAGATATAGACACAATTTCATATTTATTACATCTAACAACCCATAAAGAACCCCCTCCCCCCCTAAATGTGCAACATGTGACAAGTCACAAGAGAAAAGAACAACTTTCAGTTGAAATCATTGATTAGCATTATCAAAAAAAGGAAAAAAAACGTGGAGACAGAAAAACAGATTCCCAGATAAAGGATCTTTCACACATCAAAGAAGAACAATGCCATGAACAAGAACTCTTGAAAATTATAAAAATATGGGAGTAAATTTAGATTATTGAGAGATGATCTAAGAAACAGGGGAAATAGTCAATTTTACTCAACTACAGTCATAAATAGTCAAAAAAGGCAAGAAACCCAAATGCTTAAAGTCAAATTTCTGAAAGGAAATAATGTTGACATACCTACTATAAATCCCCAAATCAACAACTAAGAGATAGAGAAACAGCTAAAGATAAATTAAACCCCCTCGATAAATCGCGTGACTTTCCATATATCATTTATTAAATTAACTTGTTTCTAAGCAATCCACATCCAATATTAGTCCAGATATCAAACAAGATAGCAATGACCCATATCAGGAACAATAAAAACAAATAAAAAGGAAACTCATCATTAATCTTTGGTCTTTGATACCTAAGAACATTTAAGAAAGTCAGATATCATACAAAATAGCAAAATGCATCTATTTGGTGTGTGTTCTTGAGATGCAGAAAAGAAGAGGAAAAAAAAATCCCACCTTTTTTCTTTCTTGAGGAAGAAACTTGAGAGAAATGGGATTTGAGTGAGAGTAAAAAAGAACCCAAAAGCTGTGTGATATGTGTGTTGGCTATAGTACACTACACTCTCTCTTTCTCTCTCATCAAAATCCGAGAAGAAGTGAGCTTCTCATATACTCCACTCTTTTCTCTCTCTTGTTTTTTCCCTCTATACGGGTATAAACATTGCGTATTTCTCAACGTACGTCTGAATTTATACTAATACTATGTAGAACTAGTCCACCTAGAATAGAATACAATACAGATACATGACATCTTTTTTACTAAATGTACCCAACTGTATTTATATATGTACTCCTTAATTTTTTCTTTGATGAAAAGGTTAGAGAAATAGATTATTATCCAAAAAAATAAAATAGTAATAAGAGAAATCATATCAATGTTTTAGAATTTGTTAACAGGGTTCATTAACCTATTAATTACTATAAATTTAACGTATGTATTGTACGCATGTATCTATTATGTGTGTAATGTGTGTTATCTTTCTTTTCTAGAAAAATAGGTTGATAACTCATTTATTGTTCC
This sequence comes from Penstemon barbatus, assembly GCA_003313485.2. Taxonomy (NCBI): domain Eukaryota; kingdom Viridiplantae; phylum Streptophyta; class Magnoliopsida; order Lamiales; family Plantaginaceae; genus Penstemon; species Penstemon barbatus. The sequence continues at coordinate 5,949,332 of CM064878.1, forward strand.
AAAGGTGAAATCGCTCACCCCGGGGTGAAAGAATATTTTTCATTTTTTGGTTGCTTAAAATTAAAAAAACTCTGAAATTTCTAAATCAAGGAGAATAGGGAGAAAAAAAAAGAGAGAGAGATTTCGCTTCAAAATTTAAGTATTTGTTGATTTTTCACTCTTGCTACTTTCTTATAAATATTTCAAACTAATGCTGTATTTTTTTCTTCTAAATTATGCGTGCACTCTGAAATGGTGTGGAATATAGGAAAATTTTTATTCAAGTCTGACTTGGCTAAACATATCTAATCACCATCAAATCCCAAAGCAATGTCGTGTAATTACTTTGAGTTCGGCCAAACCTGACCTGAATAAGAATTTTTCGTGAAATAGATCGATCTCATCCACCATTTAAAAAAAACTGTATATCAAATACATTGTATTTTCCGAGATTATATCTAAAATTCGCGGTTTACTAGCAGTAGAAGAAAGAAATAGTAGTAAGCTATGCATATCCTAATTTCTTTTGGTGCTTAAAATAAAATATTAGACTGGACCTACAATATGTAGGTATTTTGTACACACATGAAAGTAAAAATATATTAACTGAAACACATTCGAAATAAGTGTAATTTTAGCTATGACATTGTGGCCTGAAATTAATAAGGTAAATATTAAGATGAATTTTTTGGAAAGATATTTGCGAAATGAAATAACATAAATAAATATTCCCAGAAAAAGTACTTTAAGTTTTTTTGAATTCTGTTTCACTTTAGGGGGTGATCATTTCATCACAAAACGACAAAGACAATGGCCATTAGGGTCCCATTCATTCTTTGTACTTCCTGTTTTTATTTTAATTCAATCGCAATGAAAACTGTCTGACAACTTCTTTTCTCTTTTTTACTTTTTCTTTTATTTTCTCTTTTATTAAAGTCCAACTAACATTTGAGAAGAATTAGGACTCAAGGATTGAATTCCTAATTCTTTTATTCAGTACTCAAATCAACATAATTGTTTTGTAGAGTACGCTAGTATAATAGGAATTTTTTTATACTATATATATAATTACTATTTCTATATCCATTTTGAGATAATTCATAAAAGAACTCAATTTCTCTAACACCGATTTGTATTTCTAAAAGATAGGAGCATTCTTTTATACTCCAATATATATAAAAGGATGATTTGACACAATTAATTTATATTCATTACTTTAAAGGCATTTAAATAATTTTTTTTTAACCAGTACATAAAACTTTGTGAGCCTGTTTGTCTCGCTTTTCCGAAAAAAATTTCGGTTTTCGGAAAGGTCAAACAAACAATCCAATCACTTTCTCAATTAATTAGCTACAATAATTTTTTTCTCAAACCACTCTCCGAAAGGCCAAACAAACAGACCATTTTTCTACTATATTTATATTTCTCTCTATATTAGAAAAGTCAAAAATTGCGGCTACTTTCCCAAACAACTCTCCCAAAATCCAAACAAACAACATTACGCAAATCGATATTATTTCTCAAACCTCTACCACTTTCTCAAACCACTCTCCGAAAGGCGAGACAAACAGGCCCTGTATTTTCCAAACTCAAGGGAGCAACTTTTCAATACTACCCATTGTCCATCATTCTAAATTTAACTGACAGAAATGCCTCTAATTAAGCATTTTGTTTACTAGCACAAGTGTGTAGTAGTATGTTTCCAATAACATATGGGTATTGGTGTTAAGTTTGTAATAATTCAAGGATTCAGTTTTAACTTAATTACATTGAAATCATCAAATTAAGTTGATTATTGGTGGTGTACTCTCGAAATCTGGCTACTTATAACTTATAAGCCTCTGAAACACTTTTTTATTTCACTTGCTATAATTGAGGGACTTGAGAATGGAACAAAAAATTACTATCTACTCATTTTCATTTGTCTCGATTATGATATTTTATTCATATCGTATGAGTGTTTATGAAAAAATATAGTTGTTGGTAAATTAAAAAATACAATCAAATTAGTTATGAAATGATTTATAAGAGTCTTCGTCTCGTATTTTTTGGAGCACATGTTCTCCTATTGATGATTATGTACAAATATAAGAGCTTTTGTTCTCAATGGCAAGGGACATGTACTTACAACAACAAACTCATTAAAGCATTAGTTTCGCTAGCTATAAATATAATCAAGATTGTATCGCTTAAAGTCATTTGATTTGATATGATCGTTCGTGGTAATTGATAAGTATTAGTTTATACTTGTAAAGTTTAATATGGCACCAAATTATGAATATCCACTCATGAGCGTAGTAGTGGAAGAAGAAGTAAATCTATTGCTTTTGGACCGTAGTACAGAAATATTCAAAATCTGAATTGTTCTCCCTGTGACAAACAATTACAGTATTTTTTATTTTTTTCAAGAACCACTGACATCACCACTAATTTATTAATATACTATCTATTTGTTTTCATTACTTTATTAGTATTTAAGATGTATCATATCACAAGTAACGAAAAATTCTCTCATTCTATAATCGTAACAATAAAATATAGTACTATATATATGCCTCACACTCATCATAGTCATTTTCGAAAACAGGATAAGCAGCAGTATTTAATTTAGAGTTATCTACCGAAACATGATTCGGAGTATATACGCGTTTTCGAATTGAGCTCGATTTAAATCTCAAACGATAAATTAAAGTATCTCTAACATAGTTTCCTATAAAATTGAGTTCAAACTCTACTCAATTTTCAAACATTATAAATCTCCCCATTTAATTTTCAGACCCAGAAATAATGAAAATATATATATTTATGACTTCTCAAAGTCATTAGCTAGTTGTAATTGGAATGCAACTTTACTAGTCTGATAGTCCTTTAGCACTCTATGTTTAGATATATATTACCAGGAGAAAGGTGTTATAATTATGGAGTTTATCGGGCCATGGCCAGCCTTGATTAGGTCTTTTGTATGGTTATATGACTATAATTATAAATTTTATGTATTATATCCAATTATGAAGATTCATAATTCGATATATGTGGGACGAATATTGATTTATGTCGATTTGATCCTATAAATATCATATATATATATATATATTAATTATATTTTAATTTTACGTTCAATTTAAGAAGATAGTAGCTAATAATTCACTCACTTTCATTTTTATTCATATTTTTATCTAAAATATGAATATTAATTAAGAAAATTTTAACAAGTGAGATAGTAATTTAAATAAAATTGTAAGGATCAAAGTAGCAAACTGTCACTTTTTTGGGACATCTTTGTTAACAACGTGTGATAAAGTGCAAAACCTGTCATTTTAAGGGTTTAAAGTGTTATTTATATTGACTTCCTACTTTTTCCCAATATTACAAATAGCTACCAAATCCCGCCGAATAAAATCCTCAAACTCGCCCGCCCAATTATTTCACTTTTCCTCTTTCTCTCTCTCTCTCTCTCTCTAAAGCATAAAGGATGACAACATCACCTCCCCCTTCCGGCGGCGAGCTCGTTACTACTCGCTCTGACGTTCAGTCTCAGCTCTCTTCTCTCATCTACGGTAATGCTACGCCTTCGCAGTCGCAGACACATACACAAACTCTCATAACACGCAGTAGTTGATTTTGCCGATCGACCACTATATTTTAGTTCGGAAGGATTCAGTATTTTCATTCAGCTATTACAACGTTCTACGTTAAATTCTTATTGATGTAGTATGATGCTTGATGATCAAATAATTTCTGAAATCGAGGAGATTATCTTGTTGATTTTGTTAATAGTTCGTCTTCTCACGTAACAATGAGATCAATCTATTTTTAAACTGAATATATCTGAGATTTTAGTTAATTCATACTCTGAATCCTTTACTACGAGTAAATTACTAGATTACGTTTGTGCATTTTCAATCCTACTGGATTTCATATTTCCGGAGTTCGTTATCTTAAACATTATGAAGTCCTCAATTAATTATCAAATGTATTAGGAATTTAGGACTTGATGACAAAAAAAGAAAATATGAATAAGGTGTCAGGACAGCTTATTCATGTCCCCTGACATTATAAATTGTAGCCAAATTTATTTTGAATAGTTATCTTCTGGAGGAACATACGATTTGGCATTTGTCCAAATGTCTTACAGGATGATTTAATTTCTTTTATGATAAGAAAATACTACTATTTAAAATGAAACTTCAAATACTTCCTCTCATTGTTTGTTATAGAGGTTATGAATATGCCATATCTAAAGCTTCTTTGAATTATCCATTGGTTCTTTCAATAGTTGAGAGTTCCAAGCCATGTGTTTTTTGCACTACTACATGAAGACCATATGCTCTAAATGAATTCTGTGTATATAAATCTGTACTCACCATATTACACTCCCAAAGCATGTCTAGGTGATCCTGGAATATGTGTGTTAGACAATATTAACAGTTCTAGATTCGAATACAGTATTTAATGCATAGTAATCTTTGTGTTTCTCATAGTTTCTTGTTGTAATATGGCCAGTTTAATGAACTAATCATTTATGATACCACTAAGTTATGCTTATTGTTTATAATGAGTAGTAAGTTTTGTCTTTGAGATGAGCAGATCTCTCTCAGAACGTGCAGGTTGCAATGGACAGCATGCTTAAGATGATAAGGTGAGGGAACCAGCATGTTTAAATTATGAGCATTTAAAATGCTTTGGTGGTTGCATAATACTTTTCTAATATTACAGTCTTAGGTTCATCGCATTTAGTTAGTTAGCATAGGTTTTTGCAAGCTTCATTGGAGCCACTAGGTTCCACTCTGAAGTACTAAAGCATCCCTTATTGCCTTCATTACAAATTTCCAGAATCAAATAACTCTCTGACACCCTCTCTTCCCACCATTGTTGTCTTCTTCTCATTGGTACATTTGAGGAATAGTAGTTAAATATCTTAGACGTGTATTTTGGTAAAACTATCATCAGTTAGAGTTATTCCTGATTGTATTCAAACTTGACCTCTTTTTACATGAATATCTTAGTGAAATTGAGCAGAACTCTGCTGGCATAATGGAAGAGATGGAGAAGTCCAAAGATTCTGCATTTCAGAGGAAGAAAACCTTAGAAGAAGAGAAGGATCATTTTCAGAAAGCTGCTTTTGCAGTTCTCGACATGCTTAATGATCGTGATGCCAACTGAATATCTAAGGTTTGTCATTTGTATTCACGATGACTTAGAAATATAATATTCTGTTATTTTATATATGCATACAACTCCAATACTTCCACAAGAGCATTGGCTCATATCATTGGCTTCCTTATCTTAGCACATACCTTATCATTAAAATACTGAGCAACTGTAAATCTCAACTTAGTTCTCATCAAAAGATGTATAAGTGATCATTGTCTCTTAAAGCACTTATGTCCTCCACTTGAGAGCAATCAGCCATAAGAATTGTAGTTCCTCTCTTCCCAAGCTTTTTTTCTGTGTTCACCAAACTTACGTGTTATAAACTAAAAAAAGTAGATCTGTCATTTTTTATACTTTGTTATTCAATTAGTAAAAAACACCAGAGATCAATTTGGGTATGTGAAGAAAAAGTGTTCAATGAAAACTTTCAAGTTTGAAAATCACATTTGTGGTGCATGTGAATAGTCTACATTCCTATGATGTTTCATTATAATCACATACGTCCTCACCTGCTAATGATAGAAGTTCTTCTATTGAATCAGGAAGATGGGCAAGTTTCCCTCCATCTTCCTCTCTTTGTTTGAGATCTGGATGATGCCCATGGAGTACCACCCTTGTTGGAAGTATGTCTGGTGTGTAAACCATTGGGTTTCCTGAATAATTTGCACTTTTGTAAGTATAGATCTGACTTATATATCTTAACTTCAAAATCCTTTCTTGAATTAACACAAGGGTGTGCAATGAAAAAATTGAAAATGTAGAGTGTAACGTAAGTCATATTAGTAGAAGCATCAGATTTATCAGCTGAATAACATCTATTACTTCCTTCAAAATGCCTAGTAGGTATAAAAAAAAAATAAAAAATGGAAAAGCACCTTCATCACATAATGAGTGGCATTCCAGAAAGACATTTCTTGTTATGTGCAGCCAACTGTCGCCCATTTCAGAAATTTCTTTTATTTGAATATTTAGGTATTCTCTAAGCTAGTTCAAGCCAACATAAAGTGTTCTCATACCACAATGTATTATGAATTTATGACATGATATATATTCCCATTGCATCTGGCAAGTAACTTGCCTATTATAACTTCTCAGCCATAAAAGTACCCTATTGTTGAGCATACATATGTGATATGTTGAAACTAATTTGAGAGGGACGGCGGCTTACTGTTTGCTTCTTGGCTTGGTCCTTCGCGATTTTGAGGTTCCTCTGTCGGTGCATTGTCCTGAAAAGGACAATTAACCATATTTAGCTCTTAATGGTGACTGTAGTAATACATGGCTGTCACTGACATGAACATAAATTGTAGATATCTTGCTATTGTGCTGGCTGTTGCTTGTAGAATTTTTAGTTAAAATTTTCTGCATGTTCTGAATATACCATGTAGTCCAAGCTGAATTTAATGGCATCAAGGATCTCTCTTTTCTACGGTTTATGTTACTCATGTTTGGGCATTAGTTTGTTTCTAAATTTCTAACAATTGAAACATATTGCAATTTTGGTGAAATGTATAACTTCCTGCTCACGTTTTATCAATTTTCTCCGACATATATGAATTTTTATCTGAAAAAAAAAAAAAAAAGAATAACAGACTGCCCGACTAGAAGATTTACAGTATGGCTGTGTTTGCTGTATTTTCTGGTTATGTGCAGAAGGCAGGCCTGACAGCTGAAATTAAAACATCATAAACAAAAGCTCATACAAGTTTTTTTCTTTTTTTGGATTTGTGAAGAAACAACTCTTTTTGGTATTTGTTTATTAAAAAAAGTTGCCATCTCATGTAAATTTAAGGTCACAAAATGGAGAAAATTTCACATCCTATATTTTTGGTTTTCAAACTTCAAGGAAACTTTGCAATGTCATGAAGTCATGACCTAGACTTCTGTTAAGTAGTGATAAGGTGCAAGGTTACCTCATCATTTGATTCACCCAGCAACTCTGTGACAAATGGCATCTCATCTAGCTCCTCTTTCTTTAAACCCTTCAAATGCTGAGATTCAGAAGCATTAGTAAGCTTAGACTGTATGAAATGGTGAATAGAAATGATGCCGGGAAATGAAGGATTATGTAGATTGAAATATGGGATACAAATTATACAAGATTTGTCAGCTGTTTAACAATAACGGTATCAGTGTTAATAGTGTTTTTAAATTAAAATGAGCAACAAACTCTAATGCTGACCTGAAGAAAATTTGAGACAATTGTTTTTCCATCTTCACTGAACGGCTGGACCAATTGCTTGAAATGATTGTGACTAATCCGAATTACCTGAGAAAGCCTCCTTGTTCTCACTGTGAAAGGCTGGGGAGTATTGAGGATCACCCCAATTTCTCCGAACATATCTGGTGACCCTAATTTTGACACAAACTGAAAATCCTCCTCTTAGCTTTCTTTTTTTGATAAATCCATATAAAAGAAATATTGTCAATAGTTTAGTTGGTTGAAGTCTACATTTTTAGTAAAATTTGGAGATAACTGATTGTTAAATCTGGAATTTCTAATGGGTGTAGACTTGTTTTTGCCTTTAAGCATTAATTGAATATTCTTTAGCAGGTTTTCAAATTTTAAAATAGGGGGAACAAATTTCAAGTGTTACACCAAGGCTGTTAAGTGTTAATATTACTTATGGTATTCTGTTGATAATAGCTGCATCTTGAAAGGAAGCTTATATACATCACTAAATTCTGTGCAGGTTTTTTGACATGCTTGCACTGATATGGATCATGGGGCAAATTGTAAGTAACTGGTGCATATGACTTTTGACCAGGGAGTTAAATAGCATAGTTCGAACTGTTCTATATTGAATGTCAATTTGAAGGTTATTAGCACATTGTGTAAATTTCTTTGGACTTTACTCTATTATTCTTCTAAATACATTTTGGCTGTTCTGTGATCTGGTGCTACTCGGCCTTCATCTTCATGGAAGGGTTTTATAGTATAGAATGTCAATACATTGTGTTCACCCTTTTTCTTTTATATTCAGCACTGATAGATTGAATCTCTTGCCCATCAAATCATAAGATGTATTTCTTTGTGGTTCCATGTGGAAAGTGATACTTTCCCATCATTTACAAAAAAAAAAAATTATTATTTCCTTATGGCATCTGGTGATTTTTATATCAAAAATCATTTCGTGCATATATAGTTTAACTAAATGAAAGAAGACCTAGTACCTTACTAGTTACTAATAAAGATTGAAGGGGAAAATGGAACAAAATACCTGCTCAATTCTATTTTTATATGTTATCACATCCTGCAGTTCAAAAAAGACAATAAGATTTTGTCTGTAGAATATATATCAAATATGTATTTGATCTGGTTCTTTTCATACCACTGCTCCAGAAACTATGATGTAGAAATCTGTTGGTATCTCATTTTGTATAGTAATATCTACTTTGGGTGGATAATATTCTGCTCTCATCTCCGAAACCTGTGAAAGGTAAACCCATAAAGGCATAAAAACAGTTCACAACACATTCTATTTTGTGCTCCTCTTTTTGAGGTTACCCTGTAAGAATTTTTACTAAGGAACTTAGCCATGTTAATATGGTATACACTATACAGGTTATATATTTTTCCCATAGAAATGCTTAAAACTACGACGTTTTAAAGATCAATTAGGTCAAATGGATAGCATCTAGGAAGAAACACGAATTTACCAGTTGGACAATAAAGTCTTCAGAAACTTCTTTGAAAAGGTAGCTACTCTTCACAGTTGTGCGGAAGAGCTGCTGTGCAATGCCAGATCTTATCGCCTTAGGTAAGTCTTGAATTACTTCTTCTTGCTGGAGTTCTGCTGTCTTAAATTTGAGCGTCACGTGTGCTAGCATCTGCTCCTTTAAGCCTTCTGGAAGTCTATGTTTGCTTGCATATCGTAAGATCTCATGAATTGCATCCCTCTTCAATGAACCACATTTAATGTACTAGTTAGAAAGTTTTATGGTATTTGGATGTTTTAAATGTGCATGAAGATGATGCTAGAGTGATAATGTTACCATGGCAAATGTTCGAATGGAACTATGGACTACAAGATTGGTCATGTTGCCAATCAGATAAGCTGTGAGACCAATGTTGAAAAGCATGTAGAAAATGGAGAAAACTTTCTCCCCTGTATTTTCCGCGTGCAAGTCGCCATACCCGGTTGTTGATAGGGTGACAATTGACCAATACATGGAATAGGTATATCCCAACCAAACACTTCTCTCCTCAAAATGAGGAACTTGAGATCCAATCCATGTATTATCTGCCGAATGATAATGTGTTGCAAGCCAGAAGTAGAAGCAACCCGCAGTGTGCACTGCAAACAGTGTCACCTGTGATAAAGGATGCTGGATATATGAGCTTTATTTAATTATTTGAGTGATCATGTTATCTATTACCCGGCAATGCCACAGTTACTATAATCTAAGTGATTAGTTTATGATTATTGTCCAGTATTGAGTAGGAAGAAACTTGAGGATACTTACACTTATCAATTTGCAGTATCTTGTCCAGAAGTAGCTGAAACGAGTGTCCTTCTCCAACCTGATGCAAGTGCGGTCAAGCTTAACTCTTTAATTGATGATGTTATTTGTTATTTGATGTGGTGCGATCCATAGACAACAGTGTGTTACTGTGTGTGGAACTTTAAAAGAAAGTGAAACGCCTTCTAAAATCACAATATATAAGCAATAGCAAAATCATGTCTAGACGTGATTTTAATTAAGATTTTTTTTTTTAATTAGTTTAAGTTGGCAAAATCACATTAGAAGCCATGTGATTATTAGGATTCCTACCTTTAGGTTACTAGACGACTATAGTCTTGAAACCATTAAAACAACATAGTACCTGGAGAAGAATTCACTGACTCGCCTAAGTCGCCATAGCCTGAGCAAGTTGAGGTAACCGAAGGCATCACCTCGACTCATTTTTCCTGTTAATATCCTATATATTGTTTGGAACGGCAAAGTCGAGGCTACGTCCATTGGAAACCATAGATGTGAGATGTACCTGCAAAATGCATGATGTATACGTCATTGCAGATAATACCAGCAAGCTCTCTTGTATTATACAAAAAATAGATCCCTTAAAGATAATAACAATACCTCAATGCTATTTTCTTAGGATCATCAACGAGCAAATAAGTGGATTTGTCCAAGTAAGCGACGAAGAAGGTGAGAACAATGTCTATGGCAAAGAAGGCATCAACCACCAAGTCGATAGGCAATAATGTACCAGTTGACATCTTTCTGAAAGCTAGTTCGAAAGGAGATGACCAGGCCGAGTACACCACTAGTAACACTAGAAATGTTTGCCACCACCTGATCAATACATCACAATATTAGTTTGCTTATTACATTTATTATTCATACGAGAACATATATAGTGAATGTTATGCTTGGCACGTAATTTGAGCTAATCATACTAGAAATTTGATTTTCAAGGAAGAAATTTTTAAGTATATATGTGTAGTTAAAAAAGAAATTTGTGCTGTATTCAATGATTTTAACTTAGTAATCTATATTTTTTTCAAAATCAAAACAAGATCAAGATTTAGGAATAGATTGGCATATTTGATTGTTCCATGTGAACGTCCCCTAACATTGATGATTAATTATGAATTCGTCACTTAATCAACTCTTTGGCTAACATGCATCTCAAGATTCTTGACATATTAAAGACTTAAGCAATAAATTCATTATAATGCAGCCATAAAGTCTAGTACATAATAACAACTGAAAAACACGGTTCCTTGCTGTGTTTGTGATCTTTGAAATAACCTTAATTTGGTCGTTATATAAGACTTTCTCAAAATGGTAAAGTAAATATCTCATGATATGTACTTTTGGATTTACCGTTATTAATTTCACTGTAGATTTTTTTGTTACATACATTCTTTTGATATACTATTATTCAAAGAAGTTAATCTCCTAAAAAAAACCTTAAAAGTAATGATTTAGGCGAGTTCTATTTGGACTTGCAAGTATTAATTTCACTGCAGATTAATTTATTACATGCATTCTTTTGATATACTATTATTATTCAAAGTAGTTAACTTGAGGCATTGTTATTATCTTTAAAATCGAGATGGTGAAAATTAGCAATTCCAAATTAACAATTTCCCAAGCAAAAGAAAGTCAAGAGTCACGGGCTTGCTTCTCCTTAATTAGGTGAATAGGTGTTGGCATGTAGTGCCAAAAGGTCAGAAATTGCCAATTTATGTGTTTTAATTAACCAACATGAAAGACTGACTCATCAAATCTATTTGGCTCCGAGTTTTATGCTAGTTTGGCTTAGTCGCGACAATTTATTTCATAAAAATTAGTTTTTTTAAAAAAAATGATTATATATAGGGTTCTCTAAAAATAATTGATTATAGGGAAATTCATTTTTCTTTGAAGAATACCCAAACTTCCACTGCTGCCAGCTAGGTCAATCACACTCACAGGTCATGAAGAAACTTTTTTAACTAGATATGGTTCATGATATATTTTCTAGATCTTGTGATTATTTTTCACCACATTGTTGATTATGATCATAATATGATGCAATCACAACAAAACAATAATATAATATATTATTAACCACAAGACCTATCAGATATCTTCTAGATATATATAATCTAGTAAAAAAATGCCGAGTATGAACGATTTTCTTCAAAAATTTTACAATATTTGTGTTTTTGAGGTATGACTTAATTAATTTTTCTTGAAGATCATTATATATGATTGCTTAACTTTTAACTTTATTATTATTATTATTATTTAATGAGAACATCTTAAAGGAGTAAATGAATTTTGGAGACGAATAACACACCGAACCGGAAATGCATCAGACAGAATATTACCTCAAAATAATTAAAATAAAAACCTAAAAAAATAAAAAAAATTGGTCATGGTGTATCACTGTCATGTAAACAATACAAAATTTAATTAAGGTGTGATGGACAATGAGTTTTAAATTTTTTATTCAGTGTGTCTTTGTTAGTGAATGAAATAAACAGTACAAACTAATCATGCATTACCATATTTTTGGTGTCATACGATGTTTTTAATTTTAGTTGAAAATGTGAAATAATTTATTATTGCTTATAATTTTTTATCTAAAAAATAGCGATATAAGTTTACTTGTTGTGATTGTGTATATTTACAATGATAATAGGGATGGTTATTTTCTGATGAAAATCTGATTAGATTACATTCAAGTAGTATGCTTCTTGTAAATTACTTATACTGCAGGTAAAGTAATTAAACTAAATTATATTATTCAGGAAATAGAAAGGTATATATATATATATAGAATATGGATGGAAAATTAACTAGAGGGAATTGAAACATAAGTAAAAGAAGAAGAAAAAAGAGATGGATGATCAATCCATGATCAGCTTATGTAAAACATTTTTATATGATATATATATATATATATATTTGAAGAAAATTAATGGAATAATTAAGTGAAGTGGTATATAGGTATACATACCGATATCTTCTATCATACGGTGCAATGATATATTTTCTCAAGCTGACAGTGCCGTCACCCACAGCTGTCCCAAAAGCAGGCAGCAGACTACTGGAAATTGAGGCCAAGTTCTTTGTATTATCACCGCTCGAGTGCCGCCGGTACAGCAGCGGCATCGGAGACCTCGTTTCCGACATCATCGGTGACCTTCCGTCTGCAGACATCCTTTTTTCTTTAATAGTCAACAAATAGTACCTGCAGTAATTAACACACACAACATAGAATTATATATATATAGAGAGAGAAAATTAAAGGGGTGGGGTTGAGGGGAAATTAAATCTATCAACTCTTTGCAATTTGTGTTTGTTTATTAACTGTGTTTTGGGGTCATTATTATTATTATTATTATATATATATGAATAATATAGAGGAGCGAGGGTACATGAGATGATCAGATTATATTGTATACTTAATAAGTCCACTTTAAATTAGATTTTGTTATTATTATTGAAATTGAGATAATATTGTTTACGCATGCAACCTCAGGTTTGACTTATGATTTGATAAATAATTGCTAGACGTGATCATGAGTGTATGTTACTGTTTGGCATGAATTCAGGGTTTGAACTACTCCTCAAAGTCAGAAGTAGAACATTTATTATTATTAATTACTCATAATAATTCATAAGCTGAATTCACTGCAATCCCTAGACAAACAATTACTGCACTTTTCCTCCTTTATACTTCTAGTTTTTATAATTTGGTTTTACAGAATCTTTTTTTATTCGAGGTTAATGAAGTCATGCCATTTGGTTGCTGCCAAATTTTATCCATTAGTTTTGGAAAAGGAAAAAACAAATTCACGGTGAAGCATACATATAGGGAAAATTGCTTTTTTGGTATTATATGATAGGCTGACTTGCACTCTTGGTACCATTTAATACGAATATGCAAATTTTGATCCAATTTTAGTATAAGATTGATGCATTTTGTTAAACAGTAAAATAATATTTTCAAAATTTTAGAATTTATCTAACTATATAAATTTTTTTTTTGCTTAGATTCAATAAAATGTGCATAGCACAGGAATTATATGGTTGCATACTACAAAATCATTTTTATCTATATACATATAAAAGTATGAGTTGGCCTAAGGAAATTTCTTCCCTTTTTTGTAAAGACTAATATACCCCTATGTAAATTATATTGTGATATTTAAATTTATGGCAAAAATGTAAAATAAAAGAATCCTAAAAGAAAAGAATTACAGAAGTATAATTAGACAAAAAGTCCCTTATATAACAAACTTATAATTATTTTTTCAAGTTTTGCAACTCATTAAAATATTAATGGTAAAAAAAAACTATAACTCTATATTTCTTCAAAAATTTCTTTGAAGAGTTCTTAAGAAGTTAATACTTATTTGAAGAACATAAAAAACATTAAGGGACCTCTATGTCGAATTCGTTCTACGTGGTTAAAAAATGTACTATTAAGTTAACTAAAAAATGTATAATTGGCCTAAGCAAAAAAACTTCAAAACATAGAAATTGTTAAAACCGGCAAAATATGTAAAAATTTGATTAGTAATATATGATAAAAATGATAAAATCAATGAAAAAAATTGGTTAAATAGAAAGAAAAGCGGGTTAAAACAAAAAAAAAAAAGGGTGTGCCATTGATAAAACAACAAGGTTAACAAGCAAAAAAAATAGGTAAAATCGGTAAATAAAATGAATGAAATCGGCTAAACACGGGATAACAAAAAATCAGATCAAATCGATAAAAGAACAAGAACAAATAAATGAGTTAATTGGCAAAAAAAAAAAAAAAAAAAAAAAAAAAGGTTAAATATGTGAGAAAATTAAATAAGCAAAATAATAAGTAAAATCAGACTAAAATTGGGTTCAACCAGAGAAAATTAATGAATTGATTAACAAAAGTGAAAATCGACTGAAATTGGGTTACACTAGAGAGAACTAAAAATGTATAATTGGCTTAGCAAAAAAACTTCAAAACATAGAAATTGTTAAAACCGGCAAAAAATGTAAAATTTTGATTAATAATATATGATAAAAATAGTAAAATCATGAGAAAATTGGTTAGATAGAAAGAAAAGCGGGTTAAAACAAAAAAATATTCTGCCATTGATAAAACAACAAGGTTAACAAGCAAAAAAATAGGTATAATCGGTAAAAAAAAATTGAATGGAATCGGCTAAACACGACAAAAAATCAGATCAAATCGATAAAAGAACAAGAACAAATAAATGAGTTAATTGGCAAAAAAAATGGGAAATATGTGAGAAAATATGTTAAATAAGCAAAATAATAAATCAGACGAAATTGAGTTCAACCAGAGAAAATTAGTGAATTGATTAACAAATGTGAAAATCGACTAAAATTGGTTTACACTAGAGATAACTAAAAATGTATAATTGGCTTAAGCAAAAAAACTTCATATTAAAACATCGACATTGTTAAAACCGGCAAAAAAATGTAAAATTTTGATTAATAATATATGATAAAAATGGTAAAATCAATGAGAAAATTGGTTAGATAGAAAGAAAAGCGGGTTAAAACAAAAAAAAAAATCGTGCCATTGATAAAACAACAAGGTTAACAAGCAAAAAAATAGGTAAAATCTGTAAAAAAAAAAAAAGAATGAAATTGGCTAAACACGTGATAACAAAAAACCAGATCAAATCGATAAAAGAACAAAAATAAATAAATGAGTTAATTGTAAAAAAAAAGGTGAAATATGTGAGAAAATAGGTTAAATAAGCAAAATAATAAGTAAAATTAGACTAAATTGGGTTCAACTGAAGAAACTTAGTGAATTGATTAACAAATGTGAAAATTGACTGAAATTGGTTACACTTGAGATAATTATGGATTGATGAAGAAATGAGATAAACCACAGAAAAAAAAAATAGATGAAATCGGTGAAAGAAAGGGCTAAAATAATAAAAAAAAATGATAAACTCAGTGTAAAATAGGTACAAGCGATACTTCTTTCAAAAATTCTTAAGAATTTATCACTTATTAAAGAATCTAAAATTAAAAGGTCACATTTAGGCTATATGAATAAAAAAAATATATTATTTAGTTAACTGAAAAATTTATAATTGGCTTAAGCCAAAATAAGTCAAAACATAGAATGGTTAAAATTGGTGAAAACGGGTAAGATTCTACTAAAAATATATATATGATAAAAAAAAATTGATAAATCAGAGAAAAAATAGGTTAGTTAGAAGAAAAACGACTTAAATAAAAAAAATGGTGTCATTGATAAAACAACGGGGTAAGCATGATAGGTAAAATCGACTAAAATTGTGTTAAACCGAAAATAATGAGTGAATTGATTAACGAATTTGATAAAACACAAAAATGGGTGGAATCGATCGAATACGGGTTAAAATAACAAAAGATACGATAAACTCAGTGTAAATACAGGCGCAATCGATGTTTCTTTGGACAATTCTTAAGAAATGATCAATTATTAAAAAAACCTAAAATAAATCACATTTCTTCGATACGAATAAACTAAAGTAATCATATTTAGTTAACTGAAAAACTTATAATTGACTTAGGCAAAAAAAAAAGTCAAAATATATAAGTGGTTAAAACTGGTAAAAAATGAATGGTATCGACTAAACACAAGATAACAAAAAATGGATCAAATCGATACAGAACAAGAACAAAAAACGAGTTAAATTGAAAAAAAATGTGAAGTAGTCGAGAAAATAGTGTACATCAGCAAAATAATAGGTAAAATTGGGTTAAAGCGGATAGAATGAGTGAATCGATTAAAAAATGGGATAAAGTACAAAAATTGGTGAAATCAATGAAAGAACGGATTAAAATAACACAAAAACAAATGGTAAACTCAAGTAAACTTGAGGAACATGTTAAAATAGCAAAAAATAGGGTAAACTTAGTGTAAAAGCAGGTTTACACTAAATCAGGGAGAGTTGGTAAAAATGGGTTAGATTCGTTAAAAATTGATTAGACATGTAATTGAAAATTGATGAATTTAGTCAAAGACATGTATAACAGACAAAACTGATTAAATCGATAAAAAAAAGTATGGGTTAAACCTGTGAAAAATGGTTGAGAAGGAAATATCAATGTAAAGGAAGAAAATAATAGATATTAAAAATACTTAATAGTTATAGTTCATTTCTTATTTTCAAGTTTTGATTATAAGTATTTATGATTAATTTTGGTAACAACATAGTAATAATTAAAGTGAATTAATCAAAAAAATTATATGATATGTCATTAAGATAGTATATGAAAAAATGATTATATGATTCAACTAACATAAAAAATTAGTTAATCACGTGCAACGCACGTACACTTTCCTAGTATAAGAAAATGGGAGAATTATGTGGCTAGTCTTAAGTTCTTATAGTGAGAAAGATGTCCACGAAAATATGTCAGGTCATGCTTCGAAGTGAATTAAGTTGTACTGTGAATTATGTCAGTCTATGACATGAATATAGTAGTAATCAAAATCTTATGATATGTAATTGGAGTATTACCCCAGGTACATAAATTACGTTTTATAATAAGGCATAATCCAATTTTAGTATAAGATAGCTAAAATGTTTAAAATGTCAAATATAAATGAGATTTTCTCTGTAAACATGTTTAGAAATTACGATAACACAAACAAAAAAGCAACATAATTTAAAGTCACTTTAAACTATAATTAAAAAAAAGGAATTAGAAAAATACCTCAACCTAAATAATAGTAGGAATAATGAAGATTTGAGACAATTGCATGGAATAATAGTAGGAATAATTGCATGGAGCACTGCATTTGAAACATCATAGTAAAAATTAAAACGACAAAAGTGGTCATAAAAATGAAATATCAGACGTTGTTAATGAATACTTTAGAATAGCAAAAAATAAAGGAAATAAATAAATAAAACTTACATTTTTGAAAAATAATATCAAGTATAGGGCTAAAACCCACATGAACAAAAAAGTTGCTTGGACGCCTGCAATTGAATAAATTTTAAGAAGAAAAAGTTATCAACATGTACAATTGAATAATGAATTGTCTAATACATGAAACCGAGAATTAAACTTCTGTTGAATTAAGTTAAAAGAAACATGAGATCAAATTCATAAGATATATACGAAACATGCAAACAAATGAAATATTTACCTTTACGGATGAGAGAAATTCATCACAAAAAAAAAATGTACCAAATTTGGCTAACAATATATGTCAGAGTATAATCGAGAGATGAAGGTGAAGATTAAGCAGTACAAACATAGATGGAGATTTCTTATAAATACTATAGTGCAAACGTATTCTAAATACGGTAAATATTTCAAATTTGAATTGATTGACTTAACATAATGATATTATTAGCATAATATCAGCAATCTCTAATAAATTACTATAGAATATTAGGTTGAAACTAATTAAATTACCAAATTGATTGCTAACATGTATTACACCTTATTTTCAGCCAATCACATTCTTTAGGAAAATAAAATAAATCAAAATTATCAGAATTTAATATTGAGTCCAAATTGTAGGATATTGGTCAAAAGACCATTTCTTGATTAAAAGTTTCAGATGAAAACTTCCAAATATTCATATTTCGGTTTATTTCTAATAGATAAAAAACAATTAAAACTCTAGTAGGATTCTACAAATATAAATTATAAGATCCAGAAGTATTCAAGACAAAATAATTAATTTTTAGCAATACAATCCATTCGATATTACAAACATCACTTTGCTTCAACATTTTCTACAACAAAAATTCAAATTTTTCCATACCTATAAATAAATTTCACAAACACATAAAAGTAAAATATCGTCAAATATGAATAAACGAATAAAACAAAAAAAAAAAGAATAAAACAGAAAATCAATCACAAACCTATTTATGTTTTAGATCAAATGAAGCCGACACTTGATCATTCTCGATCTTAAAATATATATATCATTAAAAGGTTAAAAAAATTAAATCCAAAAAAAAAAAAAAAAAAAATGCATGTGAACAAATTAGTAACAAAATAGAATGGAATTACCATATAGATAAAAAAAAATTGTCGAATGAGTGGAGAAAATGAGATCAAAGCTTTGGAGCAATGTGTTTATACTGAAGTCATGTTTAAGTATATATATCCTTCTACATATTATCTAGAATTAATGCAATTAATTAATTAGTCTTAACCACAGCAAAAATTTGGGCCATAATAAAGAATTTAAAGAATTGCCAACTAATTTTCCAAATTTGCTATAGGTGTCCTTACATAACTTAATGATCTTATAGAAAAAAGTTTTACTATTCAACGTATGAAGGATTATCGGAATTTTGAGTAAATTACCATATATATTTTATGACAATTAATGACACATTTTGACCAAAATTCAAATTAGATTTAGAGTTGTAATTAAATGAATTTTTGAAATGGGAGGAAACTTCTTTTTGTTGTGTGATGACAATTAATAAAATTCTTTTAAAACATAAAGTAATTAATATTTTGTGTTGACCAATCAAAACTTATTAAGAAAATAAAAATAAATTAAAATCACCAGAAAGTAGTATTGAATTCAAATTGTAAAATTTTGGTCAAAAAACCATTCTCATAAATATAAGATAAGATAAGATTACATCTCTATTCTTTATTCTTTGTATGCATCTCTTATTTTTAAATTTTTTTCAACGCTAAATATAGAAACTCCTACTTCACGTCTATCGGGGTTCAAGATGAGGCTGGACCAGTTGACTTTTCTAAACTAATCCGCCGACTTAAGACATGGTATATAATACCTCTCCCAACACCACCCCCCAAAATAAAAAATAAATTAATTAATTAAAAAAAAAATTTTAAAAAAGGAAAATAGAGCTAAATCTCTTCTGGCAATGAATGAGAAAGAGATAGAGATGCAAGTAGGATCTTATTAGGAAAATTAGTAGTTCAAAGCGACTACTTTTCAAACAAATTGATCTATATATAGACTTCTGAATGAGGAATGCGTTTATTTTTATTTTATTTTATTTCAAGATCCATAAGTTGCTAACTTCAGAAAATTTTGTAATTTACTTAAGAGAATAATCATTAAAATTGTAAGTGAATATTAACTTATTCGTGATACCACTGCACCAATCACTACTACACGTTTTTTGTTTCGATATATATGGTTTATGAAAGAAAAACTAATCACAGCTTCACTAATATTGTTATCAGAATTTATTTGATTACTATCAAAATGCAAAAATAATTAAGTTGAATTTTCGAGACATGTACGTGATTAATCAATAATACATGATCTAGTTTGACCACCAAACTGCCCAACTGGTGATATAGTTTTCCTTTCCCTACTGTAGAATCTCATCAAGATATCAATATTATTGATTCATTTATATATATAGTACAATAATCTCAAATAAAAAGGTTCATATTCAAATTCATACGCAATTAAATTAAGAACACGCCCACATTTTAATGACACTCAAACTCTTAAAATCTCATGCTTCTAAAGTTTTAGAACCTTTATTAGCCTTTACCCATTAGAAGATCACTGCTTCTTTACACCTAATTAATTTAAATGGCCATGAACACCACTTCACTCTAACAAAACTTCCTATAATATATACGGGTTAAACTACAAATAAATCATAATTACAAAAAAAAAAAAAAAAAAAAAAAAAAACCGTCACGTATTAAGTATTGAAAATCCCCCTCATATTTGTCACCATCTAACAATTAACCTCTTACACTTGAAAATTTTCAATTTTGATCTTTGGGATTATTTGTAATATCTTAAAGAATTAAAACTTTAATAAATTAAATTACAAAATTGAAAATTATATATTTACCACAAATATAATGATATGATTGTATAGTTGCCGAAAGTTTAAAAAAATATTAAAAAATCTTATCTTTACGCATTTATGAATATTTTTTTTATAATAAATATAAGGCATTTATTACACTTTTCAAGTATTCGGAAAGTACCAAAAGCCCATTTACAAAATGAGTTTAGGGCCCTAAATAATTAGTCAATCATTTTAAGGACCTCTCCCCAGATGCAGCCGAATTCTAGTGGGCTTTTGGGCCAAACCCGACCCAATTTGGAGGAGGAAGGAATTAGAATCGGCCTAAACTACACAAACCCATTTAGCCGAGGAGTTCTTAGAGGCGGGAAAAATCCCAAATACCACTTTAACTCTTCAATTCCCCCCAAGTTCTCTATAACATTTTCCAAATTGAATTTCGTCTTCGCAATCATGGCCGAAGCTAGCCGACGAACGTTGGCGACGATCGGAAATGCTCAGAGCGACGACCTCACTTTATTAGCGGTGGCATCGCCGCCGGATACGGTGGAAATCGATTCAGTACGGAAAGAGCTCCGTCAACGATGGGAGTTAGCCTCCATTCTCAACTTTCTACACGTAATAACAATCATTTTTTTTGTTTTCGTTATTTTCCTTCTCTTTATAAGCTTTCATTTGTTTAATGTTGTTGTCTGCATTGAGGCTCTTTGTGAACCGTCGCATAAGCTGTTTCCAAAGTTGTAGCTTAGTGTTGTACTCTAAGAAAGCTATATTTTGTATAAAAAGGAAGCCCTATGTGAACGTATTAGATTACTAACATTAGATTGTGATTATTATAATGTTTTTATGCATAAGCGCAAATATTGATGGCTATATCTCGCATTTGTAGGTCTTTGAGCCGGTTATAGAGAGTAATATAAAGATATCTGCTGAAGAGATGGAAACTGCACTTATCCAGCCGAACAGTACCCTCGCTCAGCTTCATATAGCGCTTTTAAAGGTTTCATTTGCCCATCTCAAGTCACTCAAATTTGTAGATTAAATTGAACTTTGAATGTGTTGAATGTTTTTGCAGAATCATGTTAATGAATTTCCTGATTAAGCATCCAGATTTATTGCTTTCGCGGAGTTTGAATGCAATATTTGTTGAGAATTGTTGATTGAGTTATATAGGAATGGCTATTGTAAATCGTCTCGCGACAAGCATCTGATGATGTGATATATTTTTTTCAGGGAATTCTTCCGGTGAAAAAAACACTAAAGAGCTCTGATGAATGGATTGTCGCTCTGAGTAAGGCACTTGCAGCGTGGTGGCCTTGGGTAGGTCAAACTCCTGATTCTTAAGGGATTTTCTAGAAATTAAAAGATGCTTCTGCAATTCTCTTCCTTTTTGCTGCAGGTAGCAGAAGGGGATTTTCCTTTATCTGGAGTCAAAGGGTATAATTTCTTTATTTTTACAATTTATGGTGTAATATTTATTGTAATTCATGAAGTTGTTGCTCTTCTTTTTCCCTGTTCATATCTTTCTTCTATTATATGTCCAGGGAGGAGATATCTAACTATAAGGAACTTGATCCAACAGTTCGTTTACTTATTCTTAAAGCACTTTGTGAAGCTCGAGCTGATGTAAATAATCCAGAATCTATACTCTTTATATGCTTATAGCTGCTTCCTTTTGCTGATATATTAGTTGAAAAAATTGTTTGTGTTATGATTTTTACTGTGGCTGTAGTTGACATAAGTAACTAAGTTTATAATGAACTAAAGGCTTCTGATAACTCCACCCAAAATTTTGGAAAGCAGTTCTTCACTTTTTCCGGTCATGGTTCTGATGCTTCTTAATGCTTTATTTCCTATGAAGCAATATGATGTTGGATCCTATGTCAATGAGGCAATGAAGAATGGTACTGAGGTTTCTGCTTTCCGAAAGGATAAGCTTGCAGGTGATGGAAAGGGAATTTCATACTGGTAAGTTCGAGGGCATTGATTTTTAGAATATTTGACCAGCAGTGGTAATTTCCATTCTTTACTTAAAAGGTACGATGGGAGTGAAACCACTGGCCACAGATTGTATAAAGAGGTTCTCTTTATTGAAAATGAACAAGTCAAAGGGAAGGATACCATGCCTGCAATCAATTGTCAATGGGAGACCCTTGCAACTAGTTTTGAAGAATTCAATAAAACTGTGGTATGACCACATTTACTGTTACTTAAGTTCCTTCTTGTTGGCAGATTGCATTTATTCTCTGCTTTCTTTGGATGGTAGAGAGAATGTCAATCAAGTCGAGTTAAAATGGAGGTTGATCTCAGTAAGTCTCTGGAAGCTGATGTTATTCCTGTTCTTGAAAAACTTTGGAAGGTCTGTAATTTGAGTTCTTTCCACCTTATATATATCCTTGTTTCAGTTTCCTGCAGACTTCAATTAACAGAAAAATTTATATGTTATTGACTTCCACAGAAGAAACAGAACGCTCATCGTCGGAAGCAAAGAGAACAGATGCTACTGAATAATTTTCGAAATTCTGGAATAACTCGGTCTTGCCGTAATCAAAAGCCTATTGATTATAGATATGGTATGAGATCTTTTGTAATTAAATTTGTTGCTTATACTAAGGTATTTGCTCTTTAAATTCTATCTGCATTCTGTGAGATCATAAGATTTCTGCTTCAATGTTTATAGAAAGACTAAACTTCAGGTAAGCTTATCGCTTCACATCTTTTAAAACTCCTAAGCACATATAGTCAGATAAACAGAAGCCATATAATAATATCAAACGGCTAGTGTTATATATGTACTATACATATAAAGTAGATCAATAAAGTATTAGTCTATTATCCAAGTTGGCAGATTTTCCTTTACATCTATGGGATTTAATTATTTTGAATTCCATAATTTCAGTTACATATAAAGTTAAATGATTAAGAGTAAATTATATGCATGTCAGGGCGTTTCAAGTAATGTCTTTGCATAACTAATTCTGCTCCTGCATGCACTTGCATGTGGAAAACTTGCCACCATTGATCTGTATTTTCCCTTGTTAGAAATTTGAGAGAGGAGTTAATTCAAGTTACACATGGGATTAGATTTTGTTTTGTTATATTGTTATGTTGAGGAGAGTACATACATTAAGATTGATTATGTTGCTGGCAACAATTTTGGTGTAAACTCTGGTAAAGAATTCCTTCATATAGAAAAGCAAACTTAATGTGTTCTTCTCTCTCCCTCCCCCCTCTCTGATTCTATGACTAAGGGTGCTTTTTGTTGTAGATGATTATGACAGGGCCATTGCGAAGGCAATACTAATTGGAAAGTAAGTATTGTCAACTCAACTCAACCTACCTTTCTTTTTTTATTTCTTCTTGTTTGTGTATGTCTTATATATCTATTGCTCACTCAATCCAAAGAAGGTTTTAATCTTTGCATCAGCTTGAAACCATATTAGGCTATTGAAAGTTAGCTCGGGTTTGATCATAGTTTGAAGGGTTGTTCGTAATCTATATGATGATTGCATAACTGGTCCTCATTTGGGGCACCAATAATAATTGCACTGTAGAATGTAATTGTTGAACCTGGTTATTGTTCTTCATCATAAAAATGACTGAAATAATAACTTCACAATTTGAATGTACTCAGTAATGAATTTATTTTTGTCCATGTTAATAGACATTTGGATGAGCATGATAGGAAAATAATTCAATCAAGCCTACTATGCTGAAATGCAGATAGTTTTTCTGAGTTTTGGCTTGCATTTAGCTTGTAAAATATGCTATAGTGTGCGACCATGATCTATTTATCGTAATTTTTTTTCAGAAATTATCTTTAGCAAAAATATCGGATGTTTTGTGTTTCTTTCTTGTTCAGTTAGTTTTTTTTTTCTTTGTGATTTACTTAATTATTCGTAGTTTTTTTTAAAAAAAAAATTATCTTATCTAATTCTTGTGATACCTATAGATCTACCATTGGCAATTACCAATATTATTCTCTATTTGAAGTATATTATGCTTCATCCATATATCTTTGTGTGCTTTAGCAAAAAGAAGACCAGTGAAGAGCAGGGACAGGAAAAGAAACAGAGAAAGCACAAAAAAAGGATGTTATCTACCTCAAATGAATCTTACAGTTCTGACACCAACTCGAGTGATGCTAGGAGAAACAATCGAAGCAATGATTCTGATGACTCCAGTCATGAAGAGTACGAAGAGAAAAAGGAAGATGATGCTAATGAGTATGGTCTCAAAGTTAACTCCCAGCAGCAGAAGCCGAATACACGGTTGATCCACAGGTCCAAGGACTTGCGTTTCAGTAAGAGGCTAGCAGGAATTCCTGGCCATACTGTACCAGAAAGCATGAACTTAGGTGCTAAGAACAAATTGAGGCAAAGACCTTCTCTAAATACTGCTGCTGAGTCTGTGGTGGTTCCTGACTCAGAAGATGAAAAGTCATCAGGAGATACGAGCTAACTCTCTTGAAACTCTTCCAAATTGAAATATTCCATTGCCATTGTAGAAATGTCCATCATGAGATGTAGAATTTCCATGCTACTGGGGAGATAAGTTTAGGTGCAAATGATCAACAGAATAGAGTTTTGGCATTCTAATGGAACACATGTGTACGTGCTTCTTGTTTCTGTCCTTTTCGTGCTCAAGTACTGAACATTGAAATACTTTTGCAAAATCTCCTCAGATATAATTATAATATTCTGCTTGAACAAAAAGAATGGCAGTTGTTTAGGTATGAATTGTGAAGATTATCATTTTTGTGCAGTATGTGATTATTTTTCTCCATATATGTCCTTAAAAGCAGAAAGTTCAAATTTTCTTATTCTAGATAGCAAAGTTTTCTAACTATTTGATTGTCGAAACCAACAACGATATTGAATTACATTTCCATCTCCCAGTTCGATTTTTACTAAAACTCTGCAGTCATAACTTCCATCACATCTAAAAAGGCTTGCATTATATATTTGTGCACTTTCTTCTCATTAAGCTCCAAATAACAAAGCAGAAGCTCTTCCATGTAATCCCAATCAATGGTAAGATCGTGCTCTATCCTGGAAAGCACCATCTCTACCATTGATAGATGGAACTCATTGTATGGTTTTGATGAGTATAAGTGTACAGGGATGCTCCCTTCGTACACCGATGAATTCTGAATTACTTCATTGAACAAGCCTGATGAACTTGTTTTTGTTGGCAAACAAGAAAGTTTGTCGAAGTGTAATGGTGGATCATCCATCATCCATGGCATTGTCTTGAAGTTATTTTCATGGTATTTTGAACGGGACATGGTGTGTAAGGCTTAAAGGCAAAGGGGTTTTGAAGGTCTAAACTTGGGCAATGTTTTGAACTTTCACAATGGTGAAAGTTGGTGGAGAAAACGATACCATTCCGTGGCTTTATATAGGTGGGATTTTATTGTTAATCTGCACTGTAATTGTTTTGTGAATGATGATCAAGGCTTGTTGTGGGTGATTCGTAAAATTAATTAAATGTTAATTGATGAGCATCCTTCTAGGTTCTAATTCATTAATGATTATTAATTTGTCAGCTCTTCTTTATTGAGTAATAATGCAACATTATTTATTCCTTTGTGATTCATTGTTGAAATATTGGACAAAATTCTAGCACAGTCAGCAAAACTATCAATTTCAAGAAATGAATGGTTGATTTTCTCAAACAAAAAATATAAATGCTCGAGTGGGTTCGACTAAGTCGAATTTTCCTGATATATTTCTTGCTTATTAAAATCCTTAAATAAAAATGACCTTTTACTTGTTCTTAGGGCATCTCCAACCCGGGCTGGGGGGTGGGTCGATTTGGGCCAGCCCGCCAGCCGCGGGTTGGAGATGATACTGGGCGGTCCATTTGGACCGCCCAGGTCTGTGGGCTGGGCGATTTATCGCCCAGCACACAGCCCTCGGGCTGGGACGCGCTAATCAGCGCGTCCCAGGCACATTGCATCAATGGATTTTCTTTTTTATTTTATTTTTATTTTTTTAATGTTAAAAATTATTGTAACAATTGGGATTTGAACACGAAACCTTTATTGTGAAACTTGACTTCCTTACCATTTGAGCTACATCACTTTTGTTGAAATTTTAGTACAAATTAAAATTTATAAATTATAGAAACTTGTAGCCAAATTTATTTATAAATTAGATAATTAACTCAAATAAATATTTTACACATTATGAATGAAAATGAACTCAAATAAAATTAGATAATTAACTCAAATAAATATTTTAAAATTATATATTTGTCTATGAAATAATAATTTATTTAGCCACATTTAAAATTTGATTTGAAATATTTTAATTTTATTTAAACTCTAATATAGCATTAATGTTCACTGTATAGTTGAGACAAAATGTAGAAATATTATTAATGTTCCCAACGCCTAATGATTGTTGTTTCCATCGTTGCATTTTTCTTGTTGTTTACTTTTGTTGTATTGTTGCATTTTCAATGTTGTCTTCATCATTGCAATTTCGTTGTTATTTTCATGTAATCCTCGTTGTTTTTCTTGTCCCGAATGTAATATTATTATTTTATTATTATTGTCTCTAAAATTAATTATTATGCATTTTCATATTTAAATTAATATTACTTATTTTTAAAATAATAATAATAATAATAATAATAATTATTATTATTATTATTATTATTGGTACTACTACTACTATTATTATTATTATTATTATTATAGATAATATAGGTGAGAGTGGGGAAGGCTTTTTTTTTAATTAATTGGAGGAGATAGCCCTACCGGTTGGAGATGATACTCAGGGGGGTGCAGATTCCCCGGGTGGAGATTGACACCCCAGGGCTGTAAATAGCCCTACGGGTTGGAGATGCCCTTAGATGATGGCATATCTTTATTATGAAAAATGGTTGTAGGTTAATAGAGTCAACTAAAAGACAAGCCCATAGCTCACACAATGAGAAATTATTGTCGATATACGTTCTACCTATTCACTCAGAGCTCATTAGAAAGCAATACAAGCTCCATGTACATGAACTTTAAAGCTATACTTCTTTTTTCACTATTTAATGTTCAATCAATAATTGAAATTTAAATTTCATTCCATACTAATACTAATAAGACAGTACAATAATGAAAAAAAAGGACACCCAATCACAACGAGCATTAAGAAGAATTAAAGAGAATTGGTAGTGAATTTTCTCACTATTAATAATTTTAATACTAATAAGACAGTACAATAATGAAAAAAAAGGACACCCAATCACAACGAGCATTAAGAAGAATTAAAGAGAATTGGTAGTGTATTTTCTCACTATTAATAATTTCATGGTATGTACATTTAAATACGGATGCCATATAGAATGATATCAATACTTATATTTCCACATTCAATGACAGATGTCAGGATGGCCGAGTGGTCTAAGGCGCCAGACTCAAGTTCTGGTCTTCGAAAGAGGGCGTGGGTTCAAATCCCACTTCTGACATATTTCACTAACACAATAACATATTATGTTTTGGTTAACCTACTCATTCAAAAGTCAAACAAATAATATTTATTTTGTATAAAAAAAATTTTGCACAAACTCTATTTTGATTTGACATAAAAAAATTTATCTCTTACATAACAAACATGTCAAACATGATTTGATATAAAATCTTACATATCTTAACTCTACAACTTAAACTCACCCAAAAAACTTATACCACCTTATTTTTCAAATCACTCTCCCAAAATTCAAACAAACAACATTATGTAAATTGATGTTATTTTAAAAATCTTCACGGCTCTTACAAACTACTCTTCTCATATGCCAAACAAACAAACACAACCTTTCATTTAATCCATTTTGCTATTTCCCATTTTTCTCCATTTCTTGAAATTCATTTAACAATTAGTCCAAGGGCAAAACCGGAAGCAGGTAAAAGCCTGGATCTACGATATTCTTCAACACTACGCATCCTCGTCATAAATCCAATAAAACAATACTGTTACCTTTTTATTTTTTATTATATAAAACATTACTACTAAGTATTTTTTTTTTTTTTGAGAAAACATTACTACTAAGTATTAACTACTTACAAATTCCATCATTTAGACCCTGAAGACCTTACAAAAGTACAGTAATTAATCAGTTGGACTAAAATAAAAATCATGACTACAGCAGAAGGAAGCAGGCGAGAAGCGCGACGACGTCGTACAAAACATTATGTTTTGGTTAACCTACTCATTCAAAAGTCAAACAAATAATATTTATTTTGTATAAAAAAAATTTTTGCACAAACTCTATTTTGATTTGACATAAAAAAATTTATCTCTTACATAACAAACATGTCAAACATGATTTGATATAAAATCTTACATATCTTATCTCTACAACTTAAACTCACCCAAAAAACTTATATCACCTTATTTTTCAAATCACTCTCCCAAAATTCAAACAAACAACTTTATGTAAATCGATGTTATTTTAAAAATCTTCACCACTCTTACAAACTACTCTTCTCATATGCCAAACAAACAAACACAACCTTTCATTTAATCCATTTTGCTATTTCCCATTTTTCTCCATTTCTTGAAATTCATTTAACAATTAGTCCAAGGGCAAAACCGGAAGCAGGTAAAAGCCTGGATCTACAATATTCTTCAACAATACGCATCCTCGTCATAAATCCAATAAAAAAAACCTTTTTATTTTTATTTTTTATCATATAAAACATTACTACTAAGTATTAACTACTTACAAATTCTATCATTTAGACCCTGAAGACCTTACAAAAGTACAGTAATTAATCAGTTGGACTAAAATTAAAATCATGACTACAGCAGAAGGAAACAGGCGAGAAGCGCGACGACGTCGTATTGCCGAACGAGGATCCGACCGATTGGCTCTCATCACCGGAAAAATCCAATCTATGCCCTCCCAATCCGACCAATCCCCTCCTGCCGCCGGTACCCTTTAAATATGGTCCCCTATTTTAGTATAAAATGACTATCATTTAAGCTGAGCAATAAGTAGTATTGTGCAAAACAATTGCTTTGTTATGAAAAGTGTTGTCTTGTATTTACTTTTATTAAGTGTTTCATTTGAAATGAAAGTTAAATGTCCAATTTGGCGGTTAGATGAAATGTATATTGAAAGGTTATATTGTCAAAGTTTGTATTTTTGGGGCTCTTTTGAGATGAGTATTTTTGGAGCTTGAAAAGAAAATTTCGGAATAATTGTGTACAATAGATCATGTAATTGTTAGTATATGAATTTAATTTTGTTTTGTACATTCCTTTTGTTGGTTTGAGAATTTGTATAGACAGATTTGAGGGTCAAGTGTGAGAAAAATTACTTACTAATGATGATGTTCACGCATACATTTACTGAACTAATTGTAGAAATTACTTGCTAACGATGATCAGTTCATTGTCTGAATGCTATGCACAATTATTTTGACTTTTGAACTACGCAGTTTGTGAGTTTTTCAGATCATACATATTTGATGTCGCGGTTCTTATTTTATGTTTGCATTGCAGAAGACGAAGCTTTATCTTTGCCAGTTCATGACTCTGGCAGGGAAGTCAGCGAGGACCCTATCGTAAACGAGGCATTAGAGATTTTGCTGCCCAACCGTGACAAAGGCAGTAGCATTGCGTCTAGAGCAGTGTCCTTGCTTGGCCTTGAAAAAGAATTCGTGCAAGTCTCATCATCAATTCAAAGTAGTGTACTTGAACATCAAGATGAACCACAGAGCCATCGTAGTTCACTCATGTTGGGTCAAAGCATTGCGGCTAGAGCAGTGTCCTTGCTTGGCCTTGAAAAGGAAATCTCGCAAGTCTCATCATCAATTCAAAGTAGTACTACTGTACTTGAACATCAAGATGAACCACAGAGCCATCATAGTTCACTCACGTCGGGTCAAATACGCTCTGCAATTCCAGCTTCAGAGAATATTCGCATGTATTGTTCTATAGCAGCTGCAGTATTAGTAATCTTGTCATACATAGGAGGATTACCTATTCTGGGCTGGAGCACTGTTTTTAGACCAGTTTACTTGCTTTTGTTAACGAATGTGTCTACAGTGCTTACTCGGCTTATTTTGGGAACGCAGGGTGCTGAGTTAAGGGCAGGACAGACAAGTAGTTTTCCTACGTTTGGTGGAAATGGTTTGTTTGATCAAATGGGGAAAGCTCTTGAGTTTGGGCTACTTTTGCAGGACATTTTTGGAGCACTGTTTATAGACTTCAGTATCTATGCGCTAGTCCTCGTATGTGGCCTCTCCCTGGTTCGGAGTCTGGGCTTGTAAACTGTTGTTAATTTATTGATATAGAAATTGTAAGGCTCTCAAAACTTTGTAAGACTTAAGTTGATGTATCTGTCTAATGATTTAATTATGTATTTCTTTACTTGAAACCTGATTCCGTAAAATGTAAATTGCATTTCAGTTTCAATCAATGCTGATATTTCCATTGATTGATTCACTGGTTTTCCATTACATTCTCTTGTGCTCTATGATTTGCATATACTACTCCCTCAAGTATCCAACTATAAAGATTAGATGATGGTCTGAAGAGGAAACATGTTTTACACACATATATACACACGAAGACAATTGTCGCAACCATAAAATAGCTTCGACAGCCAGAAACACATAATCTTCTTATCATCATGCATACCTGAATAGCTCAATATTCTTGGCTTATTATCTTTCAAAATAACATTAGCTTAGAAATTTGAGTTTTGAATTTTTTTATTTTTTTAATCACCTTGGGGTCCTGTTATTTGATAAAAGATCAATTTTTTTTATTAGTTTCAAAATTTAAATGCAGCAAGCTGGGATGTTGTTACTTACAGAAAATAATTTTCATTATCCGAAAAAGGCAGGGATTTCATTAATGAGAGATGGGCAGCAATTGGCACAACTTCTGAGAAAATGTTCACAAAATTTATTGTACGAGGAAGGAAA
This sequence comes from Penstemon barbatus, assembly GCA_003313485.2. NCBI lineage: Eukaryota > Viridiplantae > Streptophyta > Magnoliopsida > Lamiales > Plantaginaceae > Penstemon > Penstemon barbatus. Next base: position 5,980,655 of record CM064878.1, read on the forward strand.
GGAGGCACATGGAGCTATATTAAGAATGGGTTACGAGTCTCATTCCATGATAAACAACGACCTCATATCTATGTATGCAAAATGTGGCAGAACCGAAATTGCTCGTACAGTGTTTGACAAAATGCCAGTAAGAAATGTTGTTTCTTGGACTTCTTTAATGTCCGGATACTTGCAGGTAGGCAATGCCAGAGCGTCATTATTGCTTTTCAACGAGATGAGATATTCAGATGTGAGGCCTAATGAGTATACTTTGTCGACAAATATCAAGGCCTGTGGGATGTCATGTGCTCTAGAAACCGGGAAACAAATACACCTAGTGTCTTGTAAAAGTGGTCATGAATGGTATCCGGTGGTCGGAAATTCAATCATGGATATGTACTCGAAATGTAGAAGAATCGATGAGGCCGAACAAATGTTTCGTGCAATGCCAGTCAAATCTCTGATAACATGGAATGTGTTAATAGCAGGATACGCATTAAATGATCATACTAGTGCCAAGTCTTTGCACCTTCTAAAGGAAATGCAAACAAAAGAAGAAATGCCAGACGATTTTACATTTTCAAGCACCTTAAAGGCTTGCCGTGGTCTCGGAGCTATTCAAGAAGGGATGCAAATCCATGCCTTCTTGCTCAGACGAGGATACCCCATTTCATCTCATAAAGTTCTTTCTGGTGCCCTGATCGATCTTTACGCCCAATCTGGATGCTTACTCAAGGCCAGGAATGTCTTTACTCAAATGAAGGTAAAAAGTGTCATATCCTGGACTGCACTAATTACTGGTCATATTCGAAAAGGAAATGTAACCGAGGCCATGGAATTGTTCAGGGAGCTCAGGTCAGGTTCCTATCCTCTTGATAGTTTCGTTCTTTCGAGTATAATTAGTGTGTTTGCAGATTTTTCTATGGTGGATTTAGGAAAGCAAATGCATTCCTTCACCATCAAAATCCCATTTCGTTTAGATACATCAGTTAGTAATTCGATTCTCGATATGTATTTGAAATGTGGTTTGACCAAGGATGCTGAAAAGTTTTTCGACAAAATGGAAGTGAAAAATGTGGTTAGCTATACCGTTATGATCACAGGATACGGAAAACATGGTTTAGGTAAAGAGGCAGTTCAACTTTTCAAGAAAATGCTGGATGAGGATATCGAGCCAGACGAGGTTACATATCTGGCTTTGCTCTCATCTTGTAGTCACTCTGGGCTTGTTGAAGAGAGTCAAGAATGGTTCTCAAAATTGTGCAGCAATGAGAAGCTAAGGCCTAGAGTCGAGCACTATTCTTGCATGGTCGATGTTCTTGGTCGAGCGGGGAGATTAGAGGAAGCGAAGAAGGTTATAGAGAATATGCCTGTTAAAGATAATGTGGGAATATGGCAAACATTGCTTAATGGTTGTAGGGTACACAAGAATGTTGAAATGGGGAGAGAAGTAGGTGAGATTTTATTGAGATTGGATGGTGAAAATCTTGTGAATTATGTTTTCATTTCGAATTTGTTTGCTGATGTTGGTTTATGGAAAGAATGTGAGAGATTGAGAGGAATGGTGAAAGCTAAAGGGTTGAAGAAAGCAGCTGGACTCAGCTGGTAAGTAAAGAATGCAGTAATTTATTTCCAGTTTTCAATAAATTGTAAAATGTCAAGTCTAATTTCATTGAGTTCTAACCTTATAATAATGGAAACTAGAACTAATCCGTTCATGAGCAACTTTTCTTGTTCTCTAATTTATATCTACTTCTTGAATTTGGACGAGTAAAATGAAAAGGAAAATGACAATGATAAAAAGGCAAGATGAACATCTTTTTACTTGCTATAATCCGCGAACCAAACATAGTTCTACTTTATATTCTGCACCAGTTGATGTTATATTCGTTTAAATTGTCCATCCTCTAGGTCATAAAAAATCTAAGTCACACTAATCGTCCCTTAAGTTTAAAGTTTTTTACATTTTCGCCCATTATAGATAAAGTGTTAAACTTTAGTCATAGATAAAGTCTTACATAATATGTGTTACATCGATAATTTTTTAGGTCGATTTTTAGCAGAATTATATCACGTGCAAACACGTGCATTTTGACAAGCGTATTTTTGAAATACAATGTTTTCTAATATTTTAGTATTACACTTACGTCCCTCGTGTTAATATTTAATTTAATTTTTGTCCTTTTTGTTTCATTTATTTTTTTTTTGCATAAAAGTAATTTATTGGCTTTATTTTCATTTTTAATTAAACATCAAACTTCTTTTATACAACTATTATTCGATGGTGTTTTTAGTATATAAATAAGGACATTTTTGTAATTAAAATTGAAAAGTTGAAATCAAACGCTATATTATTTTAACATATTAGAATGAATTGTTCTAAAATTTATTAAAAAGAAAAAGTGAGGCAAACTGATCCTTCATCTAAGAAATAACTCCGAATTTTTTATTCCCAAAATTACAATAAAATATTTGAAGCTAAAATTTTTTTACAATATAGAATGAGAATGAAAGTTGTGGGTAAAAAAATGAAAATTGAACCAATAAATTACTTTTATACAACAAATTTTGAAACATAAAAGGTGAAAATGAAACAAAGTATTAACGTGACATAAGTGTCCACGCTCTTTAGCACAAGTGAGTCTCGCGACACTAATATTTTAAAAAACATGGTAATCCAAAAATATACCTGCCAAAATGTACATATATTTTTTTATTAAAAATTAACTTGAAAAGTGATCAATGTAACACGTATTATATTAGAGGGTCATAAATGTATGTGTAACGCTTGATTTATAAATTGAATTTTTCTTCGAGGCTTTATGATTTTTGTTGGGTTTATAAACGTTCTTCTTTTTATGGGAAGTTTAATGTACATACTCTTTCTTGTTTTTCATAAGATAGATTTTTTGTGCAACTAAAATAAATAACTATGTACATATAACTATTACTTATATAAAATGCAAAAAGCGAAGGCCTCGAAATGTACAAAAGAATGCATATGCTTGACTTAAAAATAAAGCCATAAACTAAAAACATAAAAATGTATGATAATAATAGAGGGCTCCAACCCACTTGACCGATAGGGGTATCACTATCAATGATTATAGGTTATAGTCTTATTTATAGAGGGAAGTTTTCCTCTTAAAGAATCTTTCTTTTATCAACAAACCTTGCACTGCTTCACGATTGTTAATTTACCAACATTAGCTCTCGACAAACAATTGAAGAAAAGGACATAATTACTAAACTACTGATAGTCTACCTATTTTTGCAGTACACTGGAAGGATCATTCCATGGCTTAAGTGATTACAAAATCCCATGGAGATAGATCCGCCAAATTAAAAATGGGAGCGTTCCTACATATTAAGTTGAATCCTTAAAGAAGGGATGTTCAAGAGCTTCACGCGCTGTGAGACGTTCAGATGGTTCAAACTTCAACAAGCTGTGCAACAAGTTAACTAGGGAGGATCTTGAGGAATCCACATGCCTCGAGACAAGAAGCTGCATTTAGTAGTGAAACCGAGTTATAGTTGGACATGTAAAACCATCAATCCTAATACAATATCAATCAAAATGTTTTTGGAGAATAAGAAAACGGGGAGAAGATAGCGACCTTCAATTCGTCTAGCTTTCTCACTGCTCGGATACTCTCCCTAGATACTGCTCCTTCAGGCCAATTTAGTCGTGATCGTCTGAAATATTTTCCTGCACTTCTGCTGCAAAAAGCACAATAAAAAGAACCAAAAATCATCTCAACTTTCTCAAATTTCACATTTCTTTATTATTATGTGGGCAACTTTAGTTCCTGTTAAAGTTCTTCGAAGGGGGTTTTGGGGTTGCTCAACTCATAAGAATTTTTGATAGATAAAGAGAGTAGAAGTATGCCTTGAGACTTCATTAATGAAAGTTTGCATCAGTAACAAGAAGGTAGTCAGAAGCACAAACACCCAAAGAACAGAAAAAAAAAAAAAGTGCAAAATAATTTACTTTGCTCTGCGAATCATATGCTCCGACATTGGTCCCAACACCCTCTCCATCATAGCCAAATGTTCCAAATTCTCATGTGTTTGGAAAAGTGCTTCGCCCTGAAAAGACATTATTTTCAAACTTAAGAAAAATACAAAATAGACTAGCTATGCTAGATAATGGAGGAGAAAGAAAATCTAACCGTGCAAAGCTCAACAAGAATGCAACCAACACTCCAAATATCACAGGGATATGTCCAACCTAACCCTGAGACCAAAATAACACACAGTTGATAAACCACAGGTTCTGTTAGAAAATTCTATTTCCATAACATTACTCAAGAGAACAGATTCTTATCAAAACTTGTAGGAACCATCAAACTACTTCTATCACATATCAAGAGCAACAGTAAGGACAACATAATGTTCTGATCCATCAAAGTGAACAAATCATCTTCTTTGAAAATAGTGTCTCAATTACTAAGAAAAAAATCACTCAATGTGTCTAATTTTAAGTTCAAGGTAAATAAGTGATCAGATTTGTCACCAACAATTTAAATAACTATTTATGAAGATTCCATAAATAGATGATTGCATAAATAAAATCGTAACCAAGTTATGATAGTTATACGTGAAAAAAACTGATGAAAGGACATCGATAAGCATAACTCTGCAGCAGAATACCAATATCTCATCTTTAAGGAGCTTGACATTTCAGTACGCAGAAACAATGGATCCAATAGAATCTATAAGAAATACTCTCTCAAGAGAATTTTAATCATTAACAAATGTTGACACACCTTAGAACTGAAAGCTAGCAAAATAACAAATGTCAATAGACTAGTGGATAGTCTATCTAATAAGAAAGAGAACAGAATCAATGTGAATCTCTCTGACTTCAGTAACTAGTTACCTAGAATGATCTCAGGTGCCCTGTAATGCCTTGTTGATACAATGGAGCTATGAATCTGATTATCATAAGCGGTACTACCAAAATCAATCAGTTTAATGGCACTTGACTTTGGCAAGCACCTGAAATTCGTTTCATCTGGAATTTTCTGTGCCATCCAAAACAATCATTCATAAATACGATCGAGTGTATGCCTAATTATAAAATGGTATCCCAACTATACAAGGCCAAATACCTTGCAGACAGGAAACTTTACAAATTCAGAAGATACAAGAAGTATATTTTCAGGCTTCAGGTCAGTGTGGATTAACCGTAAATCATGCATATCTGTTGGATAAATTAAAAGATAACAAAAGTCAAAAAAATGACCAGTTAGAAGTAGATCTAAATGTCTGGAAAATATAAAAAGGCTATACAAATCTAGATATCTGGTTAGAAACATATAAATACATAATATGTAGATAAAGGAAGGCGAAGGACAATCCACAGACATGCTACAGCTTCCAATAGCTGGCGCCCAAACTCCCGGACAAGATCCACATGACAGGGGGAGTATTTATTTCTCTTTAGAAAATCAAATAAACTTGGCCCAAGCTTCTCAAACACCTATAAAACCATTGAAATCCATCCAAAGGAAGTTCGCTGTCAAGCTATCAGTGTTACGCATGAAGTTCACATTGACAAATCAACTAAAGCTAACACAAACAATGTTATCTATAAATTTCAAGCATATTACCACACCAGTGACTATGATAGAAAATCAACTACAATTATATATTCTTCTTCAATGGAAGGTGGTGTTTGCGAGTTGAGTTGGTGCCACACGGAGCATCACAATAAAGAAACTAGAAACAGTGTAAGAACATATCCTCACATGCAAAGACACCTTAATAAAATTATAGCACTGCATCCAGGTATGCATCACTGAATCTATCTAACATAGCATTTGAACGTGAGCTGGATGCATAAGAAGATAGACAAGGATACTTACTATACAAATATGGTTGCGATAATCAAACCAACTTTGCATCTTCACGCAACTGCCAATAGAAATTAAATAAGTATATATAATTAAAAACGTAAAAACTTTTTAGTGATTTATTAACTGAAAACAACATACTTTGAGTCGCCTTTATCATTTTTAGCAATATGCTCAAGTACGTCAATCTCGATCATTGCTGCATCACGATACTTGCTTATGCTTCTGACTACTTTAATAGCTACATGTTCTCGCGTTTGACGATCCCAACATTCCAATACTCGACCAAATGTGCCTACAGCACTAGCAATATGCTGATTTGATACAAGAAGAATGATGAAAAAATAAGGTTTTCTTATCAGCAGGCACGTGACCGCTAACCTTCACCCATCTTGCCAAGTATCTTATCTGTGAGAAGAGAAGAAGTTAAAAATGGGGGTCAAGTTTCTTGGTCATCACTTTATAAGAATTTTGAAGGAAATATACCAATAATCATTGGATACTCAGGACAGAGATCATATGAATTTACAAAAAAGAAAAGTCCACAGTTAAACTGATGCTATCCACAAAAGAAATGCCAAAAGTTGAACAAGTAACAAACATTACAACCCCAAGAACAAATAGAAAACTTAATTTTTTTTCTGGGTATTTAAATCATAATTTCCTATCTTAAAACTTAAGATCTACTTCCAGTTTACTGATTCAGGATACACGAACCAAAATAAAGTTACACAAAATTCTAAGAGGGAATATGTCTCTATCCGCTGAAAGAGAATTTCCAGCAAGTGAAGAGAGCTTTGTCTCCATGCTACAATAATCACCATTAGACAGCTATTATCACGCATTATTGATATTAAATTAAAAAGCCATGCTAATAAGCAGAGACATTCAGGCACTACAATTTTTCTAAAACAGCCAAAACCTCAATTCACAAATAATAAATTACTAAAAAATAAAATTTCTTCACAGCAACATTGAAATCATAACAACAAAAGTCCCTGGGATATAAATAAATTGAATGAATTTAATAGGAGAAATCAAATTACATCGAGGTGTGAGATTCTCGCCGAGGCTGAACACGTAATGACCCTCGCGATCATCATCTCTCTTCGGTGGCGATGCGTGTCGCCTCAGAAACCGAGGTGGTGGAACCCTAGCCCCGTTATCTTCGTCATCCCTGTGATCAGCCTACAAAAGAAAACGTCAGAAAATTCTCCCTTTCCGAAGAAACCTTAACCCTAAATTAATTTCCGTACAAAATATTTGCAACCACCTCTTGCTGCCGAGACGGAGCCACGTCCCACGTTGAACGACGCCGTTTCCGAATTTGCCTATCCTTATCCTCATCCGCCATTACTTTGATATCTGATTCACCGATAGGAATGACAACCAAGCTGTTACGTAAATGTATTAAGAAAGTACAACTGTGGTGATTTCTGCAACAAAAGATACTAATTATATTTGATTTTTAAATTGACAGTCACAGATAAAAGGATTTTCTTTGTACTTCCTTTTGAGCTAGACGGATAAAAGGGTTTCCCTGAGGCCCGTTCGGTTTCCTGGATCGGATTATACAAGATTGGGCAGTTTATTCTGTCCAATTCCGGACTGGGTCATGTATTTTTATCAGCTGTTTGGTTGTTTTTTTGCCCCATGACAAAAAATAATAATTCATTCAGCTTAAAGGCCCATTTATGCTCAATTGACAAATTTGCTCCTGATTTGTCTTCATCAAAATTAGGGTTCTATGTCCAGTTCCTATTTCTTACTACAAATTTCACCTATATTGGACAATAATCACCAACAGGTGATTAGTCTAATGGAAGAGACTAGTCACTACAAAGTAGAAGAGTCAGGTATTCCTGTTGGAAGAGATTTCTACTTTATGTGACTGACACATCTCGAAAGAGATTAAACCCTTGAAAAAAAAAAAAGGAGACAATATTCACATAAAACAAAATATTAAAAACATTTTATAGTCAACTGGGAAATCATAATTCCAAAGCAACATTGTCTTAGGGCCATACATAATTACCAAATTCATCATACATTACCTTTTACATCCCAAAAAAGCTACAAAATTAAAAACATACACCAAGTAAAGCATTGACATCAAATTAGTTAGGAAATCCAAAAAGCAACTCAAGTTTTTTGCTCCACACAACAAAATTAGCAACTTATGCTCGAAAACATTAAAATATGCTCCGAATGATCTTTTCTCGATTGGACGAAGTTGGCTTGGTCATTCTCCGAGTAGATAGGAACAAGTCTGTATAATATGGATTTGCTCCGATCTTTGGGCCCATCATCTTTGGGGCCCTATTGTTTCGATCATTGGGTGTTACACATGGATCATCGTCACCGTCCATTCCTAAATGCACATAATCGGGAATGACTTTAAATATGGTTTCCATGACCGGTTTCTTTCCCTTGTTCCTTCGTGTAGTAAAACGATCATCATCTGTGACTTCTTCAACCGCCGCATCTACAAAGCTTGTTGCCCCTTCTCCGATCGCCTATATTTCCTAACGATTCCAAACCAATCTTTGTAGTTTCCCTTTAAAACGGGGCGGCTTCACCAAGTAAGGCTTCAAGATAGAGACAAGTTGTTGGCCTCTTTTCATATACACAAACAAAATATATAGCATACAAAAAAGTTGTGAACGCAAATGCAAGTGCACATAATAATAAAACGATAAGAACTACTGAGTATCAAATCCCAACGAGTAGGCACAAGTGAGTAAATTGAGCTAACAATTCCTATGATGTTCACGTAAGTAAGTTTGCAATGGGACGAAATGATTGGATTGGATTGACTAATGCTACTAAAGACGAGGGAAATAAACTAATTAAGCTAATTACACTATAAAGGGAGGAAATCAATAGGATAAAAGAGATCTAGGGAACTATTTCACTTAGGGACTTCACTTATATGTCTAGATTGGGTCAATTAATAATGATTGATTGATTCAATTGATGCTCGTAGATTCATTTTAATCTTAGTTATCTTTCGACCTCACAATATCCTATCAATCTACCCAAATCCTCTATCTTCTGATCACTCACGAAGCCCGTTGTCACCTAAGGTTATAAGGAAAGTCCAAATCCACCTATCCGTAGAGGACTCTAAGGCATACCATTGTCACCCGGGACCTAAAACTAACCCAAGTTACCCCAGATAATCTAAGTTATTTGATATTTTGATGCATTCACTGACGAACTCACTATAACGAACACGAGCCACCTAAGTATATGTCTATCCTAGATGCAAACTCGCAAATCGAACTCGCTAGACTCCCTAATTGCTATTTCAAGTAAACACAATCAATAATGGATTAAGCCATAAAATTCAATTATTCAATTAAATCAACATCAAAACACATAACCCAATCATCAACACATGATTTCAATCCCTAAGATCCGTATATCCCTAGATCACAAAATTTAACCACAGATATTCACAAATCTAAACATCACATCAAATAAATTCACAATCATCATTTCATACACAAAATAGATGAAAAAAATGCTAAATGTTTAATTAATTGAAAGCTCCTTCTTCAAATCCTTTGAATTCCTCCTTGCTTTAACTACTTTAATCTACTCCTAAGCTATATACAAAAGGGAAAGAAATTACGTGAATGGGGTGAAAGTGGTGAGTAGTGTGAGATGGGGGCTAAGGAAAAGAGGAGAGAAAAGTATAAATATTAGCAGTAGTTAAAAGTATAAACTTCATGACTTCAAAGCAATTACAATAGCTAGTAGAAGAGATCATACCTGATTGCTACTATGAACAATCTGAACAAGCAACAACACCGGATGGAGAAATGAGTCTTTCATATGCTTTCGAGTGTTCTGTGCCCTTATATGGTCGGGTATCTATCAGTAAGAAAAACTAGGTTGGGTTTCCAAATTTACATGTCACTTTCATTCTGAGTTTATAAAAGTTACTTAGCAACTTCCTTACCTCTCCCTTCGAAAACCCAACAAAGTAATTATAATCGTGAAGCACAACAAACAACATTGTACATTAATCAACGAACACATACCGTACAATATGTAGGAACATTAGCAACACGAGACACAATGAAAAAGAATTTGCATATCAAAAACTGGAAGTGAGAGAAAGAGGAAAATATATAATCAAAGGCATGTATCAATACAATCAATGTACTTCTTGCAAGTCTTGCATGATAATCTTAAAGTGTCTTGGATTTCTAGTTGGCACACAGACACGGTCATACACTGAAAGAATTATGATTAATGTAACCAATTAATAAAGAGAGATAAAAGAGTTTAGACCAATAAACTCAAAGAAATGACTACATAATTACTACTTTTTTAACAAATCTCCAAAAAAAGATCATAATAGAAAAAAATCTTGGAATTAAGAAAAGAACCAAGAACTGTAGGAAAGAAAGAAAAGAGGGGGCAAAATTATAGTGTTACCGGCATAAAAGAACATACCGAGTAATAAAAAAAATTGATTCTTGAAATGAAGAAAAGAAACAAGAACTCCAAGAGAAAAAGGGGCAAAATTAGGAGTAATACCTGGCCGCTAAGTCTGAAATCTCCTTTAGCAATACAACTTTTGATGAGAATGATCCCCCCCCCCCCCCCCCCCCCCCCCCATTATCTTTTTATCTGAATTTGCCAAGAAACCTAAAAATAATTTGAGAAACCAAGAAAATCAAGATGAATTCATGAAAATAAGGACGAATTCAATGAAAATTGTATATATATCGACCTTGATGGTTTTTGCTATGGTGATTAGTTTCAAGTTACTCTCTGTAGTTTCTCTGATTCTCTCTGTAAAGAAGACTATAAGAAAGATAGGTGGTGTGTAGTGTAGTGTAGTGTAGTGTACTAGTGTAGTGTAGTGTGGAGTAATTTATGAACTTTTTAAGCGTTAATTTATAGTATAACTGTTTGAAAGAATCCTTTTTGGGCTAGGATGACTTTAATTTTATTTAATTAAATCGCCCTTGATCTGATTCTCTCTCTCTATACATAAATATACGGATAAACAGGGCCGGTCCGATAAGATTGAGTTGGATTGCTATGGGCCCAAGTCTTAACCAAAGGATGGGCTAGCATGGGTCCATCACTTCAATTTATACTGAATTTCTTATGTGGGGCGGTACTCCATCAGTGTCGTGGGCACAATGTTTAATAGGAGGCCGAAAAAGAAATTTTCAGTTTCCATGCTCCAGTTTTCAATATATTAACAATAACCCTCATCTTTCTAAAATATGATCTTTTAGAACCTTCATAAATCATAATACGTCAACATAAACTACAAAGATAATTTTTCTTATATCTTTGAATCTTAGGTCAAACATTGAGATTAAAAAATGGTCATAAATATTTTATTAAATAAATTACTAAACTATTATTAAAAATCTAGTATACAAGTGTAGGTAGATGATGATGTCATATATTAATACAATTTCCCAATTTTTTACATTCAATTTATTGAATAAATACTAAAAAGAAAACAAATAAAATGAAATCATAATGTATCTCAATATAATATTTTATCATTAAAAAATCTCAGAGTACTAAAATGGTTATACAGTATATCATTGCACACAGCGTTAATGAGTAGTTAGGATTCCTAATCCTTAAAAGGTCGGGGGTAAATGCAAAAAACTCTCATGCCATGTTAGGCCATCTCCAATGATCAAGAGGGAAGCTCCTTGAAGGGGTGGAGATGGCCATCTCCATTGATTCAAGGGGAGATCCCCTTGAATCCAACCACCCAATGCTCAAAGGGGTGGAGCAAGTCAAGGTTGGCTTGCCCCATCCCTTGAATATTGAATCCAATGATTTTTTTCTTTTTTCTTTTTATTTATTCTTAGTTAAAAATTTATTTCTTTAATTTATGATTAATTTTAAAAATGTAATATTTATTTAAGAAACTTAAATAAATTTAATTTTAAAAATTAAACATTAGAAGAATGTAACTTTAATTTATGAAATTAACATTAATAATTTGTAAATTTAATAACATTGTAAGAAATTTAAATACAATTTATTATTATTAAATGATAGTGAAAAAAATGAGGATTGAAATTAAATAAAATTGATAGATTGAGTCATTGGAGATGACTATGAGAAAGAAAGGGGAAAGTGGACTTAGGCTGAGCTGAGGAGTCACCAGAGATGACCTTATGCTAAATCTGCAAGAAACTACATGTAAAAATTTTATTGTGTCAAACTTCCTTATACTTTAAAAAATCCTACAAAAACCACCAATTTATAAGAAATAAATCGTTTTGGATCGACATGTTTCAAGAAATCATTTTAAAAACAGTTGAATAAATCTTTTGAAAATACATCAAACTACATTAATTGCTTCTCTTTAAAAAAGAATTAATATTTGTTGCAATGGATAGGATTCAAATGCATGGCAACATTTTTCCTCATTATGTGCTCACTGCTCACTACAAAAGAAAAGGAAGACAACAAATCTGGTCTTCTAAAAGAGGCATATGTCCATGTGTCACAATACGAAGGAAATTATAGAAGACGGTCTGATTTGACCACGATCAAATAACTAAAAGATAAAATTTATTTAAACAATAAAATTAAGACTAATTATCGAGTAAAAAAATTAAGTCTGCAAATTAAATATAATTAAACCATCCGATGTCTAATTTGAATTTGATGAAGAAAATGTCTAGTATGTTCGATTCCAAATCTGAATATTAATTGTTCGATATAAGTATTTATTATTAAAACTCGACCCAATAGATTAAGAAGTAGGTAAAGTTATGAAACTAATTAAGATAACATATCATATCCTCCCACAAATTAGAAGTTAATCCCACCCTTCAGCCTCCTGATTTGACAAATCTGGTGGCCAACATTTAAATATTCCCATTTTTAAAAAATATTCCTTTCTTCCATTCCCAAAAATCAACTCAGTACATATAAACAAAGTGGAGAGAGAGCGTGGCTTTTACGCGACCTCCACACGCCTCTATAAATACTCCACTTAAAAGAAATCTCGAGTCAAAAACACAAACACATAGAAAACAAGAAAGAACTAAAGAAAATATGCAGTCACTGCAGGAGAAAGCATCCGAATGGAGTGGAGTGCACACAAACGATGCCTTCGCCATTGATGAAACCAATCTCTATCAAAAGCTCGGCCTTCAGACTTTTATCAATCTCTCAACCAATTTCTACAACAGGTGTCAAAATATTCATTATTTTTTTTTAATTAATGTATTGTTAAATTGATTGAATGTTTATTTTTGTCGAGAAGTGCTGAAAAGTTTGAGTCCATGTGGATTCGAGTCATTCGACACAATCCCAGATGAGAAATTGATTTTGTTTCTTTGTGTGGGATTCTGATTTTATTTTTGGGAAATCTTGTTGATTTTATCCTTTTCATGGTTGCTTAGTAAGTTTGATTGTGGTTCTTACATTATTTGTTTTACTTTTTTGTGTTAAAGAATATGATAAGTAGATGTGATAATTGTGGATCTTAATTCTTAAAGTGGTTTATATTATACAGTCATGAAGCTATTCCAGCCATCGATTGAAATTTCGTTTCTTTAGTATGTTTGGTCAGTTAATTATAAAAAAAAAAAATTAATGCAAAAATCTTTTAAGTTGTAAATGAAAGAGACATTCTGAAGTAAAAACTATTATATTCCGTTTGAATTGACCCAAAAACATAATCGTTCCTGAAAATTTTAATCCTTGATACCACCTTCAGCCTTAGGGTTTCATAATATGGATGATTCAACATTTTCTTTGCTCTAAATTTGGTTACTGCTCTTAGTTTAATCCTGAGTTTTTTCAAGATTTAAGTTGATACTTTTCAATATTGGTACCCCTACAGTCACTTCACTTTTGGCTCTTTGAACACAAACTGAAAGTAAGCTTAAAACTTTTACAATCTACTTATAAGATTGACATGAATGTGATTTGTTCATTGACCGAGGAACTTCATTTTCATTACGGTTCACTCAAAATACACTTTGTTACTTGAAGTACTTAATGTTTACAGAGTCTACGATGACGAGGAAGAGTGGTTTCGGTCAATTTTTGCTAATTCGAAAAAGGAAGATGCTATTCAAAACCAATATGAGTTCTTTGTGCAAAGAATGGGAGGACCACCCCTTTTCTCTCAAAGAAGAGGTAACAAATTTTAGATTGTAATTTTATTGCTGCATAGGATAGGAGTTTGAAGTTTAAATTATATGAGTAACGCTGTAAACGTATAAAGTATAAAAATAAAAATAAAAAAAAGACGCTGTAAGCGTATTTCATTTTATTTGGATGCATTTGGTTTTATCGAAGTTCTATGGAGCAACACTCTATAGGCTATAATGAGTTTTGTATGTTTGTACCAAATTCAGTATCTGTGAAGTCCTTGTCAATTGACTTCTCTTTGAAGCTCATTGGCCAAAGATATTATCACTAGTTTTAAACACATGAACAGAAGTCCTTCAAACATTGAGCATCATTGTTTTATGGACTTAGTGAAACAACTCTTCCTTGTACTTGATATCTTATAGAACAGGGAAATTTGTTTCTTCTGATTACTTTGCAACTTTAGTTTGTTAAAATCAGTCGTTCACAAGTGGTGTTAATTCTTTTAGAGCTGACTCAGTAGTTTTGACAGGGCATCCTGCATTGATTGGGCGGCACCGTCCATTTCCGGTCACTCATAAAGCTGCAGAAAGGTGGTTGCACCACATGCAACAAGCATTAGATAGCTCTACAGATATTGATCCAGACTCCAAAATCAAAATGATGAATTTTTTTAGGTACAAACTCTTATCTATTTATCTCTTGCGTCATTTGAGACAAGGAGCACTTTATATATCTATCTGTTGGTTGTGTTAATCGACACCTTTTCCTTTTCAGGCACACTGCATACTTTCTTGTAGCAGGAGATGAGTTGAAGAACCCGAAACAAGAAATTGCCTGCAAGCATGCAGCCGCAAAACCCGCTGTGGACTAGCAGACGGCCAAAAAAGGAAAATGATAACAATAAATTCTTTTGTGGCAAATATAGCTCACATTTGCTCTTCCATGGAGATTTTGATCTTATAGTGTTCCCCATTTGAAAAAAATTCAGATAGTTATACTATTTGTCGTGTGTTCCCACATGATAATCGTTGAAGCTTGGTTAGAGCTTGGCTCAGTTAGAAAAAACTTAGAGATTATTATTATATGTATCTATTAGAGTTAATTTGAGTCTGATTTCTTTGACAATCAACACCCAATTCAAACACAATCTCAAGTTCTATAGAAAAAACACACAAACTTGAGCAATATGTTATTCTATTTAACTTGCCAACTTGACTTGTTTTCGATTACACCCCTAAATACATATTAGCAAACACTGACTGTTTCAAGAATCTGATTTAATAGAAGAAGAAAAGAACATAGACAAGGCCTCATCTTAGGTTGGTAGAGGGAAAAAATATTACATAAGAGATAATGCCAAACACATTGGCATCAAATTTCAAATTTGATATAAACACTGGTGATTTATGGATCTAACCTCAACATTCATCCATCCATCAATTCTCTACAGCGAGTAAATTTTGAATGATCTTGCTGAAAAAGACCTATAAAGATTATCTGGCTCAACTCTCTCGGACCCTTCATCAAAGTTCTGTATGTAACTCACAGGATCATATGTTTTCTGCATAGCAAATGGTGATATTAATTCTGATGAAGTTTTCTTTTTTTTTTTTTTTTTTTTTTTTCTAATTCTTTGCCAAAACATTAGCCCATTTATGACTTGATGGTTCACAGTCGCACTCTCTTTGTGCGTTAGTTTTTCCAATTACTTAAAAGAGATGATTGCCATAGGAGAGAAGATGAGAAGAAAGATGCTTTAATTGTGGATGGATGAGTTTGGACGCTTATGCCTTGTTTAGGTTGATAGTGTGCATGGTTTGGCCTTTTTTATAGAGGAAAAAAGGATATTTAATTTTGGTTATTAATCTATTACTACAAGAAAAGTATGGTTTATGATTAGTAGCTAGGATTTTTCTAGGGGCGGGCATATGAGTTACGCCCTCACATGCGGGAAGCCTCATCATGTCGTTCACTTGGCTTAGATTGATCTGCGTCATTGATTAGGTAACTTGGTCAAAATTAATTTGTAACTATCGACTTTAATTAAATTCCAATTTGCCTAATTTACCCTTTCACTTATTTTGCTTCTAAAAAAAAATATAAAAACCGTTCTCATATAAAAAGACCGTTTTAACCCCAATTTTGATAATAATTGATTTTGACAATTTTGCAAATTGACCCCTATTTTTTGGTAGCACAAATTAAGAAATTGAATTACTTTTGGTACCACCGTTAAAAATGGACGTTAATTGATGACGTGGCAGTTATGTGTTATTGCAAAATTGATACATTTACTTATATTGACTGACAGTACTACTCCGTAACATTTTAAGTTGTCAAAATAACCCCACATCTTCAAATTTAGTCCACATTGGTGCTCAATTTCAAAATTGGCTCGAATAAAACACATACGAACCAATTTGGAAATTTTATTTATGATATTTACATATTTATTTAACTAATTTAGTATTATAAATAATATTAACAGACCGACTTTAATATAAATCCGACAAAATATTAAAAATAAATTTTTTTAAAATCTAAAATTTATATAATAATATTAATATATTTAATATTTATTAAAAAAATAAGGTAAACTATAATTAACAAAAATAATTATAATTAAAAAAAAAAAAAAAGTAAAAGCCGTCCCCAACCCCAACCCCCACCCCCACCCAACCCCATCCCCCTAACCCTTCTCCCCCAACCAAGATCCCAGGTCGGGGGGTTTGTGTGTGGGGGGGGGGGGGGGGGGGGGGGGGGGGGGGGCATTTTCGGAGGATTCATTCGAAATTCAAGTCTTAATGGAACCCTTTTCGGAAACAGAAATGGAGTCGATGAATTCTGGGGATGGGGTTTTAGTTTTTTTTTTTAATTTGATTTTTATATATTTTGTTAATAATATATAACTTTATCTTTATAATAAATATTAAATATATTAATATTATATATATATATATATATATATATATATATATATATATATATATATATATATATATATATATATCATTTTTAGATTTTATAAAAATATATTTTTATTTTTTAATATTTACTTGTATTTATATTATTATTTATAAAATTATATTAGTTAAATAAATATGTAAATGTAATAAGTAAAATCTCTAAATTGGTTCGCACGTGTCTTATTCGAGCCAATTTTGAAATTGGGCAGCAATGTGGACTAAATTTGTCACTAAATTTGAAGATGTGGAGTTATTTTGACAACCTAAAATGTTATGGGATAGAATTGTCAGTCAATATAAGTAATGTTATCAATTTTACAATAGCACTTAACTACCACGTCATCAATTAACGTCCATTTTTAACGGTAGCACCACAAGTGATTCAATTTCTTAAATTGTGGTACCAAATGTGTCGGGGTCAATTTTTATGGTACCACAAGTGAGAATCGGTATATAGTTTGATACCAGAATTGCAATTCTCTCCTATCGATATTAATCATGGAAATAAATCAATTAGTATATTTTTCAATTTTTTTGATTTAAATGTTATAACTATAATTGTCTTTTATTAATTGAATATTATCTCAACTATTATTTAAAATTAAAACCAAAAAGGGTAAAATGGTCTATTTACAGACCGAGTCAACTCGCCGAGTTACATACTAGTTATTCGCGCCACATGGCATGATTTCAGGACCGTCCCGCATGTGAGAGCGAGTTACCTTGCCCGCACCCTAGATGCTCCGAGCTAGGTCTTCTTAGAGTGTTTTGTAATCTGATTTGGTATATCATCATTGAAAAACAAGAATAACTTCTGTTTTAACAAATAATTCGAATCAATGCAGGATATTGGAATATCAGTAGTTTTTCAGATATTGCAATATCAGCATTACCAATAAAAAAAAAAGGGATATGCAATATCTGAAAAAATTATAGGTTAGAAAACAACCCATGTATCCATAAATCTAATTGATATTTTTGTAGAAATACTCTACAGTTAGAACAAGAAACACAAATTCTTTTTTGCTTACAATGAGGTAATTAAATCAAAGTAGTCCCATATTTTAAATATACAAAAAATACTCCTATATAAGAAGCAGAAACCAGATCCAAGGCAGAATTTATAGTATAAGAGATACTAAGATAAAAATCAAACAAAACATTTCAGTTTGAGTCACTTCAATTTGTAATATATGGCAAATCACCCTTGACATTATCTATTTGGATGGGTGGATTTGAAATGAAGAGGGATTTCAAATGAATGGATTTGAAATTCCAATGATTTGAAATCCATTCATTTGCAATCTCTTGTTTGGATAAATTTTTTTTACAAATGATTTCAAACCCATTCATTTGAAATCCATTGTTTGGTATATATCATTTGTGTTATTCGAAATTCTCAGTCATGCCTTATAATTTGCTCTATCAATTAATTCTTGTTGTTGATATCGGGATAAAATCACATAAATCGATTTGGGGCAAAATTATAATTTTTGAAAATTGAGGGACCAAAAGTGCAAATTCGAATTTCAGAAAATTTGGGGCCGAATTGAAAATCTTAATTTTCTAAAAATTTTGGACTGGATTGGAACTTAGGGTTTTTGGGAAATCTGGGGTCAAATGACAATTTTTGAAAATTAAGGGACCAAAAGTGCAAATTTGGATTTTTAAAATCAGGTGCCAAATTGAAAATTTTAATCTTTTGAAAATTGTGGACTGAATTGCAGTTCTTATTTTTTCGAAAATATGGGGTCAAATTGCAATTTTTTAAAATTAAGGGACCAAAAGTGAAATTTTGGATTTCTGAAAATCAGGGGCCGAAATGAAAATTTAAATCTTCCGAAATAAACTGAATTGTAATTCTGGGGTTTTCAAATATTTAGGGTCAAATTGTAATTTCTAAAAATTGAGGGACCAAAAGTGTAAATTTGGATTTCTGAAAATCTGGGGCCAAATTGATTTTTTTTTATTTTATGAGAATTCTGAACTGAAACGTAATTCTTGATTTTTAAAAATTCCGGGGTCAAATTATAATTTTTGAAAATTGAGGGACCAAAAGTGCAAATTTGAATTTCTAAAAATCAGGGGCCGAATTGAAAATTTATTTTGCTTAAAATACTGGACTGAATTGCAATTCTTGATTTTTTTAAAAATCTAGTGTAAAAATTGCAATATTAAAAAACTGAGGGACCAAAAGTGCAAATTTTGTTCCTGAAAATCCGGGTTCGAATTGAAATTTGAATTTATTAAATTTTGGACTGAACTGTAATTTTGGATTCTTAAAAAATTTGGGGTCAAAATTGCAATTTTTGAAAATATAGGGACCAAAAGTGCAATTCGAATTTCTGAAAATAGTAGCCGAATTGCAAATTTAAATTTTTTGAAAATTCTGGACTAAATTGCATTCTTGGTTTTTTGAAAATTTGGGATCAAATTGCAATTTTTGAAAATATGCAATGTGAATCTTTTTTTAAGTGGATTTCAAATAACTAGTTTTAGGAGGAATTTCAAATCCACTTAAAATTGGGTTGAAATCCATTGGACTAAAATCCAGGATTTCAAATGAATGGATTTAATTTTGTATCCAAATAGCACGATGAATTTGACAAGGGATTTCAAATCCACCTAACTCAAATCCATCAATCCAAATGGGTCCTTAGTTCATACGAGTCAATTCGTCTATCACAAAAAATGTAAATTAATATACCAAATCATCGAACTCAACTGAATTATCAAAAGAAATCACACTCAATTGAGTTATTTTAAGAATCAAATTAAATTTAAGCACAATTTCAACTCAATAATAAAAGAAAAAAGAACTTCAAACTTTTTATTGTTTTAAATTTAACAATCATTAGCAGAAAAAGTAAACTTTCTGCTATTTTGCAAATCATGTTTCTTAATTAATTTTTTTTATTCATTTGGAGTATAAAGTCAAGTTAAATGCATGAACTTCAATCATTAGGTGGCCATTCATCTGCTTAGAATCAATCTCGTGTAAAAATTCCAAATACTTTTTACTCAAGCAACATTGCCAACCATAAACATCACAACAAAATGTGGATCATGTTTATCATCATCAAATTACAACACAGGTCCTCTTCACTCTCAAACTGCAGATCTTTGATCCTGAGATTTTATTAACAAAATCTGAGAGATTCAAAACCAATGATTATAAATAAGATTCATATTTATGTCTGGAAACATAAGACAAAAATAACCCTCTACCCCAACCAACAAACAGCGGTCTTCTTTCCAATGGCCCCATGGATACAAGTCATCTCATGTCATGAATTAATGGTCGAACTTCGAAAAATCGTAGAAGCATTTTGCATTCACATGAAATCTTCCTCAAGTTCCTGAAGGGACTTGTTTGTTGATGCTATGTCCTTGTTAGACGTCATCTTCTCAGCTACCATCAAATTTTTGTAGCTCCTTAACTCGGCCTGTCTCTCTTTCTCAAGCTTTTCCAACTCTTCCCGCCGTTTCTGCATATAAAAATCAATGTTTATTCAGCAAACACAAACCAATGAGGAATCAAGACCATCATTTGGGTGAAATAATTGATGAATGATAAGACTTATGCCCACATGCAAACCTAGGAACTTGGTTCTTGAGGTAGACCTTGTTTCAGGGTATAAACTGCAAGAGTTGGAGAGTATTTGATGAAGTAATGCAACATCTAGATACTTAAAGGGCAATATACTCTATCTAATTGTTTCTTATCCAAATATCTTGGCGCTCACCATTAAACCAGGAGACCCCATTTGTTCCAATGCTTAAGGATATGAAAAGTTGCAAGACATCTCGATTCATGATGGTTAACCATCTATCTATCTTCAGTGATAGCAACAGATCTAATCTGCCAGTTGGTAGCAAAAAAGTGATATGACCATTTTTTCTGATTCCTAATTGAAAACTTTTGTTTTTCTTCCTCCTATTTCACGTTTATTGTGGGTCTTCATTGATTTACAGATTTACTAGTCTACCCCTCTCAAATTGTGTATGTAGTTGTGTAAACGTAGTTCTTTTAGGACGAAAAACCATCTATACCTAAAAAAAATGCAATGTCAGTAGGAAATTGGCATGTCAAAGCCCCAAATGTCCCCCTGCATTCTGGAGGCTTTTGGAATCATGGAGAGGAGCCAAAAATCAGCTCTTGGTTTTTAGGATGGAGTAGACAAAGTAGGAAGAATATAAAGCATAGTTGCCCGTAATTCCAGATATATTGAAGTATTACATTAGCTCAAGTGGTTTTTGTTTCTAAATTTACCAAAATATTGATCTACTAAAGCAATGGAGCACTTATTTACTTATACATTCATAATGAGATATGCACACTTCATTGGGATTAAGTAAATCAAAATGTAGCATAACTCACTTTGTCTCTCAGCTGCACCTTCCTCTCTGCTCTTTCAGCTGCATTAACTGCCTCGCGTTCAGCTAAAACATAAAAACACACAAGTCAAAATCTATGATGTTCAAGGGCAGGCAAACAATTAACTTGGTACCAAAACTCAAAAGACATGGCTGGAAGAGCAGATAAGAAACATATAAACTGAAGAGACTTGGGAAGCAGAAAAGAGCTAGGTTGTCACAAGAGAGAATCTATAAATATACCTTTTAAATCAGGCGTTCTTTCAACCTTTGTCCTGTTTAACCGATTAACTATCTCATTTATTCGCTTTTCCACCCTTACAGTGCGAACCTAAACAAGAAAACAAAAGTTAATTTTGATTTCTAAGACAAGGTCAATCAAAAGAAGGTTGCTTGATTTAGGACAAAAACAAGCAGTCACAAAATCATGACAAATGCATGATGAAGCTCACCATTTTTGAACTGTAAAAACCAACTTGCCCAACATCCATTGAAGCTGTCTTCTTAAGATTTTGCCATGGGGTGTAAACGACATCAACATTGTTTACCTTGTTTCCTGCCAGATTAATAAAGTTGAAAGATTAAAAACCATGAACAAGTGATTCAATACACTGTCAAACTTGCATCAAACATAAAAAGTTGGAGTTGTTAAAATTTATAATATGATGACAAAAAATACTACATAAGCACTTGCCTTGAATTGAATTTGCTTTAACTAGTTGGGCACAATCTTCCAATACACCTTCAGATATATCATCAATGGTTTGACCCTTGTGCAATCTCAAATAAACATGGGCAGAAGACATTTTGTCCACATGGAACCTACATAAAACATCCCACTTAAAGAACATTTTCAGAAAAAATATTTGAGCTTTCTAATAGGTTTGCCTTCAGATAAATCAAATGTAAATCATCTTGGTACAATTCAAAAATGGTGTACCATAACAGAAAAATGACTGCTCCAAGCTACATCATCATATATGAAACAAGAATTAGACAAACTTAATAAGCCATTGCGTGGAATTGAATTTTCTAGTAAGAGATTCATAAGACAATACATTTAAAGTGATTGACTACTAGAGTTAGTTCACTATATAGTCAATGAATGTGTGATGTCAAGCATTTGCACATGAAACTTTCATATTTCCGTGTAAAGAGACAAATATAGGTCTCATTTTCTTTCCTAAGGAAACTTCCATAGAATAAATCCATGGAAACAAACAAATTTCATCCATTGTGCTTGTTTCCAAATTTGCACTTATAATTCCTATCTCTTTAGAAATAAGCCAACACTAAAAGCATTTAGTAAATTGAACAAACAGAGCTTAAGCTACATCATTTAAGCTTCCGCAAAAAATAATTACTTAAATATAAATCACAAAATCAAAACACTCTCTTAAAACTAAAAAGACAATCTCCACAATAAACTTTCACTTTGAGAAAAAAAATGCAATAATCTTCCTTTTCTTTTGCCGTATATATATGCACCATAAAATTATGGATTCCACAAAACAACTTAAAATAATCAATCAAAGAAACAAAAATCTAAAGATCTCCGCAACAAATTACCAAACAAAAGTTAATAAACGATGAATTAAACCCAAAAAAAAAAGTACCAAATATCTTCTGGGAAGCCATATTTGATGAGCTCCTCGTTCTCGTACTTATCAAGGCCCATGAAAATGGTGTAGTCTCCCGCTTCTGGTCGCGCCTTGAAGTAGAAAACCATCTTCCCCTCTTTCTCTCTAGGGTTCAATTTTCAATTCTCCTAACTTTTTTTGGCTTCTGATTTTATGATCGAGTTATTTCGGACTTTCATAAACAATTAAAACTTTCTGAACCGCTCTTTGTTGAAACCCATCAACTTCCAATCGGGTTGGACCACTTCTGGACCTTTTTTCTTCCCATCCTATTTATGTCTTAAATATGACTTAACCCCATCAAGGCGCGTCGACTACATTAGTTGGGAATATCTTTTAACACGGAATCGAACTTTTTTTTATTATTTTGTAGTAATTAGTCTCTTCCACTAGACTAATTACATGTTGGTATATGTACTAATCTACTATCTACTATCAATGAGTGATTTGTCTAATGAAAGAATTCATAGAATATATATTTGGTTAGTTCTTGGCTCGGTTATGCTTGATTTTGGCTTCAAAAAGTTGGTTTTGGTGATTTCGGTGAAATATTTGAAGCCTTGTTTATTGAGTTTTGATGTTGGGTTTTATGTTTTGAAAAAGTTGAAATTTCATTTGGTTTGGGTTTGGGTGTTGGGGTTTGAATTGACAAAGTAGGTCTCATTATTGCTTGATTTTGATTTCAAAAAGTTGGGTTTGGTGGTTTTGACGCTCTATTTGGATTGAGTTTCAATGTTGGGTTTTAAGTTTTGACAAAGTTGAAATTTAATTTGGATTGAGTTTGAATTTTGGAGTTTTAAAGGGATAAAGTAGATCGTAAGTGTCAGTCAATGTTTTTCATAGAGAAAAATGATGTGGTATATGTAAAATTATTGTCTTTTATAGACTTAAATTTATTATGTTTGGATAGGGGTGGGATCGGGACGGGTTTTCGGGAATTCGGGTATTTCGGGACGGGATATCGGGTTTCGGGATCTCAAATTCAAATCCCGAAACCCGGTAGATCAACCAAGGTCCCGAGAGTTTCGGGTACCCGATTTAATTTCGGGATTTCGGGACGGGACCGGGTGTCCCGATAAACTATTTTTTTTTTTTAGTTTAATGCAATTTTCAAACCGGCTCGGATCTTATGTGTCAATATTGGTATGCCATTTCACCATCTTATGCACAACATGTAGACTCAGAAATGATCTCAAAACCTCAAGATCTGATTAAAGAAAATTATTGGAGAAGTTTGAAAATTGAAAGATGATATATGTTGAAAAACTGAACGTCGGCGAGCAACGGATCAGTGGCGGACGGCGGGAGTTGAGTTGTGGTGGAGTTAAGTATTTTGATTAGATACATTTACTTGTATGTTTGGATTTTAGAGAAGAAGAATACGTAGAATGAGATGTGAATGGTTGAATTTTAGATTTAGATTAGATATTTTGATTATATATATGTTTTAATTAAACTATGTAATCGGGACCGGGTTCCCCGATCGGGTGGGGATCAAAACCCGAAACCCGTCCCGATTTTTCGGGACCGGGTTTTGTCCCGTCCCAACTGAAAAAATACCCGTTTTGTCCCGTCCCAAATGGGAAAAACCCGATCGGGACGGGACGGGTACCCGAAACCCGGCCCCATTTACCCAGCCCTATGTTTGGATATATAAATCGAATCCTGAATTTCGCGAAACAAGTACACTACACATACTTCATTGGAATTGGTTTTGGCTCAGTTTCGTGAAACCACAAGATTGGGCCAAAACCTAAACAAATAATAGTTTTTAAAATAGTCAAATTCAAGTTCGAATTTTCGTTAGGAAAGACTCTCGCTTAATATATTACATATCTTGAAAGTGATTAAGTCAGTTCTAAAATTTGAACACCTACAAAAACCAAAAGAATAAATACGCTAGTGTGTAATTAATACTCCATCCGTCCCATTATTTTTATTCTATTAGCTATAGTACTCAATCAAACTTTTAAATCTTTTAAGTGACTAATCATTTTATATTATTCACATTTATGGTGTATTAAACATGCATAATATTAATATATATGGTCCCATGTACAAAATCATCTAGATTATGTAATTTGACTTGAAAGTTTGTTCATCGTTTTCTCATGAAATTGAGTTTAGATATTGTAAAGAAAGAAAAGATAAGTGAATAAATTCTATAAACATAACAAATTATTATGTATAAAGTTCATTTATAACATAAAATATAATTATCAATTTGAGCTTTATTCTCAATTCAACATGTTGTATTTTATAAAACTCGTAAAGTGTAGATATTGTAACATGAAAAATTAGTTATTAGTTCAAACTACATTCTGAAATCGTTTTCAAGAAATTGATATTTGATCATAGTTAATTTTGCAATAGATTGATTAGTAATCTATTTTAATTTAAATGTAAATTTTATAACAAGTTATTGGTCATGCCCTAATTTTTTTACAGTTAATGCAAGTCAAGTAGAAACAATACCCTTTGAAAAATATACAGTTAATTTCCATTCAGTTTCACTATGGGTCTATTTGGAAAGGTTTTGCCTCGGTTTCGCGAGTCTCGATTTAAAAAAATTGGTTTGGGTGGTTTCGATGAAACCTTTGATACTTCATTTGGATGGGTTTTGACTCTTGAATTTTGTGGTTTGAATAAGTTGAAACCCCACTTGGATTGGGTTTGGATGTTGGGGTTTAGGGAAAAAAAGTAGGTGATATGTGTCAAATTAATGTTTTTTTTAGTGAGATTTGGGGGAAAAAATAGGTGGTAGGTGTCAAATCAATGTTTTATAGGTTTGAAGAATTTGAATGTGAGTTTTTGAATAAGTTTTTGATGGTTTTATGGGTTTGACGAAAACTCATTTGGAAGGGTTTTGGCTCAGTCTCGCGAGACCCGCGAGACCGGGCCAAAACCCGTCCACACACCCTATGATTCCGCTCCTCTTTCTCATTAAAAATTATTCCATGGGTAAAAAAGCCATTTTTTAAGTTCGACAAAAGAAAATGATGTGAGCAAGACAATGAGAAAGCACTCCTTATTGGCCAATCAAAACACGCATGCATTTTTGTGGGTGGTTCACATTATTTTATTAATCATTTAGTGAGAATCTATTCCTCCCCCCCACCCCCCACCCTTCCTTCCCCTTTTTTCTTTTTTGCTGTTTCTTGAGCATATTTTAATATTTTATTTGCAATTGTATTAAAAAATCAATGCTTACTTGTCTCAAGAATTGACTTTTGAAGGGTATTGTCCATTTCCAAAAGTGCAATGCTGGCATTGAGTCGGCTTTGGATTTAGCTTTTGGCCATATGTTCATTCCTCAGAAGAATGCATTTCAAATAGACTGAATAGTTTGTTTAGAGGAATAAATTAGTTATAAAAACCATAAAAAAGAAAACCAAATAAATGAAACACGCTTTGTAAATAGTAAACACTCTTAACCATTAATGAACCAACATGGCCCAATCAAATCTATGGCCGGCCCAACTTAGTTCAACTTACTATCAAGAAGCTAATTTGTTTGTCGAATGGGACCTCACCTCCTTAATTTTGATCTGTTTAGAGTCTAGACCCGCCCAATTGCCGGCCCACAATTAGTTAGAAACATAGGCTCTTGCGTCATTTTGGTTCAATTTCGCTTTATTTTGATTTCGGAAAATGATTTAGTTGGTTTCAGTAAACATTTCGACCACCATTGCGATGAGTTTGAATTTGAACATTGTTGTTTTTTTAACAATTTTAGACATGATTTATATTGAATTTCGATGTTGGGGTATAGAAAGGAATTATTTAGTGCAACCGTTGCACTACGTCATCGAATACAATTGGGGCATGTGGAGTAATAATTCACATCACCCATGTTTTGACAATGTGATCATAATTTTTCGAAATCCTATTTTTTGGGAACATGACCAGAATATGGGGTGATATGGATTATAACTCCACATGTCTCAAGTACATTGGTGGGCTGCACCACGTGTACTTAATGACGTGGTGTAGCGGTTGCACTAAATAATCTCTCAGGATATATGAGAAAATAAATAATAGGTGTCAAATCAGTATTTTTATAGAGAAAAACTAGGTTGGTAGATAACAACTCATATCTTTTATAAGTTTGATTACATAAGTTGAAATCTGGGTTTTCCGAAACCTATGATCAAATTTCGTTGGAATGAACTTGGCATAATGTTGTGAAACCGCGAAACTTGGTCAAAATCGCTCCAAAAGGGGAACAAACAAAAATCCTACCTCTTGAAATATGAATTTATCCCGACAAACTTCCAACATAGATCTAAGATGGAATCAATTGATCTAGATATAAATTGAATTTTAACGAAAATAAATTTTCTACAAGCACTCAATCATACCAGCAATTTTTTTGCAAAGATACAGAAAACTTTTCAATAAATCAAATAAAACTATGAAACTAATGTAAATAAACTATTTGTTGAGTTTCCAGTTCAATAGAATATGAAGGTTAAAAACTAAAACAATAACATTTGTCCCCTAATGTTTTTGGGAGCATATATTACACTTTAAGTAAAGAAAGAGAAAATAAAAACTAACATTCCTGCAGTTGATCTTGATCAACCATTTGAACATGGAACATAATCGAAAAGAAGTGCTTAATCTCCTTATACGTGAAACTCAAGTTGTACCAAATTAGCATCAATTATCAGCTTCATAGTCCATGAGCGATATTTTAAACTTCATATTTGCAGAGGTTCTCAAATCCCATGTATTCATGATGTTGAATCTTTACAAGCATGTTTGAAATGCCAACTCCGCCTATTTAATCCAAAAAAAAAAAAGAATCATGAATCCAGGGAATATTTAGCTAAGTTCGGAGATATTCAAAATTCATACTAATAAGTGTACAGTTGCTTACCTAGAGAAATGGCACTAATAAAGATAGTAGAAGCCAGAATGAAGATTATAATTGATGCCCTTCCCATTAAAGTAATCAATCTTCTCACAACATGTTGCCCGATGAAAGCAGCGACAGTTGCAACAGCAACAAAGTACAGAGCTGCCACACAAATTTGGGGAGTAAAAAGTCATTTGAATTTGAGATAAGGAAAGGAATGAACTTTTTGTATGAGAAGAGTATAAAATCTATATTTATGTATTCTGTCAAGATTATGAACTTACCAAAAGGAACCGGAAAACGCTTTAGAAGGTAATATTCAACCACAGACATCGAAGAGGAGAACATCATGGCAAAGGTTGCCGTGGCACTTGAAACCTGAGTACAAAAAGAATGTGAAATTCGGTCATTAACTTTTTACATTAGGACTATGTTTGGTTCTTGGATTTTAGTGAGTAAAATGATGTAAAAAGGTGAAAACGAATAACGTGTTTTTTATTCACAACGTTCTTTTATTGATGCACGAAAACCATTTTCTCTAGAGTCAGAGCTCACCTGAGGAGGGATGCCTAATTCCAAAAATAGTGGACCCATGATAAATCCACCACCTAGACCTAGAAGCCCCCCTACCATGCCGGCCAAGACGCCAAAAAAGCCGTAAGTAGCCAATTGGTGCACTTTCAAGTTGGTACCTTCATCTCCTTTCGATGCAATTTTACGCCATCCCTTGTAAAGGCAAATCGCTTCATAACCAGATACACCGAAAGATACTGGGACCTACACAAATCAAAATAGTAACTTGTAATCAGTTCACCATTTTAAATACGAAAATAGCAAGCGAGAAAAATACATCAAAAAGAGTCTAAGATATTCGTGAAAAGTGTAGCAAATTCCCCAGTCTCAGAAATCAGACAAAAATATGCACATAATTACTAGTATAATTCTGCAAAAATAAGCATGCAAAAATACCTGCAGCAAGTTCACGACCCAGTATGTTGCCGAACAAGTACTAGTATAATTCTGTTCCAATTCAAGGCCCAATTAGCTCACAGATTCCAACATGTTCTCTAGAATATTGAAAACGGAAGTAAATGAAACCTTGATGATCTGCAGGGCAAGAAAAGCGACCCAAACGAAAACAAGAAGCCCAAACTCCTTCCAACAAACATTCTCAAGAATACCAACCTGAGATAATGACAAATTATTACACGGAGGAGATTTATTTTTGGTAAAATTAATAAAAGTTCCGAGATATTTCTCACCTCTGGTTCCTCAAAAACTTTGGCCTCAGTTTGAGTATTGTTGCTGGGGCCACCAGGAAGAAGCTTGTATTCTGCTTCAAAATATAGCACGTGTTATAGTTTAAGAGATTTAGAAAGAACATACTATAGACACAATGAAGAATGCTCTAAATGAACCCACCATCAGTCCCCAAGCTCTTTGCAGTCTCCTGCAGCAAATAAACGAAGTGGATTCATCATCAAATAAAGACTTTTAAATGATTTTTTTTTGTACGAAATTTTCCAACTTTACATCAACAATATCTTAACATCCAAACGCTAGAACAGTGAAGGTACATTTAATTTTGTAGTTACCTTTTTCATGATAGTTTCTTTCTTCCAAGTTTCAACACCTTTATAGAAGGCCTTAGTTGATGTACCTGCAACCACCATATCATAAAGTAAACAAATTGGTACCACAGGATTCGGATGCTTAATAAAATAAGTAGCAATATATTGTCACCTAAAAAGAGAATGATTAGAAGAACAGTAACCATCCAATCAGCAAATATCACATTGAAAGCGACTCCAATACTAATGCCAAGCATGAGCATTGGTTGGATTAGAACCGCTAAATCATAGTCAATAATCGGCATGTCAATGGTGGGATGCCTGAGCTTGAGATTGTAGTAAACAGTCGAGACTGCACCCCCCATTATCATACCTGCAAAGATTGGCCCATGATTAGAAAATTTATTTTACCTCTAGTAAATATATGTAAAATATATAATATATATACATATACACACATTTTGAGATAGCAGTGGCTGATTTTGGGTCGAATCCAATAATAAGAGTAAGCATAGGAACAAATATGCCACCACCGCCAACACCACCTACACTTCCGAAGGCTGCTCCAAAGAATCCAATGATGCTGCCAACTACTATTTTCCAGTTGAATTTCAGATCCTGCCAATGACAACACATACATCAACCAATCAAATCAAGATGGCCAAAAAAAGAAAAGGAAATCAATCATATATAAGGATGACTCACTTAACATATTTTCACATCGTAAATGTACAATTCTACCTCAGCATTCGGAACCAAATACAGGGACGAAATTGTACAATATCAACTCATTTACAGTAAACATCCATTAGCTTTGCAACATACATGAATGTATGCACACATGTGTGCCATTATATAACAATATTGTAGATACACATTAATAAAAGTCACAACAATTCGAACATGACTTCTTAATATTATTATCTATGGTGATCCCATAACCGATAACTACTCATTAGTGGTTTCATTATAGCAGTAACAGAACTACTAACCTTAACCCTAACCAAATATTAGAAAACAACAAATATAAATATGAAATGATATGAAAAAATAAAGTGAATTTAATGATCTTAACTCACCGGCCAAACATGTTGGTACCCTGATTTATTTGCTTGCCATATGTAATTCATGAAAGACGTTAAGAAATCTGAATCTGAATCATATTTTGAGATCCCATTTGCATTATGAGATAAAGATTCTCTCTTTAAGCTTCTGTCAGCAGAAACAAAGATTGAGGCCAACAAAAAGCTCCACAAAACTGTAATAAACGGTTTAAAAGCTTTCCATTTGGCTTGGTTTCCCGCCATTCAAGATTACACCTTTTTAAACAATTTTTTTTTTTTCACTTTGATATGTTTCTGCACTCTGAAGCAGAAGGAAACACTAAAAGATTTTAAACGAAAATTTTCTACTTGAAAAGGGTTAGTCAATGGAGTGAACAATTGTTGGTAAAGAAGGTAGCTTGTAGGTTTTAGTTAGAAATAGGAGAGACGGGAGACCCATTCTCTAAATTAAAAATAGAATGAAGCAGTTGCAGTTGGAGTGGAAGAAAGAACTGAAAAGGTAGCATAAATAAAATATGGAGGGGGGTTGAGAATGGGACAACCATTTAACATGGCTGGGAGCATGAAACGACGAGGTTTTGTTTTGTTAAAGACCAAAGCTTAGATATGGTGTGGGCTCCCCCATGTGGGCCCACGTGCAACTGGACCTCATTAGTCATACCTATTTGGCTATTTATATACCCAGTCATTTTAATTAGTGACGTTCTCACCAGTTTAGAATATTTGGGACTTGTTGTGTTTCGATTTTTCTTTTCGGATATTAAAAAATTTGGAGGATTTTAGAAATAATGCGGATTTTTTATGTATTTGAAAAATATTGTTTGTTTGGAAATTTAGGAATGGTATGTATGTTTTTAGAAATTATGAAATGAAGAAAATTATTGTCAAATAATATTTGTTATGAGAGATTAATAGTGTAATAGATTGATTACTTTATGTCAAATTAGAGATTGTTTGAAAGGTAAAATATTTTTTATGATGAAATTATTATTATAACTCGAAAGATAAACTTAAAGAATAATATTTATTTCTGAAAGAAAAAATGTTGTTTGTTTGAAATTTCAGATCGAGAACACCGAAATACTCCCAGAAAAGCGAGATAAACAGACCATACCATTAATGTTATGTTTGAAATTTGAAGTATTTTAGTTAAAAAAAAAATCCAAGTTTAGTATAAGCACTTGATTAAATTCATAAAAATGTGACATTGGGTGAAACTTTGTATATTGACAATTTGACATACATATCAACTTTTTTTGAATTCGAATATGAAAGGTGCTTATGTAGTAAAATTGCGAAATAATGGAAACAATATTTATGATTCTAAAAATGTTACACATAAATATTATATATATTATCACCGCAGTTTTTTTTTTTATCCAGCTAATTACCGCATTTTAATTTATTTGGTGTGCGATTGAGAAAAAAATAAAAAAATGTCATAATAATAAAAAGAAGAAGGCCAAGCTCTGCTTTTAATAGTTATCTTATTAGTAGAAAAAATTAATTTATTAATACATAATTATGCATTCGCTAAATTAAATTACTCTTATATAATATTGAACTATTTAACAAGATCCTTATAAGGTGGATGATTGCTCTACAAGACCCCACTTGTACAATACATTGAATCTTAGATGGGATCTTTATACTTGATCAGGTTTTTTTTTTTTTTTTTTTTTTAAAAAAATTTAAAATAAAAAGGCATACTGCATGCATATACACGACTAATTTACACTATTAAAAACAGTCGGTTGTATAGGACTAGTTTGCCATTTTAATTAGTGGATGTTTTGAATTTTTTAAAACTTTTTACGTAGCTTGTCGTGTAATTTAATTATGTCTGACTATGACATAGCAATCCTACTCAATCCAATTAAGAATACTGTGTAGACTTGTAGTTGTAGTTAGTGACTGAATTGTCGTTATTGCTGTTCAACTAATATAATCAACATTGAGATGAGATTTATATTAATCCAAATCCAACTTGTGATTGGAAAGGTCTTTTTTTTTTTTTGAAAAAAAAAAAAAGAGAAAGAAAGAAACTTGTTATTGGAAACTTCCTTTTTCAGTTGACTAATTACAATTTATTTATAGAATTCATTATTTTATCACAAAAAATCACAAGTACTTCAAACGTGTGTGACCTATAGTAGGGTCAGACGGCCAGCTCCTATTCCCAATTGACAAAACGTGCATGGACATGAAGAAACATAATAGTCCTCTAGGCGCTTTTCGTGCTTTAACTTATACCAGGTTGTGATTTTACTTTTTAGGACAATCTTTTTTGGTTTTTTTTTTCCAAGGAGCAAAATTGGTCATTTATGTTTCTAAAGACTGGAATCTTCGAAGATTTATTAGTCTGTTACTCCAAAAGGTCATTGGAACTTTGATCATCTGTCATGTTAATTAAAACAACCAACAAAAATGTACTTTATGGTTTTTTTTTTTTTTTTAACTCTTATGCGATTTTTTTTTGGGACAATGTTTTATCTAACGAGCAAAATTAGTCTTTATTTTTATTGTAATTTAAGAATGTTTGTACGTAATTTTGATTCATTACTTCAAATTAATATATGTCAGAAGGTGTGCCCTCATATATACCAGAAATCACAAAAAAAAAAAAAAAAAAAAAAAAAAAAAAGAAAATCCAAAACTACAAACTTCAAGACTTTGATTTACAATTGAGCTCTCGTACTTTGAAGGTTATCGATATACCAAATATTATATCAATGTTATGAATTCGACCACCTTGGTAGGTCGACCAAACAATGACTAACTCATCATCGAATTCGATCATGCACATGATATTCGACTAACTCTTTTTTATAGATGGGGTAACAAGGATAAAAAGAAGTGATTTACGTTGATTTCTATGTTTCAAAATTTTGTTTACCTTGGCAGGTTTGCATTGAAATTGGAGATTTTAATAGTTGAAATAGGGATTAAGTAATTGGTGATGCTGCATAAGCTTTAGCTAAGAGAAGAGTAGCTTGTTATAATTATTTAATTTTTAACAATTTTGTATTCATGTTGTTAGACATGTTTTCTGGAGTGGATTTTAGAAGGCTTTGTTTCCGCTTGTGGACTCTACTATAGAAAAGCTTACTAATAGTATGATATAAGTTTTCTGCACAAAAACAATTACATTTTACTAGACTTTATAGTCGTCACTCAAAGTCAAGCCTGGCCCTAAAGATTAACCAATTTGAATGTCAGCACCTTTTCCCTTTCTAATTCCATGTACAACAATCACGAGTCAATATAACGCGGCGTTCGAGCTTCAGTTCAATAAAAGGACTCTAGTACACAACTGAGCAGATACACAAAACTGACCTTGTATTTGCTTCCGGCTAACCATGGGAGGTCGTTCCCCAAACTTACAAGAGAGATTCACAGCTTTTCGACTTCTTTTAGCGTGAGTAGACGATGACGAGCCTTTTTGATCATTTATAACCACGTTATTATTAGGTATATGTAATTTCGTAGAAGACAAACTCATACCTTCTTTCTGATCCAAGCTCTCTTCTAATGGCATCTCTTGCTCCGTCTTTTCTTCACGTTGCTTCCTATACATATTCATTACTCGATTTGCCTCTTTAGTGAATCCAATCACACGCCACCCTTCTGCAACTAATTGGAAACTACTTTTCTCAGGTCGAACATTGAACTTTTCCATAACCTGCAACATTTCTTCTGCTTCCAATGGCTTCTTAGATTCTATGTAACCCCCAATTAAAGTTTCAAAAGTCTTTAAATTTGGAGATATTCCAAATCCGATCATTTTACCGAATACTTTCATCGCAGAGTCCATCGAGCCAGCACTGCACCATCCACTGATGACGGTAGTGAATATTACTACAGTCGGGGGAGTACCAGATTTCTCCATGGTGGTTAAAAGTTCTTCGGCCTTTTCGGGTTCTTGGGCACGGACATAACCTTTAGCTAGAATGCTGTATGCTTGGGCGTCGGGTTTTATGCCAGCTTGTACCATGTCGTCAAAAATTTCTTTGCATTTGGTCATGTAGCCTTCAGCACTCCAAGAATTCATAATGGTACTAAATGTTATTACATCCGGTTTGACTCCAAATTCTTCCATCAATGTTAATACCTATCAAATTGGAAATCGGAATCATTTTTCCTTCTGATTTATTTAACCATGATTTTCTACATGAGAAAATAATTCATCGAACATGGGTGTGTTTAATCAAAATGAATTGAACAAACAAATTAAAAATCTACTTACCTCATCAATACCATTTCTATCAGAAACTGCTAGGAATCCTTTCATCAATGAATTGAAAACAACAAGATTTGGGCGTAAACGAAGATCCTTCATCTTGTAAACAAGTCTCAAGGCATCTCTTATTCTACCTTCTTTGCAGTATCCAGAAATTATAATGCTATAAGTCCACTCATTAGGCTGCAGATTATTATTCTGCATCTTTAATATCACATCTTCAACCTCTCTCGTTTGGCCATTTTGAGCATATGCCGTAAATAATGTGTTGTAACTTATAGCATCAGGTTGTATACCCAAAGATACCATCTTATCCACCACATTCCATGCTTCTTTTATATTCTTCTTGTTACACCAAGCCCTGATAAGTAAATTGTAAGTTTTCAAATTAGGTTTCGTATTCTCTTCTTTACACATTAGCTCCAGTATTCTTAAAGATTCTTCGGGCTTTCCAGCAATCCCATATCCTTTAATC
This sequence comes from Penstemon barbatus, assembly GCA_003313485.2. Taxonomy (NCBI): domain Eukaryota; kingdom Viridiplantae; phylum Streptophyta; class Magnoliopsida; order Lamiales; family Plantaginaceae; genus Penstemon; species Penstemon barbatus. The sequence continues at coordinate 6,015,798 of CM064878.1, forward strand.
AATGTATTGAAAGTGCTGGTTGTGGGTTTCATTCCGTGATCCTTCATCATCGAGAAAGCTTTCATGGATTCTTCCATGTTCCCAGATTCAGAAAAAGCATTGACAACGGCATTAAAGAACACTGAGTCAGGCTCCATTCCCTTTTTTTGAACTTGTGAAATGATTGGATGAATGTACTCAAATCGTTTCTGTACAGTTAAAGAAGCTAAAAGTGTTGTATATGTAACCAGAGATGGCCTATGACCTCTTTTAATCAAGTTGTTAAAGATAGATTGAGCTTCTTGAGGCTTTCCCCTTTCCAATAGAATGTTCATCGTTTTAGTTCTTGATCGAACTGTTTTACAACTTTCCCCACTCTTACAGAAAGTACAGAGAGTAGACTCTGGCATTGGTTGAAACTGAATCTTCTCATCACATGATCTTTCCTGTAAATAACTAAACAAAGTGAGCTTTTTCCAGGGCGATCCTACTCTTTAGGTGACCTAGGTGAAACTTAAAATCAGGACCCTATGCCATTTATTAAGATTCAATTAATTTAGCAGCCTACAAGATTATGGGTTTTAGGCAAGCACCCATGTACTCAGTATTATGACTAAGCCTGACTTTTTAGCCAAAACACAGTTAAGAGAAAATATGGGAACATTAACAAAGTTTAAATTTGAAAAATTTCAAAACCTTGATTGGAGAATCTTGATCACATTTGTCCTTCAGAACCGAATTGCTGCCATCAGTTATGATGTTTATTACAGAATCAGGCTTCTCTTTACCGGTATCCTCTACGTAGCCCATCAGTTTTGTTTTATGATTTCTAGGCAACTGAAATTTATAAAATTCACTGCATCACAAGGGCTACAATCTGGTTCCGTCCAAAAGTTAACAGAAACTATGTGTCCTCAATATCTAAAGATGGCTACTGGGTCACGAGGAGCAATGCTGCAAAAATGAAATAAAACAAGAGATATTACCAGTAACTCTTATAAGAAACACGCTGATATCAGCTGTAAATCTTGAAGGCTGAGAAACTATTAAAGAGAACTTGAAGAAACGATTTATGTTCAAATACTTTAAGGCTTCATTTGGATCGATGGATTTAGATCTAAGTATTTCAAGCCGGTTAACTCCATAACACTTGTTTAGATCATTTTGATTTTATCTGGATTTCACATGGCTAAGTAACCATCTTGCACTGCTATTTTAAATTAAAATGATAGATTTGGAAATCCACTAAATATTGGAGTCATTTGATGTCCTTCATACAAATCCTTCATCAGACCCAAATGAAGCCTAATAAGATTTTGACCCTCTTTTGCACCTGCAGTCATGACTTAAAGACCTTGAAAAACAAGTAATTCAATACAAACAAAGAAGAAGGACAGTTCAGGTGCAATTGCAAGCTCATAATATTCCTCAATTAATAGGAAACAGTTATTTATCATTCAAAGATATGATGAACATTCATTCTTTGATTTCCCCACAATTTAAGTTCTGAAAGAACATTTAGGGCAAGAATAGGTGCAACCCTTCTCGCCTTAAACTTCTTGATCAGCTTCCACTTTCTGATAGTAACTGAACTTGGAGCCCGTAATTGAAATTACGAACAACTCTATTTTATTTAATACGAAATGATACTCCTAAAATCTAAATTCTGAGCACCAATTCCATGATGCCAAACACAAAGTCTGAGGATTTTAGGCCAACCATGGATTTGCAACCTGACAGGAATTATGTAATCTCATCCATCATCCTTGGTCACATAATCAAGAATTGCAATCTTCTGATTCTCAAGCGAAGGATGACCCAATAAAATTAAAAACTCTGAAAGTGAAACTTGTCAAGCTCATATCCAGAAAAAGTTTAGTGTAGTCACAATATGCAATTAAAAAAAATTAGGAATCTCAGCCAATAAATTTAATAAGAGACCCTTTTGTTCAATTACTTCAAAGATCAAGAAATCATCAAGAGCATGAACCAAGATACTCCATTATCTTGAAACCAAATAGTAGAAAATATAAATATTAATAAATTGGCACCCAGAAATTAATCGCACCATGAATATCAAGACTGAAAATTGTGAGTAATATTTCATGTGAACATAAATGAGTTCTTGAGAACTTAGAGAATACCTTTGTACTGAATACTGAGTGCTTCGGCCCGAGACCCACGCACAATGCAGTATTTTGTGAGAATCAGCAGAAAAATATTTATAAATGGGTGTGAAATTCTGGTGTCAAACGACAAATTCTTGGAGAATATCTATCCACATATTTAGGAAATCTATATTCTACAGAATATATTTATTCCATGTATTTAGGAGATAAGGGGGCTTTAAAGTGAGGCCGGAGGAAATTACGCACCAAAAAGGGGAATGTGAATATTTGTTTTGTAGAAATTATGTTTAAATAGTTTTGGATCTTCTAATAAATAATGGGTATGGGCAGAAAGTGTTGTCACGTGTTATCAAGAAAATGTGTATTTTCTAGATTATTTATAAGAAATAAGTTTTAGAATAATACTAGGGGGAAATTGCTTTTTTGGTACCATATGATAGAACTAATTGCAATTTTGATACCATTAGATATGAAAAATGTAAATTTGGTGCCATAGGATAGGGTTTCATTGCAACTTTGGTATAAACCCAATTTTTTCTCAAAATTAATGATAATTTAATTCCTATGAAATGCATAATGTTCAATTTACCCCCTCATGGTTTAAAAAAGAGCATTTTACCCCCTAAAATTTTGTAAAAGTTTCACATCGCCTCCCTAATATTTTTATAGGCGGCACTTTATCCATTTTTATTATGATAATGTGACATTTTACCCCTTGTGTTATGATAAATGTGGCAATTTATCCCCCTATGTTATAAAATAGTTTGTATGCATACTCTCAATTTCGGCAAGTGAATTACAATCTCCGGTTGAATTGTGTAAATTTCTTCATTAAAATTTTTACAAGGGTAAATTGATTTTTTTCCAAATTATAGAGGGGTAAATTGAACATTATGCATTTCGTAGGGGGTAAATTGCCATTAATTTTGTAGAAAAATTGGATTTGGTACAAAAGTTGCAATGAAAACCAATCCTATGGTACCAAATTTGTATTTTTGTATCAAATGGTACCAAATTTGTATTTTTGTATCAAATGGTACCAAAATTGCAAGTTAACCTATCTTATGGTACAAAAAAACAATTTTTCCATAATACTAGTATTATTTTAAAATTATTTGGTGTCTTATGCTGTAAAATAGCCTAAAAAATAAATTGCTAGTCCAGAGTTATTATATGGTAAAATACTAATTCCACTGTGTATCTCTACACTCTACATTTTACATTAAAAAAAAAAATACTAATCCCATTGCGACTTAAAGCCCACAAATAGCCTTGATATGGGATTTTGGGCCAAGAGTAAATATGCATTATGGGATTTTATTAGTAATTAGCATACGTCCCGTGCATATTTAAAAAAAATATATGTTAATAGTACCTTGTTTAATACTCCCTCCGTCCCATTAATCTTTATTTCTTGGTACCGTTGACCAGCCCACAAGTAGCCTTGATATGGGATTTTGGGCCAAGAGTAAATATGCATTATGGGATTTTATTAGTAATGTCGAACCATTATAAATATTTCATTTGTTTCTTATTTATTATTAATTAGTATAAGAGAGAAACAAGTTGAGTTGAATCGTTCTTTTTTAAAGAAAAAATTGAAATTGTGTTCATGTATAAAATGATTAATATATAGATAGATCTCTTGCAAGCATTGACTTTTTATTTATTTATTATTATTGAATCGAGATTGAGTTTATATTTTAAAAATTAGCGAGCATTAGATTTATTAGCATAATGCGTAAAATGAAATCATAGACTTTATTAATGCGTTGATTTGATTTTCAATCACATTGCAGAAGAAACATAAGAAGAAAAAATCCGTAAAGTCAAATTGATTTTTGGAATAACTAATTTGGAATTTTTTGTTAGGAATTTTTTTTTAAATTAGAATTTGATTGTGTATATTCGTAAATTTACTATTTCAGGTTATTTAAATACACTTAAATACGTGGATAAAAGGAAAGAGAAAAAATGGTAGAGAAGAGAGGAAATAGATGAATATTGAATATTCAACTATTTGCGAAATCAAATCAAATCAGACATTAAAATCGTTCCCGACTACCAAAGCAACGCAACAAAAAGAGTTCACTTCTAACCCTTGTGCCAGTTCTTTACGACACAATCAAATCACATTTAGAAAAAAAAAAAAAAATCACTTTAGAAAGTTCGTAAGACACAAAATCTATATGTTCACTTGTGTAATTGCTATCATAAGTAAATTAGAAGAAATTTATGATGTTGAGGGTGTGGAAATGGTACCAAAATTGTTTAGCAACTCACCCAGTTAAAACCCAGGTTATTAGCTCAGGTTTCATTTGGGGATTTGGTGATATCGCTGCTCAGACCGTCACTAACGCCACCGCGAAACGCCACCATCTTGAAACCCATGTCCGTAATTATTTTCTTGTTATTTCATAAGTTGGGTTAATGAATAGTCATTTCTTATTGTTAATTTTCATGTTCCAGTAATTGGGTATTCGTAAATATCTCTTCCTTTCTGTGACTGTTGGTCTTTTTAATCTTCTTGTGTGTTTTGAGAAGCATATGTTTGTTTGTTCGTGTGGGCAAATCAGATATTATACATTCTTGGAAGTTTGGGATATTGGAGATTAAGGATACCTAAATCATCCAGCTGTTGTCATATTTTTCTGTGTTGGAGCAGATGAATGAAATGTCATAAGTACTGAGAACCCTTTGTTACACTGACAAACATTAGGTTGTGTATTTTCCTTATAAAAGAGATCTTAGTTAAGGAAGGTTTCCTAGTGTTCGCGAGTCATCATAAGTTAATGTGGCTTTCTATACATATTTATTGTTAGATGGAATTTGTCTTAGTAAATTTACTAGGCATCTCTATTTGAAATGATTTGTTCCTCTTCTTTGTTGGTCTATTAGCTTTCTGATGTTAACTGCGGAACAATGTTGATGGATGGAGGCCTCTTGCAGTAGTATTTGCTGCTCTTAAGTGTTTGGTTTTGAAACTTGGGTAGTTCTTCAGAATTCATGGCTTAAACTTTTTTGGTGGGAGTGGTCATATGTGGAAGGTGTGTGTGTGTGTGGGGGGGGGGGGGGGAGGGCGGATGAGATCTCTGTTCTAGATTCTTTGATCTTGAGGTGATACAATATACTTCCTTTTATGAAGAAACAAGGGCTTGTAAAAGTGGCTTATCTGTCCAGTCAGCTACTTTTGGTGCATCAAAATATGGGATGTGAATCACTTATTGTTGTCTTGTATTTTAAGATGCTTGTATTTACTTTTTTTTTATTTCACTGGGTTATGCCACTATTTATTATTTTATGGTCTTTGATGTTTGCATTCCCTTCCTTCTTGTTGATTCTAACTTGGATCTTCTTGCTGTATGTCCCCTTTTGGGGGATTAAGTTTACTCCATTTAATTCGATAGACTCATATTCTTCATTAGATGACTGCCTACTTTCTTGCTGTGGAGTAATAGTAATTGGTTTAGTGATTCGATGACAGTAATCATTATGGTTTCATAGTAGGAGTGTCTTTCTTGAGCAAAACAAATAGGTGACACTTTTTAATGTGTTGGGCATAACACTTATCTACCAGCAGTTTGAGAAACTGTACTTATTCTCTTTGTGTGTTAGCAAGTTCCAACTAATATAATTGCGGCTTCTTTTTTGGTGAGCTTTGGTTGAAAACTTGCTTATGTTTGTATAATGTTGTCTTATGTCCTTTTTCCCTATTTCACTTGAACCTAAATTTTTTTTCACCCCCCCCCCCCCTCCAACCTAATAATAAACAATGACCTTTTCCTATTTCAAATGTAATAGCTGGTTGGTGCTTCAATAATGTGGATTTCTTTTATTCTGGTTGATATGTTGTGTTTGTTCTCCTCTTAATTTTAAATTTACAAAGGTACACCTGATTAGTATACCTTTGCAGGATAAAGATAAAGAACTAAAAATCAATTGGAGACGAGTTGCTACTACAAGTTTGTTTGGGCTTGCATTTGTTGGCCCAGTTGGCCACTTCTGGTCAGTGTTCCTTTTTGTCATCTGACTGACTGTCAGTATAATAATCTTTCTACATTTTTCTGCTTAACCTCTAGAAGAATATAATTTGCCAGAGATGTTTCTCTAGTCCCGTATTGTTTAGAGTCCAAATTTTCTAATCTTTTTCTGGTGTTCATTATGGTGATGCATCATACATACATGGACATTACTCGTATAATACCTCCCTACCAACTTTTGCGTTGTGGTCTCCTGTTCAGCATCATTTTTGGAAAAAGAGCTCTATGGGTCAAATCAAGAAAATGCTTGAATGCAATAATAAACACTGGAAAAAGTGAATGCTGTCTCCAGAAGTATAAATGGTTGTCTTTGTAGCTTTATTTGCTTGCTCTAAATTTACATCCTGATTTAATTATGATGTAGGTATGAAGGGCTGGACCGCATAATTAGATTGCGGCTAAAACTACGGCCAGATTCATTCAGGTTTGTTGCTACAAAAGTAGCACTCGATGGTGTAATCTTTGGGCCACTGGATTTACTGGTGTTCTTCACTTACATGGGATTTTCTTCTGGGAAAACTGCTGTTCAAGTTAAGGAAGATGTGAAGAGAGATTTTCTCCCAGCCTTAATTTTGGAAGGAGGTATATGGCCAATTGTTCAGGTGGCCAACTTCCGATTTGTTCCAGTTAGGTATCAACTTCTTTATGTCAACTTCTTTTGTTTGTTGGATAGTTGCTTTCTTTCTTGGGTTGAGCAACAAGAAGATGCTACTTGGAAACAATGGTTCAAACCGTTTCAGCCTTTGAAGGAAGAAGAAGGACAAGGCGGGTAATTAATTCCGTTTTAGCCTTTTTCTTTCTATTTCTGTTTCTGGTACCATTTGATAAATGCACGAGCGAGTGTAAGTCCAAGAATGAATCTCTGTTGAATGTCGACTAGTATATTTGAAGTGGGCATTCTTGAAATAGAACATTATTGGAATTTATAGAGTTCTTCAGTTCAATCCGAGGAAATACAACATTGAGTTCTGTATCCAATTTATGTAATAAGAGCCTTGGGATTTTATTAGACCTTTACTTTCATTAGTATTCGATTTTGGTTGCTACTCTATCACTTGGAATTTGTTCTAATATTACTTAAAGATTTTTGATTATGTGGGGTTATTTTCTTAAACTAAATTTTGTGATTGGTTGCTTTAATTTGAACTCTTACTAAATTTGTAATCATTTTGGGGATTTATGTTTTAAAATGACTTTATTTCGATCAAATTAAGAGAGAGATTTCGCTCGTAAGTTATAGCTTTACTCCTTTTTATAATTGCCAAAAACTACTACATAATTGAAAACTTGTGCAAGTTTTAGTCAATAATTTATAAACATCATCAGAAGACATGTCAGAAAAATATATGATCCCAAACTATTATCCAAATTTTATAACTATTTAGGAAACACATTTTAATAAAAAAATCCTAAAAGTCCAAACAGTTTGGAAAACATAAAATATCACATTTATTTTTCTAAAGTTCCACATCTCCAAGGAACAAAAAGTTAAAACTTAAAAAACCCAATAAAAAAAATGGAATTATTATAATTTTACACAGTATATTTCCTCAAGTTCAGTTAAGGTAGCAGGAGGAAGTGAACACACAAGATACAAGAACAGTACACACAAAAGCCAGCCGAATGTTCAGTAAATTAACCTTAGATACGCTCCCCTTCTGTCTATCATTTTCTCCCTTTTAGCTCATTACAAAAATGGAATGGAATTACATCAATAACACAACTATTTTCTTTCTTTGACCCTAAATGTAATCACATTTCAAAGCCTAAGCCAAACCAAAACTGGACAAGGCCGATTGGAACATGTCGGAAAATGTTTGGGATGTATTCTGATCATCAGCTTTGATCTTTAACTGGACTTTACACGATGATGAATTAATAATACATTCCACGAGATATGCGGATGGTTCATCTGCTTTTTGTGCAACGAAAAAGAACTTAAAATTTGGGGCCTGACCGCCTGAAGCTATGCAGTGGATGGAATGGGTTTGCATATGCCGGGAAAGGGCTTGAGGAGTCGTCATTGCTGCCACTCCTCGTGGATCTATTGAGATTTCCTGAGAGAACCCCACAAGGGTAACTTTAAGATTCAACCAACTCGCATGCATTCTTGTTTTAACTAAGAAGATTAGATAGAATTGGAATAATAGACATACTCTTATCAATTTCCCTTAAAGTTTCCTAAATAACCGTTTGCGGGTATTATCATGCAATTTCTCAAGTATGATGAAAGTAAAGATTGTATCCAGGAATTAGTCCACAAAAAAATTTCCAGACCCTCATGACAAACCTGGGATATAGAAACTGCAAGTTGGCGCCATTTCTGCTGAAAATTATTTGGATCCAGACCAGCTTTAGCACTAAGCTTCAAAGCAGCAGAAGGCAGAGGAGCAAGACTAGGTCCGGCTGACATTCCCAAACCGAGTAGCTCATCAATGGCCAAGCTAGAAGAAGTTGTATTTACCGTAGATAGTTGGTCGAGTGATACGAGGTCTAACTGAGCCTGAGAAGCACCAGTTGTTGAACCATCATATGAAGGAGCATTATATGCGGAACCATTGTTACCAAAACCTGGACTCTCTTCTTTCTCTGAACTACCTAATAACAAGTCCTTATCATTTTCCTCGACTCTCTGAGCCGCAACTATATTATCTGCAGATTCAGTGCCAATGGATAAATTTCCAAGTTCCTCTGAGAATGCAAATGGCCCTCTGTATTCTTTATCAGTGAACATGTAAGATGGCTGCAAAAAAGATCACCAATTATTTTGGTAAAAAGTATCTTAGACGGTCGATATATTTTTGAAGAATGACGAAGTAGAAGTAGGTGCACCTTTTGGTATACAACCGAGAGACTGTTGAATTCGTCAAAGATGCGATCTTTGATTTCGCTATTTTGGGTGTCTGCAAAAACTGATACAGCTTGTTTTGGAGGATTTACAATTCGTTCAGCTACAGAAACATCGTGCTGCAAAAGCCTATAGTAGAATAACGCCCTATCATGAACATCCTGCAATATACTGGAATTTAGAAATCCGTGTTTGCATTAACTGAACAAAATTGTGATTTTATATCAGATTCATTTAAGGTATATGCCATCAAACCTGATGAAAATCAGCAACACCAGCAGCTAGAGCAGCTCCTAGGGCCTTTTGAGTCTCTGGTGCTCTTCTAAAGAAACACTTTATTACTGCCGTAAGAAGATGTAAACGAACCTGTGCAACATACAAAGCCAATTAGGTTATTTAGTTAATTCATTTAAGATTTCTAGTTATATTTGCAAGTTTCTCTAAAAATCTATCAGAACACTCATGCACAAAGAACTTACTTCTAAAAACTTTTCTATACAAACAACTTCCCGAGATAATTTTCATGATCATCTCATATAATTATCTTAATGCTGATGCTTCTGAAAAGTGTGGGTACTTTAATTTCGTGAAAGCCAACTTTTCCACATGGATTACTAATAAAGCATAATATCTGAACAGAATCATTTGATGTAGTGATTATACAGATGAAATAGACAACAATTATGTTAGAAGCACAGTTCATGAATAATTTCATATTAGACGAATGAAGAGCCAACGGTGCTATGACTATCCCTATCTTTGTATATCATTATATCATCCCTCGATCCAATTAGATTTTCCTTCCAAACAATTGAATTGAAGACCAATATAACCAAAATAGCAAGGATATCAAAGATGACACTGCATTTTGCACAAGTAGAAATACTTGGGAGATATATAATTCTACAAATAACCTCACAACTATACTGAAATTAGTATGCATTACACAAACACGAAAAGTTTCATGCTGAACCTAAAGAATAACATAAAAGAAATAATTGAATCAAAAAGAAATCACACCTCTGCAGAGTGCTCCTCATCCCAGTTCTCAACAAAACTTTCCAAAATGTAAGGAGCATCCTGCATGTCTTGAGCATATTCCCCTAGCATCCAAATAAGAGCTGCCTTTGCTTTTGGTTCCTGAATATTTTTGCTGCTGATATTCCCGACAACCGCTATGCAGTCATGACTCCACTGAGGATATTTTCTCAGAAGATCTTTTACTAGAACCTACAACAAGAGACTTAGTTTGGGCTCAAATTCCTTCAAGACTGAAAAACTATAATAACTCGTGTGATTAAAAATCCCCAGCGTCTATGATTTAAAAAAAAAGGAAAAACTACTTACAAGAGTTTCTGCAGTCACGTGTTCCTTCTCCATTTCTAGAAACTGTAGTAGTCGATCAACAATGGCATTTACATCATATTGTTGCAATGCAATCTTGCCAACAGCTCGAATTGATTCTCTTGCCATTGGAATATCCACATTTGCAACATATTCGCAAAGTTCAGTCACTAAAATAAAGCCAAAAGATTGGGTATTAGTTGGACTTCAAGAATTTGAGATCAGCATCCGCAACTGGAGGATAGCGAGACAGGTGGACAATAGTCTTTCATAGCAAAAGTATCATGCATATAGTATGATTATTACCTATTTCATATGTATTGCTCTCATTTGCCACAGCAGTCAACATCTCAAGCTTCAATTTTTTAACATAAAATGGTTCATTATACTGGCAGTAGAAATGCTTGTAGTCCGAAGAGAAAATAAATGGTGCACGCATCACAAGTAGATGAAGGTGGCTCAGCACAGCATATGACTGCTCAGGACTTCCTGAGCTCACCAAGGTGAGGAGAGGTGCTTTAATGCGCTCATATACCTGCAGAAAAGAAGTGTTATTCAAAAGACATGCTAGGAACTATTAGCAAAAATAATGCGCCTTATTGCTGTCAATGTATACAAAAAATATAAGTACAAGCCATAAATCTAATGGTATACACAGTATAAGAGACCATAGTTTAGTGCTTGGCAAATTGCATCTATGAGATATACAACAGCATAACATTATCTCTATTAAGCTTAATAGACATACTAGGAACTATCAGCAAAAGTAACGCCTTATTGCTGTCAATGTATATAAAAAACGGAACTACAATCTATAATTCTAATGGTATAAACAGTATAAGAGACCAGTGCTAAAGTGCTTGGCAAATAGCATCTATGAGATATACAAAGTTTAATCAGACACTATAAGAAATAAAAAATCCACAAATTTCATGAGGAAACTTTAAGGTGCACATGCACCACTCAATTCACATTCAAAGTTCTACATTGTAATGGATTTAAGAGCTTATATGCAAGGTGGGAAAGAAACCTGTTGATGAACATCATTCATTGATAGGGTCAAATGTAGAAACAACTTAATGGTGGCCAGGACAACAGCCCCATTTGCGTGTTGAAGTCTATCTTCAAGAAGATTCATGATGTCAAAGATTTCATCACTATCTGAAATAACATACTTAGCAACCAACTCCAAAACAATACATTGTGCCCATTCACTGAATTCTTTGATCCTGCACCCATCAAATGCTCAATCAGAAATTCCCTACAGAAAGATATTTTTTTTTTCTTAAGAGAAATAATGTGATACGAATTTGTGAATCGAGTGAAAGAGTCCCCAAAACAGAGGTGATTCAATTGATTGTGTTAACAGTCTATTGAAGTTCAATTCTCCCGTCTTATGCCAACTCCCAAGTTGCAGTCACCAACTCTAAACTTGGTAATACATAGATGGTCGCACATCTAGCAATTATTAATAATTTCAATTGTAATTTGTAAGGAATAAAACTCATTAAATGAAACTCTCCCATGGTTCATACCTATTTAAAAAATAATATATAACTGGTTTGCTGAGCAAGGCCTCTCTCTCTCGTGCCGCTTCCTCAGATGTGCTTGCTTCCAGACTCCAAATCTCTTGTAAAGAAGTTAAACAGTTTGCAACCACCTAATTGAACAAAAAAATCAAAAGGATAAAACAAGCTAGTCGGTTTCAATAAGAAAGTGGTTATCACACAAATATTACATGTATTATTGCATTATTCAATTAGTTTATTGGTCAGAGAAACTGTTACTTTTCTTTTTAAGAGCATTAGCTGAAAAAACTCACTTATTTACAATATCAAACGTAGTTGGCGTGTATCTCAATAAGAGAATTAGTAATCTTACAATATAAAAATTTGAGAATTAATTGAAGTGCCAACTGGATTGAATTAGTAGCACCCATATTTAGAAGAAATTTACTGCGTGAAGCACAAAATAGCCTGACCTGAGCATCTTTGTCTTTAAGCATTAAATGCTTTAGAAGAGCAGGGAAATCTGCATCCATGCAAGTCGAAGCCGAAATGTGATATAACTTAAGAACCCCAACAGCTGCAACCATCCTCACGTAACTATTCCCATCTTTCAACCCATTATTCAATGGCCCCACTAAGTACTCCACCAAATTTGCCACACCAAGTGAACACAGACTCCTCAAAGCCAAACCCCGAATCATTGGATCCTCATCCTTGCAATCCCTCTGAAGAAAGTTAATAGTCAAAAGCGCAAGTTCCGGATTATGCTTAGCGTAATTTCCAACGTACAAATAACACATCTTTTTAAGCACGATGTCTGATGTAGCCGAGCACATCACCATTTCACTGAATACTGATGATACATCAATTCCAATAGTCATGTACGAGATAACCTTTTTAAAAAGATCGCGCTTTGTGTCATCTGTACCCGGAGCTCGGCTACCTGCCAGCCCTCGAAGCTGCATTTTAAGATCTGAAACCTCTCCTTTTCTGATGGAACCAAAACGAGGGTTAGCATTTCGATAATTAATACCATCACCAATTTCTGAAGTCCGAGTGCCGGAGAAAGTGAAAGAAAAATTCACTAGTTTCACCATTATAGCACGCCCCAATATCGGGCAGATATCACAAGCAAACACACATTGATACTACAAATACGCAGGATCACATAAAAAAGGGCATGAATTCAGCACCAAAGGATATTCATTTAGCCATTTTCATTAAGAACTGAATCTTTTCAAGCTGTGTTGGGGAAGATTGATTTCGAATTATGTAACAAGTTACATTACACTTTGATCTAAAGTATCAATATAGTAAATTTAAACCCTAATTTCCAGAAATTCACAAATACTCAATGTACAAAGAGATTTTGGTGTTAGTGTTTTGGCAGTTAATGTACGCTTAAATACTCCGACTTCGACTTCTCCGTCATAAATTATACATCGATACATATATACACAAAGAAACAGAGAAAAGATATTACCCGGACGGTTGAGAAGGAGAAGGGGATCGTTGAGATTGAGCTGGAGGAGCCATTTTTCTGATCTCTTCAACTCCAAATTGATTCGTGAGATTTCAAAAATTCACTATTTATGCAAGTCAAATAAACAAATATACAAGTATATATGGGATCTTGATGAGTGAAAGGGATCTCCGAGAAGTGTTTTTACTTTTTCTATTACAAAGGGGCACAGGCAAAAAGAGGGGATTTTGGCTACAAATCTTATACCCCACCTGCTTTTTTGTTTTTGGGAAATAAATAAAAAAAGAGATTTTTTTTTTTTATTTTTGTTAATAGTTCAACCTCCCCCCTTAACTTTCATATTTCGTTCATGCACCCCATGCTTAAATTAAAAGAAAAAAAAATGAGATTACTAATTGCAAAATGGTGTAGGATATAGACAAATGTGGAGAATTATGGTGGTAATTGGTTCGATATTTTTCTTAATTTATATTGGATATAGTTTATGTATATATTTGAAAAAATATTATTATTTTTTTAAAATATTTAATTTTTTTTTACAGACCTATAACATTTAATAACGAGAACTTATCTTGTTTTTAAGAAAAAAATATAATAATTATAATTTTAATAAATACTTTATATAAGAAGGAGGTATTTTATTTTAATATATAGTATTATTTACTTCTTCTTTTTTTTCCCAATATTTTCTTTTTACTTGGTCTCAATATGTCATATATTATGTAGACGCTTTGATTCAAAGTTAAAACCTTAGTATATAAATCTAATATATAAGGAATTGTTGAATAAATATAGTAGAAAAGTAAAACTGCATATCTCACTTCAGTTGGGTCTCAACGCCATTTTACATAACAAAAGGGGTGATCTTACCATAAACAAAATTTTAAAGGGTCACATTCTTAATTTTCCCAAAATCTAAATCCACTCCATTCCCCAGTAAGTAAGACTTACCCTCCTCCTCCTCCATCGACCTGTATACACACACACTTTCACACACTGGGACTAAATCCATAAGAAAAGCAGAGCAAAGAAAGAAAAATGTTTCTAACTCAACAACTTCCTAGAATCCATTCCCACTTCCTGATTTCTTCCCTCATATCCCATAAACCCAAACCCCCAAAACTCTTCCTAATCACCTCAACCCTCTTATCCGAATCCAAACCCAAACCCGGCCCCATACCCACATCCATCTCCCACTTCTCCACCCTCACCCCCTCCACCACCCTACCCCATCAACAAGAAAACATACAACTGTCAACTGAAAACCTTTTCTTTCCTCCAGAAACAGACGTCGCATCCTTCAAAAACGCGACTTTGAGCGCGAGAATATTGAAGGGTTCCAACATTGTGTTGGGTAAGTACGCTGGAGGTAGTGTTGATGTTGTGAATGCTGATTTCGTGAAGAGCAGTGTAGAAACTAAGGAATGCCCTTGTGATGGAATTCCCGAGTTTGCGCTTGTGGGGAGGTCTAATGTGGGGAAATCCTCGCTACTTAACTCGCTCGTCAGGCGCAAGAAACTTGCGCTTACTTCAAAGAAGCCCGGTATATCATCCAACATTTTATATGCATACATTACTGTGATAAAAGTGATCAACAATTTGTTGTTGGAGCTTTGTTATAAATTGCTTTTGGTTTTGGAGTTGTGCATAAAAAAATTGTATCTGAAATGAGGATTGGCATGATTGAATATCATTGGAGTAGTTTATTTTCTTTCGCAAGCTACAAGTGTATAGTCTTTTGAGTTATATTTTCGTTAAAGTTGGCAGATGTTAGTATAACAATTTGAGCGCATCACGCAATTGTCCATTAGATCAATAATGTGATAAGTGTATGTGGAAGTTTTTGGTGTACTCGACTGAGGGGGGTAAAAGTCAGGGAAGGGATTTTAGTTTCTTCTTTTGTAAGGGGGACACTATGGTTATCGTTGGTATGAGTGATGAACATGCATTGATAATAAATATTGAAATAGTTTGGCTCATGTATTAGTGAGTTTTCATAGATACATTTGTTATTGTTATGTTGAGAGGATGTTTATTGGGTCTTGTATGTATAGATTATAGACTGAAATGAATGTAATTCAACAATTAACATGACAAATATGATCGGAATTCTGAATAGTTTAAGTCCCTCCTGTTTTCTTTTCGCATTTAGAGAGTATCATTATAGCGGACTTAGAGAAGAAAGTGAATTTTTAGGATGATAGACTTGATTTACGTGACTTGGTATTGAAGCGTTAGATAGTTCAAACTTAGTTTCTCTTGTAAGTAAAATCATGGATTTTGTTTTACCTAAGAAGCAATTTAGTTTCATAAACTGTTCAAACAGATAAGAATCTTCATCAAGTTATGCTTAAACACTTGCAGGAAGAAAATGTGTGTCAATTATCTTTGCATTAAGTTTAGCCAATTATTTGTTGAAAATGAAAGTGGTCCCTTTTATTTACCATTTGCAGGGAAAACACAGTGCATCAACCATTTTCGTATTAATGATAGCTGGTACCTCGTAGATCTTCCGGGCTATGGGTATCAACTTGCACTCTCAGGCTTTTCTTTCTCATAAAAATCATTTCCATAAGTCACTCATCCTAATGTATGAAACTAATGTGAGCAAATGGTTGGTAATCAATGGTATGAACAATATTTTTTTGTTGGTTGGTGTTATTGTCAAATAGGTATGCTGCTGCACCACACGAGGTTCGAACAGATTGGGCCAAATTCACCAAGGACTACTTTCTCAACAGGTCAAATCTCGTCTCCGTATTCCTTCTGATTGATGCCAGCATTCCTGCCAAAAAAATTGATCTCGAGTATGCTAGTTGGTTGGGCCAAAACCAGGTTCTTCACTTCTGCTTTTACTTCTTACTATTATAAATTAATCAATGCCCATTTGTTATTCCCTCTTGCTAGCTCTCTTTGAACTCAAGTTATACGAATCTTAACTATTAATACCTCAGAATTTCCACTAATATTTTAGACAACATTATGGCTATTGCTCCTAACATCAATTTCTGATGGAAAACAATCATGAATCTCAATTTTGTAATGGCTAAAATTTGTTTTCTATTGTTATTAGATTCCGATGACTTTGGTGTTCACAAAATGTGATAAACGAAAAAAGAAAAAGAATGGAGGGAAAAGACCTGAAGAAAATGTGCAAATCTTTCAAGAGTTGATACGCGAGTTTTTTCAGACAACACCACCTTGGATTATGACAAGTAGCATGACAAATCAAGGACGAGATGAAATATTGTTGCACATGTCTCAGTTACGAAACTACTGGCTCAAGCATTGAAGTTACTTTGAACCTCTGCCTGCGTCTCCTACAAGGTGTTTCCTTAGACCAGTGAATTTTCATAGTGATTTGCAATTTTTTATTTTCCGGATAGACCTCTTTTTAGGGCTTTTTACTTTTTTCTTATAAGTATTTGTATCGGAGACAGCGCTTGCAAGATTCGAGTTTACCTTAATACGCAGATGGAAGTGGAAGTGAAGACTTAAAACGCGGCTGAAGAGACAATGCTACATTTTGATGTGATATACTCACTCTTCTTGTAAGGCTACATTTTGGTTAGGAAAATCTGGGCTCGAAATAGAGCTGGTGCCCTCTTGCTTGTATATTCAACATTACATTAACATTCAGAATATGTATGACAGTGTAATGTTTTAATGTTTGTGGGGAAAAGTTGTTACTTATAATTAATCAGAGTTTATCGAATTATAAGCTACTACTAACAAAGTTTTTGTTTATTAAGCCCGATTTGAGAATAAATATTGTGGTTCAAATATATTACTAGAGTGATTAGATATAATTAAGTATACTAGTGAAAATTGTGTAGACTTGTTTTAATGAAAATTGGGTTTGGAATTTGGATATTTTTTTTTAGAACATGTCTCGGTTTGTTTATTTTTTCAGATGAACCTTAAAATCATCTCCCAATATAAAAATAAAACAGGACCCCATACACTTGCAGCCAAATATAACATCTAATTTGGTAATGGATCTTTTGGATCACACATTAATAAACTTTACTTCATTAATTTCATTACCAAAAACCTAACAAGGGAAGTAAATTAGACTCCATACTTGGGATGAATAGAGGGTTCTTGAAGACTTGAACCCCTCGCCATTTTTGTCATAATTGTACAAAATAAATTTTAGCCCAAGTAGCCCATAATCTTTAACCAAATTAGATGTTTTATTTTTTTAGGAATAATTGAATATGTTTATATATTAAGTGACAGTTATTTTAAGTTTGTTACTATATTATTTTCCTACATTTATTGGTGACAAAATTGTAATTAAATTATCACTATTAGCATTTAGTAATACACAAAAAGGTGACAACCAATATTGTCACTAAATTATTCTGACAACAGTTATTGTCACTAAAATGGGGTTACTACTTACTACTTGTCAATAATGACGACTCAAATTACCATATACTTGTCAATAAAAATTAATATTATTGACATCTAAAAATAATTTTTGTTAGTATTGCAGTTGGAAACAAATTATTATTGTGACAACAGCACACAATTTCTTGTAGTGATCTTCATAATTAACTTTCGGAAAATAAGATTTTCGAGCCAATAAATTACCAAAACTACAAAAGCCTAAACAAAAAATTACTAAAACTGCCCCCAGGGCATATCTCCAACTGGTCGACCAATAATCCATAAGGCTTGCTCCAGCGGTAAGGGTGGGGGTTCGAATCCCATCTGGAACTTGGATGGAAGCATTTCTATGGGTCTATCTAAGGGTCATTTGTGGTGAAGACTCCTTTGTGCGCAGAGTGTACAGCAGTATGGTGGGAACCCGGGGCTTGGTGGAGGCACATCCTGCGATTTACATCCTTCAGAATTCTAGGGCAAGGGTTCTGAGGGTCCAGGATTAGTCGAGTGTAAGCTTGTACACCAAGGTTATCAAAAAAAAAAAAAAAAAAAAAAAAAAAAAAAAAAAAAAAAAATTACTAAAACTTCGGAAATATGGGTAATGGTACTAGTGCATTTTCAAAAATAATTAAAAAGCTAAAGTCCCCGCCCCTCCCATTTTCTCCATGAAAATGATAGTTCGAATGGAAATTTTAATGTAAGACAAAAGTTTCACTGAAAAGAACACTATAATTTAAATTCAAATTGGCCAATTCATTAATATCCAATTAAATTGAAGAATCACGCTAAAATATAAGAACAATAAGACATTTTTCATTCAATGTATGTTGTTTTGTTTATTAGTTTCAAATTCTATAAGCATGACGTGGTAGTTGTAGACATGTGAGTGAAAGACTTAAGTACCTGGTGTAAATATAATTATTACTTTTAATTTGGGTATTATTTGATATGAATAAGTACAATATGTAGAAGACAAAATAAACCAAAAATCTATGACAAGAAGATATATGACTATAAGTTAAAACTTGTAGGGATGAGGTGAGCAAGTTCTGTGGAAAATGTTACAGAGACTAAAATAGTGAAGCTAATGAATAAATACTATTAAAAGGAAGAACTATGATCTGTCTTAACAAAAAAAAAAAAAAAAGGAAAAAAAAATGGGTGAATTGTTTTTTTCCAAGATTTCTGATCGGGTAAGACAACTCTTTTGTTTGATAGCTTTTGGTGGCTTGGGGTTAAATTTGAAATGCACTAATTACGTACACATGCATAATAGTAATATTAATTGCTGCCATATTTAATTTATTTGCAATAAATTTGAGGATCGGAAGATATTATAAGAATCTTTTTTTAGACTAATCTGAAAATATAAATCAACTCTATTAATACACGGTGGATGCTTGATTTTGTAAATTTAACTCTAGGTTAGCTAAAATATATATAAAATTAATTAAGATTACCCCAAAAACATGCTAATTTATGAAGGTTGTCAAGCGATCGCAAATTATCTTAAGATCAAGCTAAACACAAAATTATATTGTGTGTAAAAACAACAATGACTTGCACAATATTTGAATTTATAATTTAACGAAACTAAACTGAACATAAAAGGTGAATTGCGATCAATATTTCAAAAATTCTTATTTTGCTTACAATTTGCTCAGATTTTTTTAAATAATTCACTAAATTTTTCAAGACCTCGTTTTATCATAGGAAATTACATTTTCAAACTCACCAAAATTCAACTGATACTAATTATTTTATCAAAATTCTATTTATTCTTGTAATTAAAACAATTATTTAATATTTTTATCTATAAAATTTTGAGACACTAAATTAAAATACCCACAAATTAGCTCGCAGATTTTGTGTTGAAGAAAATGAAGATTGCATGGAAAGCTGAAACAAGAGTCTTGGACTTTCAGTTTGAGTTTGAGTTTGAAATTCACAACACAAATTTTAATTTCTGTTTTTGTGTTGTTGGAACCTTCTTCAAACTGAAGATGCCAATTTATTAGAATAGAGGGTCAGCTCATAATGACACGCGCACCAATATCATTTGGCTAGGAAAAAGAGCCAATTCTGTTTTTATTTTTATTTTTTGACAGGGGAATTTGAAAAGGACACGAGCATATTGACATTCTCCCATTGAGAAAATGCGCCGCTGCACACGGACCATAAGTTTAAAAAAAAAAAAAAATTAGAGTTTCTCCAAATTTGTACATGTATGTTTTAAAATTTAACAATGAATTAAATGGTGAAATTCTTGCTAAAATTGGTGTCATAGATGTTATTGTTGCATTTGTCCTAAGTTAGGTAATGATCCTGACCAATAAAAAGAAGGGAAATTTACATGGACGCTCCCTGACTATTACAAGATTTTACACTCTTGTTTTAAATATTACAAAGACACTCCCTCGATCAAAATTATATTACAAGGACATCCCCTGCTACCCCTCAAAAATTACAAGTGTCTATTTTTCAAAATTAAGTTGGTGCTTTTGTTACTCAAATTTCATCGAGTAATTTGGGCGAAACAACGAGCAAATTTGTAATTTCGGATCTAGGGTTTTTCGCGAACAATACTTTGAACAACGATTTCTCTCAAATTACTTGATGAAACTTGATAAGGTTGGTGTCTATGAACTCGTCTTGATGTGAGGAAAAAAGGCCAAAAAAGTCCCAACTTAATTTTGATAAATAGAAGTCGAAAAATGACGACCGAGTTTGAAAATTTGGGTACAGGGTTCTTAAATATTAAATTTTGAACAACAATTTTCTCCCAAATTATTTGATGAAATTTTACAAGGTTAGTGCATGTGAACTCATCCTGGTGAGAGGGAAAAAACAACACCAACCTTATCAAATTTCATCAAGTAATTTGAGAAAAATTATTGTTAAAAGTTTGGTTCGCGAAGAACCCTACATCTTAAATTTTAAATTCAATCGTCATTTCTCCCAAATTACTCAATGAAATTTGACAAGGTTGGTGCCTATGAACTCGTCTTGATGAGAGGAACAAAATTTCTAAATTAATTTTGGAAAATAGACCATTGTATTTTTTTAGGGGGTAGCAGGGGGTGTCCTTGAAATATAGTTTTGGTCGAGGGGGGTGTTTTTGTAATATTTAAAACAAGTGGGTATATCCTGTAATTAAGATAATAGCCAGGGGATGTCTATGTAAATTTCCCTAAAAGAATATGTAAACACGCTTCTTTTTGTTTTGAGTATGTGTGATTTTAGTTAAGACATGTCTAAGTTATATTTTTCTTAATGAGATAAAAGTTGGTAATTGATCGAAAAAGAGGTCAATGCAAAATACGTCCCATATGTTATGCTAAGTCTGCAAGTAGTTACTTTATGAATTAAATATTTTAGGCTAGTTGAGTAAAGTCCAACAATATTGACAAAGAAGTGGATCAGAGTCTTTACATAGGAATTGATCGAATCCAAACATTTATATTTATATGTTGTCAAATTACGTTTATTAAAGTAAAATTTACACAGGGCCTGTTTGTTTGGTGTTTTTGAAAGTAGTTTGAGAGAGTAGTGGAGGTTTGTGAAATAATCTTGATTTGCGTAAAATTATTTGTTTAGGTTTTGAGAGAGTAGTTTGAGAAATAAAGTAGGTGTAAGGTTTTTTTTTTTAGAGTTAGGTTGTAGGTGAAAAATGTGTATGACTTTATGTCAAATCATATTTGTTGTGAGATAAATTGTGTAAAAAATATGTTACTTTATGTCAAATCAGAGTAGAGTTTGTAGATGTTTTGTTTAGAGATAAAAACACCAAACAAACTGGCCAACAATTTCTGAAGAAGCTAACTTTGCATTCGTGTGAAATAAGCCTCCTAGAAAGAAAAAAAAATGAAAAAAAAGGGAGCTCTCTTCTAAGTTTTAACTCTCCCTATATAATGCGCACATTCAAAACTATAACAAAATTGAACTGCAATATTAATATTAATTAATCAGTTCTCTTCCATGGAAAACAATAATTTCATTCTCAAAGTCTCTCGCCTTTTCCCTTCTTCATGCAACGCCCGAACCCTACCTGATGTAGCAAAAAGCTCCATTACAATATACCCCAAAACAACCAAAAATTCCCATGTTCAAAATGACATCCTCTTTTCCAATTTCTTCAAAAAATCAGAAATTAAAAACATCAACAAAAAATGCAAAAGATACCAACTTTTGTGTAACCATTCTGATACAGAAGGACGAAAATGCCCTCCCGTAACACCAATTTCAAATCTAAACCCAAACAATAAAGATAGTAGTACATTCTCTGTAATTAACCAGACTTCTAATTCATCAAACAGTTGGTGTACGTGGTTCAGCAGCAGCGATGAAAAATCCCGACCAGACAGCTTATCTTCACTTTCCGCCGACTCTTTCCGCCTCAAAAATAGCCGGAGATTCAAAATATGCGAAGAGTTGAAAAGCATTGACGAAATTGAACCACAAGCCAAAATTTCCAGCAATAAAATTAAATGCGAGGAATTTTTTAACAGAAAATGTCAAGATTATGAACTGGGTTACGATCAAATTTTGACCCAGATTTATTATTCCAAAAGCAGTAATTTGAAAGAACAGAGTACCTATCGACGACGGCGGAGGAATCGTCGGAAAATCAAGAAGGGTAGTAAATCGGCGGTGACGATTGAAGAGAGTTATGCGGTGCAGAAGAGTTCGAGGGACCCGCACGGTGATTTCAGGGCATCAATGGTGGAGATGATAGTGGAGAAAAATATGTTTGGGGCAGAGGATTTAAAGAGGCTTTTGCATTGTTTCTTGTCTTTGAATTCTGCTTCTTACCATGCGATCATTGTTGATGTTTTTTCTGAGATTTGTGAAACATTGTTCAGTAATTAATTTGGTTGAGTTTCTTGTTTCTAATTATTTGGTTTGATTATGTACATGTGTTTTTGTTTTAATTGGTTAACTTCTCATGAAGATCAAATATCTATGATCAAAGGTTTTACTTATTAGTTATTAGTTTCTATATAAAAAAAAAAAAAAGGTTTTGGACACCTCTAATTCTGTAAGACTAAGGGTCTATTTGGATGGGTTTTGGCTCGGTTTCGCGGGTCTCGGTTTAAAAAAATTGGTTTGGGTGGTTTCGATGAAACCTTTGAGACCTCATTTGGATGGGTTTTGGATGTTGGGGTTTAGGGAAAAAAGTAGGTGGTAGGTGTCAAATCAATGTCTTTTTTAGTGAATTTTGGGGAAAAAAATAGGTGGTAGGTGTCAAATCAATATTTTATCGGTTTGAAGAGTTTGAGTGATGGTTTTATAGGTTTGATAAAAACTCATTTGGAAGGGTTTTGGCTCGGTCTCGCGAGACCCGCGAGACCGGGCCAAAACCCATCCAAATAGAGCCTAAATTCTTGCAGATTTGAGATGAGTTTTGAGACTACATTATTTTAAATTTTCACTTTTTGAGATGTGAAGTTAAATTTTATAAGATTATGTTCTAATTATCATACAACAATTTTTTGACATTTTGATGAAGAACGATTTAAGGTTAAAACCTAATAAATTGGATATTGGATTGTATATCATCACTTGAATGAAAAAACATACATGTAAGTTTATCAATTTGTACTCGAATTTGGAAAAATTGAAGAAAATTTAGAGGGGTAAATATGATTTATTAGGAAGAAGAAAATTAAGAAAGTTTCATAATAATTGGCTTAAATTAATAAGGTAGAGTTACTTTCCCTTTATAATGTATCTTATATTTCTATGAGAGAATTTTTTAGATAAGTTTGTCAAAAAAATATATTTTCAGAAAGCGAGAGACCAAAAGAACATACCATCCATATAGGGTATTGTGCACCTATTTCTCTTTTTCTAGTTACAAGTTCTGAACTTTTGTCATTTATATAATGAGTTAATGTGAATTTATCTCCGTGAAATGCATAATATTAAATTTATTCATCCATGTGATTTTAAAAGAATAATTTACCTGGAGAGTGTAACTCATTCGTCAAAATTGAGAGTGTGTATGAAAAATATTTCGTAACATAGGGTATAAAATTAAGTATTTATCATAACACATGATGATGAAATGTGATATTTATCATAATATAAGTGGGTAATGTGACACATATAACAAGAATAGTTTTATCAATTAGTATTATTTTTAAGTTTGAAAATATCAAGAAAGTGACATAAACTTTCATAAAATCAAATAAGATAAATTAAATATTATGCAAATTACATAAATTAAATTGTCGTTAACTCTATATATGCATCGATTCCCTTGTAATTGAATTTAAAAGAAAAAAAAAAAAAAAGAAAAAAAGAAAGAAAGAAAGAAAGAATTCCCTTGTACTTCGAACTAATTTCCTAACAAGCACAAAAGACTGTACGGGCTGTGTAGATAGCCCATTGTGAACCATTCCTTGTAGTTATGTATTTCTAAAAGAAAATGTAAAATTAATATTGACGACATTCAGCCCATTAGGCTTTAGTTGGGTAGATTTTCGGTCCAAGTTGGGTAATAAATTAGTAGATGGCTGATGGGCACTAGAGGGCTTTGGAAGATAATTTGTCAAAATAAAAGCAAAATCTCAAATACCAAATAAATTATACAAGTATCTGTGATTCTTATATAAAAATACTAATAAACTTATATTTTTGTAGATAGGTACAATATTATGTTAAGTTATATCTGTTTAATAAATGAATCCATATCATACAATTTGTGACCGAAGAAGAACTTGACTATTATGAATTTATGATTATATAATTTCCATAAATATTGTTTAGAAAATAAAATTTAATATGATAATGAATATGGTTTTAACATCAGCAGCGGGGATAGCTCAGTTGGGAGAGCGTCAGACTGAAGATCTGAAGGTCACGTGTTCGATCCACGTTCACCGCATTTTTCTTTTGTGCTACATTCTTTTAGGGGTGGGCGTTTGGGTCAGATATTTCGACACCCATCTCGACCCGATATGATATTCCCATTGAAGATGGAAATGATAGATTTTTTTACATTTAGGATCGGTTAACTAATATCTGAAATATTTATTCGGGTTAGATTTTGGATATTGAATTTACACGATAAAGGTATTAAATAAAAAAACATGAATACATTTCATTTACAATTTTAAATACATATATATTAACGCTTAATTAATGAAAATGATGTGTTGATCCCCAAATAAGCCTCGTGAATTGCATTACACATTTGCATTTTATACTATATATGTTACTATTTTACCCTAAAAAAATGTGTAACTATATTAAATAATTTAAATTTCTTGTGATATATATATATATATATATATATTTAAAAAAACAATTTTTTTTTGTAAATTTTGGGTTATCCCAATCCGAAAAGGAGGGTACCGAATTGTTGGATACCCGAATTTTTGGACCCACCTAAATGGGACAAATTCGGGTGTGAAAAATCAACACTCGTTGAGTCGGTTAACCGACCCGAAGTACTCGAAACTCGATCCCAACCCTAAATTTTTTGTATGTAATCACAAAATCCCTTTCTCCTTTTAGTTTTCTGATCCCTTTTTTCTTTCTTTGCGTTCAAGAGCATTCTCACTTTCCATTGGCTTTTCGATCTTCCATAGAAAAAGTTACAATTTCCTCTATGTATATTCATACCATGAAAAGTTCTTTTTTCCATTTTCTGGTTTCCTTTTTCATACTTCCTTCGTCTAATTCTTTTGTCCATTTTGATAAGACGTAAAAGCCGGTAAAAATTATACGGAAACGTCACAAAATCCCGGTTGAATTTAAGAAATGATGATGATTCACCATATCTTTCTCTACTAATTAAAGACGTTGTTGTTTATAGATTAATCCAAAAGCTAGCTAGGATAAAATACTATAGCTAGCCACAATAGAAAATAATCCTTCAGTACATGAAAGATTAAAGGGCATTAATTCATTGAAAGTAACAGGCAAAACAGAGTAAAAAGGTGAATATATATATATACTTATGGTTCTCAAAATCATCTTGTAATCAAGGGCATGGGATCGGAATTAGATACAGCTTTTGTATAATTAATTTCCCAAAATCATAAGAAAACAAGTTAATTGAGGGGCCATTCACTTTTCTAATGTTCAACCAAACATGTTAGTTAATAATAATCACAAGAACAAGACTATATATGATTCTTTATCAATAAAATGAATATTGATTTAGTGTTGTATTTAGCGTAGACCTCGTCATGAAACCATGGGCAGGAAAAACACGATGAAAGATTTTCATATATATCTATTCAATGGGATTTTCGCCAATGACTTCAAGTCCTCCTGTGGGATTTTCATATATATGTTCTTCGTAATTTATTAATTTCACTGAATTTTTTTTTATGATGTGATGATGACTTCATATAACTTACCATTTAATTCGCTAACAAAAAGAAAAAAATAGAATAGGATTTTCACAGGGTACGAACTATTCAAAAAATAAACAAGACATGTGAATTTTTTTTAAAAAAAAATTATAAATTAAAGAGTGAAATACAAAAATACCCCATATGTTTTGCCTAATAAGCAAAATCCTTATGTATTATTATTAGCAAAAATACCCTTCCACCGAAATACATATTTTGTAGGAATAATAACAATTATAACCTCAAAAAATGCCAAAATACCTCTTGTAACATTCATTAAAATATTATCGATAATTCCCTTTCTAACTTTGAAAATCCTCAATAATCTCCCTGGTCACTTACAAAATTGCCTCTTTGACTTATGAAAGAATTTCAAATGAAAATTTTTGCTAATTAAAAAAAAAGGGAAATTTTTTATAATTAAAATAACACATGATCAGGATTTTGCCGATTAAATATATAATAGGGGTATTTTTGTTTAGCTCTAGCGCAATTATATAATTAGTTGCATTCATTTCTCTACCAAAATATATTGCTATAATAAACAAGCTGGACGAGGATATAAATGAAGCATTGCAAAATTTCTATTGCTTCAAACCTGGACTTATTTAACTTGAACCGGGTTCAATTATGTCGCACTTAAGTAATTTATGTAACTGAATAATAACCAACTCATATGCAAAATTATATATATATATATATTTTTTTTTTTTCTCTCTCCAAAATTCCCTTGACCATGGAGAATGCAGAATACAGTTTACAGATGCATGGTTCTGTTTTCTCCGTTCCTGTCTGATTTGATCTGTCTTGTACGTATCAATGCCAAAGATAAAAAATAAAAAACCAAAAATGGAAAAATATAACACGAACCGCAAATAAAGAGAGTAAGTGCGTTATTAATTGAAGAAAGTATTAAAAAATATATATATAAATATATAAATCTCTTGAGGAAAAAATCAATTTCTGTCTAATCTATAGAGCCAGATTTTAGTGCTTGGCATGTGATTCTGATTAATACGTACAGAAAAATTGTTCTTGCACCAATTTCAGGGAACAAATCAAACAAGCTATAGACATTAACATTATCATAGATGTAATATACCCCCTTTAAACTGCAATATTCCTTAAAACAAAATCTAGAGGATAGATGATTCAGTACCCTTTTCATTGCCAACTATCCTTTAAAAAGTAAATTTGTCTCTTCAGTTTGTATGGGGTTGTTTTCACCAAATTAGAAATTCATGTGGCATGCACTTAATTTCCAACTCCATAAACTCTACCTCAAATTGGTTGGATTGTATATATTCAGTAAGTCCAAACTAGGGCTGTCAAGGTCCCGTTCGCAATGAAATCGATCGGGTTTTCTTGGAACCATTAATTAAATCTTTTTCGAATTTTGTCTGGATTTTTCAAAACTTTATTTTCAAAATTCTTACAGATATATTTTTCTACAAGAAAGTTTGTTATGTTCAAACTTTCTTCATGATTAACTATTGAGCTTTAAATAAAAAAATCATCTATTTGTATTCACTTCATTTATTTATTTATTTTGGACTATGATGACAATCCATCGGCTTTCTAGCTGAAAAATAAAACTAAGGCTAGATCAAAATCCTCTCTAATCCAAGTTGTTATACTAGTACTTATGAGTAATATTATTTCTTTACAATATTTACTCAGCATTTTTTCACTAAATAATTAACAAGGTCTAAACTAGAATTTTCTTTTCCCCTTAAAATAATAACCTTTTTCAATTTCTTGTTACATAATCATATGGAGAAAGATTCAATTTGTTTTGTTTTGGGAATCTTTAGACTCGCCAGATATACTTGGATTCTATTTTTTTTTTTTTTTTTCTAGAGAACTGTCAAAATCCAATATATTGAAATTAGGCATTTGGAGCTAGCGCTAATTCGATTTTCCCACTGAGTAGATGCTAATATAGGAAAAAAAGCCCCAAGTAAAAGGGAAGATATTGAGAGATAAGTGTCTAGGAGATTTAGCAATAAAGAAAAACATTCTACAACTAGATCTACAAATTACTATATATTTAAAAGATACCCTTTAATTAGTAGGCAAGGCTCACCACCTCTGATCATGGTTCACCCCGGCCCACCCACCCGGTATAATTAACGACTTGTGACACAAACATATATAATTTATAATGTTCCGGAGAGCATTTAATTTGTAAATTATATAATCATGATTTATTGAGAAAAGTGGCCCATTGATATTTTTATATTTATGATCATGAGATATGAAGAAAAATAGTGATATGAAATCTGGTAAGTTTGCATCCCCATACAATTGTATGGGTGAAAATGATGATGATCAGTCATTTTCGTTCTCGTACACGCGCTTGCATTAAAGTTTTGATCTTTTCATGCATGTTAGTAGCTAGCTACTATATATAAAGCTTAACTACATATATATCTAGCCAGCTCTTCTTTCCTCTAC
This sequence comes from Penstemon barbatus, assembly GCA_003313485.2. Lineage (NCBI taxonomy): Eukaryota > Viridiplantae > Streptophyta > Magnoliopsida > Lamiales > Plantaginaceae > Penstemon > Penstemon barbatus. The sequence continues at coordinate 6,044,344 of CM064878.1, forward strand.
CCCATACTGGAATTTGGTGGGCCATAAGTCGGTCGTCTAGCATTTTCCCTAGCTCAATTGGGAAAAGAAAATAATCACCTATATATCCCACTATTCATGTATATTTTCGTGTCACACCTATACATACTCAAATTCTATGAGCTCATGCATACATATAATTATAGTTATAGGGTCACTTCATCTTTTGACACCAAAGTTAATTATTTTTCTTCCATTGAACCCATTTTTCATGGGTTTAGCTCACTTTTTTTTTTTTTTTTTATCGGTTTTTCCTGGTTAAACCTATTTTTTCATTTATTTTATCCATTTTTAATTACAATATGATCCTATTCTTTTTTTTTATCAATTCGGTTAATTACTTGAACTAATATTTTAACGGATTTCACTGATTTTTCATGATTTATTTATTTGTTATTGACTTTACCCATTTTCTTAGATTCGGGTTTAACCAAGTACTAACCTTAGTGTCTTGATTAAATTAGGCTATGCATCTTTGTTAAGTTATATATTATGCATCTATCAATGGAACAAATGTCTCTTAATTTACAACATGACATCTACTAATAAATCATGATGGCATAATTAATTCCAATGATAACTAGCTAATTGTACCTATTTGAAAGAAAAAGTTCGATCGATAATTAATGTATGAATCATCATTCTCCAAATAACATTCCCCAACTATCCAATCTGATGTTGACCCCCAGGGGCCATAAAAAAATATGGTCCAACTCCATACTCTACAGCCCAAAAATAAGAACCAAAAATATTAATCATTTGTTCATTAATTCGTTTCGGTGTATTTTTCTACCTTTGGAAATATGATAGTTAAAACAGTAAAATCTGAAATTTCTATACATATTTTCATGTGATCTGACTTGAGGTCTTTCTTGCAGAAATTAGTTAAAGACGTTGTAAAAACAGAGTTTTAAAGTAATAATTAAAACATGAAACTTTTAGATATCTTATCATCCTCAAAAGTAGTGGTTAAAAATTAATGTTTCTCAATTCATTGGTTATTGAAAGAGAATTCCAAATAATAAAAAATATGGTTTTGAATCATGTTTTAAAATGAGGGAATTGTACTTTTTATACTAAACTTTTACCTACTTTATACATTTCACACCTTTCATAATTGCACATTTCATACCAAAATCAATCAACCTTTTTCAATTTACATACCACCGTTAAATTTTGGACGGAACTGGACACGTGCGCCGCACGTGTCCGTTAACTCCCAAAAAAAAAAAAAAAGTTCTGAATTTCACTTTTCATACCCAACCTTTACCTACTTTATACATTTCATACCACACCTTTCAGAATGACACATTTCATACCAAAATCAATCAACATTTTTCAATTTTCATACCGACGTTAAATCACAAAAAAAAAAAAAAAAAAAAACATCGCCGGCACTGTACTACCACATATGCTATTCTTAATTTGAGGAAACTGTAAAAAATCATATGATAGATGACATTCCCGTTTCTTTTTCGAAAGGGTAAGTATCTCAGGTTCGTCACTTTTTTATAATTAACCCCTTGCCCCCTAAAATGATCCAATTTTACCCTTGGGTGTTATTAGTACTAATAAATATGTAAAAAATTGAAATAATTTTTAAATTTATGGGCAATTATAAATTATATCAATTAATGAATATGATGATTTTGAATTGAAACAGTAATACCACATCGGGTCTTCTCAATTTGAGGAAACCGTAAAATAAAAAATGTTACAATTTTAAGTAAAATTGGATCATTTTAGGGGGCAAAGGATTAATATAAATATAAAAAAGTGACGAACCTGAGATACTTACCCTTTCGAAAAAGAAACGGGAATGTCATCTATCATATGATTTTTTACAGTTTCCTCAAATTAAGAATATCATATGTGGTAGTACAGTGCCCGCGAGGATTTTTTTTATTTTTTATTTTTTTATTTTTTGTGATTTAACGTCGGTATGAAAATTGAAAAAGGTTGATTGATTTTTGTATGAAATGTGTCATTCTGAAAGGTGTGGTATGCAATGTATAAAGTAGGTAAATGTTTGGTATGAAAAGTGAAATTCAGAACTTTTTTTTTTTTTTTTTCAGAGTTAACGGACACGTGCGGCGCACATGTCCAGTTCCGTCCAAAATTTAACGTTGGTATGTAAATTGAAAAAGGTTGATTGATTTTGGTATGAAATGTGCAATTATGAAAGGTGTGGTATGAAATGTATAAAGTAGGTAAATGTTTGGTATAAAAAGTGCAATTCCCTCGTTTTAAAATATCTCCAAATGAAAATAGAAAATAAGAAATTATGGGGGAGTGATAAATTTATATAGGACCACATGTAAGAAGGGAACTTCTCACAGCAATTCACCTTGGTAGTTTTCCACAAAAATGAATTGCTGGAATTTTTTAATATTAAAAAAGTGACCTGCTGACCCGGTCTCTTATAGCAGGTCACATTTGTATCACTTACACATTTGCCCCTCATTGTTAATAATGTATATTAATAAACATAAAATCTTTAATTCTTTTGACAGTTAAAAATTCTTCACGCGGTCTATGAAATTAAACCTGCTGCTAATAATTTTTTTTTAATAAAATTGAAATTGTATGTGTTTTTTGATAGAGTAAGACATTCTCTGTTAAACCTGCTGCTAATAAAATTTTTGCAAAACCTGATTTAATAGAATTGAAATTGACATAATATCTTTAATTGCAAAATCCATTTTATAATAACAACCTGCTGCTATATTCTTCCGAAAGTGAAATTAAAGAAAATAAAATTGTCACTACGAAATTGCAATTAAAAATCATATAAAATCTTTTGACAATTAAAATTCTTCACATAGAGACAATTGATGCTCGTTTACTCTTCTCTGGGGCCTGGGTAGAGTGTTTCCGAAGTTAATTTCGCATTACATATACTAATTGAGCTGGAATTTAATTCGGGCTGTGAAGAACTTGAACGGACCGTGATATTTCTGTTCGATTTTGATTGGAAAACACTCCTAGAGTGTTTAATTGATGTTTGTCGTGTTCATTTAAGTGCTTCAGAGGTTCGGGCCCTCAAGAACTTAAACGGGCCGTGAATTCCATTCAAAATTGGTTCGGATTTCTTGAGGAATCTTCTTCTTTTTGTTCGGATGTTTGATTACAGCCTATTTCCTATGCAATTAACAACAGTTCTTGTTGAATTTTACAAATTGGGCTTCAAATCAGATTTCGGGTTCTTCTATTCTAGCGGTTTTTTGAGTGTTTTTGTTCTTGATTCTTGATCTACATTGCTTGTTTTGGTTCGTAGTGTTTTATTTTAGGTATTTTTTGCTTAAATTTGATGATTGATTAATTGGCGGACTCCTCTGTTTTAAGAAGAAGGGAAGAAAAAGAAAAATAAGATGGTATTGAAGTAATTTCGTATTTGATGTAGTATCCGATTATAGATAAATTGTTTGCCACATGACAAACAATATATGTTGAACTATGGGCAATTTAGCCAAGGCTGAACTGCCCATAGCAATCCCGATGTAAGAAATATACCAAATTAAAGGTTTTTTTTTTTTTAATTCCATCATATCAAATCGGATGCGCGCAGTTTGCATGTGCAGCATGCATGTGTATGTACGTAAAAGTATATGATTAGCTTTTGAATTAAATGGACAAGTATGAGACCACGCGCGCTATTTGTGGTTTACATAATTTTAGGCAAAATAAAAGTACATCAACCCTAGATATTGTTTTAATTTAATGCTAATCAAGTTAATTTATAGTGATTGTCAATGAGCTGTAACCTATTGATAATCATTGACAAACCTGAGGTCACGTTATCAAAATGTCTTAATTAGTTCAATTATATTATTGTTGATTTTTCTAATTTAATACTAGTGCTTATTGGTGATTTTTGTTTGTAATTTTTTGTATTTGAACAGTTATTGAAATGATTTCTTATGTAATAATTGATAATAAATATATTATAAAGAAAAGTTAATTTGTAGTAGTTTGTACCGCTATTAGACTAAAGTTGGAAAGAGGTAAGTTCTATTAATGGATCAAATGTGAAGCTTTTCGTTCTTCCTTAATTAACTTAATTAAAGATTCATCTAAAAAAAAAAAAAAAAACTTAATTAAAGATTAATATATAGCATACTTTAATATTGTGAAGCTAGGCGCTCAAAAGAATTGTTCGAGAACTAGCTACAAATGTTGTTGTCATCATTGTATTACACTAAAAATTTAGTTAAGAAACGTATAAACGAATGCCTATACATATATGTATAACACGTCCACAATATTGTTGGTCCCAATGTTAAGTTAGAAAAGGTGTGGGCTAGCCCACGAATTTTTTGAATCTAAACATGGTTTATATATAGATCTGTATGTGTAAAATAAAAATCTGATATCATAATAGAGAGGATCCATCCGAAATGGAGTTGCTTATTAAATCTTTGTTCAATTGAGTAATTATATGAAAATTTTATCATCTTAAAATTTTGGAAAATGAATATAAAATTAGTCGGAGGTAAAGTGGTGTGATGGAATGAATTGGGCACCTGTGACTCACTTTGAAAAAATTAAATAACCGTGAAATTAATTGTTTGCAAAACTTCTATGTACATGACTTAATTTGAAGAATTCAGACTGAAATAGAATTAAAATTATTATATTAATTAGGTTAATTATATGACTTAAAGCTTAGAATAGAAGCACTTTTATACGTACCATCGATCGAACCTTGGTTACAAGACGGACTTTTACAATTTTCTCAATTTTTAACAATCTCCAAGATGAATGAAATCATGATTCTTTGAGTCAATCAGATTATTTATCATGGGAATTTATAGTTTCAATTCATTGAAATATATCTCCTAATTATAAAAAAAATTATGGGGTTGGTTAATCAGACAGTGGATTATTTCATCTTAATGGTTGGTTGTTTGTGAAAAAAAGACAATTATAAGCTCATAATACTAGATATATAGCTAGAGCGATTTGCATAGATGAATAGTTGTGTGTGGCAATAGATCCTCTGTACCACAATTTGTGTATCACAAGTGTGTACCACAAATGAGTAATTGACACATGTATATATCACAATTATTATAATAGTCATATATACATATTTCAATGACTCATTTGTGATACACACTTGTAGTACACAAATTGTGGTACAGAGGATCTTCAGCCGTTGTGTGTTGATCAAACTAGCTACTAGATCTCTCCATTTTTTATTTATTTTTATCTTTAAAAGATATCAACATAATTTTGGGGGCCACTTTAACACGCTAGAGACCCAAGTACTAATTCTATAAGTATTTTTATATTTTAGTTGTGCGTGCCTCCATTGTACACCGACTTAATTATTGGCAATGAGATTAATCATGTCATTTAATTAAGAGCTAGCAATGAATTAGTTAAAACACATTATAGTCATTATAGCAATGAATTAGCAATGAATTAGTTAAACCACAGAATTAATTTCACTTTAACCGAAAGGTGACCTCCCTATATATAGCATCTTCCTTAGACTGCGCGCACCATTAGTTTACAATATTTGTTGAGTCATTTTATATTACAATTAAAATGTTCATTTGATGTGGAAATTAATTAATATTGGTGTGATTAAGCTTAAGCCTACAGTCGGAACGTGGAAGTTATTTAATTAATTAATTAAAGTATTTTAGCAATAAGCAGTTGGTTCAACGCATGGAAAAGCTACGTACTTAACAATAAAGCAAGTACCTAGACACTAGAGCTAAAAAAGCGTACTTTTAATCATTAGCTAGGGCTACCTTCTACTTGTTTTTTCATGTTTATATATATTGGTATGATTTAATTATAATCTTATTTTGATGTGATTCATTTAGGTAAATCATACATATATATATATATATATATATATATATATATATATATATATATATATATATATATATATCAATAAATTTCACATATTCCATGCACACTTTTCGTATTTGTGTTTTTTCATTTATTTTTTGGGTATGATTCAATATAATCTCGATACTTAATATTTCATTTTTGTTTAGTGGGTGATTCTTATTAGTCACAAATTCACGTGTCAATTTTTTAATATTAATTGGTTCAATCTCACTAGTATGAATATTTTCTTTAGTATTAACACTTTTCTCTAGTTTAAATTAATATTAGCATTTTTAATTAGTTTACTTTGATATCAATGTAATAGATTGATCAATAGTTTTTTTATGTAGCGATATATTCACCATCTCAAAAAAAAGTTTTTGACAAAAACTTGTACGAACACAAATAACATAATAAAAATAAGCAACGGCCGGGTTCGTGTCTTTTGTGAATCGGTCTTGGACAATTATGTATTTTTCTGGATCTAAAACTAATATTACTGTCAAGTTATAACCAACAAAATAGTTAAATATGAAATATAGCTGTTGGATATATATTTATTACTTAAAAATAGTGTACATGATTTCCTTCTTATAACTAGGGCCATCAATGGGGCGGATTTTAATCCGGATCCGTCCGAATTCGGTTCGATTTATTAGGATAATTATCCGATTAGAGATTCGATGGACCTGATCCGATTATAAATATCCGAAACCCGAAACTCATGGAGCGAATATGGATTTAGGTCGATCCGATCCGTTAATGATCCGTATCCGACAACAAATAAAAAGAAAGATATATATACAAAATGATTTATAAAAATAAATATCATTAATAATATTTCAACGTCAATTTAAGAAGATAATAATTTATAATTCGTTTATAAATTTATTTAAACCAATATATTCATTCTACAAATATGAATATAGTAAAGAAACTTTGAAAATGTGAGCTAAAATTAAATAAAATTGAAAATATAATAAACTTGTTTTAGGAAAAAAAATATTAATTTAACTTTTTAAATACAAATTTATTGGATCTGAAAAATATCCGATATCCGGCCAAATCCGACCAAGATCCGTTGGATTCAAAAAATCTAAATCCGAGTACAATCCGAGCAAGATTCGAATCCGACAGAATTCGATCCGATATAAATGGAACCGGATCTCGACAAGCCTGATCCGACCAAAATCCGACCCATTAACAGCCCTACTTATAACCCCTTGTTTCATAATTAATGAATATTGGTAGAACTGAGAAATTAAGAATAAAACTTAAATTCATATGTTAATTATTTGATAATTTCTGAATGATAGGGACGTTGCATACCAATTTAATCAATTCGAATATCAGATATCCCTTTTCTCCCACATTTCATCACCTTTAGTTTCCTACCATTTTTTAATTAACTTGGCCGACTTGCTCATTTATGCTACCTTATTTAACTCAAAATAAAATATGATATTTTCGAGCTTAATTCTTCGGAACATACGGCACTTTGAATTTCTAGATACAAAAATGATATCACTGGAAAAATTATATTCGATTCAGTTTGAACCACTGGCACGAAGAATTTATTTAATACATGGTGGTGACTACTGATGAGCCACGTTGAATTAGGTCTCAAAATTTTTTTTGTCTTTCTTTTAGAGAAAAATTAGGTCTCACAATTGAGTTGGGTACTTTAAAGTTTGTACCTAATCAAATTTGAATTGAGCCTGACTAGAATAGCTGATTTTGAATTTATTTTATTTTATTTTCTTATATTAAATCAGATAAACTTGTGAGTTGAGCAAGGAGAGTGAAAAACTCACTCTATTAAGAGTAAAATATATATTAAAAAAGATCATTATTTTGGAAGAGAAACCATGCACTTACTTGATATGACTTAATTAAAAATCACACAGTTCACACTTTCACTAGTTATCTTCAAGTTTACATCGATAAGGGTAATTACTTTATAAATTTCTTAGCAATATAGTAATACAAAATTCGTTATTATAAATTAGGTTGATATAAATATATGAGTAGAGTTTGAATGGATACATGCATGCTATGATTATAAAGTTCATCAATGTTTGAGTTTAAACTTATGACCGATCGTAAAGTCAAATCTTATTTGATTTTCGATCAGTCAATCAATGTTCCTCTAATAAAACATGGTTATCAACCCTACATTTAACATACTTTTCTCTTAATTATGAATTTTGCTGGCACATTCTTTCTGTTTAATTTTTCAGTGGTCCTATCTAGCTACTACTTGGGAATATATATATGTATGGTCATTTCACAATCCAATCTGTACAAGTCATAAAATTGGCACTAAATGTGCTAGTTATCATAGAGAATTTTGGTACAAAAGTTCACCATCATGTTTTAATGATCACAAGTTTCTTTGTAGATATATATATGTACCCATTTACTTGATCAAAACACACATTTTTTCTTGGACTTGTTGTTTAACTTAGTATTTATTACACTTGCTACTATACGCGCATTTCAGGTACTAATAATTTCAATCGGCAAAATGTATAAGTACAAAAACATCCCAAGGTATTCAAGAAATTACCCCTAATGACTAAAAGTCAATACCTATATGTCAATGTACAATTAAATGTATATACATTAGTCGATTTAAAGCTCAACACAAAACCTACTATCTATATCTACTAGTCCATTATCTTCGTCTTTGTCCAAATATAAGTCCTCTTGTCAACTTTGCTAAGTAGTGTCTTAGTGTAAAATATTAGTACCTAATTCCCAAAAATTAATCAAGCTCAATCCTACATATGTTTTATTTGGCAACAAATGAGGCCGGCCAAGAAAGAGACGAAAGATGTTTTGCGTCTGCTTTCCAACAAGTTTCAATGTCATCTGCTATGTTCTTGGCATCCATGGATGCACCAAGAAGGCCACGTTTGGTAAATCCTACCGCGTATAGACCACTTACGCCTTTCCAGCCATTCGGGAATGGCATTTTTGGGAGTCCATCTTTCTTTGAGAACATATCACTTTCCTGGAGTGGAAAACCAATAATGTTCAGCCAAACATGCATGCCTTTAATTTCTTTTTAGAGCACTTAATTAATTGAGAATTTAAATAATGTAATAAAATTAAAGTACCTTTAACCAAGTTGGCACATTGCTTTTATAACCAGTTGCTAGGACTATGGCATCAAAACTTTCCGTTCTCCCATCCAAGAATTCAACTGATTGATGCCTTAGACTCCGGATGCCGGGGCATACCTAATTGAATTAATAAACAAGATATATATATATTTAGTACTGTTCAATCTTGCATTTTCATTCAAGCTAGAATCGTAAAGAAATATGGCATTTGCGATATATGACATAAACAAATTACGTATCAAAGACAATAAATATACATATATATATTTACACGTTGTTAATATTGCATAATTATGTCATCGATTTCATAATCGATACATTGGGACGATATAAAGACAACTAAAGAACAATAAAACTAATTGCATGACTAAAAACCCTAATTATTATTATTCAAGTTTTCCGTGAAAAGACCAACCACATTATGCCTACACAGAATCCCAAGTGCTTAATCTCAAACCAAAAAAAGAAACCCTTTGTCCGCATGACTTGTTTGGACAAAATTGGTGAATTATGCCACACAGCAAATGGAACATGTGTCGTTTATTTTTTAAGTAGAAAAAAAGCAAAGGCAAATCAATTATTGATAAAGTGAAATTAACTTGCGCATATGTAGACAAATTTAAGGCATTGGGAAGAGCTGTACCTTGATATCTCCATTTTTTATTTTGTCAAATGTTCCAACGTCCAACACTGGTGTCTTCCCAGTTAGGCTCTTTAGCTCGAGAGGGCCTAATTGGGGACGGTCTAACCCAATCCGACCCGTGTCACCGTACATGAACCATGAGACAAGTAACAAGAACCGGTCGACAAGGCGTATAGGCAGCCACTTGAGAAGCCACATGGACAGGCCAAAAGTTGATCTCCCCAGCATCTCTCGTGGTAGTATGTGCACCTAAAATAATCGGCCAAAATTAAAAGAAAAGCAATTATTAACTGAAAAAACAAAGTGGGTTTGAAAAGGAATACCTAAAAGATTGGAACTTTAGTGAAAAATATAATAAAGAAAGCATAAAGTTGATGTGATTAAATAATTTCTTAAACTTCAAAATCATGAGGCAAATAATGAAATAATTACTCCATTTTTTTTTTCAAATTTAGAAATGGAATTGTGGAACTTCTTTTCTAACCAATGTTGCGCATGCGTGAGTATCCCAAGAAAGTGATAAACACATTATAAGTTCTTTCTTTCTTCTGATTAATCAAACATACTTATGTTTTGGAACTTGAACTAAAAACTCGAAAAACAATTGAAAAAAGGAGATCCTAGTCCTCCTTTTTGGAAAATCTACATTGACTTGATTTTATTTCAATTTAAAAAAGGATAAAATTAGGGTTCATCTTTCTTTTCTAAAAATAGAAAAAAGAGAGAAGAGGGCAAAATTTTGAGACAAGAAGCATATATAGCTTCAACATGAAGCTTTCTTTACCCTATGGCTAAAAACATTCATAAGGTTTGCAGGCCATGGTCATTAATTATTCCCATGCACAAACATATTTCAAAAAATTAGTAGGAAAAGAAAAAACTTCATTCACACGTTCCATATAAAAACAATTTTCTAGTACTCTTCATTCACATCATATACTATATAATAAATAACCAGCAAATTAAACAATCAAATTAAACACTGTACTAAGAGGAGTAAAAAAGTAGTGATTTAATTTCTTACCGTATCTCTAACAACAAGTGAAGGCTTAGCATTGAAATTACAAAGATCCAAACACACTTCCATACCCGAATTCCCACACCCAACCACAAGCACTTTCTTCCCTTTATACACTCCTCCGCTTTTATACCCACTCGTATGCACCACCTCCCCTCCAAACCCCTCCGCCCCTTCTATCTCCGGCACCACCGCCTCCGCATTCTCCCCCGTCGCCACTATCAACCACCGACATATGTACTCCACCGCCTCCTCCTCAGTCGCCACCCTCCAAAACCCGAGATTCCCATCAAACTCCGCGCTCACCACCTTCGAACCAAAAACGGGTCGGATCCCAAATCTCTCCGCGTAATCCTCCAAATACTGAACGAATTGTTGCTTCGTGGGATAAGTGGGAAAGTGGCTCGGAAATGCCATTAAGGGTAGTTCACAAAATTGCTTAGGTAAGTGGAGTTTGAGTCTGTCGTAGGTTTTCAACTGCCATAAAGAAGCTATGCAGTTTGATCTCTCTAAGATCAGTGATGGGATTCCTTTTTCTTTAAGACATGCCGCAGCGGCCAGGCCCGACGGGCCTGCTCCTACTATGAGAGGGCCTGGTACCCAAACGCAGCGTTTTGAGCTACCGAAATTGATATTGTAATAAGGGTCATTACTAGTTTTGCCCTCAATTTCTCTCAAGTAATCAGCATCCATGACTACTACTAATCAAGATTCAAGAAATGACCCAAAAAACAGAGTAGAAAACAGAGTAGAAAACAGAGTATAGTATAGTTAGTGGGGGTGGCCTTTTCCTTTTTTCTTGTTGGTGTGAATCTTGAACTTTGTACTAAAACTACTACTTATTGAAAGATTTAGTAAACGAGGGAAGAGTGAAAATAGGGGGACATGTGGTTAATAAGAAATTGTGTTCTTGATGAAGGGATTAAAGAAAATAATAAAGATAAGTTTCTTATATATATCTAATTCAATTCACGACGGAAATTAAGGCCGGGGGATAGATTGAGTATGAATGGAAGTCCTAAAGAAGTGGATTAGTGAAGTGGATTATTATGAAGAGAATTGAATGGGTTCTTTTTTGGTTTTCTGAAAAATGAAATCTGAGAGAGAATAGGAGAGGCTGTTTAATAATCAGCAGAGCAGCATTTATTTGATGAATTCAAGAGAGACTAGTTATATATATATATAGTTATAAGTATTCATCATCATTTTCCTCTCTTAATTTTGTAAGCTTGAGAGGAAGTACTGCTACCTAGTGGGTATATATAGTGTGTGTTGGGATATTAAGTTATTAACTAACCACAAAATTTTAATAAAAAAAATATAAATTATTTATCGAACCATATAATGAAACTAGCTAGATAGACAAGTAAGTACCTTCAATTCAGGTCAACATTTTTTAGGCTTGAGCTTTCCCATTACACAAAATTTCATTAACTTTCGAAATTGTTTTTTCAGTCAGAAAAAAAAAAAAAAATTATGTTTGTTATTGAATGATTATTATTTTATGCTCCGTGTGTTTTGAGATGGAGGATAGCAAAATTCAGTTCCAAAATTTTAAAGGTCTTGCGTAAAAAAATCGTCAAAAGTAAATTTAATTTTTTAAATAAATACTAGTCTTATTTTATATATATTTATTTATTCTTTGTATTTTGCTAATGATGAAATAGATTTATAGAATTAATGATGTAATAATTGTTTCACTCAATTAGAAAAAGCAAACTAATTAGTTCTTCTGGTACAAATTTTCTATTTTAATTGGTAAAGATTTTATACATGTGTAATCTTACAATACTAAGTTTCTTGATAAAATATCCCAACTTCAAAATTATTTTACTTTAATTTGATTGACTTCTGCATGACTAAAGCGTGGCAAATATTCCGTTTTCTGATAAGTGCTCATTAATTAAGCGTCTAATTTTTTTATTAATATATTTAATTGATCCGCATTTGATATTGGGTATAATTGTTGGTTTTTGGTTGGCTTTGGGTTGGACTATTCTATATTGGGCTCGATGGGTATGAAACTATGAATTGTTCTCTGATTCGTTTTTCATCCACTTAGGGCCAAATCTTTTAAAATTAATACATTAAAAAAACCCACAAACCGCGTGACAATGCAAAGTCTTAAAATATTTTACTTGTTAAGATCAAGAAATCTGCAAATAAATCAGATGGAATCCAGTACTTCACATACGCTTGAATTAGATAACCTCTAAATTAAATTAGAATTAAATAACTTCTAAATGAAATTAGTATTTATGCTGTTGCATGTTGCTCTAATTTTTTTATTAAAAACCTGGCTTTTGAACATGTACATGTATGAACATTTAAATGAACTTACCTCGTCAATAAATAGTCTTCCATATAATATATAATCATGAAAATTATAATGTAGAATCACTCTTTTTATTTCACAAATTTGCGTTTAGGGAATACATTTTTCTATACTATGATCGACGAAAATTAGGTAAGAAAAAGAAAAGTGCGATGCATGGTTTCCTATTTAAGGAACAAAATGATAATGGGGTCAAATGAGCTGTTACTATATATAGATAGAATTTATTTTTGCTTCTTGTTCCTCTGTTTATAATATATATATATATATATATATATATATATATATATATATATATATATATATATATATATATATATATATATATATATATATCACCTCACACAACACAAGAGTGGTAGAATTTGAAAGTGAGAGAGAAATGTGTATGCTGCTCTGCTTTTTAGGCCCACAGGAAGATTTGTGTTGTGAAAACATTTTGATATAGTACAAGGTTTTTGGTTGATTAATTGAAGGCTCCTTTTAGCCACCCCAACTCAATTAATTTAGGAAGATGGTCCATGCGTCCATTTAGCACTATTTACATGTCCAAATTAATTAAAATATTCAATCCAAATAATTGCTCCCAATAAAAAGATTTAGAGAGCAGTTTATGACTGTAGATCGATAATTAATTACTTGCATGCGCATGCAATTTATATTTTTGACCTATAAATTAATTAAAAGTCACTCTTGTAGAGTAGTGCAAACTTTTAGTTGACAATCTTTAGGGTCTAATTGCTTCGATCAGAAGAATAACTCACCGAAAGTTCCGAGTACAAGATTTAAATAATTATTGATACACAAAAGAATAATTAATCTTTCTTTCTTTCTTTTTTTTTTTTTCTCGACCTAACCTAATTAGAACTTCACAGTGAAGCCTTTTACTTGAAGCGAAATTGCACCATGGAAAAATATCCTTCAATAAAGATTTAATCAAAATGCATGATCCGTTCTCCTAATTCTTAGTGTAAACATGCAATAATTAATTTCAAATTAATTTGTCAAAAGCATCCATTTTATTTTTGGGGTACATAAATATATAATTATCAATTTTAAAACTCAGTCAAAATGTTCATATTCTAATTTTGGGGGATAAATAATCTACAATTATTACTTTTAATATTCAACAAAATCCCAAAATTACAAAGGATATGACTCGCACATGAGGTTAAATTTTTTCAATTAGGTCGAAATTGTACCAAATGTTTCAGAATTATAAATCGTGGGGGTAGAATTACATGCCCAAAAAACATATAGGGTAACCTTGCAAGCGCTGGAGTTGTGTGACCAATTTTACCTTTTTTTTTCCCTAACATTTTAATTCCATGGGTACATATTTCTATGGAATTTTAGGTTTATTAGAAGGGTGATCATCAATATGTTGCACTTCATTACAGTATCATAATTCCATGCATGCATTGTCGGTTTGCACATATTTGATGATCTATATAATCTTCGTAGAATAGTAAACAATTGAAACCATATCTAATTTTTTCTAGTAAAGCAAAATCTAATTATTTCATTTCATAAGATATCAAAATCATTGAAAACTACATTGAATAATTATGTATTTATCAAATCTTTCATCTACATTCAACGCGTTGAAGGTTTCATATCACATTGATATTAATTGCTATCTAGCCTCCAACTTAATAAGTAAAATCTATATTTTTATTGTACTCTTTCTTTTGATATGGCTAAATATCATATTAACTTAATTATATGAAATTTTGGCTCAATTTTGACTCATAAAGTTTAATGTTGTTTGTTATACTCTCAAATTACGAAAACTTTTTAAAAAAAAATATTGTTTGATAATTATTTTGAAGCTCAATTTAAATTCAATTAGCTAAAAATTACATAATATTTATAAAACATCGAGTTACTCGAGATAAAAAATTAACATCTTTTGAAGCTTCATCATTTTAGTTATTAAACTAATTGTTTCAAAGTAAACTTAAATAATGTATTTTATTTATTCCATTTGACTCGTTTATGTGCATGTTTGGGGAAGATGGCGCCGTTCACATTGAAATACAAGTAATTATGAATAATATTTTATTTTTATTTTTTTAGAATGAAGAATATGGAGCATTATGGGTATTACTCTTTTCAAGTTTCTCCATTTGCAAATATATTCAAACAGACAAATCAGAATAATAATCATGTTTTCCACTCTAAAGTTTGTTGGGCATTTAAATTAACTTGGTTATGCCCTTGATCACTTATGTTAGAAGATTAATTGACTTTATTAGACTCTTTAATTTATTGTGATATTAAGCACTTCCATAGCTTCGTACGTAACCTTTATTTTAAAATATTAATTATCCAAAAAAAAATTATTAATTTTTTATTAATGTTATTTGGGTTTTTTTGTTTTACATTAGTTTCAAATCACATGATCACATCGATATGTTATGCTAAATGAAATTACATTTTGCTATTGTAGAAATATTGATAAATCAATAAATAAATACTTTAGATATATACCAATCACCTTAAATAATTAATATCACACTCTAAACATCCTAAACTGTGATAAACTAAAGAAAAGAACAATAAATTTTCTTAGAATTATGTATCTAATATATAATTTATTTTTCCCTAATATCCATCTGTTCTTGTTTGCTTGAGATCCCGACTTTATTCATTATTTAAAAAAAAAAAATAGAAAGTAATCATACTAAAAAATAATAATTAAATAGTAAATGACAACCCCATCGCCTCCCCCCCCCGAGAAAATAGACTTAGGTATATTAAACAAGGAAAAATATTTTTTAGCTCCAATTGAGGCCTATATAGCATTTTCATACGTGAAAACAAAAGTTTGCTGCATTAAAGCATCCAACTTTGTGGCCATGCTTGGATCGATTTTGATTCTTTTTTGTCTTGTTTAGATTTTCTAAAATAGTTTGGATTATTTCGATAAAAAAAATTGAAACACAATTTAAATTGATTTTGATTGAAATATTGAGATGTTAAAATATTAATAAATAAATTATAAATTTTAAAAATTTGATACTATATGATTTGCATTACTTTTAGATGTCGAGGTTTAAGGGTAAAATTTTAAATACAGTTGTCATATCAAATCATCTAGCTTGTTTGGTTGTCAAGAAAGTGAGGGAAAATTGTAGAGAAAGGTAAAGGAAAGGAAAAGAAAAAGAAAGTCATTTTCCTCTACATGTTTGGTTGTTAGGAAAATTATTTTCTTGCAGATGTTTGGTTGTCAAGAAAATTTTGAAATATAATATTTTTGATAAATATTTTTTTGATTATAAATACTTTCAAAATTATAAAATATATTAAAAGTGATTGCAAAATAAAAGTTATCAAATTAATTCCTAGAAAATAAAAAGTACAAATCGAGTTATGGTCGTCAGTGGTTTTGTTGATCGCGATATTAAACTCCCTCTTCAAGTATTTGACGCTATTGTATATTTTTTAGTCATCGAATTTAAATCAATTTTCAAAATTAACAAGGGGTTATCATCAATTTCTAAAGTTAATAGGGGGTTACTGATAATATTTTAGGTTAAAGGGGTGCTTTTGCATCATTTTGTGGGGTATAATTGTTATAATGACTTGAGAGGGTACTTTTTTTGTTAATAATAAATAAGGGGAGTTATGATAGTTAGACAAAGTATAAGGGGAGTTCTGCAATTTTCTAAAAAAATTTCCCAGGATTTCCCCATCAAATTGGTGGGGAAATTTTTTCTTCACAAAACTTTCCTGCAGGAAAGTCGAAGGAAAATAATAACCTCCTTTCCTGCTATCCAAACAACAATGAGGGAAAAAAAAACTTCACTTTCCCGACAACCAAACGGTACACTATGGAAATTGAAGTGAGATGAGAGAGAAAACATAATTTGGGCTTCCAGCGAAACATGCGTCTCGCCTTAAAATTGACCCAAAAGCGTAAATGATTGAATTTGGCCCAAATGTTGGGCGAAACATTTGGGCCAGAATTCAACGAAACATCTCTCATGCCTTTTTATTTTTAAAGGTACTACTCATTGTCTTATAAGTTGCCTGTCAGGTTAAAGATTTTTATTAAAAGTACTATAATTTGCAAATTATAATTTGGTGAAAATAAAATATACGTTATAACATCTCTCTTATTTTACATGAAATTCTTTCTTAAATATGGTCTACGATAGTCACCACCTCTTCAATTTTGAAGGCATGACTTTACCTAATTGGCTAATTGTTAATGTGATGAAAATTTAACCAAAATGTTTATACAACTCTTATTTTTACTTTGTTATTAGTAAATCATTAAAAAAATATTAAAGTCTCTTTTAATATTTTTCACAAAAGTAGTCCTTTTTTCATTCCTGAATTTTGAGTTACTTTCAGACTGCATTTACCCCCTCTTATTCCAAATAATGCAGGTTCCCACCGTTGATCGATCGATGATCAAATGTTGCGGAATTTTCTATGGAATTCTCACCGCTTGTTAAGTAGTACTGATATTTATTATCAATGTCGTAACACGGTCTAATATAACAGGTAATTTGTCCAGTGGAAATGAGTAGCATCCCTAAAAGTGGGTACCAGAGTTTTCACCTTGTTAGGAGGGGTTCTCATATAATATGTCCAACTCGCTTTGACAAATATTAAAAAAATGTAAAACATTCTAATTTATAATATTTTAAAAAAAAAAAAAAAAAGAATTGCTCTTAGATGTACACATAGTAGTGAGTAGAACAAGTGGAAATTTGGCGAAATTGACAGCCGGGCCAAAGGTGGGAACCTGCATTATGCAACATTTAGAATAAGTGGGGGGTAAGTGCAAATTTGGTGGTTGGATGGGTTTGGCCAAGCCAGGCTTGGACAAGAATTTTTCCATTATAAGTTTATTTAACTAAATTAATAATCATAAAAAAAAAAGAAAAAAAAAAGATATTGATGTTATAATTTACATTTACCAATTACCATGGTACTCGTAAATTAGTTATTACGTCCAAATGCAACACATGGAAATACTTGTGATTTAACTGAAGTTTTAACTTCTATTATTTTTCTTAAATATTAGTTATTTCTTTAAATTATCATTTTTCTTTCAATTAAAACGTATACATTATTGCATTGAACATATATGAGGGAAAAAACAGTATAAAAGATTAACAAAAGTTTTTAATTCACATAGGCGAAATAAAATAATTGATCGATCGGTTTCTTCATAATGACGAGATTGTTGCACAAGAAGAGAATTCCTAGTCATACTACTACAAATAGTAGATTTTGGATAGATTTAGTGGGTAACCGTATTTTAATTCCTAATGTGGGTTTAAGATCGATATATATCCAAAATTGAGCTCTAGCTAGCTATCATTAATTCCATTTAACCAAATGATTTGAAAATGTAATAAATAGTTTTTTTCAGTGGTAGGTTTCAATGTTTTAGTCAAAGGGTTAGTCCCACAATTTATAAAGCTGTAGTAATTGGTGCACCTGCACCCCTTCGGCACTCAATCTCAAACATGGCCCGATCGATTCCTAATTTTTGATGTGAACTGCTTATCTCCCAACAATATTTTTGTGCCGTTATCATATTTTAATTAATTCTTCATTATTATGATGTTAACAATATATATCATGTACTTCTCAACAAAATATAAATATAAAAAAAAGTGATGTACTGCTTAATTTTTAGAAAGAAAGAAAATAACATATGAATTCCAATTTGTAAAGACTTCGATCTACTTCTAGTCTTGTCAATATTGTTGGACTCTAGTCCACTAGTCCAAAATACTTAAACCCATATTGACAAGTAGAAGTAGGTCAAATATTTATTAACCATTCAAACAATTTATCCATAATCAATGTGGGATTGAAATGTTACACAATTTGTAGTTAATTAATTTTGCACCTAGGTGAAACCTAATATAATACGACTATCTTTTGTGCTTTATTTGACTATTCATCATGCTCATGCATGGGTTGAGTAATTAAACATAGAGGGAAAAAAACTAATCTATACACGTAAAGCTAATATATATATATACAGGGGCGGATCCAGGAATTTGGGTCAGGGGGGCTAAAATTATACACAAAAAAAAAAAATCAAACAGTTAACATAAAGTTTATAATATTCACATAAGAACCCAAAATATCTACATATTTACTTTAATAATTGACCACGACGGTTTTTCATCTTTTGAAATCGGTCCATGATAGCATCATTTGAAATACTACTAAATATGTCTCTCTCTATAAAGACAACTAAACTATCATTTAGCCGTTGATCGTTCATTCGGTTACGAAGTCGATTCTTTACTATCTTCATAGCCGAAAAAACTCTCTCCACTGATGCAGTTGCAACGGGTAGAATAAGCGCCAATGTCACAAGTTTGTAAACCATCGAGAATGCGACATGTCTTTTAGTTGCAACCATCTTCTTAGCAAGATCACAAATCCCTTTCAAACTAGAAAAATCATCACTTGATCGAACATCCCTAATATAATTTTCAAGTTGATTGGGAAGAGCCGAGAGCTCAAGAAAAGAAAAGTCATTTGGATAAAATTCGGCAAGACGAACGAGTTTTCCTTTGTCAAAAGCTTCAAAGTGATTGGATGGGTTTAAGCATGCAACACAAAGAAGCAACTCCGTGTTTACTTCATTGAAACGGTTGTTCAACTCTTGCAATTGTCTATCTATCACCGAATTGAATCTCTCAACTTTGTAATGATGTTCGATAGTCACTTGTTCAATCCTACGCTTTGGCCTCCCATATGGAACATAAACATTACTCATTGAAGGAACTTCAATTTCATGTTTAGAACAAAAAGAAGTAACATCCTCCAACAAAGTTTCCCATCCATCATCTCTTGTCTCTTGAAGACGATCTTTCGCTAATTTGACTAATTTCATAGCATTCACTATATCTTGATCTTTTCTTTGTAAAGCTTGAGACAAGTCATTAGTGATCCCCAATATCGACGCCATCAAATGTAAATTGAAGACAAAGGAAAATGATTGCAATATTACCAATAGATTGCTTGCTTCTCCATTCTTATAATTGGAAGAGTAAGTTATTGTTAAAGTGGGTATATTATTGGACTTAAAATTATGTTTGGGCTATTGGGCTAATATATTAAATTTTTTGTTAAAAAAAAAATTATAACACATATATATAAAAAAAAAAAAAAAAAAAAAAATTCCAGGGGGGGCTATAGCCCCCCCTTGCCCCTATGTGGCTCCGCCACTGTATATATATATATTGAGTTCTAGAATGGGGATTACCAATCTTGTTCTTTTAAGCTAAATCCCAATCGACACTACAAATTAACAAACCCCGTCCTTGTAAGCTAAATCCCATCGTTAAAGTCTCAGTCAATTAATTCATAATAGAAAATTGTAGTTCAAATCTAACTTCATCTTATATATATATATATATATATATATATATATATATATATATATATATATATATATATTTATAATTAATCATTCTCCAGTGTTATGCAATCTTAATGCATGTAAGTATCTTGTACTTATCTTGCAAATTATTTGATCAGTTATTCTAGATTAGAATTAACCATCAATCATTTCGTACGTGGCCACTTATAATTTTGACGTAGCAATTCATGTAAAACAAACAAACTCATGAATAGGTGGTGGTACTGCAAATTAATTAAATGCCATGTCGTAGCTAGTAAGATTTAATATCCGGCCTCTATACTATAACCCTAATAAATTTTGGTAGTTGTTGGTTTAGGGTTACTCCGATATATGATCAATTTATTTATTATTCTTTGTTTCATTTCTTCAGTTCACATCATGAACAATACACAGAACTAGCAGACCCTAAATCCACATGGGGTCCTTTTTCTTTGCTTTTATTAAATCCCCGCCGTACATTTGGTTGCAGAATTTTCTCATGCTCTCATTTTTTTTTAAATGTTTTAAAATAAGTTTCTTTCCTTTTTTTGTTCTAAAATTCTAAAATTTTACCTCTCGCATAAAATTAAAAAAATCATAACATCTTTGATCATTCTAAGTTAACAACATTCCTTAATTTTCATTCTGAGTTCACAATATTCGTTAATTTTCAAGATGTGCAATTCTTAACACACATAAATATATAACTAATTTTTTCCTCCTAAATATCTATCTAAAACTATTGTTGGTAACTAAATCCAATTATTCAATATTTGACTCGAACTTATTCAGTAAATTTTCGTTTCAACTCCATTCTTCATACATGTGAATAAGCTTTTTATTTTTTTCTTCATTTTGTAAATATTAGTCTTAGCTAAAATTTTCATACATATATACAAACAATCTTAATTTTTTTTTTCATTTGTTAAACTTTGAAGCTTGGTTCGAGGATAAGTTAAAAAATGACTGGAAATAGAGATATTGATTATTTAATATTTATCACTTAGCATTAAATGATCAACTCGTCTAATATTATATAATTAAACTTTAAGTTGTTAGAGAGATGAGTCATATAATATCTATCAATTAGCACGCCCCTTCACTTGTAAGTGATATACATTTTATTCAAGCCTAACACGTATAATTTATAATTGATTGGCCCGAACAATGACCTCTTTTGAGCCCAAACTCTGATTCCATGTTGAATGATTAACTCATTTAAAAAACGCTTAAACTTTTAAAGAAATGATAAACACACTTTCAAACTAATTGAATTAAAAAATAAATAAATTTGAATAGTGTTATATATATATATATATATATATATATATATATATATATATATATATATGTCCTAATAAATCAAATCGAATTCGGATTAAATTTGAATTGAAATTCGCCCAATTGACAGCTAGCCTCCCTATGTGACATGGGGTAATTTATTAAGTAAGAAGGAAAGTGAAACGGTGGAAATAGAAAATTAAATAAAGAAAACCATAAATTAGTAAACATACGTGTGCAATGCAAGTCTCATTCAGCCTCTGTGAGCAAATGCAGTTGAGTACAATTAACTAGTCATAAATAAATGTTAGGTGATGTGTTGCTTTTCTCCTACACTCCTCCTTAATTAATACTCACCCACACTCCCTCCTCTTTAATTATTCTCGATCTTCTCTGTCTATATATATATATATATAGTCTTATATTCCATTGATAAAACATACTCTAGCTAGCTCGATCATCAGCTGATCTCTTTAGTTTGCAATTTAATACTCAATTCTGCTGCAGCACTTAATTAAACCATGGAGTTCAAGTTTCAACATATATTAATTCTAGCATTTCTTTCCGTGAGTCAAATTTCTTGCAATAATTCAACTTAATACTAGTACTTTTGTCTTTTTGAAAATAATTAATTAATTATATATTAATTTTCAATCATTTTAATTAATTTCTTTTTTGTTTTCAGCTGGCTATTGTAGTAAGCAATGCAACTCTGCCGTCGGAGGAGTACTGGAACTCTCAGCTTCCAAACTCCCCAATGCCTAAACCTCTTAAGGATCTCCTCAACCCAAATGGTACTGGTAGTCGTACATATATATATATTGAAAAATTTACACACACTTAGCTTAATTAAGGTTTGTTTACAGTCGATATATATATATGCATCTGAGCTTGCATCAGTTTTTCGTGAGTAGAAAGGGCGGGGTCAAATACATGATTTAATTGGTTAGTTTACTTCTTGTTAAGCTCAAAGCCCAAGCACTTAGCTTAATTACTAATATTTAGTCAAATTAAGTTGACTTATTTTTCAACTAGCTAGACTGTATGAGATTTCTAAACTCGTAGCAACCACTTACGTACGTAAACATATATATATATATATATAGAGTTTGATCTTAATTCCAAATTCAATTTATTTTAAAAAGTGTTATTGGAAAGCATTTAATTTACATAGAGTATGTATTTTTCTTGCTTATAGCCATGGATTGGGCAGAAGACAAAAGCACCGCCGTCAACGTCGGCCACGGAAACGTCGGAGTCGACACCAGCAAAGGCAAACCTGGTGGAACCGCCGTGAACGTTGGCCACGGAAACGTTGGAGTGCACACCGGAAAACCAGGCCGCGGCACCAACGTAGGGGTGGGCAAAGGCGGCGTAACCGTCGGGACAGGCACCAAAAAGGGAAAACCCGTGTACGTCCGGGTCCGACCCGGTCCGAATCCGTTCAGCTACAATTACGCCGCCACGGAAACTCAGCTTCACGAGGACCCAAACAGAGCCCTTTTCTTCTTAGAACAAGACTTACACGTGGGGCAAAAGATGAAGTTAAACTTGGACTTCAAAACC
Organism: Penstemon barbatus; assembly: GCA_003313485.2. Lineage (NCBI taxonomy): Eukaryota > Viridiplantae > Streptophyta > Magnoliopsida > Lamiales > Plantaginaceae > Penstemon > Penstemon barbatus. The sequence continues at coordinate 6,067,573 of CM064878.1, forward strand.
CGAAATAATGAAGCGACGCTGTTGCCACGCCAGGTGGCTGATTCAGTCCCCTTTTCCTCGGACAAGTTAGCGGAGATATTGGATAAGTTTTCGGTGAAACCCGATACGGAGGAAGCTGAAGTGATGAAAAAAACGATAAGAGAATGCGAAGAGAGCGGAATTAAAGGCGAGGAGAAGTTTTGCGCTACTTCTTTGGAGTCCATGATTGATTTCACCACCTCCAAGTTGGGACACAACGTGGAGGCAATTTCCACCAACGCACAACAAGGAAAGATCAGAACAAGTAGTAGTAGTCTGCAGATTAAAGAGTACGGCATTACGGGAGTGAAAAAGATGTCCACTAATAAATTAGGAGGAGCTGCAGTGGTTTGCCACAAGGTGGAATATGCTTACGCAGTGTTTTACTGTCACAAAACCGATACGACCGTGGCCTATCAGGTTTCCATGGCCTCGGTTGATGGGTCGAAGGTCGTGGATGCGGTGGCCGTGTGCCACCGCGACACGGCGGCGTGGAACCCCAGGCATTTGGCTTTTCAGGTGCTTAAGGTGAAGCCGGGGAGTGTTCCGGTCTGCCATTTTCTGCCTCAGGATCACATTGTGTGGGTTCCTAAATATTAATTACTAGTTACTTAGTGCATGATGATGCATATATGTTTTAATTAATAATAAGTTCTAATACTATGCATGGAATCTACTTATTCAGAGTTTTTATTGATGAAGTATATATGTATGTATTTACAAATCTTTATATATATATATATATATATATATGTATGTATGTGCCTTGTTTAATATGAATGAATTGCTTATCTTCATTCTTAATTAGTAATGTAGATGTTATTTATCTGGTCAAAAGTTGGGGTGATTCTCTCATCTTTGGTGTCACGTTTTTTAATTTTACATTTTGTAGGCAATATTTGATCTTAAAATGTACCATTTCTATGTCACAATATTAATTCATAACCAAATTAATAAGATGTGTTGCACATAAGTTTATGTCAACAAATGTCAACAAATTATGGATGGGATCGATACAATGGTGGTATATGTCTATGAGACAGAGGATTCGTAGACTTAATACGGTGGATTCATTATGTAACATTAAAGTGGGATAGAAAATCTTTTGCTGGTTAAATATATATTGAGTCGAGCTCGATCAAAATTTCAAGAGTTATCAAATAAAAAATGATGTTCAAAGTTTACTTGACTTGTGTAACTAATCGAATTCAAATGAGTTTTTATGGAATGATCTGGAGGGAAAATTCTTATATATATAAATTATGAGACTGGAATACAAACATTTTAGCTTTTAATAATTTTCAACAAAATTGGGGGTGAAAATGCAAGATATTACATTTATTGTATAGAATCCCTGTGCACTATTAAAAATTCCGCAAAAAACCCCTCATATATTCAAAATAGGTTGTGAAGTTGTAAGAACCAACATAAAATATACCGATCCGAAACTACTTATTTTGTTACACATGGAGGATTTTCTGCTGAATTTGAAAAAATACAAGAGAATATGCAATAAATACTTTCTCCGTCCCACTTTTCTTGCTCCCATTTCTTTTTTGGGACGTCCTAAAATAAGACTCTCTTTCTCTCTCAAAAAATTTCAAAAGTTTATTTTTTTAACAAATTGTCTAAAACTCCGTGCCAAAACTAAAGGGATTAAAATCTTTGGAATGGAGGGAGTATTTCACATGTTAATTTCATACAAATTTCAAATAACACAATGAAGTATCTTGTATTAATCCCCATATTTTTTAAAGAGACGCTTATAAAATAGTACCCCCTCTGTTTTTCTATCTGTCGCTTTGGCAAAAAAATATTGTTTACTTTTATTTGTCGTTTTAGGATTTCAATGTAAAATTAATGTTCTTTAAATAATTTTACCCTTCTTACTAATATTTGTCATTATTACTAAAATTATTTGATTAAAAGAATATTTAGAAGTTTTAACTTTAAAAGAATGACTATTTATAACATTTTTAATTTACGTGCAATCCTATAAAACTGGAAAAAAAATTAAAGGGTACATAGAAGTGAAGTAATTAATTGCACTGCACGAAGGGTTAATGTCACATAAATATGTACAAACTGAAAGTACAAAGAGCGTATAAGTATTGAAATTTAAATGGACATTGACGGACCTTTCTAATATAACTGTACGATCATTAATTTCCGTAGGTGCATGCTTGCTGGCCCTTTGATATAGTATAAGCTCTTTCATTCAAGTAAATTTATTTATAAAAAAAAAACCTTAGGTAACTGAATAACGTGATCTTTAAATTTAAAAGAATCAAAACATTCAATTAAAATAAATGCACTATTAGTGTTGGGCTTTAATTAAAATAGAGCTCAGCTCCCCTTTTTACTCTATTTTGCTAATGACTCTTCATGCATACAATTCATTATGTTACTCATTCAAGTAAAATTAATTAAATCGTGTAATGTTACAGGTGTCAAAGCATTATTTCCCCAATTAATTCAAATTTTGCCTTATCGTGTCATCACAACTGTTTAAAAAACACCACCTTGTGATTAACCGCCTCCAGTTTTTAGGCAATTTCTTCCTCATGAACTGCTGGTTTTAGGGTTTCATCAATTTCCCCAATTAACTGTAAGCCTTTTAAATTTCTTCTAGTTTTTTTTTCTTTTCTTTTCAAATGTTGTTTTCCAGCTGCCGTACTTTCGACATTTTCTTCTTGTTTCTTTTATTTCCTTTATTTATGTTTAAATCCTGGTTTTGCTGATGATTTAATTAACGCGGGGAACACCTTTTTGTTAGCTATTATGGAGTATTATACGTTGTTGTGAAATGACTACTTTGCCCTAATTTTTTTATGTTAAACTTGTAGTGCAAGATAAAGCCGTTCTGTAATACATTATCATGTAATTGCTATTTCTCTTTTGTGATTTTTTAGGTTCATATATATCTCGACTGAAAGGCATGTTTCTTTCAATCGAAACAGAGAATTTTGATGATTGTGAATTCAAGTGGGTTAAGAAAAAGGAAGACGTCCAATTTTATGAATCATTTATATATGACGGGGTATACTACTCTTTATATGATTGTGTATACATGCATGCTCAAGGTGAAAACGAGTTCTACATAGGAAAGCTTGTTCGGATTTGGGAAAATGCTGATAAGTCCAAACACGTCGAAGTTCAATGGTTTTTTCGTCCCTCAGATGTTTCGTATTATCTTGGGGATGCAAAAATGTTGGAGAATGAACTATTGTTTGCTTCGGGTGATGGCGTTGGTGTTGCGAATATCAATCCTATGGTAATTAAGTAACATTCTCCGCATTTCGCCTCACTGTTTAAAAGCATATGTTTTAGAGTATGTGAGTGAAACGGTGAGAACTAGCTTGTTTAGTGGATTTTTTATTTTTCTGTTCAGTTTTTTTCTTTTGGAGCAAAAGTTTTTTCAATTAATTCTATAGTAGTAGTCAATCTGAATTGACAATTCTCTATCTTTTATCTTTATTTCACACACTTAAATAGGTGTAGATGGGTTGTTCCCTAATGAATTAATATTATATTATAGCTAATGAATGTATCTATGTGAAGTTTGTGTGTCTTTGTTTGCCTCATAATCAACAATCATTGAGCAATATCAACCTTTACGCTGTACTTGGTTTTTAGGTCGGCTCCTATCATGTGATTAGAGCTGAAAATCAAACTAAACTACTCTATGTTGGTCTCAAGTTTGTTAGGTTACAGCTCATTTGATTGTATATGCATATATAGTACCTCATATTACCTTTCCCTTAAAAATATAGGCCATGACTAAACGTGAGTCGCCTCTTTTCTGTCTCCTGAAATTGAGGCTACCCTCATCTCCCTCGCTTCCTTGCAAATTTTCACTCCTAAATCTTTGCTCTCTCCTCAATTTTTATTTCTTCCTTCCTAAACTAATTTTTTAATTGTTCTATATTCTGACTGAAAATGACCTTTCGTCAAAACCACCCTCTTCAACTTTTGTTAAAGCCCATGATAGTCCAAGAGCATGATGGCAATGATGGTGATGAAGGGTCTTGGAGCGTTACACATGTTACATCTAATTTTCCATTTTTCCACATATTGCCTTAACCACGACTGTTGAGGTTGTAACGGTAAAAAATCATTGTGTTTTTTAGACCAGGATTTCTTAAATGAGATTTAACGAAGGTGCACAACAATATGAAAAATGATATTTCAAACTCTTTGGGACTGAACTAATGATGGTAGTAATTGAAGAGGGTTACAGAGGTGTTACATTTGCCTTTCAGTAAGGCATCTGGATTTTTGTTCCTTAATCTAACTATTTTTTATTCCTGTAAGATGTGTAGAGCTAGCAAGGTGGTTTAATGTGTTGCTCAATTAGGAGTTGGCAGTTCAAATATTAGCAAAGAAGTTTAACTCAGAGTTGTGTCTCTCAAATTATTTATTGCAGGGCGGTCATACAAAGGTTGTTGGTTAGTGGAAGTGATACTAACTATGAAATGAGAAATTGTTTTTGTCTTTATTATATTTCTTCCTTGGTTGTATTACAAGTAAATACTTGTTATTTAACCAGTGGTTGTTTGTCTGTCGGGTATTCTTTTAGCAAGATAATGTCCCTTTGATAGAACTTATTTCTCTCCTCTGGGACCTCTGGGTTTTGTTCTTGAAATTCTGGGGGTTTTCTTGATCGATTTTGATAAAGATGTGTAGAGATTCCTTTTGTAAGGTTTTCATTGTAGATGGGTGGAAAAGGATAATAGTTTGATGATCTGTTAGTTTATATATGTCAAATGGAGTAGTAATAAAATTTAAAACTACAGCTGTGTCTTATTTTGTAATTTTGTTAGTATTATCACATATTTTCCCCAGTTGAACTGACTTGGGTTGGGGTGCCATGTGTTCATTAATTGAATCAGGAAGCAATCACCGGTAAATGCAATGTTGTTTGCATTTCTACTGACAGCAGAAATCCACAACCTTCAGCTGAAGAACTTGTAATGGCAGATTATGTGTTTTACCGAACTTTTGATGTCAGGAGCTTTCTGATATCTGATCAGATGGGTGAATTTGTGGGTGGGCTTCAAGGTATTTTGCTTTGTTTTCTATGTTCTGTTTCATTTTTATTGGGTTTGATTCGATACAAATGAATGTTACTCATTGTTGCACTAATTAGTTGGATTGTTTAAGTCACTTATTTGCCTTTTTTTTTTTTGTGGTCATTGCTATAGTTGAGTTTGTATTTAACAGAAAAGAGAGTGATGAGACCCAAATTATTCAAAAACTTGGTTCGAACTGCAAAGATCCTGAAGCAAATATTATTGTATGTGAAGAAACATTGGAGCTTCAAGGTAAAAGCTTTTCTAATCTGAAAACTTTGAAGCTGGTCGAAAATTTTAATCAGATACTGGAAAAACAATGTACTTATGTGAATCAAGGGCTGGAGGAAGGGGAACTTAAAGAGCCAAATAAATTACTGTTGAAAACAAAATTATCACCTGGAGGGAAATCTTCTCCGGGTAGAGATGGAGTGATGGGAACTATGGAGAAGAGAAATAATGCTGGTGCCTTAAGGTTTGGCTGTAAAGTTAATGGCGAGAAGGGTAACATTGAAGACATGAAGTCACCTGTCAAGCGGGTTCAAGTCAAATTGAGAGGGAAATATATCCAAACAAATTATTTAAATGATATGCCTTCAAAGAGATCAAAACTTGATACATTCACGTCATCAAAGGACAAAAGTACAAGTGGTGTGCCAAGTTTAACTATTCTTGGGAATGATGCAACACCTCGTGTGAATGAAGTTGTTTTGTCTAAGGTAAATCGAAAACCTGAGATTGTTAAGAAATGTTTTGGGATAGGTGAGGAAAGTGACAACATGAAAGTGGATAACATAAAAAGTCCTTCGGATGTTGAGGACGCCGTTCTTGAAAGCACACAAAAATTAGGAGAAAATCTTAAAGCATTGGTTCAAAACCCATCAAAAACAAATGTCTACCCATCTATACATGCAAAGAATGATGTTAGTGATGAAAAATTGATCTATGGTATAAAGAGGTCATCAACAGATTTTCTTCCCTCTAATTCCACACCAAAATTGGGATGCATAAGTTTTGAAGAACCAGAACAAGCTGAAGAAACAGCTAAAGATTCAAATGCTTTATTACAAAAACCACTGAAGATGAATGGTCACTATATAGAGGAAAGTCCAAATCATGATCATGGGAAGGGTTCCTTGTCAATAACTAAAGATTTATGTCATGCAGAAGGAACGACTCCAAAAAGAGTAAAACGTGATGACACCATCAAGATTTCAAGAGATGGTAATAACAATAATAATATCAAGAAGTTGAAAAAAAATGGTGCAAGTGAAACAAAGAAATCACCAACTCTTTCGGAGGATGATAAGGCAATTCAGAGACTTTTGAAGAACTCCGACGAGCTTCATATCAACCTCCCTAGTGTGTATCAAGACAAGAAGATGGTCAAGTTATCGGAGGGCAACTTGTCTAAGTCGTGTGTTGCATCATCAAAAGGCAAAAGTATTGATAAGGAAGTTGAAGATCAAATGGATGAAATTGGCCGACTACCAACTGTCGTAAGTTAAGCCCTTTTATTAATATGTTTCTTTGAAAGTGTTGTTTGTTTTATATACTTTACCGTTATCTATATGTCTTTTGTGGTGAAAAATAGACATCCTTTAATACTCATAATATTCAATATTAAGTAAAGCTAACGATCCTTATTGCAAATATTAAGCTCTTGGATTGGAATATTTGTTGGCCTAGTACTAGTCGGAACATCTTTTAGCGAAGAAGCTTACCTCATTGGTGGGAGGAATACGTGGTTTGGTATTATTGATGGGTATCAAGTTCATTATCGAAAGAAATGTAATTTCATGTCACTTTATGAGACATATGGGATGCACGTCCACATGAAGAACAAGGAAAGATTTCAACCTCGAGTGTATTGTGATATTGGACACCTCACATTTGGTGATTGAAGATAGAAAAATCCACAAAAACTTGATGCAATGAATAAATATGTTATGTTTCTATCATTTTTGAGAGAGTTGGTGGTGATGGTTTTCATTTTGGGGGTTGGATTGACGGTCAACAGCCAAAGAGAAACAAAACTAATTAAAGAGATCAAGTGGGGTGTACATCGAGATGGCAATAGGGTGTTGGAGGCGGTGGTAGTGATAGATGGATTAAAAAATGTGAGATCTATTTTGGTGGCGGAGCATATAGATAATATAGTTGTTAAATATTAGGGTAGGATGGCAACAATTGCTATAAAGACTATTATTATCCTAGTTCTTAATTTAGATTAGTTATCTAATCTATTGGGTATTTGATATTTAGATTATGGACTCACTTATCTTTTCTAAATGCCCAATTAAGGTTAAGTATGGGTGTCTTTGGGTCATTTGCATGCCTATCCATGCTTGGAAGATGTTGCTCGCATGCTTGATGAGTTAGTAAGATGCTCGAGAATAAGTGAACTTATGGTTGTTTTTGATATAGCTATTAATTTTGAACTTTGGAAGCTAATGGTTTTTCTAGATATGGGGGTGTGGAACGTGGAAATAGCCGCTAGAGGACATGGATGGGAGAGTGGAAAGTGATTGAGGTAAGGGTGGTGGCGCAAACAGCTGAGCCCAAATTAGTGGTGGTTCAGGGAGGGGTTGAGTGGAGAAAGTGAAACGGTAATTGTTGGGAATTGCATTGTTAAGCGATACACTAATACCGTTGAATATGAAATAATTTAATGGTTCTAATTTTCCCGATAATAGGAACTCTAAGATATGGACTTGACTTATGCCTGGCCATTTCACCGTTTCTTAATGAAGTTGGGTTTGATGCCAGTTGAGCAGGGTTCGAGTTCGGCATGTTAGAATATGTTGGGTAACCCTACCTATTCATGAGCCTACAACTAACCTTGTAAAATATTGCTTGCTATTGAAAAGCTACACAAGATCTTAAGAGTAGAGAAATCTCTCTTCTTTCTCCCAAGAGCTTATTTGTTTTAAATTTTGGAGTCTCTTATTTGTTTGAAATTCTTAAATAGCGTAGGTTGATGTTGAGTTATAAAATTGTTGAGGTATGCATCAACTGAGTTGTGATTACAACTATTGTTTATATGTGGAAGCATGCTAGGGACGTGAGACAATTTTATAGAGACTATGTTAAAACTGATGACAACTGAAGGTTTAAAGATTTATAGATGTCATTTAGGAGGGCGTCAATCATGGAATGATGTGGGAGAAAAAGACAGCGTGTGAAGTAGTATGTTTGCTTATTAAAGGAATTGACTATGAGAAAATGGTGTGGTGGCATGCATTAACTTTTTCTCGATTATGTCTTTCTTCCATTTAGCTGACAAATTCTGTAAAATGGTCTCAATATTCTCTGTCGTTTTGATAATCAATTTGAGGCCTATAAGTATGAGGTTATTTTTTGTGGTCTAGGTGACGATTCGGGTAGTGATTGAATTGGGCATATAAACGGACCTTTGACTTGTTCAGAACGGAGAACAAGTAGTGATCTCGACCTTAGAGAATGTCTTTTTCGTCTAGCTTGACCTTTGTCAAATTTGACCTACATGATATAAGTAACATAAATGCACCCTTGACCACACGTTAGTCTTGTTGGATTGCCTCAAGCTAAGGTCGTCCGATGCTGAAGTAACATAACCTATAAAGTTGGAATAACAATTTGATATAGTGTAGCCTTTGAGTAATAATACAAGGTATTTATATGCTTTCACAATATTTAAATCCCGTTTGGGTCGTGTCCTGTTTGACTCTGGCAAAAACACGAGAATCTTGGAGAATTTAGTCATATTTTAATTATCATGAAGGCTAGCATTGTCTATTTGTATTTCTTTTTTCATAGTGTTGTATGTATGTCCAATATACGGTAGATTGTCGGGTCGACCATCTATCGCTATTAGCTTGGACCACCTGTTTATGGTGGCTTGTTTCGTAGTCGATCATACGACCAACTCTGCAGAGTGAACTGTATCCTTAACTCACGTGGTTCCATTTGATTTCTTCCAAGTGTCAAGATGTCTTATGTCTAAGTCCCTAAATATGGTAGACGACTTAGTAAACTTGATGGTTAGCATCATAGGTCTATTGCTCGCTTATTTCCTCGTCGTGCTTGATATGGTGTCCTTGCCTAATATTTATGCAATTAATTGTTTATTCTAGGTCAAGACTTTGTCGATAGCTGTAGTTATCATTAAAGATAAGGAAAAATATACAAACCCAGTATCCTATCGGATCCCTTGAGGCATCAAAATCTTTTATTACCTAAATTGCAAATTCATGTTGAAGCTCATATTTAGGTATGAGTGCACGTTTAATTAACAAAATATTATGAAAATAGGTTGATTCAACTGTAATGCTATTGGTATGTGATTTTGGAAGATGAATGTATGGATAGATTGGAATGGTATTGCAACATTTGGGGCGATTTATTAGCGGAGAAGACCTAGGTTGGAGTTGGTGAATGGTCTTTGAGGAACATTCAAGTACTTAAAAGGTCATTGATTATATTATTTAAGGATTTAGTAATCTGATGGAGCGACATGATCCAATGGAGGAGAAGCACATTTACAATGTCATCTTTAGATGAATAGACATGCACTTGGTGATGTGTTACGTTGGAGCACGATGTTATGATATTGAGTTTTAGCAAGACAAAAAATATAGTTTTGGATTAACCTTTTCAACTGGATACTTATAATATCCATGGATCAAAAATTTCATCGTCGAAAACATCAAGAAGTTTCCGTTTTTGAATCAACGTAAATGAAAATAAGGTGTAATTTGAAACTCTTTGTTTATCTTGAGGCTCTCTTATTTTTCTTAATGTATTAATTTTTTTTTATAATTTTTCCTAATGTTTCCGAAAAGCTTTCGAAAGGTTTCCAATATTTAGATGACCGAAAGACACACTAAAAACAAAATTTTGATCCATAATATGCATAAATGTAAATTTCATGAGATTAACAAAAATAAAATTTAAATTTCATGTGTTGTTTGTGTGCATAATATTGTTAAGCCCCCGTTATTTGCAATACCTTCATGTAGTAGCAATATTTTTATGGTATTTTCCTCGTTTAATATCTTATGTTTCGGTTTGCTTGCAGGAAAAACGAAGCTGGCTCAGGGAATTGGTTAGTTACACTTTGTTCACTATGTTATTTGGATTTATTAATCGATTTTGCATTGAAGCATCTACATCTTTTTAACTTAACTTTATACTAGATATGTTGCTATGATTTTGCTTTTGTGACTTGTTCACATAGATACCATTGCCAAGTGGTTTATGATAATTTTCTTTAATGACACAATTTGTGCTTTAGCGGGATGATTGACTCTCATTTCTAGCATACTAATTGGCATTTTAGGGAAAAAAATTGTCTCATCTTTATTTGAGGAAGGTATTATAGTTGGGAATTAGTTCACGGAATTTTGAATTGGATATGATTAGGAAAATTTGATTGAGTTTGAAGTTTGGCTACAACAAGTTACCTTTTCTTCTTATTATCGTTATAGGATTAAGATTTATTTTATCCTTCCTTATTTTGTGGCCTTGGCTATATAATGTATATACAGAGTGCCCTACATTTGAAGTTCTATCATTTACTTCTAATACTTGTTGTACTCATTATGTTCTTCGGCTTTCATTGCCGTTACTCGTTTATTCAGCCTTATTTCAGTACTCATTCAAGCTTTATTGATTTTGTTGGGAATATTTCCTCGACTGAATTGTTTGGTACAAATTCAAAACTCGAACTTTCACCGCCAAATGCAACATTTAAACATCTGTATTGAAGCTGGTAATTGGAAAGTTCTATTCACAAGCTTGGGAGAAGGTGGGAAAAGTAGAAAAAAAATCATTTAGAAGTTTTGAGTCGATGAGGAAAATTTCATATTAAGAGAAATAGATATGATTAGGGAAACGTATTGGATGAAAGTTTCATAGCCTTTTGGGTTTTTTCGTGGATGTAGGATGAACTTCGTTATTTCTTGTGTATATCCTCAATTATTATATTATATTAAAAATTCTTTAGGTGTGTTCTGCTTTGTAATATCCCTTCTGAGGAGTTCACAAATAATTTTATTAATCCAATTCAATGTTTACACACTACACCTAAATTCTTCAACATCGAGCACAACCCTTGAAATAATTATATTTAATTCATCGACAAATGTTGAGATGATAATGTAAATTTGATGAGAGTTATTTATGTTCATAATTTCGTGTCTCCAGACTTGGGAGGAAAGCGTTAAGATTGCACATAAAGAAGGAAGAGTGGTTATTCTTCAAAATTTGCCCCCAGGATATACTTCAAGCGAGGTGGAGGTAAAATCATTACATGTAAAAAATATTTGCATGCAGTAAATCTGTATTTGTTCGTTTGCTACTCTTTAAGCTATTAATATTTCATTTAACATCTACTTTTCTTGGGAGGTTTCTCCTCTTCAGAGTTCAGTCTCTTTAAGAGGTGGATTATGGTGGGAGTTGAATGTAGTTGCAATTAACTTTACTGTTACTCGTCTTGCCTTTCACAATGTGTTCATGATTGTGTAACATTCTCTAATGATGGTTTTTAATATTGTGCTATTTCAGGATATAATTTATGATGCATTTAAGGAAAATGGAAAGGCTAGAATGGTGCAGCATATGGCTGTTTCTAGTCCACACTCTGGTTTGTAGATGAACTGATGAAAACAACCTCTGTTTCTTTTTTAAAACATTGCTAGTTGTAGACTGTACAATAGATGAAAGCTCATTATGTGGCTTGACTTTTTATTGGCTGTTGGTTTACACTTAGTATTTGCTCCCATCCCCATTCTTACTCGTATGTCTTTCATTTGAGAAGGACCATGTTAATGATCGTTTTATTTGCCCTTCCTATTTAAATTCATTTTCAGGTCAATGTCTTGTGATATTCAAATCAGTTGAAGCTGCAGAGAGGGTTGTGAAAAAACTGGATGATGGATGCTTATTGCTACAAAAGCAGAGGTATGTTCCAACTTAATTACTTCTATTGCTCATGAGTAATGGTGTGAGTAATATCATTTGAAAAATCATGATGATATTGGGTCGATAAATCTCTGTGAAATATGTTAGACTCTATGCCATAAATTATTTGAGATATTCCTGTCCATTTTATGTGAAAATGAGAGAATTTAGAACCCCGATAACATTATTTTCAATTTGAATTGGTATTTTCTCCATCCCAATTATTGTAAACAAACATCTTCAATTATATCGAGTCTTGAACAGTTTATTTTGTGAAGATATTTGTATAAAGAAAAATGCATCGCCCATAAAAATTTGGTCAAGTTATACTTGTTCAAGTTGACTCTGTAGTAATACAATCAACTAAGCCTTATTTAATTACTCCAGGAGTCCTGTGACAAATTTCTAAGTCTTAGGAAAAGTGACCCATGTGTTTTGTCATTCCATAAAATACTGTAACTGATGAAGCAAGCTCTTTTTTTCTCTAGTAAGCATTTAAGATATGTACTTGGATATATAGAAATTTGGAGGTAATCATTGTCAATAAAAGGTCACTTCTCAACTGTTTCTTCGAGCTTTTGGTCCAAATTTCACGTCTCACCAATTAGCCTACTTTATCTCATGCGTGTTTTTTGACTTACACACCTCAAAACTATTTTTTTTGCAGGCCACTGGTTGGTTGTATTCCCAAGTTGCTTGAAAAGAGGACAGCCTTTCATGGTCATTTTACTATTAACAAAGTTAGACGTCGAACACAAAGGGAAATGGTGTGCCTTTCTCTTTCCTCCATATTAGAAGATAGAATACGAAGAATTTACTTTTTCAGAATGCTTTTTTATTCTAAAAGTGATCTTTTGGTTCTTTTTTTCCCCCATTTTATCCAGAAAGAAGCAGTATCCACTGCTCATTTCGCCCAGCCTAACACAATTGAATACGATATGGCTATGGAGTGGCTCTTTCTGCAATCAAAATCCGTATTATGGTGGGAGAGGCTTTATAAGGTGAATCAGCTTGATATTGATCTAGCAAATATTACTGTACCCTTTGATGTTCACTTGAATTTTACATGTTGAATGTGTCTTTTGATTAGGAACAAGAAATGCAGTTGAGGAAGCTTGTGACTAATCTCAAGATGAACTGACCGTCATTTTCAAGCAGTTCATTCTGTGGGTGAGTAATTAGTTTAATCAAGATCATCTTTATAATGGACCACTTTGGTGCCAATGGATGCAATTGCCCTCAAGAAAAATTGCTTTCTTTTTTCTGTAGATGCAAAATTTTCGTAAAGCATCCGTAGGTTTGTTTTGTTTCTAATTGGCTATTTTGGCAGGCTGAAGAGTACATGATGCAGTAGACTAGACACTCATTCATTCTCTAGGAAGAAGGCAATTTTGTGGCTGTGCATATGTATATAGAATGATATTTGCCTTTTTCGTTTTTGGTTAGTACCTGGAGATATGCTACGTAGTTGATTTTCATATGACCACTTCAGAGTTTAAATGAATCTAATTTTCATAATTTATAATCTTCTTCTAAAGAATATACCGTACTAATTTAATGGAATATTAAATACGGAGAGAATGCTTTGGTCCAATTTGGGCTCGTCGGGCTAAGGTCCATTTGAAAATGGGTTTGGACAGGTCTCGATCCAAAACTTAGGTTTCAGTCCAAGCAGAGACATAGCCAAATTTATCCGAGAATTATAAAGTAACTGATTTGTCATTTTCTTCACCCATAAAGCTATTGATTTGATATATATTATCTATTTTTATTTTAAAAACTCGAAAAATTAAGTCTCAATCCTAGTTGTATAATAAATTTAAAAACTTATTAATTTTTATTATCTCAATATTCCATAACTCTTGAAAAAATTGCCAAATTGGAATCGATCCCAATGTGGCCTTGACCATTTTTTGTTCTATCAAGACTACAGGGGTTATTGCTCCGAGTATTTGGTCAAAAAAACCTCTCCAGATGTCATAATTGATTTCTCTTTTTTTCTTTCCTTTTATAATATTTGCATCTAAATCTCCTAATTTTTTCCTAAACATTTTCCTTAACCAAGGAAAACCCAACTCACTTCTCCACACTTCAAATTAACTCTCTCACTTTCTAGTGTTTTATAAATTATATTTTCCAAAAGTCCTATGCAATTATTTCCCATTTGTTAGGTCCTAGTCAATGACTAAAAATTTCATGACAAGATAATTACATCAGTATTGCTAAATCATAAATGTTTTTCAGTTGTATTAAACTCGAATAACTACATTTGGGAGAATTGATCCCTGATTTCTTATATTTTTTAAATGGTGGAAATTAACTAATTTATGGTGATGGTTTATTATATTAAAGTATATATAAATTAAATAAATGTTATATATGGAGCCAATGAAATGTTTTCTGCATAATAAAAAAAATCAGAATTACCAGATATAGAATACTGTACCGTAAATAGACAATTTTTGTTAAAACACAATTTCGCCCCAAAGTATAGGGAGCATGTTTCCTTTTAGCAATTAGCTAATCCTTAATTTTTGTTATTCTTTTCATAATTCTTAATTCGCGGATTCATCGAATTTTGATTTTTTTTTACTGTTTTAAAAAATATATATAAGTTATTTCTTTTGATTAACTCGAATTTGAGTGATACTGCATATACAACATTAACTTAAGATTTGATGTGAGAAATAAACGTAGAATAACGGTTTATTCATTTATTTTTGTTATTAGTATTTTAAAAGTCAAACATGGTCAACCTGGAGCCCAAAGCGGCTTGATCAACTTAGAGCTCAAATCGACCTTATTAACCCGGGCTCTTATTGACTTGGTCAACCATATTAGATCAAGACCATAGAGCAAATATTAATCTGCACTCGATCCAAGTAGCATTGATAGACCACAAAACCAATAACTCATGCCTAATAAGAATCTCGATACACTATTCGCTCAATCAAACTACTATTTGAATGAAATTATCAACTATAAGACATCATTGAACAAGGTAGGATATAATCACCCATACCAAGATAATTGAAATCAAGCATCAATCGTCCATAATTGGGAGCTAACAAATCACTACACTCCATTCTCTAGGAGGTTTGTACGTTATAGATCAAACCAATCATCCTTTCAATCGGCCATCACGCAACCCAATGAGATCACCTTATCACCCGAAGATCTTGTTGTAGAAACTGAGGAGAGCGGGTTTGTTTACCGATTAAACACTCGTTTGTCCAGTCTGCTTAGAACTTTATCTTATTAACTAAACCAATTAACCAATTAACCAGGCTAACCACCAATTTTATAAATCGCCTCTCATTAATGACCTATTCTCCCTCAGGAATCTCGGGTCAAATTCTCTACTCAAAGCCTATTTTAAAGTGTTCTAACTTAGTCATTTTCAAGTGCTCTTGTCAAATTTGACAGGGATCTTTCTGGATCGTTGATCGGGTCCTACATCTTCAAAGTTCCGAGACTTGATCAAGGAATTTCACACTGATATGTTGTAAGTTGGATGTATTTGACTTACCATATCTTCTATATGAATTTACCCCAAGTCTATTATATGAAATCTAAACATAGAAAAAATTTAACTAAGTTTGTAAGTATAATGCATATTCCTGAAAATTCAAATTTTATAATTGTAAGTCGATTGACAATATCGACCTAACTTGAGAGGTCAATATCTCAAATCAACCATATTCTCGTTGAATTAAACTTCAATTCTAAATCATAATTGCTAAAGTCGACTGCCAAGAAAATGGATGAAAATTCAATGTGTATTATCAATTTTTAAACCAATTATATACTATCAATTTAGTGATATATTATCGGACTAGTTTCACTTGAAGGAAAATTGATTATTATTACACTACTCAACAGTTTACTTATCATGTAAATTAATAATATCTTCCTTAACCATATTGAACTTAGTTCATGAGACTAACCATTCATATCTTCGTTAACAAGGCGCATTGGACAAATTAAATGGGATCCTCTCCCAATTTGAATTCGAATCTGAGTTCACTACTTTGTAGTTATTTATCTATTCCACTAGATCAATCACTTATTGGTGTTAGTATGTTATATTACGTTAGGAATAAAATAGATTGGGTTTTTTTTTAACAGCGAAAAAGGAAAGAGAACTTTAGGGTCTATTTGGATGGATTCTTACTTGGTTTTGCAGGTATAGATTTTGAAAAAATGGTTTTGGTGGTTTCGGTGAAATCTTTGAAACCCCATTTGGTTAAGTTTTGGATGCTGGATTTTGTGGTTCTGAAAAAGTTGAAATCCCACTTTAGTTCTGAAAAAGTTGAAATCCCACTTGAATTGATTTTGAATATTGAGGTTTGGAGAAAAAAAATAGGTAATATTTAGAGAGTTTTAAGAAAAAAAATAAATGGTAGATTCCAAATCAATGCTTTATAGATTTCGAGAATTTTAATATAAATTTATAAATAGTGACGAAAACTCATTTGAAAGAATTTTGACCCGATCTCACGAAATCCGCGAGACTGGGCCATAACTCATCCACATGCAACCTTAATTTCAGTCCTGACTCGAGCAATGGTTTTTTTGGTCTTTTTACTTAAAAAAAAAAAAAAAAAAAAAACTAAACTTTTAGTATAAAAATACCCAAAATTCCTAAAACCCTAAACCGCTGGTCATCTTTCTTCAATTCTCTCACGCTCTCGCTACTTGTTCTCTTTTAATTTAGTGTTGCATCAATGGCACAGACGACGTCCTTGAACGAAGAAACTGCAAAGAAAGTCATTCGGCAGGTAATCACACCTATTTATGGTTTTGTATGGTTGAAAAGATTGAGTCTTTTTTTTCTTTTTTAAATGTTAAATTGTGTTTTGTTCAGGTAGAGTTCTACTTCAGTGACAGCAATCTTCCGAGAGACGCATTCCTAAAGAAAACTATCAGCGAAAGCGATGGTGGAAGTATCCTTTTTTCACATCGTGTTGCTCATTCATTCATAACAGCGTGAAATTTATATCTTTTTTTTTTTTTCCTTTTTCGAATTTGACGTTCACAGAAATTCAGCGACTTATTTTATTTTCCCACTTTTTTTTGGGTGAGTGTCTAAAATAAGCTTTTGTGCTAGTTGCCCACTGCTTGAATTTTTAATATGGAACTTTTTGAAGTACCCCCCTTTTTTATTGTTTGTAACTTGAACTGTGAGATTACGAATTTTTTGTGGCAAATTTCTTTTTTGACGGTATAGTATGATTAGACTAATGCATGTCTTCGTGATTAGTAAATAAAAGTTAATTAAGAGTAGAAAATAGCTTGAAGTTTGTCATGGCAGAGATTAAACTCGGTTTGTTTTAGACTAAAAAGTTTCTACTTGTGAATATCTGTTATGGCCTATGGATATCTACACATATATATTGGAAAGAGAACCACCAATCTTGTTGTATAAATCCAATTTCCTAGCACAAGCAATTTTGAATTTTCGGTTCAAACAGACGATTTAGGAACCAGTTCACTTTTAAATTATGTATGGAACGTCATATTTGAGTATTAAAGTGATTGCTTTCTTAACCAAACTCCAGTGGTAAGTTTGGCTCTGATTTGCTCATTTTCTCGGATGAGAGGTCACCTGGGGTTAGGAGAGGTGAAACCAGAAGATGTATCAGAAGACACAGTTAAAGCTGTGGCAGAAACTCTGAGAACTTCTACTTTCCTTAAGGTTTCTGAAGATGGTGAGTTCTTAATGCATTCTAGGTATGGTATTTACTTTTACACAGTTATTTATTTATTTATTAATTGTTGCTTCTTCTCTCCCTTTTTTTGTGTTTTTTTTTTCCTTTTGTTAAGGGAAGAAGATTGGTAGAGTTACAGAGCTTCCAAAGCCAGAGGAAGTCATTAAGCAATTAGATGTTAGAACAATAGCTGCCTCGCCTCTTGAGTATGATGTGAAGCTTGAAGACGTGGAATCTTTTTTTGCCCAGTATGCTAAGGTAAATTTGCTACTTAGTCATTGGTTAGTTTGCTAAAAGAATGGTCCGAAGAGACATCTGTAAATTTTTCTCCTTTTTTTAGAAGTATTTTTTTCTCTTCTTTATTAACCTCATGTAATCATGCTTTGGTTTATGAATGAAAAGGAGACTGAGCTTTCCTTTGCTCTAGAGATAAGAATGATCCGTACATTCTCTTATAATATGTTAAGTGCGAGGTGAACATGTCACTATCATTGTGGTGTCGGAGCCTTGACAGTAATTTGAAAATATTTTGGTGGCTCTACCACTCAATGTTTTAAACTTTGTCATAGTAATATGGGTATAACCTCTCATGATTTGTAATTGATTTTTCATTTTTTAATGATAGGTTAATAGTGTGAGGCTGCCTCGTCATGTTGCTGACAATAGGTTGTTTTGCGGAACAGCCCTGATTGAGTTTTCCAGCGAGGAAGATGCTGCAGAGGTGTTGAAGCAAACCATGAGTTATTCTGGGGTTGAGTTAGAACTGAAACCAAAGTAAGTATGCTGATTGGAAAGTTTTAGCATCTTTTTTTATGTTGTTGTGTACCTTCATTCACAAATTCCTAATTTCTATATGAAAGCATTGTTAGGTTACTGTAAGGTTAAAATTCGATAAGAAATATCTATGCATTTTGTGAAAAAATGAGCTTTTCCTTTCTATTTCTTTTGAGGGTGGCAATAAACTTCATTTGTGTTCTTCTCTGGGATATATGTGATAGGGGTTGGTGGTACTGTGAATAAATTATATTCTCTTCTTTTCTTTTGTAACTCAATTTTCCCATTTTTCTAGTGTGTGGTTCAAAGGGAGTGCATTTCACTTCTGAATCATTTTACGGTTATTTCGCCAAAGTACTTATTGCACAATTATTGTTTCAATTAAACATTTTTTTAAGTTTTCATACATAGGGCTAACATGATTTTAAATGTATACATGATATGCTAATTTGAAAAGAGCCATAATACCTCCTCTATTTGGTGGCTTGCAATAAGTCTGCAGTATTTACTTCTTCAATCTATTTAAATGAAATAATTGATCCTTACAATTTTTTCTGCAATTTTTTCATTGTTGTGTAACATTTGTTTCACCCTTATTGTTCTGGTCCTAAATTATTTAGAGTTTAAGCCTGAATGTTGTCGTATTGGCGTTTCTGCAACTTTAACTGAGAGCTCCTCGCTTGTCCTTGATTCAGGAAGGACTTTGATGCAGAAAGAGCAAAGGAGGAGGAAGAATTTGCGACTACTCGACCCCAAGGTGGTTCAAACCGTAAGGACAAGTCTAATGGCGAACCTGAGTGAGTGTTGAACACAAATGATTAATACCAATTGTTCTACTTATTCATTGTAGTTTAACGTGATGGCTATGATTTTGCAGCTATCCCAAAGGCTTAATTGTCGCATTTAAATTGAAGAGCATCTCGGGTGAAGATTCTACTAAAGAAATTGGTAATCACGAGTTAGTGAGTTCTAATGCAGCAGATGTTTCTAAGAATGATGGAGAACAAGATACAACAGGAAGTATTTCTAAAGAGACCGAACAAGAGGTCTCTGGAGATTCTAAAGAGAATCCTGAGGAGACTGAAGAAAAGGAATTCGAAGATGCTGAGCTATCTCTTGTTACTTCCAATGAGAAGGAGGACCGTGGAGCAGGTGCAGTCGAGACTTACAAAGATAACAAGGACGTCGTCTTAAGAGAAGATCTAAAAACCATTTTCCAAAAGTTTGGCCCTATTAAGGTATCAACTACTAAAATATTCCTTTCTCTGTAACAATTCTTTTGACATTCTCATTTCTTGTGTATAGTTCATTGATTTCAAGATTGGGTCAGACTCTGGATATTTGAGGTTTGAAGATGCTGGAGCTGCTCAAAAAGCACGTGCTGCTGCTGTGCTTGCTGAGGAGGGTGGTCTAATTGTCAAAAATTTCATTGCCACTCTTGATCCTGTAACTGGTAAGGTTTCTTTACACTCACCTACGGGCTATGATCAACTTATGTTTGAAAATTGTTTCTCATACAAAAATTCTCCTACTTAAGGTGAGGCCGAGAAGGAATACTGGAGTCTACTTCGTATTAATCAGGACAAGTATCGTGACAATTACAAGAGTACCCATGGAGGAAGGTATGCTTTATGACTTATCTATTTTTTTTTCTATTCGATTCGGTAATAATGTCAATGTGTTGTGGTGTAATGGATTTCTTGATTTTTACAGGGGAGGCGGTAGGCATAACAGAGGAGGTGGTAGGCACAACAGAGGTGGTAGGAGTTTTGGTGGGAAGCATTTGCGTTCTAGAGATAATGACTCGGGAAATCGCCCAAATAAAGTCAGAGTGTTGGAGCTTGAACAGTGATTAACCTCACACCCATCAATTACCTTTATGTTCAATTTTACGCGTTATTTATTGTGATTTTACCTGTATTAAACTTGTTCATTACTGAAATTTTGTGCCCCGTTGGAATTAGATAAATTTGTTGCCCCCGTTTTTTCAGTAGTACTTTATAGGGGACATTCTTGATTAGACCTTGTGTTTGAAAATAGAAAATATACTACATCATCCACATCCTTACAATTAATGATGTAGTGCATTTTTAACCATAAGGTCTAGATCTAATCTAGTCAAGAATTAGATTAAGAAGGTTATAGTCAATCACTTGTAAGCAACCAAAAAGAAAAAAAGAAAAATTTAGCTTTTATCTCTAAATATGGCCTTAGTGGTTAGTTATTAATGTTTGAACTGATTAATACAAAATATTTGAAACTAGTAGCACTTATTTGGGCAAGTGTTGTAAGCAATCTTTTATTTATAGAAGGCTTTTTATTACTGATGATCGACGATGTGTTTCAATGTTAAATCAAACTTAGCAGTGTTGGCCGATTAATTTGCTCTACTATTATTATTATTATTATTATTATTATTTAGATGTAAATCTTAATTTGACAATCTAATTTTTACTAGAATTGAGATTTACCTGACAGTAAGCGTGTTCTGTTCTGTTTCTACTTATAAAGGCCAAGCGAATTTATTTGAGGATCCGCAGACAAAATTAACTTTAGTTCAAATGGTAGGAAATAATTTTGCTCACCGGATGAAATTCCAAAAGGCTTTTAAAGGTAGTGGGAAACTATTTTTTAATTTTACATTACTATTTTTCAACCCATAATTTGATATTTTGTATGAAAATATAAATACAACGTACGATAGAATCAGACGAATAATTAGATAATCTACTACTAGGAAAATTATATATCAGATTTTTGTTTTTTCCTTTCCATCCGTGTTTTCTATATTGTGTTTCTCCCTATACTGGGAAAATACGTTTAAATAAATATTTTCTAAGCTACACAAAATTCATTTCAGTCAAGACATGTATGAGGATAAATTTGTTGAATGCATATATAAATGTTATATTACAAATAGATGGAATCATATTATAACTTTCGTGTTCATCTTCTGGAATTTCTATCTTTAATGATATTTCAACAATGTGACCATAAATGTATTTCTACGAATACAGCAATTTATAATTTTCTCTTTTCTTTCAGATAGAAATGTATTAAATATTTAAAACGTAATTGTATTTCTAAAATGAAAGCAGCAACTTATTTAATTGTAATGCCGTTGCCGTAAACCTTCAAACAGAGGTAAAAAGCAGATGATCCCACGTGGCACGATTTCAGCTGTTCGTTCCAATAAAGTCGTTCGACGTTTACTCACATTGTTTTAAACTTAATTCTCCGCCCACTTCATTTTGAATTCTGGACCGTTTTTTCTTTTACTACTGTATTTCTTTTTCAAAACACACAGTTCACATATAAACTCTCACTGAACACACTTTGACTTCTCTCTCATTTTCCCCCAAGTTCCACCTTCCATTTGCAGATCCTTTTCCTTTCCCATAAATATAATAAAATGCATTAATGGATGGTTAATTTTCTGTAGGATCTCCAAATCCCCGCTGAAGTGATCGTGTTGAAATTGAGCATTATTTATGTTCGATTGAAATTCGTCAAGCTGAGTTCGGTATGCTTCCTCACTACATTTCAATTGAAGTATGGAATTCAAATTTCATCAGGATTTCTTGTTGTTCAGGGATTTACTGAGTTTTGTATTAGGAAGCGCATGGATTTCCAGATTGAAACCCTAATAGAGTCTGACCTTTTTTTAATTTTTATTTTATTTTAAAACTCTCCAGTTAATGTACTGGAGTTTATGATGTTACATGTTTCTTTTGGTTGTTACTGTTATCCCCCCCCCCCCCCCCCCCCCCCCCCTTTCGTGATTGTTGTTATTGTAGTTCTGTAGAAAGAGTTTTGAATTTGTCATGTTTGGGGAAAATATTATCTATCCTCAATCAAGTTAAAGTTTACTAACGTGTGACTTGAAAGTTTGATAAGAGCTGGTTCCACCTTTGAATTTAGGCAATTTTTTTTTTAATTGGATTTAATTCATTTTGAACTTTTACTAGGGGAATGTTGATTTTTCTTTTTTAATAAGTTGTGATGGAGTTGGGTACCATCAATGTAGATGCCAGCTGGTGGAAACTGCAATTTGAATTCAGAAAATCTCATTCGTGGTTAGATTTATTGCAAATTTAAATTGAAAGAGCAATGAAAATTGAGTTGTTGTGGTATTTGGAGTTTGAGGCTTTTCATTTCCTCGATTTGTATGTTAAACAAGTCTTAGTTCTCGTTAGGTTGTTTGCAAAACAGTAAAAAATATTAAGTTCTTGTGGTATTTGAATTCATTAGGTCTTATGAAATCTCCTTGTGGTTAAGTTGTCTTAAGCTTTCAAACTTTAGACTCAATTAAAGCAAAATTACGTTGTCGTGCCATTTGAAATTTGAGTTTTTCTTTTCCCACTTGTAAACACAGGATTAATAAATCACAGTTGTAATTAGCTTGTTTGAATTTCAAATTGAAGGACCCACATAAATTTGAATTGTGTTTTTTTCACTTGCCGCGTAAGTGTAGATTTTCTAAATCTCAGCTGTCATTAGGTTGATTTGATATTTCAAATTGCTAGACGTGGCAAGAATATTTAAGGCGTTCACGGTACAGCTCCATCCCACAATAAGTATTTATTGCCATTGATAGAATCTATAGTCAGTGCAGAAAGTCTTGATTTCCCGTGATATTTTCTTTTAAATTCCTTATTATGGTTTTCTTGAAGTAGCACATATTAAGCATGAGAGAAGGTAACTGATTAATCTTTATTATTTCTTGCTATTATAGATTTATCTTGTATACATCGTGAATTTCCTCTTGTCTGATTTATGCACCCTTAGCCTTTGAATTGATCCTCGACAGGGAGAGTGCCTATCTCATTCTAGGGTAGCTTATAATGATTTGGGGAACAAATTCTGGAGAAAATAGCGAGCGATTCTGGCATAAACAAAATTTCCTGTTTGTGAAGTAAATATGCAAAGTGATAGGACAAGCAACACCAATTTAGATGGTGCCAGGGATGGTCTACAAAGAGCTCGACCTTTACATGGGTAATTTTTTGAAGCCATAAAGCTAATTCTTTGTAGTATTATTTGATTGCCATTTTTCGTCACTTTCTTTAGTTTTTTATGTGCCGATGATAATATTAAGGAGCTACAAGATGCAATTTTCACCTTACTGTACATGTTTGTAGGTTCGTCCGGTGTATTTTATGAACAGTGGTTTTTCTTAATTTATTGAAATTTTTTGGGTAGTTTCTAAAGTTTAAGAATGTTATATAGGGAATTGGCTTCACATTTTCATATTTAAAGAATTAAAGAGAGTCTCTGGGTGTTTTCTTTTCCTTTGTTTAATTCCAAGTCAAATAGATGCACACAGTACTATTCATGTAGCCGGGGTTACTACCAATGTATGACATTTATACTTATTTAGGAGGACAAGTGGCCCCACAAGGCGTTCCACAAAGGGACAATGGACTGCAGAAGAGGTTAGTAGGAAACCTTTTGTAAATTGTAATATATCTGTTCGTATCAGCTATTTGTGTTACCAGATTTCATTTTTCTACCCAAAAACTGGATATCCCATCTTGTGAATGTTTTCTATTTTGTACAACTGCATTCTAGACGTATAGGCACGTTTACAAGTTCCAGATGTTATTTGTGAATGGACGTAGTTGTTCGTGCCATCCTTTTCCTGAATGTTATCAATGAAACTTAAGTTGTTTGGTTTTACTGCCTCACTTTTTCCCCTTATATATAACCATTGAACTCTTATTTGCCTATGTTTTCTGTTAATGATTATAGAAACTGTTTGGTTTTAGCATCCTCAACTTCCCTCGTAACTTACAACTCCATGGACTCCTTTGCTTATCCCTCCTATTAATTGCTATCTAGGTATAATGGATGAGAATTGCTTAATTTAATTGGATTTTACCAAACGATGATGATTTTAGTTCTGATAGTTTATTTTATTAACTATCCAATTACTTGGCTTTTGATATTTTTGAGTTGCCATAGATTGGATAGGTAAAGCCAGGCATGGTGTTATTGACATGGTTTTATTATGTGATTGACTCATTTGTTATCTAAAGTACAAAGGTGTGGCAGGATGCATATTTGTCATGGTTTTGAAGGTTAAAGCTGATGGCCTAACCTATCAATTCTATAAAGTGAAAAGAAAGATCTCTATGATTTGACATTCATAAGGGAAGAGTGAAATCCTTTTAATGGTTGTTTTAGTTTTGAACCTCTATATAGATATTCTGAGGTTAGTAGGCAGTAGATTGACTAATATATTTGAACACAAACAAAAAGCTTTCTTCTCAGTACTTTAAATTTTAGTGTGGCTGAGTAGCCTATTGGTAAGAAGTTAATGTTCTTATTGCTTTCCTTTTCTCGAAGTGCAGGTTGATATGATATTTATTAAAAGTCTGTGGCTGGTTCAGTTTTACCTTTCATATAGAATTATGGAACCTTATTTATTCATCATAGGAGACTTGGATAATTGTTTCTAATTTATGATACTCATGATGTGTTTTCTATATTCAAACAGGATGAGATATTAAGCATGGCTGTGCAACGCTTCAATGGGAAAAATTGGAAAAAGATAGGTATTCATAAGAAATGAAGCCTATTGTCACTACTACTTGTGTGATTAATTGATTTGAGTATCTTCTGGTTTATCATACTAATTTTGACACCACTTACCTTATTTCCTATTGAACCTTCTGTGTTTTTCCTAGTTAGTGTGTGTTCTCTTATGAATATTTATAAAAGATGATTACTTTATGAGAAGTAAGCGACGCGACCTCTTTGATTATAAAATGTTTC
This sequence comes from Penstemon barbatus, assembly GCA_003313485.2. Taxonomy (NCBI): domain Eukaryota; kingdom Viridiplantae; phylum Streptophyta; class Magnoliopsida; order Lamiales; family Plantaginaceae; genus Penstemon; species Penstemon barbatus. The sequence continues at coordinate 6,092,867 of CM064878.1, forward strand.
TCAGCTTTTTTATTTAAAGGGAAGACTAATTTAGATCTTGTTTTGGTATCCTGGTCTAGAAAATGTTTTTAGGATAAGTTTCCCCGAGATGTTTGAGGGTTTTAGGACAATAATAGATTTATGAATACTGTTGGTGTTATATATTGGATAGTTATTATGAGTCGATTACTCGATTGATTTTCTGATAACTGTGAGAAGGTCTCAAAGATCAACTTAAGTCAGTGTGCTTGGTTATAGAGGTCTTATGGATGCAGTTTTGGTGGATCTTTGTCTGGCAGATATGACAAGAACATGATTATTAGCTAAGTTGGTGTTCTGGAGAATGTATTGACTATTAACTAGCAGAAGTATTGAAAATTAGTTGGAGTCAGACTAGCCAACAATATGAAATTTGGAGGATGTCGCCACACAGGCTGTCAGGTGAAGGAACCGGGTAGTAAGGAAATCTAACAGGATTTACCTACAATGTTATGCTGACTGATTGTTGGCTATTTAGATACAAGTTCCACATTGACAGAGTAGTGAAGATCAGAATATCAAGGTGGAAATGTGGTTGTGTGTGTGTGTGTGTGAGAGAGAGAGAGAGAGAGAGTCTCCAAATAGTGTAACCTTGATCCTTATTCTTAGTGCTCACTTTAAAGATGGTCCTGTGGTGTAACCCATGATATTTACTGCGCTATATATTCATTATCGTTATATAAATTCAATTTTGATTTTCGCACAGCCAATGTCTTTTCGTCCATTATAATAGCATAGTGTCTACATTGTTGAGTGACTTTCAAATCCTGTGGTGTGTTATACTAGCGGAATGTTTCAAGGATAGAACAGATGTACAGTGCTTACACAGATGGCAGAAGGTTCTTAATCCAGAACTTGTCAAAGGTCCATGGTCGAAAGAGGTTAGCATTTTGACATTATTTCTTCCTGTTGGGGTTGGTCCCCTTTAATTATACATCTAAACTTTTAACTCATTTTCAACATTATGAGAAACCCTATCAATCTTTTCTAATTACTTAGGAGGATGAAATTATAATCGAATTGGTGAACAAATATGGGCCAAAAAAGTGGTCTACAATCGCACAGCATCTTCCTGGACGTATTGGAAAGCAATGTCGGGAAAGGTAAGCTTGATTACTCAATGCCCTTGAACGTGCAAATTTCATGTCTTGTTAATATGTTATATGATCGTATCAGTAGTGTGCTTCATGCTTTGATGTTACTCATATTGAAGGTGGCACAATCATCTCAATCCTAACATAAACAAAGAAGCTTGGACACAAGATGAGGAATTGGCTCTGATTCGTGCCCATCAAATCTATGGAAACAAGTGGGCAGAATTAACTAAATTTTTGCCTGGGAGGTACAGGAATACATATTATCTGCATACCATGTTATTTCTTGTGGCCATTACTCATTGTTTTCCATTCTATATGCATGCCTTCAGAACCGATAATTCAATAAAAAATCATTGGAATTCTTCCGTCAAGAAGAAATTGGATATGTATCTATCATCGGGCTTGCTTTCACAATTCCAAGGTCCACCCCTGGTTAGTCATCCTAACTACTCAGCAGCATCCTCTTCTTCAAAAGCACAACAAAGTAGTGAAGACGACAGCATTGTTAAAGATGAACAAGAAGTGGAGGAAGCTTCTGAATGCAGTCAAGGCTCGGCAATTGCCAGTTTATCGCAAGCAACAAACCACACAATCAACACAACTTCACAGCAAAAAGGGGAATGCAGAATAACCGAAGAATCAAGTCCATTTCCGTGTTCTGAAGATTATCGTCCTCCATTTCAAGGAGTCACATTTTCCATACCAGAAGCACCTTGTGAATTGAACGACAAGTTCCTTGAACATGATTTCTCTCTAGATTGGGGGACCTTTGCAGGAAACGATTGGCCACTAAACTCGGATGAACTACCTGATATGTCTTTGCTGGACCTGGGGCAAGAATCATCTGGAGTAGTCGTGCCATCTTTAAATAGCAGGGATAATCATGAAGCAGTACACTTTCCTCCAGAGACTTCTATGGAGCTAGATGCTTCTACTTCCATGTTAAACATGGTTGTGGGTTCTGATACCCCTAACCTCACAGCTAACCCAGACTGCATGATGGTATATCATGATGCTGGACACGGTGGATGCTTTCCCTCTGAAACTAGTACTGGCATTAATGGACCTGCAGATTCATTACTTCATCAATCATCAAATTTTCAGATGCGTGATGATGGAAATTTTGTCTCACTGTCTTGTCACGTGGCGTCTGATATGCTGGGAACTTCATTCCCTGAACCTCTTCCTGTTTCCTCTGAACTTTCTGCAGATCAGTATAACTATTCTTCGTTTGAGAATGCAGAGCAAGATTCTATCCCTCATGATGGCTTTATCTATGCCAGGGAATCTGATTGCTCTCCCTGTCAAGTTAACTCCAATGAGGTAAAGGGGTCGCCAAAGCTAGTTCCGGCTAATGATTTTGTGTTGGCAGTGGCACCATCAAATGAATCTCAATGTTGTTCATCAAAGGATAAAGATCTAGTTGAAACTGATGAACAGAATGACTCAGGAGTATTATTCTATGAGCCTCCTCGTTTTCCAAGCTTGGACATACCATTTTTCAATTGTGATCTTGTACAATCTGGAAGTGATATGCATCAAGAGTACAGTCCTTTGGGTATCCGCCAGCTAACGATATCTTCCATGACTCCGTTCAAACTATGGGATTCACCATCTAGAGATAATAGCCCTGATGCTGTTCTGAAAAGTGCTGCAAAAACCTTTAGAGGCACTCCATCAATACTTAAGAAAAGACACCGTGATTTAGTGTCTCCCCTGTCAGAGAAGAGAGGTGAAAAAAAGCTTGAATGTGCTTCTAGGAGAGAATCGTTTCCCAACCTCAGTAATGAGTTGTGCCGGTTAGAGTTTATGTTCAGTGAATGTGTAGACCAGAAAGGACAAATGCTATCATCATCTCCAAAAGACAAAAGAAACATTGAAGCGCCTTGTACAGAAAAAGGAAGTGTGGCCCCTGCATGTGAACAACCCAAAAATGAGGACAATGAAAGCATTGTCATCTCAGAAAGCAGAATGTTACTGAAGGAGTTTAATAGCAGTGAGTGTTCGAACAAGATAACAGAACAAACTGTTGTGGAAGATGTAAAATCCAAGAAAGAAGGTTATGATGCAGAAGATGTAAAAACTAGCGAAGGAGGTAATGATGCAATGGAAACGGTGAGTACTTTTTCTTTCCCTTCAAATGAGTGAAAAGGGAATCTTGGAATATCCAATAAACACTGAATGTGGAATTTTTCTCTGAGTTCATAAAAAGAAAATGTGGCTAGCCTGATACATACTCCTAACATCTATTAATTCATCAGTTGCTATGCTAGAAATGGTAAAACTGCATTATTAGTCTCACAAGTCTGAACCCTAGCACTGTTGGTCAACATTTTACAAAATTGGACTTATGGTCCTAATTTTGCACTTTTTTCTTATTGAATTTCCATGTAATTTGGGACCAGTGCAATATTGAAACAGTCCTGTGTGCCCAAAGGTGCAATATTGAAACAGTCCTATGTGCTCGAAGGTGCAATTTTGTAGAGCGTGTTACCAAAGGTGCCCAGAGTCCAATCAAGTGAGACTAAAAATGCACTTTTTCTGCTAGAAAACTATCTCGAGGTCTACGCATCTTGATGTAGTACTCTATTGCAATACTCATCAAAATATAAGAATTTTGAATTTTGTTCCGATTTTAGCAACTTATACCTATCATAAGACAGTGGCTGAATGTATATTGAAATCTGAAATATCTGAACTGAATGAGCCTTGGAGTTTCTAGAATTGATCTTCTGCTACTGTTCTGTTTGTGACAGGCAAAAGAATTTTCTGGAATCCTTGTTGAACATGATATGAATGACCTGCTATTCTTTTCTCCTGACCGTTTTGGGATTAAGAGCGATCGAACAATCGGTCTGAGTGCTAGAGCTCTTGCAAATCAATATTCTAGGAGATTAGATGCTGCATCAAAACAGGCTACTGTGTTATCTTCGGCTGAGACTTCATGTCTTTCTGTGCTTTGTTCTCCACGGCTGCGTTCAATGAAGGGTGGGGGTAATCTGGTCATAACGACATCTCTGCAGTCATTAAGTCCATCTGATACAAAAGTAGAAAGCTCTGGCAAAGATGTAGCTTTTGAAAATAATAGCATGTAAGATGAACACTCTTGCATATTCTAATTCTCTCCGAGTATTTTGCGCTTATTGATTGATGGATTTCATCATTATTTTGTAATCTTACTGGAGGTTCTAATTTTTCATTTCAATTTTTATATCAAGATTTGTAGAAACGCCATTTAGGAGGAGTATGGAATCTCCTTCAGCATGGAAATCGCCTTGGTTCATTAATACTTTTGTTCCAGGCCCCCGAGTCGACACGGATATAACAATTGAGGTTCGTGTGGTATAATAATTTGTTTTTATAATTTATTTATTTTCTTGCTTCTTATCTTATAGTAGGAGTTTTTTTTTTTGTAGGATATTGGCTACTTTCTGAGCCCAGGGGACCGAAGTTACGATGCCATTGGGTTAATGAAGCAATTAGGAGAGCAGACTGCAAGTGCATTTGCTGATGCTCAGGAGGTTCTGGGAGTTGAAACTCCTGAAACAATAATGAAGGGAAAATGCTTCATAAACCAGGAAGCAGAGAAGGAGAACTGTAGTCCAAACTCGCAAACAGAACATCAGATCCTTTCGGCTTCAGATCTGATGGTATGATCATCAAACATATTCAATTACTACCTTTTATAGAAAAGTCTCATTCTTCTCTGTTATAGAATTTGCATAACTTGGTCAAAAGAACTACTTTTCATCGTCTATCTTATAAGCTATGCATAAACTAAAATGGCTAAATTCACTTTTGCTCCCCCAACTATCTTCAGTGCCACTTTGTCCCTTCAGCTATCAGTTGTGTCACTTTGCCCCCTTCAACTATCCCTCATGCTTCAGTTGTACCAGGCTGTTTGTTTCTACATATTTCCGTCAAAAGGTTGTTAACAAAACCCCTCAGATTTCCTTCTTACCTTCATATGTATTAAACACACCTTCTCCCTTCCAACTATCCTTAAAATACGACTTAAGAAGGAAAAATTTGAGATATTTCGCTTACAGACTTTTTACAGATATATGTTGAAACTAATTTTTTAGTGCAATCGGAGCATGAAAGATAGCTGGAAGGGGCAAAGTAATTTCATTGATTATTGAGAGGGCAAAGTGCACATCAGAGATAGTTGGAGGGTCTAAGTGGAACTTAGCCTAAACCAAAATAATACTTATATACACTGACCATGTTTAAACAATTAGCATGTTCTATGTTCTTAAAAAATTAAAAAAAGGAGAGAGAGAAAGGAAAAAGGGGGCAAAAAACGGTGCACGAATTCAATGGATCCCAGTTGCTTTATTTCCACATGAACTGTAGTTGTGGGCGTGCTTCTGATTTTTATTGTGTTCCCTATGTCATTAATTCTTTTCAGTTGAATTTTTATACAATGGCCAAGTGCTTAGTGCTCTGGTATTGATGTTTTCACATAATTAACTAAAATGAGTGTGTAGTCTCTCCAGTTTGTGCTCTTACAGTCATTTTAAGTTAAAATTAGTTTGTGATTAGTTTGAGTTTGATTTCATCGCAGACGGAGAGGAGGACCCTTGATTTTAGTGAATGTGGAACACCATCAAAAGAAACTGGAAAACTTTCAAGCAGCACCAGTTATATGAGCCCCTCTTCTTATCTGTTGAAAGGTTGCAGGTAAAATGGTTATCGGAAAATTCACAGTGGAAGCCATATCATATTCTGATATGTGTTTGTAATACATATGCTTGTCATTTAACCTATTATTATATAGATCTCATTCATTTTAGTATCTATTTGCAAAATATTAGTCGCATAAAGGAGAAACATATTTAATTCTTGTTCAGTATGTGGGATTTCAGTATATATACATTACTACAGTCTTAGAGTGTATGAATCTGATTTAATTAATTGTTTAAAGAGCTGTTGTGAAATGGGCAAATTGTTCAGCCGCTGTCTGGGTTTGGATTTGATATATGGATGGATTTTTGACGTGACAGATCGAAACTCGGTCTGGTAAAATTGAAAAAAAGTTGATAGAATTTTGAGAGAAAATTTAAGGGTTAATTACATGGACCTCCCCTGAGGTTTGGTGAAACTCGCGTTCATTCCCCTCTAAGAATACTAATTACTCGGACCTCCCCTGAGGTTTGCAAAACCTTACAAAACCCTAACGGAGACTAACGGAGGTGGATGAAATGCGTGAAATTACCCTCTTGCCCTCATCAATTTTAGTTACATCGACCTCCCCTAAGGTTTACAAAACCTTACAAAAATTTATATTTGCCTATTAGTCCCCAAACTTTAATAAAATTTAATTTACACATAAAAAGAAAAGAAAAACTAACCCCACCCCGATTTATATCACATAAAAAAAGAAAAAAAATAGTTTATTAGTTATGCAATTAATAGTAATAATAAATATGTAAATAAGATTTTATTTTTGTATTTTATAATAAAATATTATTTAATTGTATTGTATTTAAGTGCGATATAAATTTATGATTTCATAGTTGAAAATATTAAACACTTATATATATATATATATATATATATATAGATATATATATATAACTGAAATAACCCATAAACTTAATTATTTACAAATACCTCATTAATAATTATTTTATAAAAGGGTATTTGAATTAGTATCTTTAAATTTTGTGAAAAAAATATTTATTGATTTTTTTAGTTAATTTTTTATAAAATACATATTTCAATACTGTATAATTTATCAATAGCGTAAAAAATAATTTATTAATTATGTAAACAAGATTTATTTTAGTATTTTATAGTAAATATTATTTAATAGTATTGGGTTTAAGTAATCAATATCCCAGGCCGTCTTGACGGCCTGGGAAGGTGGTGGCGGCGGGGTTGGGGGTTTGGGGTGGGGTGGGGTGATTTTAGGGTTTTTAAACAAAAAATTATATTTATATTTTTATTATAAAAATTAAAATATTATTGAATATATATTTTTTCTTTAAAAATAGTTATGTTATATTTATGAATAATTAAAAAATAATAATTTCCCAACAAATAAGTTCTTTAATTATTTCATATCAATAAAACTTGAGTTGATATATGTGTAATATGTGTAATATTTTTTCTAAAACATTATTGGCTAATATAAAATTTTATAAACATGTGTAATATTTTTTCTAAAACATTATTGACCATTATAAAATTTTATAGTTATAGACATAAAAATTAAACTTGAGTATTTTCAATATTTTTCTATCAAGTAAAATATAAGAACACTAAAAATAATAATAAAAATAAATTTGAATGTTTATATTTATTTGAATTTATATACACAAATAAGAGGGACAATGTGGAAATCTATACATTAAAAATAAATTTCAATGTTTATATTTATTTGAATAAAAATAATTTTTTTTAAGGATTAGTAGTGTATTTCTCTTTGCATATATTTTACAATAAGTAAGAAAATATTTTAGAAATATTTAAAATGTTATTTTAAATATAAATATACATTAATAAAGTCATTACACATTTTATATAAATTTAACAACATTTTAATCCACAAATGTAATTTGACATTGCTACTAGATCCATTCTAATGCAACAATGTAACATTTGCTGAGAGGGGTAATATAGTCCATACATATTTGCTACAGTAAATCGGGGGCAAAATTGGCAATCTTCAAAAAATTTATGATGACGTAAGCAAAAATTAACGGAACCCTAACGGCTGTAAGGTTTTGCAAACCTCAGGGGAGGTCCGAGTAATTAGTATTCTTAGAGGGGAATGAACGCGAGTTTCACCAAACCTCAGGGGAGGTCCCTGTAATTAACCCAAAATTTAAAGTCATTTGAAGTTTTCTGTGGATTGCTTTTTAGTATTGGTGGTCTTTTGAAAATACGAAAGTAAAAAAAAAATGTAATCAGTTGTGTTTGTGGATAACGATGGGATGGTTAGGACGCCTTATTATATTTAGAATTAAAGAAAGGTGAGTAAAGAGAAATTAAGTAGACTTATCAAAAAAAAAAAAAGAGAGAGAAATTAAGTAGATACACACGGGGTCCGTTTAAAATGAGATTTTGAGGGATGGAGAGTATACGAGATAGCATTTATCTTGGTGACACGTGTCCCTTTAAAATTTAAGTTAAAATAATTTATTTTCTTCAAGACAAATTTACCCTTTTTAATGAGTGAAATTCAACAACACCCCTTGAATCTTGCCTAACTAAAAAAAAAATTGTGTTATTTTTATTAGCAAAAAATCCCGGTACTTTTGTTTTTATTATTATCAAAAATCATCCCTCTCAATTTGAAATGATAATTTTACCCCATCAAAGGATGAAAAAAATCCCCTTAACTTAAAAGAATACCAATATCCCCTCGTAGCTTTAATATTTAGCAATAAACCCCCTGTTTTTTTTTTAAAAAAAAATTGACAAAAACTTCCATATGATTTATAAAATCCACTTTAAAAGATCGACAAAAATCTTGTCCCCCAAAGTTACATAAAAGTTACATATTGTGGCACTTTACCACCCATATGTACAAATTAAGCACTTTACCGCCTCAAATAATTTTTATTTAATTTTTGTTCGACGGAAAATATACATGTGTCCCTCACATGAATTTTCAAAGTTAGTCACAACACTTCTTACAAATCCAACTACTTCGCTCATGTAAAGATCTGTTTTCAGGTGGGGAAGGGTTGGGCGGTAGTTGTGGTGCCGGAGGTGAAGAGAGAGGAATTGGTGACGACAATAATTGCAATCACCCCCTCTCATTTTTTACCTTTTTAGGTATGTTTTTCCCAATTGCAAATATCCTTTAGAGAGATAAATATGGTGACTAAATGGATACGTGCTTGACGCATGACATTTTTCATCCAAAAACTAACGGCAGAATGAAATGTAAAAAAAGTTGTCCAACTTTTGTACGAAATCTGTCTTTTTTAAAAGTTTGGTATGAAATGTATAAAGTACACAAAAGTTTGGTATGAAAAGTGTAATTCCCTCGATTTTTTTTAAATAGATCTGAAATTAATTATAGATTATAGAGTTTTTTTAAAATATATTAATTAAAGGGTTAGTATGTAATTTAATATATGTTTATTTTTTTTAAATGTCCGATGCCACATCATCATTGGACATTTTGACCATAAATTGTGGTTCAGATTTATTGTTGACTTTGTTAGTGGTTGAAATGGGGTATCTCATATACACTTATGTTCTATGAAATCTTATTTTAGAAAGACCCTACACACGGCGCACAAATTTGCTTAATTGGCAAAAGAATTCATGAGTTATTTTTATAGCAAAATTATCTTGTATTAATTTTTTAATTAGGAAATAAAATGCCCTCCAAACTCCAAAGGTAAGAGTACAGTACACATTTGCAGGAAGAATGACAAATTATCTCTCACCATAAATTATAAAATGCAAAAATACCATATTCACCTAAAAATACTTACAATAACCATTTTTAGCTTTAAAAAATTGACAATAAATTTCCTATTGAAAAGAATTTCAAGTGGTGGTTTTTTGCTAATAAAAGAGAACACAAATGGAATTTTGCTAATAATAATAATACAAGAGGAGTATTGCCAAATAAGCAAAACACGTTGAGTATTTTTGCATTTTAGCTCTGATGGAAATGTTAAAGAGTCATGGATTAAGGTTTTTGTTTTCATGGAATATTTTGGTCATTTAAATATTAAATTTTTTTTGAGAAATTTTAAAAAGTTTTCTAGAAATACTTGAAATAATTGCAAATTAAAGAAACATGACATAAACTACTCTATATGTTCGTATAGGTTGATTCAAAATAAAAAAAAAAAAAAAAAAAAATTGGATTTTTTCGGCGGATACATATTGAAATTTTAATCTTTGGTTAGAGTTGGTGTTCCTTTTGATGAAGAACTTTTTTCATTTTGTTTTATCTTATTCATCTGTACTAGGAATATACTTGTGTTAACTAGGCATTTCGGCTTTTAATATTCAATTTGGCTATTTAAATAAAGAAAAGATAATTCTCCCCATTTATCATGAACACTAATTTTCTTTTTTCTCAAATTATGGTTTTTAATGTTTCATGGGACTTTTTAATATGGTTTATTCTTGAATTATTTTTATCATAAAATCATTGAAAATGTGTCGCTTGCTATTGTAATATGAACTGAGAACCATATCTTAAAAATTAACTATTGAAGTTGGAGAGACCAAAAATTATATAAGTTCCACACGATACCCCGTATCATTAATATGTGATCAAGATTCGCACCGCTTGCAAGTTGCAACTAGATCATGACATCTAAAATCATTTCATAAAATATTGAGAAAATCGAGAATTTGATGAGTTTAATCAATTAGATTTCTGTATAAAAAAAGGGCATATATTTCAAAGGGCACACTGCGCCTTGCCCCATCAGAATCAACATGCACATTATTTCTGAAACAAAATACACTTGTTGTTTTGTAAATATTGAAATCTCCCACTATTGCACTCATATTTGCACACACACATACACAGAAACATCAACCAAATTTAAGTGAATTTGGCCTAAAAATTGATCACAACCTTGACACTGTTAGGCTGCTTCATGTACTCAAATGCTTTGTTAATTTCATCAAGTGAAACCTCATGAGATATAAGCTGATCCAAATCAATTTCCTGTTAAAAAAAAAGGTTCCTCAAAATTCTATCTTTTACTTCACTCTTTTGAATACTAAGCAATAATATGTAGTAAAGTAAAGATGAGTTTGTTATATACCTTGTTCACACATTTCTCTATGATTTTAGGAAGGTCAGATCGAGTTCGTACTCCTCCAAAGAGAGAACCCTTAACAACTCTACCACACAAGAGAGGAATGTATTTAAGTTCCCCACTCGTCTGAAGTCCAGCACCGATGAACACTACTGTTCCAAGCCCCTGCAGGTATTATGTAAAAATAACTTGTTAAAATTATATCAATCTGTATCGATGTTACTACTAAAGAAAGATTCGATCGATCGATGATCTATATATATATATATATATACCACTTTTGAGCCCTCAATGGCTTCATTGAGAAGGGCTGGAACTCCTGTGCACTCAAAAACAAAATCTACACCAAGGCCTCCAGTTGCTTCTTTGATCAATTCTGATACAGATTTGTCACTATTTTTAGGATTTATAAAATCTGTCATCCCAAAAGCCTTTGCTTTTTCTTCCTTCAAATCATTTATATCTATCCCTATTATCTTTGTTGCACCCTGCATTTGAGCTCCCTTTACAGCCTGGCAAGTATATATAGCCATTAAATTAAAATTAATGATAAACAAAAAATATATATATATACAGTATCATATCATCATGTATCATACCCCAAGTCCAACAGCACCAAGGCCAATTACAGCAACACTTGAGCCTTTGTCAATAGTAGCCTCTTTAAAAGCTGATCCATAACCGGTTGTAAAACCGCAGCAAAGGAAACTGGCGTGGGGAAGGGACACCCTCGAATCAACCTTAACCGCATAATTTGAGTCTATAACAAGGTATTCGCACCAAGTGGAGCAGCTGAAATGGTGGTAGATTATTTCACCTCCCACGGACATTCTCGATGTGCCATCAGGCATTAGGCCAGTAAATCCAAAAGGATATTTGTGGCATAAATTTGTCCTCCCTGAACTGCAATTCAAACATTCTCCACATTCTCCTAAATACAATGGCATCACTATATCTCCTTCCTTCAAATCCTTTACGTTTTCTCCAACACTCTCAATCACCCTGTATGTACATATATATATATGTATTGTATGTTAATTACCTACCTCGATCATTTAATTAAGACACACACATAAGGAACAGAGGGTGGGGTGAGAGAGAAAGAGATTTACCCTACTCCTTCGTGTCCGGGTATACGAGGAAACAAAGGCTGTAAATCAAAATCAAGGCAAACAATCAGAAGAACATTTCACATGTGGAACACTAATTAAATATATTGATCGATCGATCATGAATACTTACAACAGGGAGGCCATTACAACAAAGGATGTCTGTATGACACATGCTAGCACAAAGCATTTTAAGCCTAATTTCAGATGATTTTGGTGGATCAACTTGAATCTCCTCTATTTGTAATGGCTCCCCTACTTTCCTTAGCACAGCAGCTGCAAACAAGTCATAATTAAATAATTTATATAGTAAGGAAATTATTATTCATTCTTATTATTATATATGAAAATTAAGCTTGTATTGAAGATGGATGAAATTAAGCAAGCACCTTTGCATGTTATGACTTGAGAGCCGGTAGTCATGGTGCTATGGAGTGTCAACAAAAAGGTTTATGGTTTTGTTGGAGAAAGTAACCCAATAAAATTAAATCTCTTGGAGATGCATATTTGGAACTCCCATCCTATTTATAGAAACATAACCTAACCTATCAATAATATATCAATATATCAGGCATAAAATAAAATAAAATATTACACCAAATAAAAACAGAACCAAACAACGGAGAATAAAAAAATAATTGAAATGGGCTCGCGTTCTGCGCGTGCTCCATTATATAGCGTTTGGATAATTAATTTGTGGAGATGGATATATTTCTTTGTTGAATAGTAGCAGTAGTAGTACGGGACGTTTGATATGATGTTTGAGATTAAGATTGAATTAGATTGGAGCTGGATTGAATGTCATATTGTAAATTTGATTGAGTAATATTACATTAAAATAATCTATCGTAATATGTTTTATAGAGTTGTGAGTTTAGGCATATATTAGTACATTTTCACTACTTAATTGAATATATTATGTTAGCTAAAATATATCAATTCATCGAAATTTTTTGTTTAATATGTATAAGAATATGAGTTGTTCAATGCTTGCTCAAAATTTTAGTTTGAATGTCTCCATATTAATTGTAAATTGATATAGATTTTAATTCGTGATCTATTTATGTAGAATGTGTTTCCATTTTCAGAGATTTCAGAAGAATTTATGACATTTAATGATATGTTGAAAAAAATATATAAATTTGAGGTTATAAGTGACATTTTACCTAATCCATATTCACTCGGATTAACTAATCCACCCATGCTTGAGTAGATTGTAATCTAGTCTTAATACCGGGATTGTAAGGATTTAATCTATTTGAACCGGTATTAAAGCAATGCCACCAACTATTGTATTAAAACATATTAAATCATATAATATAATCTAATATCTAATATTATATATGGCTCGTGAATTCCGTGCGCATCCAACAGGACCTACTAGTAAAAAATTAAAGTATGTTGGAGTATTCTTTCCTAAAATTCATTTAGTCTGTACAAAGTTGACCGAATTTATCAAGCTAATTAATACTAAGAACCCAAATTATAAATAAGAAGAATGATACTTTTTCATGGTTTGAAATACCAGAATTTGACGTCGTCTTCCACTTTAGCGAACCGAAAATTTGACCATTTTTGTTCTCAAATTGAATGAAATTTCACTTATATGTACCACAAATATTCAGCTCACGTCAAGAGAAAATAATATTTTATACCGGCAAAAGGATTATTTTAGACCTTTAAGCCTTGCAGAGACGCGAAATGGGACATGTAAAATTCTGACAATCAATTTGCATCATTTATGTAATTTATGTTTTAAGTTGTCGCAAATTTAGTCCTAAATTCGTAAAATTTAAATTAATGTCCTTAAATTGCTAAGCAAGCAAATAAATTGGGGGTGTTTTATCCTTCTGGCTGACACGCGGTGATAATACACCAAGTCACATTGTCAAATTAGCTTAAATTTGAGAATAAAATAATACCTTATTTTTCTTCATTTATTTTTCTACTTGCAAATTACTATAAGATATTATAATCCACAATTTATTTACTTATGTATAAATTTATGGACACTAGTTTTAATTCCGACAAACTTAGGACTAAAATTACAGCAACTTAAAATATAAATGATGTAAATTGCTTACCGAAACTACAAACGTCCCATTTTCACATGCCTACCAAAGTTAAATTACTACTATTGTTTTCTTGCCATTTTATACCACATATAACTTACAGATTCATATATTTGTTATATTTCCTTAAATTTAAGAAATAATATAGGCCTGTTTGTTTGGCATTTTCCAAAAAGTTTTCGTGTTTGAAAAGTGCCAAACATGTTTTTTATTTTCTAAAATAAATTTTTCATTTCTTAATTTTCTCAAACTACTCTCTCAAAACCCAAACAAACGACAATTTTCTTATCTCTAAACAAAACATATACAAATTCTACTTTGATTTGACATAAAGTAACCTATCTCTTACACAATTTATCTCACAACAAACATGATTTGACAAAAAGTCTTACACATACACCTACAATCCAGTTCTTCCAAAAAAAACATATACCTACTTTATTTCTCAAACTAATCTTTCAAAACCACCCAAACAAACAATACTACGCAAATCGAAATTATTTCACAAACCTCCACTACTCTCCCAAACACCAAACAAACAGGCCCTATTCCTTTAAAATTGAATCTCAACAATATTGGGGGGTATAATGCTCTTCTATTTACTATTTACTGGCCGGTTAAGTTTGAATTTTCGTGTTTTAAAAAATAAAAATAAAACGCTGTTCTCCTAAGTTCACAAGCTCTCCATATTAAGAACACATACATTTAAGACTACAATTACAATGATAATACATGTAAAAACTCACGCACACACACACCCCTGTCTAAATCCTTTGGAGGTGGAGGCATCAGAAATCTCTGTAATTTATCCGATAAAGCTAAAAATGCTAGCAGAGATCCTACTCGAGTTTTATCCTGTCAACATCATTCATAACACCTTCAAGCTGCAGATGAGATATTTTTTTTTGTCAGTACGTGATACAAAGAAAAAGAAAGGAATCAATATCTGCTGCTGATGATTTACCTTGATAATTGGCGCATCAAATAATCCCCATAACGTTTTGCTGGTTTGGATTCCACAACATGAACCATGTCCAGATCAAAAGAGGAGTCAAATGAATCCCAACGGAGTGCAAGGAATAGGGGTAAACCGTAGACCTAACAATCGCACTAGGGAGGTTCACTATACTTTATTAGAAAGTCCTAGAAGAATGGCTTAAGTATTCATTTTGACCAAGCAAGTCTGGAATCAAGAGAGAAACAAAAAGGCCCATCGATTGATGCTTCCTTAGACTTTAAGAAAGGGAATGAGATATAATTTCATAACAGTTGGGCAGCCAATGCAAAACAAGGCCAATAAACTCACATCATCAATGTAGAAATCTAGGTCACCGTTTGAGGATATTTTTCCATCATCACCTACCACACATGTCTTGTGTTTGTATGTCATCAAAATGGTTCTGTTAAAAAGAGAACATAAAAGCACTCAGAGAACATATACAAGCAAATGCGAGGATCTCAGGTCAGACTAAATGCAGTATATCTCACCTCAATGTAGGCTCATCCACTTCCATGTAAGTTGCGAGCTTACCCAGAAATATTGTAAAGTACACTTGTAAAAAGGTTCGGACCCCTGATAATAGTTGTTGCTGCTTTACTTCGTAAAGGAACAACTTCAACTGTAGTCTATAAGAGTCCTGAAAATTTTAAGCACATATCAACGTCATAGATATAACTTCCAAGTATAAAAGACTTCAAATATTTTGTTTATCTGTTTAACGAAATAAATGCAATCAGGCAAACAAAAACCTCAACTTCGCAAAACAATTGCACAAAGAGGAGGAAGTTAATATCCATGAAGGGGAGCCACTCTAAAAGATTAGCCATCTAATTAGCTTCAGAACACAAATAAAAAGGAAAAGGTACTAGTTATAGCTTTGGAGACCACAAATAGTGCAATTATAAACACATTAAGAAGGGTGGATGAAACTTTTACAAGCCATAGAAGAATTATCCATATGCAAGCTTGAAACAATTTCTTTTGAGCTTATGACTTGGTACGAGCATGTCAAAAACAACCTAAATTCCGATTAACATACTAAACTTCTTAATAAGTGATGCAGCAATGTAAATTTAGGCTCTTGTGGAACATATAATGCTAAACGTCCATAATACAGATCCTCATATAAGGTTAGAATTGGTAAAGATAAAAGCTGGTCTCAACAGACAGGTCATTATGGATAGCAGAATTTTGCAGCTCTTTAAGTTCTCATTACCTGACAACTTTTAAACAAGTGTTTTGATTGCTACAATGTATGTTATCATAAAACATTTTATCCGAATTCACACCCAAATATCATACATGAGACTGGGTAATATTCATATTGTCATCATCCTCCATAAATAAGTTCTCAGCTAATAATCCAATTTCCTTCACAATCCTCCTCTTACATTCATTCATCAAAATCATCAGCAGCATCAAATAAAATCCTCCAAGACTGAGAAAAATTAACGAATATCAAGCATGGTGCAGAACTACTTATTTTAGGGTGTCCGCTAGGAAGGCTTGGAGGGGGGATTAGAGCTGGGCATGGATTGGATGAAGATTGGGACAAGATAAAACTTGAAAAATATCACATCCAATAAGGTGATGAAACCACTTAAGTGGAGTTGACATAAAACATAAACTCAAACCTGGTTGTAATTTACAAGAGGCTCCTCGTAACTTGGAGCAGCAGGAGTAATAAACTTTGGGCATGCATAGGAGAAGAGCTCATCATATAAAGCAAATGCCTCATCATCAAATCGCTGCATCATTTTCTCACCATACTTCTCCCGCAATTGGGAGTTCACAGTCTCCTCAATAAGCTTCACTTGAGGACAAAGAGAAAGAGAAATGGCAAGTAACGCATACATCTGCTCGTTCTTCTTCAGTATCTGCTCAAACTGTGGAGATTTTTGGTGATATTGCTTAGTCTTGAAAATGTAAAGAAGTATTTTGCTAAATCCTCGGATAGCCTCCACATACCTGGAAAAAAGTGAATGAGAATTTAACAGGATGGATTCCTGGGAGAAAGCTCTTTCAAAGACTAAAAGTGGCATAAACGGCCTGCCCTCAATATATGTTCAGATGTGTCAAGATGTCTTATTCTAAATCATCAGAGTCAATAAACCAATATTCCAGATAAATGAACAGTGTGCATAAGTAGTGCCAATGAGAGGATGTCCACAAAACCAAGTATTCATCACGGGAACCAAAAGGATAATAACGAAAATAATGTCAAATATGATTCTTATGTTCTTGACTTAAATGGATATATTTAATCATGTGTACGGAACCACAGGAGCAATAATTAACAACAGATTAGCAACTGAAGCATCAAAGCAATATGATGTATAAGATTGAGGATTGTAGCATCTAATTTAGGGGCAAATGTAATTTTTAGTGTACGAGAACAGCTAATAAGGAAGTTCATATCAGCAAAGTACAAACTAAAAGTTGATATAGAAATCCAAATCTGATATATGCAAAACAATTTAGATTTGATATTAAAATAAGAACTCATAAATTTAAGCAAACAAACCATATGCTGAGCTTGATAAGCAGAGGTCAGAGAGAGAATATTAAATAGGCTACCTTCTCAGCATCAGATTTGCAAATCCATGATGATATATAATAGCAATATGGCTTCCAATAACTGGTATAGACTCCTTGTTGACTTATGTCAATTGGAAGTAAGCACTTCAGACCAGTGTGATAATCACCCAACAAACAATGAACTCTAAGAAGGCCAATCGTGCTAAAATAGCCCAAAACCTTCAACACATAACTTCCACCATTATAATCATATCCATCGGTCGAAGTAAACTGTTCAAGGCCTTTCTTCTCCTGCTCCAGAATTTGTATGATTGTAGACTTCTCCACGAGTGCTTGTAAGTAATTGAGGACGCCGTACACATTCCATGCCTGAGAAAGAACAAATACATTATTACTTTTGAATAGGACTGAAACTCAAACCAAGCTATTTGATAATCGACTCAAGCTCGTTCAAGAAAAACTTGTTTGAGCTCACTGCATCACACATATTAAACAAACTTGAATAACATTTTTTGTTTGACTAACTTTAAAAGCTAGGCGATCTCGAATGATAAGCTAAAAACTGACAAAATACATACATTACACACTACTCACACTCGTTTGCAATCCTACTTTTGAACAGTTTACAAAAGCAAATATCTTAATGAACGTACTTGATCAAACTGGCGCAACAGTGCAATCTCCTGCCCGGTCTTAGACTTCATCTTGGCATGATACTGGCAGAATGACTGAAACTGGTACACAAATTCATCAACCATGTCCCACAACCACTGATTCGGAAGTTGCATATTCACAACTCCATGCAATACAACCTGTATGCAAGAAACAATCAGTCTACCGTAATAAAAAAACCACAATCGGCAGAAAAATTATCCTAACCTGGAAGAGACTACAATAATTATCCCATGAATCAATTCGCTGCTTCAATGTAGGACGAAAGCCTTACATACAAATGGCGAAACCACATCTCGCGATACAGCAAGCAGAAAACGTGGTCATTATCAACGTAAGACGCTACGGCATCGACGGAAGGCCACGGAGCGTCCTTGAAAATCCTGTCGCTTATACTCTGGAACGAGGTCTCGTACATCTGGTGGATTTCGTACACGTTCTTCTCACGTATGTGGCGGTACATGTGAACTACGAACGACTTCACCGAGTCCGGCACGTAGTTTGGGTCGTAACCGGAGCTAGGATGCTCGGTGTCATATGACGTCGTGGTAGCCATGGATGTGCCAGTGAGGTCCTGGCTTCAAAAAGGAAAATTTGTTCGGGCAAATGGAGTGAGATGTTGGATTGGATGCCCTAACCAGAAACGCGAAAGAAAGTGGACTGATTTGAGAACTGTTAATCTTGGCCTTTTGGGCTTGGGCCCAGAATTAGCTGAGCTACATTTTAGTTAGGATCGAGCTATTTGGATTTGGATCGTAACTTTCAAGGTTTGAGACTTTGAGCTACACAGACTTCTACAATTGTATCCGAATCCAGCTCCTTAATGGTACATTTTAGTTTGGGCAAGTCAAATGTAATTTACAAATTTTAGATGTTAGTCACTATAATCTATAAAAACAAGTGAAAAGTAGAGAATATTATACTTGTCTATTTATAGAATGGAGATTGAAATGAGTTTAGAATCTAGAACTTTACACATGAAAACAGAAAACACGAATCTTACACCACGACAGCAAGAACAAAATTAGGACAAATTAGGGGACGAGAGCTTGGGAGCACTTCAGAAGAAATATTTACTATATGTTTTGTTTTCTCATGTTCTTGAGCCATATTCATACAGTGTTTTTCTTAAATGACACTACTCTCACATTATATAGCATTTCATAAATTCTATTTGCATACTCAATTTATAGAATTTCACCAATGCCACCCTAAAAAACACAGCCGTGGGGACTTGAATCCAATCCATATGCCTAAGATACATCCTAAAAAAAAATATTTGTACATGAATCCAGCCCATATTCTACATATTTTCACACACTCTGGTTGATGGAGTTTGTGGGGGCTATATTTGGCACTTCCAGATAGTCCTCAGGATCCTCCTCCTCATCGGAAGATAGGATAGATGGACCCATCCATGCCTTAAAACCATCATTGACACGTCTCTCCACATCCGGTGCAACTTCGGTGATGTTTGCTTCAAGCATTTCTATCCCAAGATTTCTACTGGTAAAGTCACTCTCGTCAACAATTACTGCTGTTTTTCTTCCAAGGAAGAAGGCAGTTCCTCCGTGTAGAATGACCAAGCCCCATGACGCAATTTCATAGCACCAAAACAATGCTAAGGAGCAACCACTGCCGAGTGAGAGGAGTGTTGAACCAAAAAATAGTGCAAGAAGACCAACAATTATTGCAAATACAAGATTCAGGATAGAAAGACAGCATACACCACCTATAAATAAAATTATACTATTAAAAATAAAAATTCAATATAATTAGATCATGAAACGATGAAAGAATTTGATAGTGCTTAAGAACTATATATCTGAAACATTATTAGTTAATTTAATTTCTTCCACCAATGTGTTCAGGTATCTTCTAATATGTGCTGAACTGTCATCCAGAGAGTTGCATTCATAAATTTTGGCACAGCTTAATGAGAACTGTGGAATGCAGCATATTGAGACAACTTTCCTTGTAATTCAAAAGACAGATACTAAGCAGATATGTATGGAAACAATATTAACCATGCCAATAACTTATACAAGATGAGAGCTCAAATCAATGCAATTTTCAGATAAAATTTCTGTAATTCTCATCCGTAGAACTTAACAGAGCAACTTCCCTAATACTTTTTCTCCCTCCTCTCTTGAATCAAAAGTTGTAATATCTTATAGAAACTTCCTTCACCAAGTGTTTGGATTCTCTTGGTACACAATTCTATGAATGCAATCAATTTCCGAATGTGCTGTTTCAGTATAAATCCTACTACCTTTTAAAAAGTCCAAGAACTGCACCTACAGCATCTGTATTAGGCAACAACTTTAAAGAAGTTCATATAGCACCTAAAAATATCATATTGGGGGTACTGATTCCGTCAGGATAGTAGAGTACATACAACTAAATAAAGAGGGGTTGCCTAACCATAAATTAGGATCCTCATGGTGATTTTGGTGTTGTCCAAGAACAACAATTTCAACCTCAAAAGTTAGGAAAGCTATAATAATCCTCTAAAGTTAGTTTAAGAAGAAAGGTAGAACACCATCCAAAGAATTATGTAATTTGGAGCAAGAAACATTCCATAAGCTGGCAAGAAATTCTTCATTCATTCAGGTTATACTCACAAGCATAAGCAGAAACAGGTTCAAGAAAACGGTATACCTCTTCTAGAAGCACAGTAGTTGTTCTCAACCACTTTCAAACATCCATGTCTTACTGGAGCAGAATAAGCAACAGTCATTCCTGCATAACAGTCCGCACTTACCACGTATAAATTGGAAAGAAAAAAAAACACCACGATTAATACATCACCACAAACAAACTGAATACTAAAAACAAGTCAATAGCAGAATATGTTCGGGAAAGAAAAGTTGAGTTATGATTGATCATAAAGTAAAACTCATTACTTAGAAGAGAAAGAAGTTACATCACACCCTTTAAAAGAATAAAATCATGCAATTCAATTCATCAATCATTTTGAAGAAAGGCTAGAGGGATATTTGGCCAAATAGCCTTCTCCCAAATGTTTTTTGCAAAACTAGCCTTTTCTTTTTTCTTTTTTTTTTCCTTGGTTTTAATAACAATTAAATCTAATTAAACACAATTAAGTCTAATTAATCAGTTAATCTAATAATAATAATACAAAACACCTATAAAATTCATTTCCAACTCTCAATTCAAATTTCAAAATTTTTCTAACTACAAAAAACTCTCTAAATTTTTATCACGAATTTTTGTCACTTGTCACTTGGACGCCCAAGTGACAAGCGACATTACTGCCGCTTGTCACTTGGACGCCCAAGTGACAAGCGGCATTACTGCCGCTTGTCACTTGGGCGTCCAAGCGCCCGGTGACATTTGAAGATACTCTTATCTTCAAATGTCACCGGTCGCTTGGAGGTCCAAGCGACCGGGTGACATTTGAAGATCATCTTCAAATGTCACCCGGTCGCTTGGACCTCCAAGCGACCGGTGACAAATGTCGCAGTTTTGTCGCTTGTCACTTGGACGCCCAAGTGACAAGCGGCATTATTGCCGCTTGTCACTTGGGCGTCCAAGTGACAAGTGACAAAAATTCCGGATTATTTTGTAATTTAAAGTTAATTAATAACATAATCTAAGGAAGGCTATTTTTGCAAAGGCAACATTCATAAAGCTAGTTTTGCAAATTAAAAAAGCCATAAGGCTATTTTTGCAAATGACTCAAGGCTAGATTTGTAAGAGTTGCTATCTTAGAAGCTGGACACTTTACCCTGGGTGCAAAGAAAATTGAAGCTTAAGAAACTACAAAGAATATAAACACAGAGATGACTTCACATTTCTTCACCTGCAATCAAGTAAACTACAGATACGGCGAAAATTATAGCCGACGGAACAAACACCACCATCCAGTAATAATCCACTGTCTCCTGATCCGTTAAAACAAATGCCCCAGCTGAAATATCCGCCTCTCCTCCACCAATACTTGAGGAGGTGAAGTTAATGGAAAGCGGCTGAATCTGATGGTCAAGGCAGAATGGCAGCCGCAAGTTATCATTAGGAAACACTATTTTTAAGCTGATTACAGTGGAAATCAATACGGAAAGAGAAATTAGGGCTACGGAGAGGGAAATTAAAAGCTTCTGCAACTTCCCCCACGCATTCTCTTCGTCGCGGAGGCTCGCGTATTCGTGTTCCTGCATGAATGCCAGGCGTAAGGCATCCCCTATTACCGCCATTTTCTTAAATTAAATCAATTTACATATGTATACGCCTTCCTCTTTGTTGCTCTCAGTCTCAGGAGCAGAATTAGGGTTTAGGTGGGGGGTTGATTAGTTACGGGAAATTGGATTTTGTTCTGCAATTTGAGCTGTTTGTTCTGAACACAAAAAAATCAATTTGGAAACTAATAATTTTGATCGCATAGTTGGGAACTTGGAATATTATGCACTGATTGCAATTGCACTATGGTCCTTTGAAGTTTTAATATTGCCAAATATCCTTTCTTATTTAACAAGTACAGTACTTTCACTAAATCAATTTTCAAGTAACTGTATTTTCATATTCATTTTATGATTATTTTAATCATAAAATGAATATGAAAATACAGTTACTCTTCACTTTACTCTTTTAAGCACTAACTACTATAAATGATACATATATCTTGTTAACCATTTTTTATTTGTAGCTGCTGACATTTATTTTCAAAGATATCCAAAGATTAATAGGAAGTTTTCAAAGTCTTTCTTGATTATTTAGCAAAATTCCAACCAATCTATCAAGTACATTTATCGACCAGATAATTTTCAATAAGTCATTTTCTCAAATTAACAAAGATTATTTTCGAAGTCTTAAAGATATGTATGTATGCATAACAGATATCATTAGATTGACTCCTCAGAAGCTAAAAGCCTTTCCAAGATTTTAGATTAGGTCGAAATTAGATAATGTGTCAAAGCAAACCTCTTTTAACCACACAGTAGGTAGATAATAGATAGAGACCATTCAGATTGAAATTTCAATTTTCTTCCGATTTGTCTCCGGCGAGGGTTTTGTAGATAAAAGGGAGGAAATATGGTAAACTCTATGGTGGAAAGGGCGACGAGCGATATGTTAATCGGTCCTGATTGGGCTATGAATATCGGGATCTGTGATATTTGCAATAACGATCCTGCGTAATTTTTTATTTTTTTTTAACTTAGTTTTATGAATATTCCTTCATATCGTTGTAATGGAGAACCAAAATGAAGTCACTTTTATTGTATGGTTTGAATAGTGTTTCTTCTGTTGTATAAGTTTGAAAGAGTATTTAACTGTTTTGAGTTTGTACTTCAGTTATTGTTGGAAAATTTAGCTTTTGCATTTATTTACTGGACAGTTAGTAAATTATATCTTGTAACACTTTATATCTACTGCTCACTTTTTCTTTGTATCAGACAAGCCAAAGATGTTGTAAGAGGTATAAAGAAGCGTCTTGGTAGCAGAAATATGAAAGTCCAACTTCTTGCATTAACAGTAAGCTTGATTATATTTCTTGACCTCTATATCCTTTCTTTGTACATTCATGTATAACTTTTACTTCTATCACATTCACATTCCTCTTATTCTATGCAATCAAAGCTTGATATGCTTTGTCAAAACTCAATGAAATATAATAGTTACTTCAGTATGTACTAGAGTTTGCATCACATAAGATGAAAGGGTAATAGTATTAATTTTCAGTTTATATTCTAGTTACTAGAGACCATTGTGAAGAATTGTGGTGATATTGTACATATGCATGTTGCTGAGAAAGATTTACCTCATGAGATGGTGAAAATTGTGAGAAAGAAGGTAAACTACTTCATATATTGTATCTACTTGTTTTCCTTTTTTTTATATTTTCTCTCAATTTTAGTGTCAGAACTTATTTATTTTTAATTGCAGCCGGACTTTCATGTAAAAGAGAAGATATTGATTCTAATAGATACCTGGCAAGAATCATTTGGAGGAGCAGGTGCAAGATATCCCCAGTTCTTGGTAGCCTACCAAGATTTATTGGTAAGTCTGCCAGGATCTTTTTTTTTTTTTAAATGCCTGATTACATGACGAAGATGATGCTTATGTTGCAATTTATGGCAAATTTATCAGCGTCTTGGGGCAGTTTTCCCTCAAAGACCCGAAAAGTCAGCACCTATTTTCACTCCACCACAAACACATCCTCTGACATCTTATCCACAAAATCTTCGTAATCCTGAATCTGGACTGGATGCAGCTGAGTCTTCTGCAGAGGCTGAATTTCCTACATTGAAGTAACATTTTGGATTGGACTATTAAATTTTCCTTCTTTTTTGCATTCAATATATTGATATGCCAATATAGTTTGGATTGGGACTGCAAATTACTTCCTTTACTTAATCAATATTGATATATAGGTATCTTGCAGTGAAAATAGAATTTTGATCTTTGGTATTATTATTTGTCTTGACCCCTTCCTCTTTTTTGTGTTGCACAATGTGTAGAGACTATATTGCTGACAGAGAATTTATTATTCGATCTATTGGTACCTTTATGGCTTTCTTTCGATCAATTATATATAGCCTCTTCTGGGGTATATATTTTAAATTACCGATAATGCAGTTATTTAATTGTCCTTTGCAACCTTGATGGTTATCTGTGGATGAATTAATTGAGCTTCTTCTGGCATTTTGTTTGTTGAAATTATATGGTGAAAGTGTTTGAAATTTGAATGAATTTCTTGAATGGTGAATCGCTTGTCTTTGGTATTGACTCTACTGTTGGCCAACATTTAATGCAGATAGGTGTATGATTTGAAATAAATTACTTTTGTATGTGTTAGGTTAATGAGTCGTGTTTACTACCTATATTCCCAAGGAGTCAGCATCGAGTATGTGATGTCTAGTTGTAAAGGCTGGTGATATATTCTTCTTGTTATATTGTGTAATAATTTCCTCATCGTTCTGTGATATGGAAACCAAGTGGCTCTTATTATTTGAGGTTGTTAAATTGTGAAATTAGGAACTGCATAAGCTGTTGCCCAGATAAATAAAGTTGTCATACCTTTATTCTGGCGCTTTATGTTCTTAATGGCAGTTATGAGATCTTCGTTTCTGATGGGCTGCTTCTAATGTCAGCTTGACAGAAATTCAAAATGCACGTGGTATCATAGATGTTCTTGCAGAAATGCTGAATGCCTTAGATCCTGCTAACAAAGAGGTATAGTCACATTAAAATTTGTTGAGTATGATTCATTGCTACTGAATTGTAGTTGATCAATATAATAGGTAAACGGGGGATCATTAAGTTATTTCCAATCATGTAAAAGAAGCAATCAGTTTGTGAGATGAGATATTTTTTTACTAAATTGCCAACTACTTCCTCTGCTGGCCGTGTGGAAACAAAACTAGCTTAATATGAATTTATTGTGTTTACATCAATTACTCTTGACAGGTTTTAATTAGTTATATTGTAAGAAATTGAGCTGTTGTTTGTTTTTGTGCAGCAAGGAATCAAACAGGAGGTTATTGTTGATCTGGTGGAACAGTGTAAAAATTACAAGCAGAGAGTGGTACACCTTGTTAACTCAACTTCGTAAGGCTCTGTTTTACTCCCCTCCTACTTATCTTGTGTATTTGTTTAGTCGCTGTGGATTTTCTTCATTGCTTTGTTTGTGTAAGGTGTCTATGTTCCATATGTATCACGACAACAAATGGAGTGTTCGGATAGCGGAATGACATAAGGAGCCTCAACCATCTGATATAGAAAAAAATAAAAAATCTGATAATTCTATGTTATTCTTCATTCGTCTGTAAAGCAATTCAAACGTTGGCTCTGTGGGTATCTTCTTATTATAGTACTTAGGCTTGAGCAGCTTTTTTGAATTCATCAAGTGAGCTCGTTTAAACTTTCTTATACTTTTAAGCTTTGTATTTGTATTTGAAAGATGGAGTTTTAATTGTCAAGGGAAGAAGTACCAGGTTATATCAGCCATGGTTAAACTTGAAATATGTTGTCTGCAAAAGTAATGCATTGTGAGTGCTGAATTTCATTTTGTGGAAAGTGTGACTTTTGTTTTTTCTGCTTCCAGCTTTATGCAAATTATAATTGGTGTTTGAGAATCGTTTCTATGAGCATATACATAGAAACGATTGCAAGATGATTTTTCCTTTTTTAATTTATTTGATGCAAGTTTGAGTGCTGTTGTTAACTGTTGTGCCCTATTTTTATGTTGCCTTATATAGGGATGAATCATTATTATGCCAAGGACTAGCACTGAATGATGATTTGCAACGTGTGCTTGCCAAACATGAATCAATTGCCTCTGGAGCTACATCTATTCAATTGGAGAAGCCAAAACCTGAAGTTGCTCAAGCCTTGGTCATTGCCGATGCTCCTCTTATTGAGACTGGTGATAGCAAACAATCACACAAAGGGTAAATTTTGTTTCTGCTTAAGTTTCAGTAGAGTTATTATGGCTTTCCCTCGTTCAACGCTGTTGATAGTTGCCTGCTCACTTAGTATAACTGGACATTATGCACATTTATAACCTTTTTTTTAAACTGATGCACCTTATAACCTTTTTTTTTAACTGATGCACATTTATAAACTTAGAGCTGGACAAAAAGAGGAACTTGTGTAACATTTGATGTTATAGAGAATCCATCAAGACTCCTTGGCTTAGAAAGTTATTGTTTAATAAATTTCTCTTTGAGAACCAATGATTTAAACATAATTTGTGTATATGTCATAATCCCCTCTCAGTAGTGAAAAAGCAGGGAGAATCGAAGGTACCAACTTATTTATTGACAAGAGCGCAAAACCTCTTTATTGCATTATAAATACAAGGTGAAATATAATTTATTTGCTGGAAGTTTCATGATTGGATATTTAGTTGACCTCAGCTATCGAAAGTTGATGATTCTAATCTTTAGTTTTTAACATATTCTATTTTGATATGTTGTGTCTTTTCTTTTTGGGCACCAAGCTCCGAACTTATTCTCATTGTGCAAAGATGATTTGTGGCTTCGATGTATGTTCTTGAAATGAAAAAAACAGGTCACTGTCATTTACAGGTCTACATCCACTACTAGCTTAGGGATGCAGTTATCGGTCCCTGCTCCTTTGACAACTAATCCAAGCAAAGCTTATCCTAAGATAGATCTTCTGAGTGGAGACGACTTCAACTCACCCACAGCAAACTCGCTTGCACTTGTTCCTGTGGGAGAATCACGGCCAGCAAGTCCTGTTACATCTCAGCAGAATGCCCTTGCTCTAGTAGACATGTTTTCACAGAGTAACAACAATGAATCTTTGAATTCCATTGGACAAGCTTATCCTTCTTCCCCTCAATTTCAGCAGCAACAAAATTTTCAATCTCCTCAACCTTCGATATACACAAACGGAAGTGTTTCTGGTTCCATTCCAACCCAGCACGAACAGTCACAATCACTTTACGTGCAGGGCTCTTCTTCTGCTTGGAATGGTCAGATAACCCAGCAACAGCAGCCACCCTCGCCAGTTTACGGTGCATTTTCATTCTTTCTTCATTTATTAATTATTGGCACTTTTTTTTTTTTTGGAAAAAAAGGGCAAAAAGTGGCATGAGAAGATAGAGAAATGTTTGAATTTTCCAACTAGTGATCTAGTTCTTGGGATTATATCTAAGCAGCGCCTTCTTTCTTTGTTTCTGATAGGTGATCAAAGTAGTGATGCGTATCCTCCTCCACCATGGGAAGCACAGCTAGACAACAGTCAGACTGCCATTATCCAGTCTCAAACACAAGGAGTAGTCACGCACAACCAGCCATCATCACCCAGTGGCACATATCTTCCAGGTCTGCCAACTGTGGCAAATGACCAGGTACCAGGAATGTATGTCACAGGTGGCCATTTTACAGCAATTAACAACAACCAAATGCTGGGTATGCAGAGTCCACATGCGACGGGTATGTATCCTCAGCCCATGCAATCTGGCCAGACGGGTTATATGTATCCCCAACAAATGTATGGCAACCAAATGGCTGGATATGGCTACGGCTATGGTTATGGCCAAGGTCAACAGCAAAATGCTCAGTTCATCGAGCAAAGTATGTCTGGATTATCCATGAGAGACGACAGTGCTCGGAGAAATTCGTCTTACTCGGTTCCGACTCCCTCGTATGTACCATCTGGAAAGCCCTCTAAGCCAGAGGACAAGCTATTTGGTGACCTTGTTGACATCTCTAAATTCAAACCAGGAAAAACCACACCTGGTAGAACTGGGAGCATGTGACAATGGCTTGTTTTGCTTTTCTAATTTTGCTTACCAACTCCCCCCGCCCCCCTGTCTTGTTTCCATGTATTTTTCACTTTCATCGATTGTGTTGCCTGCAGTTTCTTCATTTCTTTTAGTTATATATTTTTTTGGGTTACTTCTCATTAGAATTTTTGTACAGTTCATGTAGAAAGGATAACTCGTAAGAAAAGAAACTAATTTTTTTTGCTAGAGTGAATAAGGCATCTATCGTTCTGTTGTACTAATTACTTTTTGAGCATCTTGTTAACGAAATACTTGCTCAAAAAGTAAGAATTTGGTGACAATTGCAACCATGGTGCAAAATTTTCGGAAGAAGATTATTAATTTTCTTTGTTAATTTCATTATGTCATTTTGACATAAAATAATAATTTAGAAACTAAAAAATTATGTTCTGGCCTCTACAATTGCAAAAGAACAATAATGTTTTGGAGACAATGCATATTAGCGTATGTCTTGTTTCGCAGCCTCCTAAATGAACAATTACGTAGGTTGGAGGTTGTACGTATTACAAGTGGAACTAACTCTTCAAAATGTAGAAAGCTCGCAAATATATTGAACATGTGTTGGTTAACATCACCAATGGTTCTTCTTATCATTGATCTTTTATCAAATGATTCTTTTGTATTTTTTTTACACGTTAGTTTTCACTATGAATTATTTGTTTCACTATTATTAGTTACAAGAGATCTTTTACTTATAGTGTTATTATATTTTAGTTCCTCATAAAATTAGTTTGTATCAATTCAGTCCCTTGTAAAATTGTTTCTTTATCAATTTTGTCCCTCGTAAAACTATTTTGGGACTTTAGTTCACTTTGGTCCACCTGAAATAATCAAAGTGAAACAAATAATTTATAGTGGGGACTAATGTGTGAAAAAAAACATAAAAGGAATCACACTGTAAAAAATTAATGCTTAGAAAAACCATTAGTGATGTTTACCTAACATTTGTATAAAAAATATATTACGGGCATTGCTATTTTTAGTAACTTGCAGGCTTAATTTTCCGAATCTTTAATTTATCAAAAAATATAGGCAAAATTGCAAAAATCGTTCCAAACTAATCACTGATTTTGGATTTTCGTCCCAAACTATTTAATTTGGCGAATTTCGTCCCGTAATTTAATATTTTTTTGGAATATCGTCCCACCATAATTATAAGACGGAATTGCGCATTTGCCGATGAATTATCACATGGCTGCTTAAGTGCCATGACAAGGTAAATTTTAACATGAATAATTATATAATATTGCAGAGTTCGTCTCAAATTAATTACAAGGTTGAACGTCATTTTCAATAAATTAGAAATGGTAAATTATGGGACGAAATTTGGTGAGTTGATATAGTTTGGGACGAAAAATTAAAATTTGTAATTAGTTTGGGACGATATTCCAAAAAAATATTAAATTACGGGACGAAATTCGCCAAGTTAAATAGTTCGGGACGAAAATCCAAAATCAGTAATTAGTTTGGGACGTTTTCTGCAATTTTACCAAAAATATATATATTATTCTAATAAGGTCGTCAAATTAGTTATAAGCCATAAACATTCTTGTAGAGCTTGAAATTAGGGCTTAAGATCAAAGGAAGCTATCTAATATTCGGTTCGAGCTCGTTCAATAAAAGTTTGTTTGAGCTCGGTAAGTCAAACAAGATTGAACATGATTTATCGTTTAATAAGTTTTGAAGTTTGGCTCGATAAGCTAAATATTTAAAAAATACATGTAAATTACCAAGTTAATCGATACTCGGGTCGAGCTCGTTCTATAAAAGTTCATTTGAGCTCGGTTCGTTAATAAATCAAACCAAGCTCAAACACAAAATTTTAAGCCAGATAAAATTCAAATCAAGTCTAAACAATGTGTTGTTCAATACTACTCGGCTCGTTTACACACCTACTTGTAATTCTTACAAAATGAAACGGAGAGGAAATGTATTTCCCATTTGGTTGATAAATTAAAATTATTGAATTTTTTTGTTCAAGTCTGGCTCGACAAACTCATTCAACCTCCAAGTTTTGTTACCCAAAAAAAAAAAATCCAATCAAATAGTCAAACTTAAAGCTTATATTATGAACGAGAAAATATAGATGCAATACAAAAACGGAGAGTTTGACAAAAATAACCCCACAAGATACTTTAATAATTACATATGAAACTCGTTAACATTACTACAAAATGTGGCTAACATAAGCAATGTCAAAGTGGATAAACAATTCATAATCAAATAAAATTAAACCAAGTCACTTTATATTTGACTCAAGTTTGGTCATCTTTATATTTGATTCAAGTTTGGTCAATAAGATGTGATTTAGACCACATTTATTATACATATCAAATTTGAACTTTAATAGCCTTAGAAACATGATTCGAGAAATAAATATAAATATATATAAAAGTTACTTGGACTTGAGCTATGTTAGACTCGATTAAAACTCTTTTGAGCTCGTTTTATTAAATTAAATACAATCTCATATTCGATAAGAAAACTAAAAATTTTAAATAATACATTGTTAGGTTCTATTTTGTACATTATATTCCTAAGTCCTTATATATAATCTTACCATGTATGAAAAATAAATAACATTTTAATTATTAAATTAATATATATATATATATATATACCAAAAAAATTGGGGACTCTTCTACCCCGGGCCGGGACCCATAAGTTGACTAGCGGGAGGGCTGAGTGGCTGACCATGAATATGATACACCGCAACGCATCGGGTCACAATAAAAATCGTTATTTCAATTTTGAATGTATTTACGGTAAATAAGGCTGAGTTGTGTATTTGTACACTGAGAAGCAACTCTGCCAAATCACATTGCAAAAGTAGTCTTTCTTCTTATTTACATCGATGATTGTATTTGAATGAATGATCAACATGTTACAAACAATAGCTAAGCATGATTGTTTAAAAATATTTATTTACTACTCTTATACAATAGTTAAGAATGATAAAATATCAACATTAATTCTTTTCGATTTCGATATTACCATTTCTTTTTATCATACCGAACCTATAACCGAAGTATATATTTCATAATTTTATTTATATTAAACATTTGTTTAATTTTTTATTTTTATCAACACTCTTTTAACCATTGGAAAATAAAAAAAAATTCTCCCACTTAATTACATTCCATTATACTCCTCGCTAAAAGCCCTAGCCTCTCCTCGTTGTCTTATTTATCACTTCGCTCCGTCCGCCTCTTCCGGTTCTCCCTCCGTCGGCCGTTCATATCTTGGCATGCCCAGTTAATTAGGGAAATCAGATATTGATTCAGCCGAATCATTTATTTTAACTCCTGAACTTATAAAACTGTGATTTATTCCAAATCAGCAGATAATGAATCAGGTACGGTTACGGAAATAAAATTCTCTATTCTCAATTTTTTTTTTCTTTTTCCTGCTTTGTTTGTTTCGAATACAGTACAGCATTTGATTGAAATTTTCTGTCCATGTTATGTGAGCTCCGTTTAGCATGGAGGTGTCAGAGTTATATGGGGATTAACTGGGGCTTGAAGTTGTTACTTCCAACCCCCTCTTATTAAATAGGGTTGATATGTAACTTGAATCAATGATTTTGTGTCAAGCTACAATTTTTAATACTATTAATTTACTGGGAATTCACAAAAAAGACCCAAAACTACACTTTTTCGGTATCTTTTGGTATCAAACCATACCAAATGGAACTGAATTTTTCTGATTGGCTTCTGAAAACAGAACCGGTCTAGATACCGTAAATCGGTACAGTTTTATTGAACGAATACACCTAGTTGAGGAGCCCCTTATGTAACATAGTTGAGATAGCATAAAGATTCTACTTTTACATTACATCTATTTGTTGATTTTGACAAGTAAAAAACTAACTCTAATAAGGTATATTAGTCATGTAATTATATATTCAAAATACTTGTAGTATTTGCTTTTGTTGAAAAGAGGATTTTAGCATTTAATGTTTTAAAAACATATTATGATGATTTTGAAAAGAAAAAAAATCAAGTTGATTTGTGATTTTATCTATCTAGAGTAAATTTTTTAAGAGAAAAAACATGTAAATACTTAATACTCCTATATTCTTACAGTTTTAAAAGTAAGAAAATTTTTTTGGTAATACATACTCTTTTTTGAAAAAAAAAAAAAGGAAAAGGATGGAGCCCCTATTTTCAAATTTCGACTAGGGCCCCTAATATGTCAGACCGGCCCTGAATGAAGGATAAAGAATTCAATTCATTGAGCTAATGGAAGTGAATTAAATTCGCACAACTGATTTATCTTGCATTAAATGTCCTGCTGCTTGGCAGCTCGTGGCTGGTTGTGATGAGTATTCGATGTTACTATTAGATATCTTGATTTGAATATCTGTGCGATTTTTAAATTGACCACGTGTTTTCAAGATAGGCATCAAGGGCAAGACTTTTTAAGGAATACAAAGAAGTGCAGAGAGAGAAAGTAGCCGATCCTGATATTCAACTTGTTTGCGATGAAGCTAACATATTTAAATGGACAGCTCTTGTAAAGGTAGGTCTAAGTTTTTATATGCTTCATCATATTCATGTGAGATTTTTTCTGGGAAGATCCCGAAAACTTAATATAAGTAGTTGCTTGATTTTTATGGTGTATGTAGGGGCCTTCGGAAACTCCTTTTGAAGGTGGAGTTTTCCAGCTTGCTTTCTCAGTCCCTGACCAGTATCCATTGCAGCCTCCTCAAGTTAAATTCTTGACCAAAATATTCCATCCAAATGTACATTTCAAGGTAAAATGATGTGCTCTAAATCTATTTCTTTCCTTATTTTTCCATCATAATAAATTGAAGGGAACGGTGGATTATGATAGGGTTTTTGCTGAATATTGTCCAAATTTCTAAGTTGTCATAAAAAAACTATGGATTTTACATGACAAGAACTCCACTTGCTGAACAACACAGTTGTAAACCTTCTTAACTAAAGTTTGGAGCTTCCGAGTAGGCTATCGATTTCTAGTCATCAATGTAACTCCTGTATAAGCATTTGTATTCTGTGATGAGTTTTTGAGATCAGTGAGGTTCATATCTAAGAAATTTATGGTTGGTTCAAGATCCATTAGATGCTTTTTCTCCACCTTGCTACATTTCTAAAGTTTTAACTGTTGTGATGTGAATGGAGCAGTTTCGCCATAGTGATCTCTGATCTTGCTTTACGTCTGACAATTATATTTTCTGATGGTTCACTAATTTATCTGCTGTTAGTGGTCAAGCTAAAATTTTGGTATCATAACTTCTATTTACTAGTTTAGGACTTCTGCTTATATATTGATGGCCTTATGTTGGAATTTGTTTGTTGTTTCTTTCAGTACTTGAATTAACAAAAAAATTGCGGATGCTGATGCTGTTGTCAAAATTGGATTTTGTTCTCCATACTCTTGTTGTGAGAATTGCTCATTTTATATAGAAGATGTAGGACTAATTACATGACTGTAAATCAGCCATTACAAGGAGAGAATAAATCCTTTGCCTAAATAAAATATATTCTTTTATAACTAGACTAGATAAGATAGTGGGTAAATATCACTTTTGGTCCCTCTTATCATTAATTTTTTACAGAGTGGTCCCTCTTATATTATGTTACCCGCTTTAGTCCCTACTATGAATTATTTGTTACACTTTAGTCCTTATCTGGTGGTTCCGATAACACATGACATGCACGTGAATAGTTTTACGGGCATTTTTGTCCATTCACTATTGAGGCTATGTGAGATATTGTTTAATTTGTGAGCAATTTGGGTGTTTGAAGAATATTTTGGGAGAAAACTTAGTTTGGAATGGAATGTACGATTAAGTTGGATTGGAATGAAGCCCTAGTTTGGAAGAGATTAGATTTAAATTTTAGAAAGACGAAAATATCCTTGTTAATTTACTTGAAATGAAGAAATGCCCTCGTATGCATATCACATGTTATTGGAATCCCCTTGGACCACCTGAAAAGGACTAAAGCGAAACAAATAATTCATAGTAGGGACTAAAGTGAGAAAATATAATAGGGACCACTCTGTAAAAAAATATTGATAAGAGGGACTAAAAGTGGTGTTTACCCTAAGATAGTAGAATATGCAATATATTCTTCTATATATATAAACTAAATGAGGTTGTAAAATAAGAGACTATATGAACATATATCCAGCTGCCAATTCTGCTAACAGCTGTAACACTCGCTTAATGTGATACAATTGATTTTTTCATTCTAATAGTTATTGTTGACATGATTCTCATTTTGTGCAGACAGGTGAGATTTGCCTTGATATCTTGAAGAATGCTTGGAGTCCAGCTTGGACACTTCAATCTGTTTGTAGGGCTATAATCGCATTGATGGCTCATCCTGAGCCTGATAGCCCGCTAAACTGTGATTCAGGTTTACTTGGACTTGTATTCTGTTTTATGCTCTCTCTCTCTCTCTCTCTCTCTCTCTCTCTCTCTCTCTCTCTCTCTGCACAGATTAATGTATAAAATATTTTGCTGTTGTGGTTTGGTCCTTTTATATATACTTACTTTCAATATTGATAAGTGTCATTTTCTCCTCGTTTCATATTCGTTTTCTCTCCATCTGGTTTCTTTAAATGCTCTCAATTATAGTTGATGCTCTTCCTTCCCTCTAATTTGTTCAATTTGGAGCTGTAGCCACAATCACTTGTTCCCTTCACTTCTTGGATGTCCTCTTATAATCAAGTCGGCCCCCTATACCATACACAATTTTGTTTGTTCGATCTTTTTGTCAGTTTCCTTCTCGTAAGGGTGGTTGGAGAAGAATGTTTTGGTTCAGCGATTTCACACCTACAGTCGTGCTCATATATATGCTCCTATATCCTTACTTCGCATTTAACCTGATTTATTGCATTAAGGTGATTTTATACATGCTCTTTTGCCTTGTGTAATGAGTGAAAAACTGTTTCTCCCTGTTTTCCCATAGGCAACCTTCTTCGCTCTGGCGACATAAGAGGGTACCAGTCCATGGCCAGGATGTATACCAGACTTGCTGCCATGCCCAAGAAGGGTTAAAGTGCTCGCCTAGTTTTCCAATTTGTTACGCTACAAGTAACTCATTTCTTCATACAAACCCAAAGTAATGTTGTATGTTTTAGACATGTTGATCTAGTTGTGTACTTGAATAAAATGTACTCTAGGCGATGAGATACATCTCACTGACTGTAAGATATGTATTTTATGACTACATGCACTAATAAGATTATCAATCTTTTTTCTTGTGTATTTCGTTTGTGACTGCTTAAAGAGAACCCGTGCGCTGCTTTGGTAGTAACAGGTTCATGTTTTATTATTTCAATGGTTGATACGGGTATCACAGCTTTGGTAGAAACCTGAATGGCCATACTTTATTTATTAAGTTGACTGAATGTATTACAAAATAGACCTACCCCTACCCTCATAGACTCATGAATCAAAATGTTGTTTTCAATGTGTTTAAATTTACCATTTTTTTTTGGAAAAGAGTTGAAAATATTTTGAAGACACCAAAAAACTATTTTCCTTCGATCAAACAAATTAGTTGCAGCGTTGTGTAAACAAGCACAATGAGATAGGTCATCTACTTGAGAGCCAAAATAAAGCAATTGAAATTTATATATGAATCTTGGCTTAGATAAGTATTAATATGTTATATACACACATTAATAATTATTACATGAACCATTTTTACAATTTAACCTATTAAACACTAGAGCACAATTTGGATAGTACGTTTATCAACGAGTTATACACGTAGTAAATATTGATCAAACCACTCACTGGCTTGCCTGACCATCAAAGGTGTCATCTGATGTCCGATCCCTGGTTGTGCTACCAGCTGAACATATAATCAAATAATTAGAAAATCAACAAATTTATGGCAGTATTACTGATAATGAAAGCTGTAACCACAGCAAATTTAATCATATATACTTTGGTTTTAAGTCCAAGAGAAAGGAAAAAGTTCATAGGTACAGATTCACACCTTAAAACTTTCAATAGAACCGGCATTTTCATAAGTCTCTCTAGCCCTTGATTCTGGAAGCTCCAAACCGTCGATTGGACAACGAGGATCCTCTTTGCCTGAAATTTACAAATCAACAGGTATATATATCACTTCTTTATATTGTATTCATCTTGATACTGAACTGCATCTAATGGGCAAACCATTCAAAATCAGCAGAGGACGTGGAGCAATGAGTGGAATCGTGTATGGTGAATCAAAACTAGAGGCCAAACCAGGAGCTATCCTATCCCACACCTATAAGATACATAACCAGAGAAAGCTAGATGAGACTGTTCTTCAGAATTATACGACTTGTGAGATTTATCAGCTGCTGTAAGCATGCTAATTTTCATACACTTAGTAGCAACGATATGGATTTTAGCAAGATGATGCTAAATAATCGCCAACACAAAGACTGACCTTCTCCACCACTTCTTTATCAATGCAACTTTTGTCTAAATCAATCCGTGCTTCTGAAAACCAAGAGAAGAAAATAAATCATTCATACATTTACTTATCTCAGAAAATATATAGATTGTGGGCAAAGAATAGCATCAAAGATCCGCTGCTTGTATCTCACCTTCAAATACAGCCTTGATGCTGTCGACTCTAGCTTGCCATTTGTCATGTTCAATGGCCCATCGAAACCCCTAAGAGTATCATCACAAATATTCAAACGGATGATATATTATTAACCTATTGAATTCCCAACATCCAAATACCTACCTGAACGCCAATTATAGGGACAACCACCGAGTAACGAGTGTCAGCAGCAGCCGCAAACCATGCATGCATTCCTGATTGATATAGTTTTCATTGCCAGAATTGTAAATTGAAGAAAGATTAATACTTAGGATTATAATTATATTAAGAGTGAATCAACCTCACCTCCAAGCGATTCACCAGTAATTCCTATCCTATAAGGATCGACATCCTCCCTTTGATTTAGATGATCTGCCAATTTTATTAAATCCCAAACCTGATAAAGGATATTTGTGCCTTAAACTATGTTCAAAATGTCCTCTCAGATTCAGAACGATAACATACTGGTAAACCAATTTCTCTCAAACACATAAATCATTATAATTATCAAATTCAATTATTAAAGTAGTACCGTATCAAATATGAATGGCATCGTATCGCCTTTTTTCCATGATGACACCAGAGCCTGCATATTAACAAATATGAATCCAAATATAGCATGCAAGTATTATGCAAAGTTTCATACTTAATCTATCAATATTGTAACTAAGCAAAAGTAAATATCCAGAATGTAGACGCACATCTCGATAGGTAGTACGGATTTTGGCACGCTCTCCATGGTAACGAGAATCAATGGCTACAGAAATATAATCTCTTGAAGCAAATGCCTGTAACAAATGAATGCTTGAATCAAAATATTTTCCTCAAAGAACAAGGTGATTAATTGCCGTAATCAACTTAAGAAATAACAAACAGTTACCTCAAGTAAAGGCCGTAACCACTCTTTACATTTATTCGTGCTATGTAGGAAAACAATTGTTGGCCTTCTCTTCTGACTGCTTTCTTTCAGCTTCAATATCAGCACAGGCAAGCGTCCTTGCTCCCCTTCCTGGTCAGAAACATCATCGGCAAACCAATTTCAAACGTGGAAAGGCTTCACTGCCGATATATATTGTGCTCACTCTAACATCAGGACAGCAAATTCTGTTCCGACATATACAGGGTGCTAATATGGAAACAAAGTTACAAAACTGAACTACATACCTCGGTTGTCAGGTAAAAGTTCTCCTCTTGAAGCAGTTCCTTAAAATTGGGAATCTCTTTCTTCGGACAAGACTCCATGCTCTGTAAAAATTCATGTATAAGAATGAAAGAGTCTATATAATGATTTTAATCAATAAATGGAATCCTGAAGCAGTTTTTAACCTCACTGAAGGTTGGCTTCGGAGTTTCCTGATACAATGGATCTAGTACAGGTTGTGCAGGTTCAACCGAAAGAGGAACTGCACAATTAAGGTTAAAGAACACATTTCAGAAGGAAAGATTTACAACAGAATCATATAAACCCAGGCCTGCAGGATTGTACATGAGTAACTAGCTTAAAAACCTAAATTCAAACTCAGAATGTGGAAATTCGAAAGTAAGACCACTTACCGCCCCTTCTTTTATCATGTATTTCAATTGGAATCTTATACATCTTCAAAATAAAATCTTCTGACACCGAAAATACGAAAATGTTTATGTCTTTGAGTCAATCTAAGTGAAAATTTACAGTAGTTTCTACTTTTACATGTTACTCTGATTTGCAATTTCTCCATCTGTTTTAGAAAATTCCAAATAGTTCTCAATTTTTTTAATACTTCACAATTTAATTGAAAAGAACATAAACAAAATTTTGATCCATTATATGTATTAGAAAAATCACTCTTTCAAATATTTCCTGAATTAGATCTCATACTCAAAACCTACTTAAACATTCAATTTTTCGAAAGATTCAGGCATCGTGTTTTGCCTTATAAATATTCCCATCTACACCACTATTTCCATTGCATGTATAGTGGCCTAGATTTTAGTAGCAATTGATTTTTGATCAGTTACTTTCCATCCTCCATTGCTATCCACTAGCATTAATTTCTACATTGCCTGTCCAAATTAAAGGAACATAATACATTAATCAGATAAATATTAACCATTCATACCGAGATCAATACCAATTTTCTATATATTAAATCTTCCCATGTTGAGTAATGAGACATGAATATTAGGATTCACTTAAATTCATCCCAAATATTTGAACTGAACTATCATGTGAATCAATGTTGTTCCATTCGCCTTATCTCTTGTACTTCGCTGAAGAGTCAACGGTATACAAATGAAGTCAAAATTCAACATGCTGCCGTACATGCCCAATAATAATATCGGCTAAAAAGCAAATAATTACCAAGG
This sequence comes from Penstemon barbatus, assembly GCA_003313485.2. Taxonomy (NCBI): domain Eukaryota; kingdom Viridiplantae; phylum Streptophyta; class Magnoliopsida; order Lamiales; family Plantaginaceae; genus Penstemon; species Penstemon barbatus. The sequence continues at coordinate 6,132,329 of CM064878.1, forward strand.
AAATCATAAAATACAGATACGCATAGATTTGCACAGTAAAGTGTGCTTGTGTGTGAGAAATGACCTTCTGCGGTTCGACGACCGCGGAGGAGTTGCAGAAACTCGGAGCGAATCTTCGCAGCTTCGTCGGAATATTCCATCGTCCGATTAGCTGAAATGAATTTCGGAGTGGATGCGGAGTTGGCGATTATATTCGTGTTTGAGTTGAATTTGTATTTATAGTTGGCTGGGGACAATGCATGGGCTCGCACGTGCAGGACGGTGTTTGGCGCGTGAGGAACCGCCATGAACACTGCTGCGCGTATGGATGCAGTAATAACGTGGAACGGTGGTGCTAGATCTAATTAAGCTTTATTAAAATTATTAAAAAAAAAAAAAAAGAAAAAAAGAAAAAGCTTTCTTAAATTCCTATCCACTTCCAACCATAGATGTGAAGGAACCAAGACGATTTAGTGGTAAATTAAATATCCTACAAGTGATCAGAAGACGGTTTTAAAATGTTTTAATTTTCGGATGCACAGATTAGATACAGAGCTTGGCCAAGTATTGAAAAAGTAATTTATAATTAGAATAAAATTGACTTGGTAAACCAAGACGTGCAATGAAATGAAATGATCATTCTTTAATGAAAACTGGTTTTGTACGAAATGATTTTCTAAAAAAATGGTTGATTAAAAGTCATATGTTATATATTTAAAAAATGTTATTTTTTCTATTTTTGAGCAACCCATGATAATGATGGTCTTAAATTAAGAATATCCTGCCAAAATATTGTTTTCAATTTAGGTAAAGCAACTTAAACTCTTAGTAACGGTCCGTGATTTTGAGAATTCTAAGCACAATTCCATCCAAATTTCGTTGGTATTCCGGAAGGGATGCACATCTTGAAAACGTTTCTCCCTTCCATATCAATGAGACCATTGATAAAAAAAATTACAATTTTCATTGAAAGCATGAAAAAAAATTCATTTAACAGTAATTAAAAAAAAAAAAAAAGTATAATTTCGAAACTATTTATTTATTTTGAAACTCTCTTATTTTACTTAATTAAATATTTATGAAATGTTTTCAAGAAGTTCTCGAATTTTTTTCACATTTCAACATTTAATTGACTGAAACATATATAAAAAAGAAAACGAAATTTTAATACATAAATCAGATAATAGAATATGACTGCAAATATCTTGAGCTACATAACTTGCAAGAGAGATCAAGAAACCTAGTATAAAGTCCCGTATAATTAGCCAACTCGGCCCATTTTCACTCTAAACAAGAAAAGAAAATGAATGATTTTTTAGTAAACAACATAAAACTCCATGTGTTCGGAATCCGCACAGAATCGTCTTGTCCATATCCTTATTGCATAAAATTCTCATTTAATTTTCACATACTCTTTTTTTTTTCTCGGTTAATCGTATCGAAAATTAATTTTTGGCTCAATTACCATTTCATCCTCAATATCTAACCTTATTTACATATCTACTAAAATAATTCATGTTATCAATATATTAAAATATATTACTATAATTTTTTATGAAATATAAAAATTCAAAAATCATATTTACATATTTGTTACTGTATAGTATTATAACTTAATATGGGGGGGGGGGGGGGGGGCGGGTGGTGGAGGATGTGCGGATTTTCCAAAACATGTAAATTTTACCAACCAGAAGGCTTTATTTCCAAAATGTCAATGTATATTTCTATTTACTTGCTGCACGGGCTTGCTTCCCCCCTCCCCTTAATGTAGGTCAAAGGTGTTCATGTATTTTATCACTTTTACCATCACATTGCATATATTAAGCAATGACTGTTCTAAGGATATGATGGGAGAATTTGGCAAATTCACAACAAATAGGGATAAAAATTGTTAAATTGCAAAAGGCAAATATAATTGCATGAATGTCCTCCACCTTAACTACAAGAACAATATCAATCGGGAACACATTCCTCGGAATCTTGCGCAGTCTTAGCACGTTGCACATGAAAAATTCTTGTCAAAATCTGATTTAGTCAAACTCATCAAATTACAAAGCAAGTGTATAATACATATCTAGTGATTAATCAGTCTATTAGAATTGTTATCTAAACTCAAAACATGTATAGTGCAATTTTCATATGAAAGTTTTGAGTTGGGTCAAACCAGTGGGCAAGAATCACCCCATTGCACTTATATAAAACTTACCCTCAAGGATTGTTTAAAGTTAACCTTTACACGCAAAAAAAGAAGGAAATTATAGTCGGTCCTGATTATTTACATACGAGTCAGTTGATCAATTAGCTTGCACGCTCGCAAAGGCGCAAATACACGCAAAAGCAGGAATAAAGGCAAAATAACAAAATTTGTTCATCACCGGTGCCCTGATTTTTATGACCCAAAATTTGCATCTTCATACTCAAATTAACTCAGCCAGAATAAAAGGTTTCAGTATTCTCTGCAGGCACCTAGCTTCACTAGTCCTTGATATCTTCCATGTCCTATTTTCATCTCTGCAACGTATTAATCGATATTGTCACAACTCAATAGTCTCAAGTAGTTCTCATAGTTTGGAATCAACATTTGTGCGATCATATGGGATTAATAAAATTTCTATGTAAATCACAAAGAAACTGCATGCGAAGTAGCCACCATTTTGTTGTTTGGAGTATAAGTCAATATTGCATGCTAGATTAATTTTAAAAAAACTAAGCCTGCCTCATTTGCGAACATTCCAAAACCAGTCAATTGAAATTACGACAGTTGCAGTTAAGTTTAGTGAATAAGACAAAACGGAATCACCTTTTATATACGGCCATGAGTGATGAGTCCATTGAGAAAGTTGCGTAACCTGGTTAACACAAGCGTTTCTTGTTCAACCTCTAACTGGTTGAGGCCATGTGTGGATGTTGATTTAATAGGTGTCCCTGTATTCAATTCTGTGACTTTAGATGAATCGTCAGCTGTCATAAATGTTGTATCCCGCTCATCACACATTAATGCAAGGGTTCCTGGAGACAGTGGTCTTCCATTTTGATCATCTTTAAGATCTTCATGTGATGAAACAATTAAACTTTTAGCCCAATTCACATCTGTTTCATTATTTTCTGCAACAAAGATAGGACAAGATGAATAATATAAAACTACAGGCATACAAATCAAGAACTCTAAGGCTAAGAAATCTACCTGAAAGAATCTTTGCTACTTCTGCTGAATCTTTAACTAATTGTGAGCAGAAAACCTCCACATGCTGAAGTTGAAGGATGCCAGCTAACGAAGACCTTCAATTAGCCATAAACAATGATAAAGGCAAAGTAGAAAGTATAAGCACACCTCTAGCACCGGGAGAATACAGATGATTACTAAACTTAGGAGCAAATGCATAACAAAAACTACAAAAAGAGAAAGTTTACCGGTAATAGGATTTAGAAGGTCTTAATGGTGGTGCCGTAGTAGGTTCAGACAGATTAACAGATGACGGAGAATAGGCGGCATCAGATGTCCTGCAAATTTCCTGAAGGAGACGAGATTCATCGTACATTGACAAGAAGTTTGTAAGGAATAAAGGCTAAGATGAGATGGTTCTAACACGGTCATTAAACATAAGTTCCAAAGTGAATTGAGTGTAATTATTAATACACATCCAAACAAGGAAGTATCTGTTAGTCCCTTATTTTCAGTCATTATTACTAGAAGCTACAACTATTGTGTAATCTACAACAAAATCAAATTCAAAATCCCATGGTCAGGTAATAGAAATGGCTATAATGGTTCTTTCCAATCTAGAATATGATTGTAGTGATTTAACCCTTCAACGAACCAGATTATAAATAGGGCCCATAGTGTAAGATAAACAATAGTTTTTAGTAGTGCGAGCAGAGGTTTTATAATGTCAGAATCTAGAGACGGCTTAAAAACACACTAGATTTCCATAAACCATTACATAAACTACCTGCTGACGTGGAAACCGGTTAGTTGATTGTCCGTTAGATGTCACCCCGGAATAAAGTTGCTGGTTTCTACTCTTGTTGCCTGTATTTCCAATGGCTTTTTCAATAACTGCATTGGCTGCTTGTCGGATATATGTCATTGAAATTGCTGGATGCTCATGACAAAGAGCTTTCCTCTCTTCACTTCCTTCAAAGTTTTTGCAGTCCACACATTTACATTTATCAGAGCAAAGTATATTGGCCTGAAAGCACTCACAGTACCTCTTGAGGCATCCGGATTTTTTACAATTGCATCCTTTGTTGTGCCCAACCTGAAGAGATAAGAGCATATACACATAAATAAACTGTCTTCATAGATCAATTGAAGGTATTCAACGGGTGACAATTAGTTGTAACGACTTACTACTACAGCGTACATCTTAAATTCTTTTGCTTCTCTAAAACTTTTCGTGAATAAAACACTAATTTTGCTAAATTGCAAACTCACATAAGATTTAGGATTACTGCAGCAGTGTCATCTTTACAAAGCACATTTAATTTTACAAATATTAGACTGTTTTCAAAATAATATAAGCCATCAAGGTGTTACATATGATAATACAAAAGGTTGATTCATATTATTATGAAAACTTATACATATATAAATATAAATATATATGTATGAGAGAGAGAGAGAGAGAGAGAGAGAGAGAGAGAGAGAGAGAGTCACTTCAACATAATATCAAAAAAAGTTATTATTTCATACATATATGTATTAGATAATTAAATGTTTCTGAGCTTCTATCCACATGAGGAAATGGAGCTCTTACAAGGCTAATTTATTATTCACTACACAGTAATTCTGTTCTTTCTCCAAATTTCGGAAAGACTAAGCAAAAGTTGGATAAGAAACAACAAATGAGAGACACAAACTCCAAATCTTCAGAGCAACGAGAACCTAAGAATTATAGAACTTGTCTTAAAAATGCTCAGAAAATTTCAAGTAGTCAAATTACATACCCCGCCATCTGTGGCTCCATGTGGATTATTAGCTATCTTTGGCCTGAAGGCATTTCGATTTCTCTCTAAAATTGTATCAATTACTACCTTTCTTTCTTCCTCGTGTTCTATTATATTATGACAACCAGTGCAGTTACATCCGTCACAATAGTTCCCGGAGGTGAAGCACTCACAGTACCTGTTGGTCATTTCAACAAATTTATATCAGAATTAGAACAACTACAAATTGATACTTATATTTATAAATTAGATAATTCTGAAGGAAACTTAGTGGCACAAACTAGTCGATAGGGCTGGCTTGACCATACGTTATTTAGCCAACAAAAGTCAGTTTAAGAATAATCAGCAACGCGAAAAACAAAAACTTTGGAAAAGAAACTGAAAACAAAAGAAATAAATTTATACGAGCTAAGTATTACCAAAAATTCAATAAAGCTAATACAGAGATGGTAATCAATTGGAGAAATGTACTTACAATTTTAAGCACTTAGATTTCGTACAATTACATTGCTTCTGCTTCTTTGGAGTGCCATCCTTCTGTTCTATATTACATCTTTCTCGAGATTTTGGGGACTCTTTGTTCCTGAAAAAGAAAAAAGAAAAAAAAATTAATATCACAGTTATCATTAATAATCTCCCTAAATATTAAATTCTTTCTTAGTTTTTCCAATTCTCCAACCAAACTCCAATAACCTAAAACTGTAAGTAAAAGACTTACATCAATGATCGCAATGCAGGCTTAGGCTTCACCGGATGAGCTAATCGCGGAGTTACCGATGTCGGAGATTTAGGTGGCGGAAATTGTGTTTCCACCCCCAACGGCAATGGCGACGGAGACCTTACACGTGCATGCAGTTTATCTAATTGCGATGAAGCCCTAAACTTGGACTCTAACTGAGAATGCTCTGGCAAAATTAAACTCCCAACCCCATTAACATTAGCATTGTAATTAACAGTGAAATCCAAATGCCTGACCACCGGAACAGCAGACGGCGCTGTTTCGATCTGCTCCATCACTCAAAATTTAAAAATTAAGGATTTTTTCTTTTTCAATCTTCATGCACCAAAATTTCAAAAAGAAATACCATTTGACAATTTCTTTTTGAGAAGAATTATAATAGCAAGTCAATTTTCTAATTCAATGGGGCTCAAATTTTGGGGGATTTTAGAGAGAGAGGGCATAAAAAGGTTTTGTGGAGGGGTAAATCTTTTTTATATTCCCCCTTTGAATCTTTGAAAATTTCAAATTTCTGGAGAATGAGCTTTTTTTTTTTTTTTTTGGGGGGGGGGGAGGAAAGAACATATTTGGAGAATGACTGAAGGGTAGGGTTTGGTCGACGGATATTTTGATCTCAACGGTTAATATTTGGTAAAGAATGGTTGTTTTAGTTCAGAGTCGTTCGATTAAGAATGGCTTTCCTGTGTGTCCAATTCCCTGCGCGTGTTAATTCAGTAATTCTCTCACTTCTAGCTAATAAAAAAAATGTTTCGTTAAATTAATATGCGAATAATGATAAATTAATTCAGGAAAAGATAAAAAATATTTTAAAAAAGCCCCAAATGGAGAGACTTGGCTAGAGGGGCGGGATTTTGGCGCTAATGAGGAAATATTATGATGTTGCACTGTGCACTGTGAATTGTGTGAGTTTTGAAAGACGAACCAATAGCAAAAGGATGGCACTGGAATGTCTTTGACTTTTCCAAATGATTCCTTTTTTTATTTTTATTTTTTATTTTTTATACTCACCTTTCCATAATATTCAAAATTTCAGTATAAATGCAAATTGAGTGAACTTTAAGTACGAGTATTTTATGGGATTGCGATTACATACTATAGTGAAAGTAATTTAATATCCAATGTTTTAATCTACTATTATTTAAAGGAAAATTATATCTCACTAGTAAATTGCATTAAGAACATGTAATTTGGTTCATTCATTAGTTATATATTTGTAATTTTTATTTTTTTACTATATATTCGAACTTGCGTCGCCAGCATGTTATACCAATTGTTCTTGTTGCTAATTTCTTCTTGTGCCTTCAATATGAAATCGCTAATTTTAAAATCTTTTGTAGCTTTCAAAAATTGTGAAAATATAGATAGTTAAGTTTTGACTTAACAATTTTTAGTTTATGCTTAAACTTAAAATAAGATAAAACAGTCAGAAGTTAAATGTAAGAAAAGTAGTTGATGTTGCTTTTGCAATAAATATACTCTTTCAGGTAGTACAAAATCTTTCAAGCAAGGCCTAAGTTCGTGAGTGCTGATTGTACATTCATTTTAGGTTTTGGAATTTCATTTTGGCAATTGTGTTACATATAGTGTTAATTTTATCATACCCTGACAAGATATTTATGGAAAAAAATAAATGATACTATCATTTGTTATGTGAAACATGAACTTTGTAATTTTTTTTTTACTTAACTTACATGTACTTTTGAAAGTTCTGCATAAACTCCAGTCTTCGTTAATTACGAACACCGTTAATTTTTAATTGAATTGCCTAAATTACCACTAAATAATATTAAAAGTAAAAAAAAAATTGTACAAACATTCAAAAGTACAAGGTAATTTTGTGCAAACACTCAAAAGTACAATAGAGTTTTTGGTTGAAAAAATTATGCAAAAAATATTGTTCGCTTAAAACATATGCGCTTTAAAAATTGGATGGAAGGAGACGAATTGAATGTTTTATGCAGGATTTTTAAAAATACAAGAGTGTTGAGTGAAAAAAAATTGACACGATAATTGGGTACATATTTCGCACACCACATTGTAGTATTATTCATTTTCCCCCCTATTTATGTTGATGGTCTATAATTAACTCTCAAATGAGAGTTGACTTTATACTTATCTTTTACGATAGCAATTAATTCCAGTCGTTCTAGAGCGTGAGTGATATTACTAATGTTTCCCACAATTGATTGAAGGTCAGTAATTAAGCATTTCTTTTCTAGAGATATACTTGTTGTATCATTTGATAATATATATATATATATATATATATATATATATATATATATATATATATATATATATATATATATATATATATATATATATATATATATATATTATTGGAAGTGAATTTGACTTTGATTTTGATATTATTTTTATGTTGTTGGGGCTATCGATTAATCCTAAATTAATAAGGCTAAGGTTTTTATTTTTATTTTTTTTTATATGAATTACGACTGAGATTCATTAATTAAAGAAGTCCTACAATGTGAAAATCCGTCACGAAAGATTAACTACTCCTACAAAAGATGAAGACTAAAAGTTTGTTTGAAAATTACCATATTTACATAGATGCTAACCTTTTTAACAATTGCTCTCATGTGATGTAATGGACGCATAAATTGAGAAAATAAAAATTTAAATGATGGGGAAAGTGATTACTTTATTTATGTTTACGTGTTATATACTTAATTACTAAATATACCACTAAATTGTTAAAGAAATACGCGGATTGAATATATATTGAGAAGTTAATCATAATTAATGATAACTACATTTGAGAAATTAAATAAAAGAACGTAAAGTGGGTTGAAAGATATAGAAACGAGAATTGACCATGAAAGAAATGCCAAGAATTGAACATAATGGTCCAACAAGAATTTATTGATCCCGCTGTCCCGCATTCATTTTAATTTACATCGAAATCAGATAAACATTAAAACAAGCAAATAAATAAATATGTAAATGACTTTTCTTGTTTTAACAATCAGTAATATGCTCGCAAATCGCAATATAGTTAGTACCTATCTATAAAATCCAAATCCAAGTATACATATATAGTAGTTAGTAATATATATCATATATATCAAATTAAATATACAAATATCTTTCCCATGGATCCATGACAATTTATTTATATTTCCCATCTTCAAACCAAAGAAACATTCAGTAAATCCAAACTTTGAAAACCATATTTAAGTAACAAATCTTGACGTACAAGTTATGTATTTATTTATCTTTTATCTTTACTTCCCTTAGCTTTGAAACATGTACAATCTTAATTTATATATATATCTTTATTTATCGATATATCTTCATTAAATTAATTCTCCATAGGAAAATAAACGGTAACATAAATATATGCAAGATTTGTAATAGTACGCGCGTCTCCAAATTTAATTAGAAAAATCTCTGCTCTGCTCTGTTCTGTTCTGTTCTGTTCTGTTCTGTTCTCGATGGCCAATTATAAAATAAGGAGAATTCTATGCAACACAATCTTGGTGGCAATCATATGGGGTTCGACCCTGATCTATGCCATGCCGCCACAGAACCCGATCCAATGCGCCCAATCCGGGTGCACCCTTTACAACTCATACGGGGTATGGGGTGACCGAAAAGACTGCCACGTCACCACCGCCATCTACCCCACCACCGAAGACGAGCTCCGGTCGGCCGTAGCCAATGCCAACAAAAACAAACTCAAAGTAAAAGCCGTGTCCAAATTTTCACACACAATACCAAGACTAGCCTGCCCAACATCCCATAACCAAACTGCAATCCTCATAAGCACGGAGAGGTACAACACGAGTATTGATATCGACGTCGGCAAATTATCCGTGACGGCAGATGCCGGAGTCGGGTTGAGGAATTTGATCGATGCGGTGGAGAAGGAGGGGCTGAGTTTGGTGGCTGCGCCGTATTGGGAGGGTGTTAGTGTTGGTGGGGTTATAAGCACCGGAGCACACGGCAGTTCGTGGTGGGGCAAAGGCGGCGGAGCAGTTCATGATCATGTGATTGGGATCAGGTTAATAGTTAGTGGTACGGAACCTGAAGGGTATGCAAAGTTTTTGAATTTGAAGGGCAGTAGTGATCCTGCTGTATTTAATGCAGCCAAGGTGTCTTTGGGGATGCTGGGAGTCATTTCTAAGGTTAGTATGGTAATTTCACATATTTATAGAAATACTAATATTTTAGGTACTTTTAAGTTTATATATATATATCCGTAGTAAAAGGAAATATTGTAGTTTGAGACATCCCAAAATTGAATTCGATGGAGAAATTTTATATTTATAGGTGACGTTTAGGTTGGAGCGTGGATTCAAGCGGAGCATCACCTTCAATTTCACGAACGATGGAGGTATTGAGGAAGAAATCATGGAACATGGAAAGAAATATGAATTTGGTGATATTCAGTGGTACCCATCAAAACATACAGCTGTGTACAGATATGATGATAGAGTTCCATTAAACACGTCCGGAGATGGGGTCAATGATTTTGTTGGATTTCAATCCAATTTTGCCATAATTGCCAAATCAGTTCGAGCATCAGGTATTTTATTTCCATTATATAAGCTCCTTTTCTTCCCCCGGCCCTCTTCTTCGATCACCTTTATTCTAAGTTTAATATTATACATACGATGAATCCAACCCTATAAGCAAATCAAGCATTTCTTAATTTTCTTTTTCCAAATTCAGTATGATAGTAATTAATGATTAGAATGTAAAAGGGTCGAACTTCATATTTAATTTGATTTTTCATGATATTTTAGTAGACGTTTTTCGAAACCTTTTAAAAGATTTCTCATTAACAACAAATTATTTCTTCTTCTTCATATATATACTTTTAACCCCAAAAAAATCATTTGGGTTCTCCCAGTATAATAAAACTCTATGGAAATTTGGAAGATTTGAGAAATAACTTTTACTTACGTCACTGAATTTGTGTTTTATGCTATGATTTTAAAAAGAAATTGACAGGAGTACGTAATATATAGAGATTCAATCATTCATGGGTGTAATTTTGCTTATTCTTGGCATCTCAGAATTAAACAGTAGATTTATAGAATGCCAGCCCCAGCCAACCTTTGTTCTGTGTCTTCGATCACAATTTATTACTATCTATCATTACTGCGACCAACAATTGACTACTTAATTTCCTATTAATTGGCCGGATCGGATTGCAGAAAAAGCAGCTGAAAATACAAGAAACACAAACGGGAAATGCATACTAGCATCCTCATTTCTCGCTTACAAAAAACTTATCGCCAACGGACTAAAGAACAACAATTTACTCTTCACTGGATATCCCGTTATCGGACACCAATCCAAAATGCAAACTTCAGGTTCATGTCTCTACTCACCCGAGTCAAACAAAGCCACTTCATGTGCATGGGATCCAAGAATCAAAGGCCTATTCTTCTACGAATCCACCGCAATATTTCCATCAACGAATTTCTCCGACTTCATCCGCGACGTAAAAAGACTAAGAGACATAAATCCCGAAAACTTTTGTGGAGCCGACATCTACAATGGTTTCCTCTTTCGTTACATTAAAAAATCCGAAGCGTACTTAGGACAATCCGAGGATTCTATCGTTGTCGATTTCAACTATTATCGAGCTGATGATGGCTTAACTCCAAGATTGAATCAAGATGTATGGGAAGAAGTGGAGCAAATGGCGTTTATTAAGTATGGGGCTAAGCCACATTGGGCTAAGAATAGAAACTTGGCCTTTGTTGATGTGAGGAAGAAGTATTCTAATTTTGGAAAGTTTGTCGAAGTTAAGAAAAGGGTTGATCCTTTGAATTTGTTTTCTGGTGATTGGTCGGATGAGATATTGTTTGGGAAAGTAGTGAATCTGAAGGAAGATGGTTGTGCTCTTGAAGGGGAGTGTATTTGTTCGGAAGATAGGCACTGTAGCCCGGAAAATGGGTACTTCTGTCGAAGTGGTCTTGTTTATAGTGAAGCTCGGGTGTGTAGGTTTTCGTCGTCTTCTTTGAGCTGATTGTTTAAAAATTATTTTGCAGAGTCGTTGCACATATAACGTGGTGATCATACACACCAATGCAAATAGATAATTTAATAAATTTTAGGAGTAGGTGGTCGAAATAATTGAATTAACTGCATGCACTGATACCGTGTCCTCCATATATTGTTGCTAGATAATTTGTTCCTTTATGCAGATTTGAGATTGAGTGGAGCTTACTTTATTCTTTCCCTGTTGTTCAAGAATGAAGAAAAGTTTCTCCATTCTTAGAAGAAAATTAGAAAAACCAGATTTGATCAGTTTTACCTTCTCTAGCTTCTGCATAAAGTGCAAAAATCCTTTTGAGATGGTACCCAACCTCGACTTGATCCTCCTTGCGCTTATGCATGGTTCATTTATAGCTTTTAGTCTTCTCGTTGTCGTTTTTGTCATTCTACTATGTCTTCTCTTTTCTTTCTGCATCATGCTACTTGTGGTTACATTTATCGACTTCTATGGTATGTTTTCGTGCATATCTTGGTATTTTACCATTGTAAAAGCTAATATCGAGTTGGCATTTGTGGTCATTATGTTCGTTTTGATGCGGTTTGTTGTAAATTCGATGTTAGCTCCTCGGAAGATATTGTTCTCAAGTCCAAATTAAAATTGCAACATCTCAGGGACAAGTAGCAACATATATGGTTGTTAGGCTGAATGAATACCCGGTTGTTGGTCATCGAATGTACAAGAGCTATTAATTATTATGTAAATTCGTGCTTTATCATATGATATACATTCATCAAATGTATATATTTGTCCTTGGGTTGATAAAAGGTGCATGATCAAAGAAAATTATAACTCATCATGTCCATTATATGAGAAAATGGATGGTTGTAGCATTTGAATACAATTTCATCTAATTATCATCTTGAACAAGGAATTATTTCTTTCAAGTAGCTGGAAATGTTTGTTCTCTTAACTGCCATCCCCATAGTTGGGTGGAGTGTTGCAAAATGAGATGTTCAAAATAGCTGGGAAGGCAAATTACAAATTTAAAAGGTTTTCTATTAAAATGTTGAAAATTAGTTTGGTTAATATATGTGTAATCTGAACTTTTTAAAATACTAAATATTACTGCCAATGTTTCTGTTTTGAAACTTGGGGGAATTCGATTTTCTTCTTTCTTAAATTCAGAAGTATGACATTAGGAAGTAATTTTGATTTCAATTTTTTGATAAACCGGTATTGGGCAAAATGCATATTTAGTCACTCAAATTTAATTTCAAATACACAATGGTCACTCAATTTTCAGGAATAATATATATAGTCATTTAAGTTACAATTAATAGCACAATTCATCACCAACTCTATGGTAGCTGACGGACAGATAACGAAGTATCATCACGTGACAGGTACAAGCATTAAACCCACATATTTTTGGGTACAATTTAACCCACAAAATTTGGAAGAAGAAATTAGAGTTATTCACGTAAATAACTCTCCGAATTGATCTCTTCATCAATGAAAATACCCAAAAATCTAATATTTTATTTTACCCCGTTCAGCTTTAATAACCGCTGTTGATCTATTACTAATTTTTACTTCAAAAGTTCAATGGCATAGAGAGTACACTAGGTTATCCAAAACACCACTTTACAATAAGATTAATTAATTCTATATTTTAAAAGAAAAAAGAAAAAATCTTTGTAGAAGTGTACTAATCTTGGATAATTGTTATTCCTTTTTGTTTTTATTTTAACCTATTTGTAAACTTCAATTGAGATTCAATTTTAAATAATTTTCCACTTGCTATTTGATATAGTTGATAATCTTTGTAAAAAGGGAGCTAGAAAAATGTTTTCTGATATAAACATGGTTAAATTAGTGATTTTACTTTTGTGTGTAAAAGTTACATTAATTTGAGTATTAATGTCTCTGTTAGAAAAATAGAAGTATAAGAAGTGACTTAAGTTTTCTTTTAATTGCATAATTGTAGGTTAATATTGAATAGCATATGTCAAATTTTATTCACCCACCTTTTCTTAGTTTTGTTCTTTTTCATTTGATGGATATGTTGTAGGCTTGCAAGCAATTATGTTATCTCTTTATTAATTAGGTGATGAATTAAATATATATACTATTCATGAAAGTTAACTGATCATTACATGTTTGGAGTTACGCTTGAATGACTAAATATGCACACCATCGGTAAACAATAAAAAATTGTTAATGTAGTATATCGGTTCGATAAATTTTTATGGTGATCGAATTTCGCCACGTAAAGCCACCGCATTACCAAGTGTGTCCCCCCGCTATTTTTCTCTCCTCCGCCACACACACACATATTCAGTATCTTTTACGGCTCTTAGAATTGAGTCAATGGAGAATTTATGTGCATGTTTTGGATCATCAATAATTCCGATTAAAACTGCGGTAACACTTCCATATTCAGCCAGGAAGAAATCCAGACGAATCGCATTTCTCTCGATTAATTCCTCCATTATTGATAACACAGCAGCTGAAGCTGTTAATGTGGAGCCGATTTACAAACCTACGCCTCTGAATCGCCCTCTTCGAACCCCTCACAGCGGGTAAAGTTTCAATTCGTGTCATTATCTTGTTAGTATTATTGCAAAATTAGAGCTGAATTAATGATTATTGTAGTTTATTGGATCATATAGGCGTCTATATGCACATATTTTAGAGGTTCTCAATTTATAGGCTTTAAGAGATGTATCGGCAAAGAAGTAGTGAGTTTAATTTATAATAGGGTTTTGTATTATTGTTTCTTTATCAGGTACCATTTTGATGGAACAGCTCGAAAATTCTTTGAGGGGTGGTACTTCAAGGTCTCAATACCAGAATGTAGGCAGAGTTTCTGCTTCATGTATTCTGTTGAGAACCCAGCATTCCCCAAGAAATTAACCATACTGGAGGAGGCACGATTTGGACCTCGGTTTACCGGAGTTGGAGCTCAAATTCTAGGGGCTGATGACAAATATATTTGCCAGTACACTGAAGAATCTCCGAACTTTTGGGGAAGTATGTCCTTCCCTATAACAAAATTAAACCTGTATCCATTTGTATGCCATGGCCATGGGATGTGCAAGATCTTACTATCTTGTCTATATGATATTCCAACACAGTGGTTTTTCTGGTTAGGCAGGGGCGGGGGAAGACATTTTAGATTAGAATTTAGTTCAAGATAAAATATGGACTTCTGTTTCTGTTTATCCAAGTGATGTTCTATGGACTTCTATTTAGTTCTTGCATTGTTGAAGCGTAGAATATTTAGATCATGTTATATGAGGACTTCTCTTTCTGTTACCTAATTGATATTCCGTGGATTGGTAGACAGGGACGAGTTGATGCTTGGGAATACTTTTGTGGCTCAAACAAATATGCAGCCTCCAAAGAAAGAGATTCCTCCGCAGGTCAGTATGCTTCCTGTTGAATCAATTTTATCTTTTAACTGGCCTGTAATTTGGTATCAGGGCTAACTTGCTTTTAGTCAACTAGTTTTACATTTAATGATATTATTGAAACTATTTAAAACCAATTAGAACCATGCAAAACTGTATAACTATGCTTGGCTGAACTCACATCACTTCTAAAAGCCCTACTACCCCAATGTGCATGTGTAAAAGCAAGGTGCAGGGCATCTTTTGTGCTATAACCTCACCTTAAGAGAGCAATATTTGTCCTAATTTTCTGACTAATTATTTTTCTTTTCATGCTTATATAATGGTTTGGAATGCGGTAGTATCATACGTTAACTGTATAAAAATTGTTTGTTCAGGAGTTCAACCAAAGAGTATTGGAGGGTTTCCAAGTTACCCCACTTTGGCACCAAGGCTATATTTGTGATGATGGAAGGTGAGCCTTCTTCCGCAATGTTCGTTAATTTCATGGTGCATTACGTATTTCATCTTTGGTGGTTTTTAGGTTTCTCCCGAGGAAACGAGAAAAAATTTTAAACTTCTTCGATAGTAATGTTCTTTCTGGTTGTTTTTAAAATGCTAGTGCATTCCCCTGATTTGGCAACTGCAACTGCACATATGTTATTCCTATCCTATCAAATACTCCTTCAGTTCCATACAAGTGTCCATTTATGGATTGCTATGGTTCCACATGCTGCTTTAGGAAGTATATTTCAATTCCATCTGGTTGGACATGCGATGATGAGCTCACGTGATATTTCCCAATAATTCAATATATGCACTCATTTTTGAGTTATTTTTATAATCCAGAATCAATGTTCATTGTTCATTCCTTGAACAGTGTTTGGATTTATACAAAAGCAGCTTTGTGATTATCTCTTAGTAATTTCGATTTATCTTTGAGTTCCAAGTAAAAAAATCCTAATTGTTATTGTTTGAACTAATTACAAGTTAAAACATGAATATATGTTACCTATATCTTTTTGGACTTGATTTGACCATTTATATGTTGCTTGTTTTGACATGTAGCTTGACAGGACAAGTTATGCAGAGACCGTAAAGACTGCAAGGTGGTCGTACAGCACACGTCCTGTTTTTGGATGGGGAAATGTTGGGTCAAAACAAAAATCCACGGCAGGATGGCTTGCTGCATTTCCTGTCTTTGAACCTCATTGGCAAATATGTATGGCAGGCGGACTTTCAACAGGTGTTAGCTTGTATTTCCAATATCTTTCCTTTTTAATATTCAGGCTGATTACTTTCTAGTGACTGAATGCTTCAATCTATAGATGTGCATGCGACATGTGTCTCCCTTTGTTTATAAACCTGATTTGATATTTCCAGTTAAAGGAATAACTTTAAAATGTTGGTAAATAACGCAAAACATATCCTATTTTTGCGTTCTTTTGCAGGTTGGATTGAGTGGGATGACAAAAGATATGAATTTAAAAATGCTCCATCGTATTCTGAAAAGAACTGGGGTGGTGCCTTCCCCAGAAAGTGGTTTTGGGTACATGCTTATCTGTTCTTGGCTCATTGGTTATGTTTTTTCTTTCTTCACCTGCACACATCTCTAGTTCATGTATATTCATCATGTAAGTGATACTAACTGAAGTTGGCTTCCCGCTGTTATCTTAGTCGTGGGTGATGATCCCTTGTAAATTATGAAAAATTAACCATAATCGATGTGTAAAAGCTGATGGCCCGGGTTCATGTCCTCTAAGAAATCATTAGACACATTTTTCTCCATGTTATTTCTCTGCAGGTGCAATGTAATGTGTTTGAGGGAGCAAATGGAGAAGTTGCTCTGACTGCTGCCGGTGGATTGAGGCAGATTCCTGGATTGAGTGAGACTTTTGAAAATGCAGCACTGGTACTTATCTAGCTATGGTTCCTATATAAATTTTATGTCCTTGCTCATTTTTGAAGCCTTGTTTATGATGATAAGAAGAATTTTACTAAATATGGTCATCAGAAAAATGTGGTATTTCACGAAATTGGTCAGAAGATACGTGTTTCAACTAAACTGACTTCTAGAAGCTATGATAAACCACA